>OY986041.1:129833700-130565992 GCA_963920215.1 Nineta flava
CCTCGGGAAATCGAGGAAAATCCTCATTTTATATGCGATAACCGATTTCTGCGAATTTTTTTTTTTTTTTTGAAAGTGTATACTCATTCATAATGGGAAAATAAGAAATAATTTTTAAAAACCGACTTCCAAAAAATTTTTTACAAAAAAAAAACCGACCCCAAAAAAAAAATTTTTACAAAAAAAAACCCAATTCCTTGTAAAAAAAACTGAAAATCTCTTATAAAAAACTCACTAAAAATTAAAAAAAAATAAAATAAAATAAAAACGTGTAAAAAAAATGTGTTAAATAAAAAAATGAACTAAAAATAAGTAGGTTCGTTTAGTAGGTCTACCTACCCATATTTAGACAAATAAAATCAGTTATAGAACTTCAAAGTCACTAAAAAGCGAGAAATAAACCATATTTTGACAAAATGGAAACCGGACTTCAAAAATCAAATATTCTATAACAAAAAAATGCACTAAAAAGTAAAAGTCGGGTTTCCATTTTGTCAAAACATGGTTTATGTAAAATAATATTTATTTTAATAATAGTTTTTTTTCTTTTTCAGGTAAGTGTCCATAATTAGACATTTAGAAAAAACATCCATTAGAAATGTAAAAATCGTAAGTAATAAAAATAAATTTTTCTGACCTTGGAATTGGGACATTAAAATTTATACCACAATATCCGAAACAAAATTTATTTCACATTTATTTTATTTGAGTCGATTTATTGTCCTTTCGATTGCAATACAATTATCGTCAGTAGCTAAATCTTCGTCAAACCTATTAAAACTCGTAAAAAGAACTAAATTAAAACAATTGCATGAAGATTTAAGCGAAAAAATAAAATAAATTTCCTAACTATAGAAAAAACAAATTATTAACTGAATTAGCTTAATTCTCCGGCCTTGTCTGTTGAACTTCAAAAGTTTTCCCGTCGCTTTTGGAGTCGATAGTGTCAAGTGAATTATTCAAATTTTTTTAGTTTTTCCCGGCGCTTCCACTATCAGAAGTAAATTGTTGGTATTTCGTTTTTCTTTCAAAAAATCTAAATATGAAGACTGAAAACTCCAAATTTGAGTCGGAAAATCGTTAATAAAAAGATTAAATAAAATGGGTGAGAATGAATCATTGTAAAATATCCCTTGTTGTAGAATTTAGTAGATACAGGTTATTTAAAAAAATTAACTCAGTTAGTTGTGATATTTTGGTTTTGAATAGGTTTAGCAAATTTCATTTTGTTTATCGAATTGTCAAATTGGTCATAAATACCTTCGTATAGATAAATAGTTTTAATACATGAGACATTTTTGTGAACCATTCTGTATTTATAACATATCTATATATATATATGTTTTGTCCATTTTTATTATATGATTTCTACTTGATTCGGTTTTTCCTATTATTTCTCATTTCAGTCGTTGCTCATGGTTTGTTGTATATATCAATTTTCTTAAATGGAAAATGTGTTTTCGATTTATTTTTATTTAGAATGTTTTGTACTAGCAGCGTATTATGTTATGAAAAGTGATGGATATTTCATCCTTTTTTCTTCTTCTTCTTTTGCTCCTCCTCGATGATGTGTGTTTTGTTGTTGTTGATGTGTTTGGTTGGGGATTTTCTTCGTTTTACTCCACCGAAAAATTTTTATTAAAATATTTTCATTTTATTAAAAAATATTATACATACATATGTGTATAATAATATACTTTGATTTTCTTTCTGTTTTTTTTTTTATAAAAAGATTTTCTTCATAGAAATGTTGCTACTTTTGCCAAGAAATATGTTAACATTATACGGTTTTTATATATTATTTTGTATATTATGTGTCGTCAGTCAGTAAGGAAAATCAGTCATTTTGCTTAAGGACTAAATAAAATGAGAGCATTTACCAAACTGTAAATAAAAGGATATCCACATATCTACGGCCAAAACATCTAGTCGTTTTATTTCCTGAATTTAACCATTAAGTTTATTACACTATAAAAAAAATTCGTTACGCAGGACCTGCTTCAGCTTAGCGAATTTTCTTAGAATACATAAATCACTTTCTAGTGGTCACAATTTTAGTCTGATCAAAATGAAATGTCGTATATAATTTTTTTATTTGCAAGGGGAAAGGGGGGCATAAAGAAAGAAGAAAACACAAAATATAAAATATCTCTCTTAATATTATCTTAACAACCGAAAAATACGTAAGGAGTAAAGTTGTAGAAAATCAAATTTGCTACAATTCATCACCTTATCATTTTTGCTCAATCTCTAATGTGTATAGAGATATTAAGGAATTTAATTTTCAATCTAAAACCGTCAATATTTCTGTAAATATTAGTGTAACAGAAAAAATGATAAGAACAAACAAAATTACAATAAACCTAGTGCCTACAACTTTACTTCTTATAAATTTTTCGATTTTTTAAATATTAAGGGAGATATGTCAAATTTTGTGTTTCCCCTTTCCTTTAAACCCCCCTTTTTCCTTGTCATATACTATCTATAGTTTATACTATCTATGGAAATACCTGCATTAAATACCTTATGGAAATAAATAATTTGTCAATAAATTTAAAATATAATATAATTGACGTTTCGAACTGTCAAAATAAAAATAAAAACAATTTGTCTATTTCACTCCCTTAGCTGACTTCTTAAATTTATTTTCCTACTTACAGTTTGCCTAAAAGCTTTCTATATCGCCATGTAGCTGAATTACTGACTATTGTTTGTGAATACGACATAGTCATGACATACATACTCGTACACACAATGTCAGAGAGAATGGTCAATTTGGGTTTAGTTCGTGTCAATATTTATGAAAATTTTATGTATGTGTTTATTTGAATTTATATATATATATATATATATATATATATATATATATATATATATATATATATATATATATATATATATATATATATATATATATATATATATATATATATATATAATTTTTTTTTTGGTTGAATTATTTCCATAATATTGTTTTGAATACGTATTGAAATATATACGCATTATGTAAATACGAGAACGATCTATCATTTGCATCTTAAGTTCCTAAGCCTCCAAATATTAAAATTACAATCGTATTGAGTTCGAAAAAAATACAATTTTTTAATAAATCTATATTGGTAGAATAAAATTTCAAATTCGCCCTCTTTACCTAGATCAGTTTTTTGTATTATAAATACGTATTTCAACTACAATGTAGTCATCATCAGTATAAATTAGCTAGTCGTAATTTACTCTTTGACAATTAGAAATAGATAGAAAGTCGAGATCAATAGACAAAAATAAAAATAAATAGAAAATTAACTAAATTAAAATATACTTAATTTAAAATATAATAAATTTTAAATTATATTGAAATTACTCTTGTTAAAATTTCTTTCATTCACATTTATTCCTGTTACCTTACTCTTATTAAAATTACTCTTATATTGTCTCAGGATATGTTACTCATCGCTAATTTGGTGACATTTTCAAAAACCTAGAGTTCTCACTAATTATCATTCGATAATATAATGTTTATATTGGTAGAGTCAAATGAGCTTCAATAAGGGGGTTTCAAGCAGAGTACTCGGAACCGCAATTTTTTTTTTAAATCGATTCATTTTGACGTCCTGAATATGATCCTATATTTTTACGATCCTACACTCGTGACGGAACAGGGTCAAAATTAAATTTGTTTATAATAAAAAAGCGTATATGAATTAAAAATCAATTACTATTATTGAGATATAAATAAAGTTTTGTTTCGAATACTTATTTGAAAGTATTGTGATATTTGTTTTTTTTAATTTTGAATCTAAAATCATTATTATCTGTGAGAAATCACATAAATATTAATAAGAATTCGAATGAGATATATTTCACTTCTTAAACACAGACAATTTTCTGTACATGAAATGTATTACACAAAAATCAATTTTTGTTGTTTGCATTTTGATATAATATATATTTATTTCCTTACTTTTATATATACTGAGTATTCGATTTTATTTATAGTTATGTTTCATTTCCTCATTCATATATGTTACATTCACATGCCAATAATTCTTCATGTTTTATACATTGATAGTCGACCGATGATAGTTTAATTTTTACAAGTATTGATTTACAATATGGTTTGTTTGACTACTTCTGATGGATCAAAATTAGATTCAAAATTCCGAGCAATACAATAACGTATACAAATTTGTTTACTTCTTTTAAACTACCTAAAGTATTTTGAAACGGTTTTCAGTATTATTTAGACAATTTTTTCCGTAAGGTTTATGTGTATAATACTTTCAGGTGAAATTTAAAGATAGTATGATCCATTCTAATAGTACTTTTTTCTCTGAAAAAATAAACGTGGAGATTATGAAGGCAAAAAGTTCATAACAAAATCGCGCGATGAGAAAAGTTATTGAAGAGGTCCCGAAAATTATTTTTTCTCAAATATCTCGTAAACTATTGGTTTTACGTTAACACAAGTCATTATTAAATTTATTTCCAAGCTAATTCTACACAAAAATGACCCCTTACAAAATTCACGTAAGGCCAAGAGCGCTCGAGATATACGGTTGAGAAATATTTTTTTGTTGCGCTGCAATATACTGTTAAATGATGCCTAAGGATGTGAGAATGTGAATGGAGGGAGGAATTTTTGTGTGTAGACTAGGAATTGGTAGGATGTGCGGCTGCAGCCGACTCTGATAGGAACTATGCCGATATTCATCTGGAGTTCGCGAAGGTAACTGCAGAAAACCTTCACAAGCATAGCCGGTTACTTCGTTCTTGTCCATACGCCGACAGTTTAGTCAATTAAACGCTCCTTTTTTTTCGAAATAATTGACAAACTGCCGATGTCGGGATTCTAGACATAACGCCTTAGAACGCTCGGCCACTTTGACGGTTCAAAAAGAATAAGCGATTTAATTAATTAACACAATAGCTTTTCTTTAAAATGTAGTGGGTGGCGTTACCTCTTTTCCAAGTAAAAAATATACCCAGACATCCTGTTGAATATACTAATATGAAAAAAATGTGTTAGGTAATTCACCACTCTCTTGAATTAAATTTAAAAAAAAAAAAAAAAGATTATCCATGTTGATCTGAATCTTAATCTAATAAAATAATAAAATAAAAAGGCAATTTTTTGGAATTGAAACCAATTATTTTGTCAATAAATAATGGATGAATAATAATCTGTCAGAGTAGTTACCGTGGTAACTCAGGGAATATGTAATGAGTACGCAAAGGTATCTAAATATGAAAGTAAATGGAGATTTAAGAACGAGTACACATCAAATTAATATCAGTTTAATAGTAGTGAGCGTGGTAACTCAGGGAACATGTAGTGTGTACGCA
The DNA here is from genome assembly GCA_963920215.1 of Nineta flava. Classification (NCBI taxonomy): domain Eukaryota; kingdom Metazoa; phylum Arthropoda; class Insecta; order Neuroptera; family Chrysopidae; genus Nineta; species Nineta flava. The sequence continues at coordinate 129,839,044 of OY986041.1, forward strand.
AAGGTATTTAAATATGAAAGTAAATTGGGATTTAGGAGCAAGTACACTACAAGGTCATTTAAGTTACACAGAAATCACTAATACGAGGGGATTTCTAACATAAAAATAATATATGTCGATGACTTAATACTATTATAAGTACAAACTATATTAAGTAAAATAATATATAATAGTATCTATTCGATTGGTTTTGATAAGTATATGTAAGTATATATTCTACAACAATGTTGTACTTCAAATAATATTACTATATTTTCATTCTTGTGTGGTTTTTAGTTTTATATATGCTTGTAATTTGATTTGAAGTATATTTCTTCCGTACAATATTTATGGATTATACTTCAATAGTTTCAAATGTTTTATACGTCAAGGTATATATTTATTATTTTAAAGGAAATACTATATACTCTAAACTTTAATATTTTATGGGACTACTGTTCAGGGTGCTATAGGTCACAATAGTAGTGTTCGTTTTACAAAATTTTATAATTGATTTGTGCCTTATTCAATCGGTTTTAGAAAAAATTGCTTTGAATACAAGTTGTTCATCATCAATATTTCAACAATGTTTATTCAAAACATTTTCCCAAAAAACGAATGAATAAGGTTTCAAATCAATTATAAAATTGTGAAAAATGGGCGCTACTTTGGTGGTCTGTGTAGTAACTAAGTACCATCATATACTATACTTGAAGTTTTGTAAATGGATTACATCTATTTCTTAAGGATTATTTACAATAAAATGTTTTAAAGTGCAGGATATTAATGATAGCTTGAGAAATTTTCGATTCTCAATCTTAATAATGAGTTAAATTTTGAAAGTAGACTAAGATTTAATCCTTAAATGACACTGGATGCTATTTTTACTCCAACCATTTTTTCAATCGAATTTTTTCAAATGTTCTTCTGTGTTCCTTGAAAAATTTACCAATCATCCCTCATAACAAATTTTGTTTTCAAAACTCACTGACGGGACCAAATTTATCTGGAAATAGTCTATCTTAGGGAGTCAAACCCTAAATTTTTTCTTAAAAATATTAAAAATTAAAACAATGGTGCATAATTGAGGAGAAACCAATTTTTTCCTCTTTTTTTTTCCTGATTTAAAAAAAATTAAAGGTTGACGCATCTCTGTAAAGGTGAAAAGGGTGACTTCAGTTGCAGACAAGGTAATTGAAGTTGAAGTGACTTTACGAAGCCACTCCATTGCAAAGTACTGCGAAGACATTCGTAGAAAATTAATAATTGTTAAATTTGAGTGCGCTAATTAAAACCTATTTAATTATAACCCGACTTCAAAAAGGAGGATGGTTCTCAATTCGTCTGTATTTTTTTATAGCCTAAGAGCATTATTCAATATCTGAAGTATCTGAAGACAGACATGTCGCACGCAGTGCTATGTTATGTCCTCTTCTATTGGACAAAGCTTCGGACGCTCTACTTTCTCTCTCGCGCATCTTTGCTTGGGCCGATTTTCAAACTTCAAAAGCAGCCATTACTATTTCATGACCGGTTGATTGTAGGCAATACTATACGATCGCGTTTGTCATTAAATTATCTATCTTCTGATATCTATTTCGATTGGTTAACAAATCAGTGTAGTTACCTATATTTACTTACCTGTTCATACCTGCTTGCCAGGTAGTCATGACCAGAAATGAGTAGGCACTACTACCCAGGCATATTCTTTATATTATAAACTATCAGTTTAAAAAAAATTCGCTTAGTTGACAAGTGGGTCAAGGACAGGATATCTGAATTTAAGGCGTATTCGCCTATTAATGAAACTTCATAAAAAATATGTTTCATCCGGATAACAGATGGGTGAAGATCGATCTCTATTCGGGTCTTGCACTATTACTACGACAACCATTATTATAAAATCAACTGGATTGTAAACACAACTCACAATAATTGGAACGTTCGAACATTATGGCACTTTATAGATGCGAAGAACGGGTGTTTATTACACAGATTATTGTTATTGGCGTAGTACATACAATACATACTACTGAACTGACATACAACTAAACGTTAAGATAATAATCATATTGACTGACTTGCTTTTATCGGACGGTGCCGTCAAAGACAATACAATGTTTGTGTTCCATCACAAGATGAGATACATGATGATGGTTGGTTAGTTGGCATCGGTAAGTAACTCAACTATAAACACTACTCATCAACACTGTGAATGTCGTTTATTTGAATTAATAATATTTGGTTAGAGTTGATGAGAAATTGATCCAATTTTATTATATACAAATAATCAAAATGTATTTATGTACAATAGGGAATATGCATGAAAATTTTTTTTCACATTTATTTTCAGAATATGAAAATACTGTTAATACTGTAATAATATTTAAAAACGAAATTAAAATCCGACAAATATCAAGGAAGCTATAAGCTTTTAAAGATTATTATCTGTCTCTTTCTTGAAAAAATACTAAGAACGGAGTTTTACGTGTATTATAAATGGTGAAAGTGTAATATGACGTCACATAACATATCAAGAGGGCTATCACCCTCTTTGTCTAATCGGGAATTTCAATCATTCATATCTCGCTTATTTTTAAAATTATTTAAAAAGTAATTTTACCTTGATATTTGTCAAGTAAACATGCTTCAATTCAAGTGAAAAAAAATTTTCATGCATATTCCCTATTGTATTGAATGTCGCATGTCCAAGAATGTCCCAAACATCATAATACCCAGAGAAGTAGATAGATAGATAGATTGTAGAGGCTACCCTGGACGGGCTACACTTCGACCATAACGCCCATTGTGATGCCTAAGGATGTGAGGATGTGAGTGGAGTGGAAGGAATTATTGTGTATAGACTAGGAATTGGTAGGATATGCGACTGCAGCCGACTATGATAGGAACTATACCGATATTAATCTGGAGTTTGTGAAGGAAACTGCAGAAAATCTTCGCAAACATAGCTGGTTACTTCGTTCTTGTCCATACGCCGACAGCTTAGTCAATTAACCGCCCCTTTTTTTTTCTTAATAATTGACAAACTGCCGATGTCGGGATTCGATCCCATAACCTCCCAGTTTCCAAGTACTGCATACTGCGCAGACATGACGCCTTAGACCGCTTGGGTACTTGGCTGGTGTCTAAAGTTGTTACTAATCATTAAAAAAACCGTGCTGTACTGTGAACTAATATTATAATAGAAATTATACCTATAATACAATATACAAGGAAATGCTACCTTATTAAATTGTGGGCCATCCTATATATGTATTTAAATGTTAAATACATAATATATTATGTGTCCGTTCTAATATAATAATATCGATCATTCGATGTAAGTACGAACATATATCGAATATTGAAGTATACACATATTGATGAGAATGATGATGATGATGATGGCTCAGCTTACGGCTAGCTTTCGTTCGTATAGCTCATTTACAGCGTGTTAATTGAATTTTATGAACCATAATTGATGATTTAATCAATTATATATTATTATATTTATTACCTACCTATATATCGTTCAATATTATATTACTAGCATAGTAGCTACTAATATGCATCACATCGAATATATTCGATGTAATATTTAATTAATTTTTTTTCTCTCATTATATGTGAGTGAGTTGATTGTCAGGTTAATGCCATTTATTTGTATTCATTCATCCAGTTCCATTTTATTAATTTTATTGTTAATCCAGTTTTATCCTAAATACAGATCGATTTGTATTCCTGACAAATATACGGAATTCCTTTTTTAATATTGTCCGGAAAATTATGTGGTATTTGAATTTTTCTACATCAAACTTTTTTATACCCGGTATATCTGATATTTACCAGGGTATTTTAAGTTTGAAAATATTAATCGCAGAAAAGAAAGTTTGATATAGGTGTTCATAAAATTAGGCCATACCCGCATGTCCGTTGGTCCGTGAATCGATAAGAAGCGAAAGGGATAACTACCTGAAATTTATTGTGTGCGTGTGTGTGTGTGTGTGTGTGTTCTATATCTAAAAAGAAACTTCAAGTTCTTGAATGGGCATAAAAGCACAGTGCTTCCCCATCCAAATATACACCTTTGAAACCGTATAAGATATTTAAAAAAATTCGTTTCAAACTTTCAATTCGTAAATATTTCTGTCAATATTAGGGTAACAGAAAAAATGATAAGAACCAAAATTATAGTAAAATTAATTATCTATAACTTAACTTCTTAAATATTTTTCGATTTTTCCAACATTAAGACCGATATACCAAATTTTGTGTTTTCCCCTCCCTCTAAGCCCCCCTTTTACCTTGTCCGATTTTGCTCATTAACGAACTCAACCGTTCAAATACCAAAAGCACCTCACATACCCAAATTTATTCCAACCAGATTAAAACTGTGAACGCTAGAGCGATTACAGACACATACATGATACGTACATATACACTCCCGTTCAATAAAATTGAACAGATCTGAACCGAATCAGTCTCTCACAATTTTGATTATTCTTGTAGTAAATGTTCTTTACTATACTTCCATTTCTTTTTTCACACGTAAAATATATACTAGTTATCTTTGTTTATAAATGAATAATTATACAGAGAGTTACAAAGGTGAGGAGTTTTATGAAATGTAATAAAATTAAATTTCAGGTCTATTCAATTTTATTGCACGGGAGTGTACATATATATATATATATATATATATAAATTTTAGAGACAGTGATTTCGACATCTACTAGGTAGGTTCGATGGACATTTAAAGAAATTTTGGCGAAATTTTGACTTTGGTACGAGACCCATAGGTCTATTTCCTTTCAGGAAAGTCGAAGATAAAAAAATAAAAAATAAAAAATATTCCGTAAAATATCACATAATAAACAACTTTAGTTTGAAACTTTTGCTTATCAACTTAGTATATACCGTGTATTTTAGCAATTAACTCGATTAGTGTCTATTTCATAATTGGTGTTCCGAAATGAGCTGACTTTTTAATTTTTCTACAACGAACATTTTTATATACCTTGTAAATAAATATATAATGCACATAAGGGTGTTATTAGTTTAGTCCCAATTGGTTGTAAGAAACAATACGTAAACAATATTCAAAATAACGATTTATAATAAAAAAACTTTTTTTCGGGGTCAGTTATTTTCAATGTTTTTGTTTGTGCAGACAAAATATTACGAGAAAAACAAAAATTTCTTACATAACACAAAAAATGGTCAAGTGCGTGCTCTTGATACGCAACAACAAAAGGTTCCGTAGTATGTACTAACTTAAATTTGTTGATAACTATAAATTAATTTTTGTCAAGCTGTTATTAAGTGCTATTATCGCGAGATTCTAATCACATGTTGCATTAGACTTTTAGGAGCTTGTAACGACTTGCATACTGGATACTTTAGCTGACATTATCCACGTGGTTTAGATGCTCGTTGCATATATTTTCTTTGTTGTTACCTATAGCTACAACAAACAATTAATTAGATAACATTTTAAAAACAGTTTTTTTAGTTATTGGACTATGGAAAAAATTAAGTCATTCATCAGGTATCGAACCCTGGATCTCTGTATTTCTAGTCCAGTGTGCTACCGTTACACCACGGATGATACTCATGAATGAATCATTTTTTTACAAATTATAAACAGTGTCACTTTGTAGTCAACATTAACTTAAATTATTCCATAATTATTATTTGTGTAATACTTAAGCGTCACAATACTAACGTCAATTTCCATTAAGGTTACGTAAGACATAGTATGAAAGAACTAGCGTATACCAGTGTATATAGACGAATATGCCATTGCATTTTTTAATCAAATATTTATATGAAAAAATTAACTCATCCACCAGGTATCGATTCCCTTCTAGCCAAGTGTGTTTCGCTCAAAAAGTTGAAAAGAGAGAGTTGCTTTCATCTGAATAAAATTGTCACTTAAGAATATTTATTTTATGTTTAATGAACTGCCCAACGTTTAATTTATTTCTCAGTTATATTGGGTGGCGAATAAGTAACGTTATGATTTAATTAGTGAATACATTTTTTGTTTCGTTTTTTTTTTTTCAGAATTAATTTTGAAAAACTTGGGAAATTTCTGATGGAAAGACTCAGCACAAAACAAAGAACCAAAGCTGCTCAATTTTATTTTGAAAATCAACATTCGATTATTCACAAAGATCATATCGAAATTTCTTTCATGTTCTGACAATTTACCGATTGCTTCAGCGTTTTCGGCAACATGGGGCTGTCTGTGATCTTCCGCGTACTGGGAGACCTCCTGCAGTTCGAAATGACGTGAACATTGCTCAGGTCCAAGCAAGTGTTGAGGAAAACCCCAAAACTTCCACCAGGCGACGTTCTCAGCAGTTGGTGATGTCTAGACGGTCTTTGCAAAGAATCTAACATACGTTACACCTTTTCCCATATAAGATTCAATTGGTTCACGAGTTAAAACCAAATGAATCATATCGTTAATTATGTGCCACTCTTTAAGGCCCAAATAGACGGAGAACATGGTTGCAGCAACATTGAACAGCAACTAGCTTGTTGCACTGTGTGTGGGGTGGTTGCAGCAACAAAAAACAAAATTTTGTTGCTGCAACCACTCCACACACGGAGCAACAAGCTAGTTGCTGTTCAATGTTGCTGCAACCATGTTCTGCGTCTAGTTTGGCCCTTATGTACGAGGGTCTACTCCAAAGTTTTTTTTGTTCACGGAACCCTAAAAGTTATACCTTTCTTTACATTCCAACGACCTTAGTAGAAAAAAAAAACAAATTTCCTCGTCATTTTATCAAAAACACAAAGGTATATAAAAATAATAATATGTTTTTTTTTTTTCGTTACAAGAAAAATTTTTTGTTTTTCATTCAGAGAAAAATATATATATTGTTTTTTTATACCTTACATAGTTTGTTCCCGTTTTTCTTTTTTTCAATAAAAATATATTTTTGCTTAAATGACCATTTCATTCGAATTGTCGAAAAGTTTTTTCGCCTTTTTTTTTATTGTTAATAAAACTTTGTTCGAGTGTTAAGTTTCGATGTTCGATATATATATATAATTCGAGGTACATATGCCATTTATTATATCGAATTATTATTTTATTTCTTTTATATAGTCAAATTCAAAGCATATTGTGTTCTCATTTTATGGGTGACCTTAAGGGCCTATAATACGATGGATGATGCACGCATGGAAATCATATTGTGTATATTCATAATTGAGGACATGCTATCGTTTTGATGAAACTTTTAATATTTTTAATATTTGGCCAGTTTAATCTCGTAATTATAAATTTTTAAATTCGTCCCAATACCTAAATCAGTTTTTGTATTATAAATACGTATTTCGTCTATAAAGTAGTCATCATCAGTATAAATTCGCTAGTCGTAATTTACTCTTTGACAATTCGAAATAGTTACAATTAGAAATATATACAATTAGAAACAGTTTGGTGAAACTGACACCAAATTAGCAACGAATAACATATCCTGAGACAATATAAGAGTAATTTTAATAAAAGTGATGCTAACAAGAGTAAATCGAATGAAAGCAATTTTAACAAGAGTACTTTCAATAAAATTTATTTTATTTTAATATATTTTGTTTAATTTTTTATTTATTTATATTTTTGTCTATTGATTTCGATTTTCTATCTATTTCTAATTGCCAAAGAGTAAATTACGACTAGCTGATTTATACTGATGATGACTACTTTGTAGTCGAAACACGTATTTATAATACAAAAATTTATCTAGGTATTGGTGCTAATTTGAAATTTTAATTCAAAAATCTAGAGTTCTTAATTAATTATCATTTGATAATATAATATTCTCGTGGAATTAATTGTGGATTTTGTAGAACTTGACGAATGTACACTCCCGTTCAAAAAAATCAGCATAATTGAAATTATTTTGTCTTTTCGACATAAAAAAATCTACACAGTAATACTGAAACAAGGATGTTTATTAAAATTATGAATTTTAAATTTAATTTTCGATAAAAAATGATAAAATTAATTGTGGATTTTGTAGAATTTTACGAATGTACTATATTAGATTTTGTAGAATTTAATGAATGTACTATATATCACTTGAACGTCCTTAAGAACATACCAATTTGTGATTTGTGAACCCGAATCGACTCAAACCATGGAATCTTGAGATCTATTACGTAGGTTGGACGGAATTTCTGATTTATTTCAGGAATTTGTTAAGGAAAATGTTTTATATTGTAAACGCGAATGTTAAGTCGCGTTTGGAGATTGATAGAAGAATTTTTTATTTTTTAATATCTTCGTTAATCTTTAATGGTTGAAAAATTGGTTCAAAAACATCATCTTTCATAAAAATGGTCAATGATCTCCGATCGAATATGTTTTAAAACATTTATCACAGTCTAAGCTTGACCTAAAAAATTTACTTAATTTACAGCATAACTGTTAAACATAATATTTATACGAATTGAAAGTGTTAATGTAAAAATTAATGTTTAACTAATTTAAAACATAAGTTTTTGAATAAATGATCATTTGTATCGCATTGAATCGTTCAGTTGTTTTGTTGTTAAGGTATTCAAGAAGGTATTCAAGAAGACGCCAATAAACAATATTATATATTTATCATGATGTGGTATAATTTATTACATTCATGTAAATAACGTGTGTAAAACAAAAAGTGTTATTTAAGAAATTTGACCTGAAGGTCGACCTTACAACATTAATTTCATAAATTACATACATAATAATATTTGTTTCTTATACATGCCATATACAGCTTGTATTTTAAAATAAAACCAATCTGGAAACAATGTATAGTGTATCTATTGCTGTCTATATGCAATGCACTCTGCTATGGTGTACTTTGTTACACTTAAATTGTATTGCTATTGCTGAATAAAGTGTATTGCTATGCTATGTGTTGTCTTAGATCAGTCTTTGGTGGGGACAAAGTACATTATATCATTGTATACTGTGCATAGACAGCGATAGTATAAAACTGTAAATAGTATAAAACAAATTTCCCCAGCCGCGTCTCTCTGTCTGTTCGCGATAAACTCAAAAACTACTGCACCGATTTTAATGCTGTTTTCACCAACGGATAGAGTGGTTCTCGAGGAAGGTTTTAGTATATAGTTTGGCTAAAATATAATGATATTTGTTGGAGGTGTCGGAAAACATATTATAAAACAAATATGTTAAATATGCTATGCATAGATAGCGATGCATACAACAAATACGTTCTAAAAATTTGCCTATAGATGGCAATATACACAACATGAGTACTTTAAAAAATTTTGCCAATAGGTGGCAGTGCATACAACAAATGTATTTCAAAAATTAAACGCAATTGATTAGTCCTTGACGGGAGAAAATATTATGTTACTTGGCTGTATATATATATATATATATATATACATATATATACATACATATATATATGTATATAAATATATATATATATATATATATATATATATATACCGTGTGGGTTGGCAAGGTTTTCCAATAGAGAATCAATATTAAATATTATTTATTACTAGCTGTCCGTGTGGTTACTGTATGAAGTTAGTCAGTACACATTTAATGGTGAATATGTTCATTGAATTCTTAACTTTAGTATGTGCATCACAAAATCCCCACTCTTAAATGACAAACAAACAACCATACGCATACAGTATACCCCAGATGTTTGTATGTATGAGATGATTCTCATTACATGTGTACTGACTGACTTCATCCAGTAACCACACGGACAGCTAGTAATAAATAATATTTAACATTTATTCTCTATTGGAAAAGCTTGCAAACACTCACGGTATATGTACAGTAAACAATTTTTAAGTTTTGTCTGTGGTATAGGGCTATTCGTTAATGATATGATTATGTAATTGACTTACTGTTAATATATGTGATTATCATTTGTTATTACTATTTATCCTGAACACACTGTACACATTAATATATACTTTCTTCATGTATTAAAATAACTTATAATATTTAATTTCTATTAAAAAGTATTTGAAGTTTGAATATTTAAAAAGTTTTATGTAGAACAGTCATGATGTGCGCTAGCTGGATGGTTGTTTCATACTCTTCTAATCTTAATTAAAAGTTTTTTGAGTATACAAATTTCTGTTTAATAAAGTATTATACATATATATATATATATATATATATATATATATATATATATATATATATATATATATATATATATATAAAGGGTGGCGCATATGTAACGTTATGATCTATTTAAGGAATGCGTATTTGTGCATTATTTGTAAAGACCGCCTAAATATTACCAGCTGCTTAGAACGTCGCCTGGTGGAAGTTTCTGAGTTTTCCTCAACACTTGGTTGCACCCGAGCAATGGTCACATCATTTTGAACTGTACGAGGTCTACCAGCACGCGGAAGATCACAGATAGCTCCATGTTCCCGAAAACGCTTAACCAATCGGTAAATTGTCGGAACTTGAAAGAAATTTCGATATGATCTTAGTGTCTGAATAATTGAATGCTGACTTTCAAAATAAAATTGAGCAGCTTTGGTTCTTTGTTCTGTGTTGAATCTTTCCATCATACATTTCCCAAGTTTTTCAAAATTAATTCTGAAAAAAAAAAAACGAAACAAAAAATCTATTCACTAATTAAATCATAACGTTACTTATGCGCCACCCAATATATATAAAATATACATTGTATTAGTCGTTTGCACACATTATGAAGTACTCGTTATATTGAGATAAGGTTGTTTGAAGCGTTATAATGTTTCGAGACACAAACACAGGTTTTAACTGGAGTTTCTCAATATATATTCGTTCGTTTTGCTTCTCTTCCTCCAAGTGTTGTTTTATACTTTAGACAGTAAAATATCAAGAAATAGTTAGTCCTTTATACAATGATGCAACCTAGGTTTAACGATATCATTTGTGTGGAGACCATACAAGGAGATTCAGTAATGAAGAGGACATAACTTTATTTGGTTTCAATTTGAACAGCAGTAAATTTCATTTACTGCCTTTTATTAATTTTGATAGACTTTTGCGATGGTTCTCCATATGTAAATTATAAAGTGAATCATTAATTATTTTATTTCAACAACAGTTTGTTAAATATTTCAAATTGGTTACATTTTCTAAATATAAAAGCAGTAAATTTATGTTTCAAAGTAAAAAAGCAGTAGTTTTCAAACTGTTTTGTTTTTAACCACTGAAAAGTACTGCTTTGATGTGAAAAGTATTACCTGTTATGATTATAGTTTGTCAAAATAATAATATTAGAGGTGAAAGTATGTTTGTAGGAAAATTTAATTTCTGAATTTTAACGGTTAGTATTCATTTTATGATTGTTACATAGTTTGTACACTTTGTAAAACTTTCAATGTAAACTTTGACATATTTACATGTTTCTAACCTTACTTATTTTTATTCCGCGTTTTACCTTTGACAAAATAATACATATAAATATTAAAAAAAGTGAAAACAATTAATGTAACAATTAACTGAGTGAATTTGTTTGAATACCCAGTATATACTGAGTTGTATATCAATGTTCAAATTGTTAATACCTTTACTGGGTATACCAATAGTATATGAGATGTTATGTATCTACATATATATCCGCCTTCGTTCGACAATGAATAGTATTATTTGCTTTTGATTGAGTTTTAAAAAAATTTTTTCAAACAAAAGTTGTTTATTTTAAAATAGAAGAAGATTTCTTGATATTAAATTGTTTTTTTATCTCTTACGGTTTCAAAGATGTAAATTTTCCCCCTGGCGTGCGGAAACACGTTCCGATTTTGCCCGTTAACGAGCTTGACCTTACTTTTTGACTCTAGAACACATACAAAAATTTTCAGCTTTTTATTTATTTTGAGTTGTCGGCTTCACGGACAGACAGACGAACGGACGGACATGCGGAAATGGACTTTAAAAAAAGATTAAAAGGATACAATCGTTTACTTTAAAAAAGGATTTTTACTTAATTTTTGAAGACTAATAACTATTGACAAGTTTTCACAAACCACCAAGGGATATATATCAACCTGTAAAGGATAAAACGCTGCGTCTATGACACCCAATACCAAGGTATATTAAACTTTAATAAGAAAATTTTCTATATATATATATATATATATATATATATAAGTAAAATATAATAATATAAAATATAACTTTTCCAGTAGTGAATATATAAGGAAAAACTTAACAATAACAGTATGTTATTATAATATGAAAGAAAATGAATTTAAAATTACTTTTCTTTCCTTAATATTTTGTACTGCTGCTTACTGTATAAGAATATGTATGTATGTATGTATGTGTGTATGTGTTTAGTTAGTTCAACTGTATTACAGTTAAACTTTAAAATTTGATCAGATGTTGTGTGTGTGTGTTATGTTGTGTTTTTATTAACATAAATGTTTTTATTACGTAACAGCAGTACAATGAAAGGAAAATTTATTTCTAATAATAATTTTATTAAATGCAATTTTTATTTTTCATATTTAATATTTTATTATTTTTGTTTTTTATTTTTGTAATATATAAAAAAGTTTTCCTCTATTTATTGTTTTTTATTAATTAAAATACATAAAATGAAACAATTGTGAACTAAAAATGCAAACATTTTGTATCCTGTTAGGATTTTATAAGCTTAGTTCCATGATTGTGACGATATTTGTCGTAGAAAAAAAAATGATACAGGGGTTCATAAAATGATCTATAATTTTTCCGGATATTTGTCGGTTTGTTTGTGTCTCTATATGCCAATACATGACTTGCTGATATTTCTTGATATACAAGATATTTCGAGTGCATGGCAAAATCGGTATTGTAATTGTCGATCATGTTTTTGTTTTTAAACCAACATCCATTTTTTCATAATTTGAATAGTTTTACCACACTTTCAGTTCAACATCCTTAACTATTGCAATTTACAGAAGCATGTCTATGAATATAGATATATATGTAAACAGTACATTGGTATATACACCAAAATTCATTTCATTTGTTGTTTAAAATCATAATTACTTAATAATTTTTTTCTTTTCCAGGTAAGTGTCCATAAATTATATTAAAACATCAAATCGAACTGTAAAAAACCGTAAGTGGATTAAATAATATTCGAAGTTATTGTGAGACATTTGTTAGAAGTTCAATCTGCTCGCCTTTAAACTTTGTAGGCATACTCATTTTATCTATGGGTGAAATTTCTTAACGAGATTTTCAAAATATTTCAATTGTTTATAAGATATTTTGTTTGCTAATTCTAGACAATACAATGTTTCGGTTGTCTAATTCTATTTTCCAAGTCATATTTGTATACATATGTGCTTGTAGGGACGTAAAATAAATAGTATATACATTGATAAAGAACTGAGTATATACAGAGTATTTAAATAGTTAACTCAGTTAGTTACTAACATATTTCTTGATTTTTATACGAATTGTAGAAAATATGATCCTGCGAACAAGTTCATGAGTTTTTCATCTGGCGTCGTAAATATAAAATTATAATAAATTAATTTCCGCTTAATATAAATAGTTGGGTAAAACTCTGCAATGTTAATCATATCTTTATAAAATAATTTTTTTTTAAATAATTGGTATATAAATGATAACCTTATTTTATATGTGTACACTTCACTGCAAAAAAATTGACCAAATTTGAATTTGACCCTCAACCAAGTCAAAGAATTTGAACTGAATACCCCGTTATTAGAACATGTTGGGGTGGAGGACCTGCCTGTCACACCTTTGTAGGACTAAAGTTTTGTTGAAGTCTTTATTACATTATCTCTCAATTTAACTAACAAATTAACTGTTACTGATCAAATATTTGCTATCGTCAAACAAACAAGTTACTCTCTTACATGCTTCGTTAGTCACTATCATCGAATATTTTTGCGAGAGAAAATTTGGGCGTCTCGTCGCAAGAAAGCTACTGGCAAAAATTTAGGCTGTTACTAATCATTAAAAATAACCGTGCTGTACTGTGGACTATACAGACACCAACACAGGCATTAGATACTTTCAGTGTGGTTTAATTTTATTGCAAAGGAGTGTACATATAATTTATGTAATTTATATTTTTAATTATTATATCATCTTTTACAAACGTGACAATTTAATCATTTTATTTCTAACTAATTACATTTAAAAAATATATAATAAGTATTTAAAATTTGTTGTGTTGTCTGTGTTTCATTAAAAATATTATTAAATTGTAAAAATATGAAGAAAAAAAAATTTAAATCATAATCTCTTTTATAAAGAAGACTTTATTCCGCTTACCACAAGAGATATCTTCGCATCAGAAAAATAGTAATAATAATTACGTCATTTTTTTATTTTTATGAATTATTAATAATAATATTTTTTTTAATATAATTATAATGTTGAAAAAATGTGTGTGCAAAAATTTTTTTTTTTTTTTTGAATCTTCATACTTTTAAACAATTAAGAAACGCCTTAAAGATGTTCCAGCATACCACCACTTTTCGACAGATTTTGGCTTATTTCTTTTCACAGGCTAAAAATAACGTTTTCTAATAAATCCCGAAGTTTCAGGATTTTTGACCGTTTAGAACGCGAGATAATTAATAGCAAAGTTATCATTCTCTCTCACTCTCTCTCATTAGAAGCATGTCAAACTTCATGCCCGGCCCAACTTTTATCTGTTTAGAGTTTAAAAAAAACTAGGAAAGTAAAGATAAATATTTATTATATAAATTTTAAAAAAAAATCGTGTGTTACCGTTTTGTTTTCGAAATATAAATTTTTTTTTTTTCAAAATAACATTCTTTTGAATATGTAAACAGTGTATTTATCTATGTGTTGTAAATGTGTGTTTATGTATTTGTTCTATAATAAAATCAAACCGGTTGTTTGTCCTGATTATATAACACAGTGTTGGAACGTCCTTAAACATTTCTTTCTTTCTAATTTTGGTTTGGGGTAATTTGCTTTATTTTTAGTACATTTACAGTGCATATTTATATGATTTTTGCCAAGGAAATAACTGCCATTTTCCTGTAGCAAATAAAATTTGTTTAAAATTTGTCGTTAATCCCTCAATTCAAATTGTTTTATCGATTTCAAACCTTACCAATGCATGCAATTTTGATGACATAACAATAATAAAGTCCTAATTAAACGGTAGTCTTTCACGAACTTCAGATGAATATCGGCTATCATAGTCGGCTTCAGCCGCATATCATACCATTTCCTAGTCTATACACAAAAATTCCTTCCACTCCACTCACATCCTCACATCTTTAGGCATCACATTGGACCTAGGACAGCCTCTTCAATCTATCTAAACGGTAGTCTGAGATACTTCTCTTTTTCACATTTTTAATTAAATAGTTAATTGTAAAAGCTTGCGGCCCTTTATGTTGAAAATTTCTTTTAGAGGCTTTGAAAGATTACGTGGCTTTAATTTTCAACATAAAAGCTTTGCTTCATTAACTATATAATTTTTCTTTTGTTTTACTTTTAATAACAGCCGTACATTTTAATGTTTTGTTTTTTTTGCAAATATAATTTCTAAGTACTTTTAATCTTTGAAGATTTTTATAGTCTTGATTAAATTTTCCATTTTATTATTTCTACATTCTTTGTTTGGCTACTTTCATAAGCACGTGATTTAATTTCTTAGGCATGAATAGAGTTAATATTCACAACTGGAATATGCAATAGAGAATATAATTATAGCATCATCACTGTATTAAAAAATAGGTCATATATAAGGTATTTTTACCTCAAAATAATATATAAAAAAACAGAAATGATCTGACATACTTTTTTTGGATATAATATCTTTACTAGCTTCATCTAATACTACGTTCTTTTTCTTCCCCATTTTGTTATTTTTTGCTGTTGTTTTATTTTCATTAAGGAAATGAAAAAAATTTCACACACAATTTACTTGCATATCATTTTTCTTGCTCATAAAAGTTTTTTTTTTTACGCCACAATAAACAAATATAAAAGTTTTTAAACAATTTTTTTTGTCATATATTTTTTGGTTATAGTATATATGGACTGTATGGTTCTAAAAAACGTCACACATACTTGTAGGTGACTAAATATATCTTTAAATACAGATGCATAGTCTCGATGTGCGTGTATTTGGAATGATACATCTATTTATTTTAGGTTGTTCTGGCTCGAAAACTAAATGAAGAAATTTTCAATTTTCAAAGAAGTGTTTCGCCATTTCCTCCAAAGGAAATGCAGCTATTGTTTTTGCACCAACGTTGGAATTTCGTAAAAATTTCTTCAAATTATATATATATATATATATATATATATATATATATATATATATATATATATATATATATATATATATATATTTATATATGTACTTTTATCTGTCTGTGGAGTCTCTAGCGGTCACAGTTTTGTTCCGATGGGAATGCAATTTGGTATTTGTGGCGCTTTTGGTATTCTAAAGGTCCAGTTCGTTAATGGGTAAAATCGGACAAGGGGAAAGGGAGGTTTAAAGTGAGGGGGAAACAGAAAATTTGACATATCTCCCTTAATATTTGAAAAATCGAAAAATTTTTCTGTTTTTGTTCCACATTTTTCGGTCATCGGCTAAACGAAGGATTTCCACATTACTTAAACTAACATTTAAACTCTTTAGATACGAGGTTCGTCTCCTTCCTCTAGCTTTTGAACCCACCAATTTACCCGTCAAAACAAAATATTCAAGACCTTTTTTCCTAACACAATGTCCCAAGAAACTTAACTGCCTAAACCTTAGTGTTTTTATTAATTGTTTATTCAAACCAGCATATTTTAATACAATCATACAAAAAAACAATTGTTTTAGTGTTATGGGAATATAAATTATTTTCAATAAATATACGTTAACATTTTTATGAACCAGTGTGTACTATATTCATCAAGGAATATCAACTGTGTAGAGTCTGGAGGTTACTGCATTACGCGTAATAATATAGTTCGTTCGTTCGTTCGTTGTTAATCTACCAGAAGAAAAAAAAATTGTTGTGATTAATCTAATAAATTATATTTTTCCTCTAACTTGACACTCATTTTAAAATGTATCATTTCCAGGCATGTCAAGTTTTTTACCCCCGTTAAAGTAATGCGATCACTGTTCGTGATAGCACGATATACAATTTCGTATGTACGATAAAATCGATTCATGTTATCTTCTCGAAATAAAAATCTTTGAAACAGAGTACGAGATAAAAACTGTGATTTCAAATTTACAAAAAAGTCTTTGTTTAAGAAACAAACAACTTTTGTTTGAAACTAAAGTACCTTGGTATGCATTGTACCTTAACCAGCTAAGTAGCCGCGCTTGTTAAGGCGTTGTGTCTATTAGGAACTGGGAGGTGATGGGTTCGAATCCCGACACCGGCAGTTTGTCAATTAAAAATTAATGGGGCGATTGATTGACTAAACTGTGGGCGTTTGGAGTGAAGGTTTTCTGCAGTTTTCCTTCACGAACTCCATATTAATATCGGCATAGTTCCTATCAATATCGGCTGCAGCCGCACACCAACCAATTTCTAGTCTGCATACGTATTCCTGATCCTAAATTCACATCATCGATAGATACATAGATTGTAGAGTCTATCATTGTGATGCCTAAGGATGTGAGGATGTGAGTGGAGTAGAAGGAATTTTTGTGTATACACTACAAATTGGTAGGATATGCGGCTGTAGCCGACTATAATAAGAACTATGCGGATATTCATAGTGTTTCACCGAGGCTACTAGGTAACCTCGACTCGCTTCGGCCCTCGGTTACGAGGCTCGAGGCGAGGCGTGGTTCAAAATTTTAATCCTCGTTACTAACCGAGGCGAGGCGAGGTATATTGTCCCAAAAAGCTCGGGCAAATTCCCAAAAGCTCAGGCAAATTCCTCGCCTCGGCCGAGGCAAATTTACAAAAAATAAATTTAAAAAATAATAATATAGTGATACATGAAGCAATAGATAGATTATTTGACAAATATTTTTCAAATGTCCAGCGATCCTACCTAGTAGATGTCGAAAGTCATCGTCTCTAAAATTTATATACATATATATATAAGTTTTTTTTACCATATTATGTACATTCTTGCAAAATAAGTCAAAGTTAGTACAACGAGGCGAGGGTGATAGCTGACCCAACCGAGGCAAGGCGAGGCTAGCCAACATTCTGCCTCGGCCAAGGCGAGGCGAGGCGAGGTTGATATTTAAAAAAGCGAGGCGAGGCGAGGTGATATCAAAACCTCGCCTCGCCTCGTGCCTCGTGAAACACTAGATATTCATCTGGAGTTCGTGAAGGAAACTGCACAAAACCTTCTCAAGCATCATAGCCGGTTACTTCGTCCCGTTTTTTATTTTCCTAATAATTGACAAACTGCCGATGTAGGGATTCGAACCCATAACCTTCCAGTTTTCAAGTAGGCACACTGCGCAGACATAACGCTTTTGGCCGCTCGGCCACTTGGACTGGTACTCACATCATAAAAATGTAAAGTAAAAATTAATAAAGTTTGAAAAATAACGATGTGGGTGGCCTCTGTTATAGACCGCCGTGGCTCAAAATTGTTGGTTAAACCCCATTACTATTATTATTATTACCTTGATATGTCACAATTATTTATAAAATATATTCGTGTTAATATATACATGGTATTTAAAATATATATCTCAATATATACATGGTATTTAAAAAAAAAGTATTACATTTATTGTTTAAATTACTTACCTTTTCCATATTTTCTCGATTTAAGTGTAAATGGTCAATTTCAGATCGTAGAGGATGCCTTCAAATTCTAAATATAGAAGTTCGGTTGGAAATGAATCATCTAAACTCAAATTAATAAAATTCAATATATTTGCCACAGTTTCGGGACGGTATTTTCCTTTTTCAAAGCTGTAAAAACATGATCAAACATTTCAAAAGAAACCACTTAGTAATCTGCCTTGAAAATTTTCAAAATTGATTCGTGAAAAACTAAGATACACATTATGAAAAAAAAAAAAATTTTAATCAATTAGTAACTACCGTTATCGTACTGCTTTAATTTTAATATAGTTTATTTTTTTAAAGTATCTTGTAAAGTGCTCGTCATGGCGGCGGGTGTGTTGATTGACAAACAGGAATAAATTATCTATTGTTTTTTTTTTTTTTAAATTCCCGATAATAAAAAAGAAGACGTTAAATTAATTATCCGGAAAATTGAATATTTAATCAAATTTGTATGTGAGTTTTTCATAAATGATTAATTTGAAGGAAGGAATAGAATTTATTAACATAATTTTTTAATTGACTTTAAAACATTCATTCATTACTAACAACTCTGTATGACGTAAAATCTATTCATGCGCTGTTATTTTCTGCGCAACAAGATACTAAATTTGTAATTAAGAACGTTCCAGCACTGTGATATGCCAACAGCACACCAAACCGGTTTGATTTTATTACAGCACAAATACATAAACACACATATACAACACATAGACAAATACACTGTTCACATATACAAAACAATGTTGATTTGACGAAAATAAATAAATTTAAACTTTTATATTTCGAAAACAAAACGGTAACACACGATTTTTTTAAAAAATTTATATAATAAATATTTAGCTTTACTCTCCTAGTTTTTTTTTTAAATTCTGTCGATTATTTTTTCTAATATAAAAGATAATAGTTAGACGGGCATGGAGTTTTACATGCTTCTAATGAGAGAGAGTGAGAGAGAATGATAACTTTGATATTAATTATCTCACGTTCTAAACGGTCAAAAATTCTGAAACTTCGGGATTTATTAGAAAACGTTATTTTTAGCCTGTGAAGAAAAAATGAGGAAAATCTCTCGAAAAGTGGTGGTATGCTGGAACATCCTTAAAAAAGGCATGGTTCCATGCTGTTTTAATTCAATTATATAAACTGTGTAAATTAGAGAATATTAACTAAACAATATTTCTAAGAGTGTCTAATTTATTAACATAATTGTTACTAGTTATAAGTTTGAATTAATGTAGGCTATCAATAGTCCTGCATAAAAGAACCACCCATGATTTTATATTTTTGGGTGGTCTTTAATGTCAAAAGCCCAATATACTGATAGTAAGGAGAGAATATTTTTCAAGTAATTCAAATAATACTCATAATGGACTTTTGGAAATAAAGACTACCCAAAACAAATAAAACCACAAGCGGCCATTTTCTGTAGGACTATTGATATCCGATTGTAATTACATGAAATACATTTGGATTATTTTTTATAAAGGATAAACAGGAGTAAAATAAAAGAAAAACAAAACCAGTGCTTAACTACTTTTATTGGAAACATAAATTTTGCATTTTCTTAAATTTTCTTACATTTTGTGCACTTGAGTTACAAGCACTCTGCCGATTGCATAAAGCTGATATGCAATCAGCATATCAGCCGATATAAAAGTTTTATATTTATTTTGACAATATTTGTTCAACTTCTTGTTCAAAAGGTTTCGACTAAAATCTGAATTGCTATAAAATAAAATTTAGTCTAAAAATATGTATTTTAATAGAAATAATTTGATAAAAATTTCTTTAAATATATCTAGGAAAAATAGTTTTCCTTTTTTTTTTTTGGCAAAATATGTTTTGAATTTCCTTTTAAAATCTCATGAATATCATTTATAAATATTTGCTTTTTTATACGATTTATATACGTATGGAATATTTTCGAAAATATTTCTGTGAGTATAAACAAAAAAATTGATCAAATATTCTATGAATTTTCTTGCATTGTATTTGAAGACATTTCATTTTTATTTTTAAAAGTATAAATAAGCGTATAACGTTTGATTTTTTTATATTTATATTTTGCTGTATATTTTAACTGAGTTCGATCAGATGTTCCAGGGAGGATGATCAATATTTAAAGAAACGACACCTAAATTCATTTTGAACTACAAAGTTTTATACAAACATGGTTCCGAAATATATTTTTATTTGTGTCTATTGATCACGACTTTATATCTATTTCTAATTGTCAAAGAGTAAATTACGACTAGCTAATTTATACTGATGATGACTACATTCTAGTCGAAATACGTATTTATAATACAAAAAACTGATCTAGGTAAAGGGGGCGAATTTGAAATTTTATTATTATTATTTATAACAGTAATAATTATTATTTTTACTTACGTACAAACAATGTTTTTTTTGTAAATTGTATTTTTTCAATTTTACAAGTCAATACAATACAAGAGACATACTACTCTCGTCACGTCTCGCGGCATCATTATTTCAATATTGAAAGTTTCATTGAAAAAATGGATTTTCTCTACCATTTTCTCAAGATTGTATTTCGAAAACAAATTGTCTTTTTATTTACCATTTCAGTCGTGAAACTCTTTGTACATAGACAAAACATCCACATATTGGAAACGTGCTTTTTTTTATAATATCAAAGCGAATATAATTTTTTATTTTAATTTAAAAAAATATACAAAATAATGAAAAAATCAACATCGAATCCAAATATTTTTTTACATATATGAAATAATTTCACATATTGTAATAAATAAACAGTTAAATACACATTCTGACATCTAGGATTGTCTTCAAAGATTTGCACATTTACTATAGATGGGAGAGAGATTATCGGCACATTCAAGCCGATAACGAGATATCGCTCTATGAAATTTAACACAAAAATATATGTGTGTACCTTATGTGAAGTTATAATTCTTTTAAAATAATTTATTAAAATAAAACCTATTTTGACAAAATGGAACCCGACTTCAGAAATAAAATATTCTATAACAAAAAATGCACTAAAAAGTAAAAAAATAATTGCATATTCTTGTGCCAATTTTAGTTCACCTAAGCAAAAAATTTTAAATATATATGTACAATTATTGTTATTTTTGGAGTCGGTGTCAGCTAGAGAAATTCACATAACTTTTGGACACCGCCTCCAAAAATAACAATAATTGTACTTAAATCGAAATCTTTTAAATTTTTAATTAAAAATTCCCTATATTTAAATTAGTCCATATGCCTACGGAGGTTAATTCACGCACTTTTATTGTTTATAATTCGCCTGTCAGTAAGTTAATATAACCTCAAAATTTCACATGGGCTATTCACACACTGGATAAAAATAAAGATATTAATATTGTTTTTATTTAAAAGATATATTTAATTTAATAAAAACAATTAATTCTACGAATTAATTTTTCCTTTAGTAACACAGGTATGCATTTCATTTATTTTGACTAAAGTTTTGTTTTATATAAAAATATTATACCTACCCTTGCATGTTACAAGATAGTTTTTTAATAAGATGTTATTTGAAAGTACATTGAATTTATACACACAAACGATTATACAATATTGAATAATTAACAATTACACGAAATAACAGAATACATCTATTAAACACGAAAAATAACGAACTTTAACAGTTAACAATAATTAATTTAATTGACAATAATGTCTGTAAAAATTCCGAAATAAAACGTATTGGAATATTAAGTAAATTCCACGTTCTTCGGGCAATTTCGACCGTCTTGATCGATAAAACAAACGCAAGAGAGTTGATATTTTAATAAATCACCATGGAGGTAATTTTTCAATTTGGCATAATTTCACAAACAAAATCAAACAGTCGGTCATCTTCCATATCAGATACGAATCTTATTGTCGAATAATTGAACTGAATAAGGTTTCTAAAGTTTATACCGATGTCATACTTAAAAGAAAAATAAATTTATCAAACATAGTTCAGCACCTGAAGAAATAAATGTCAAAGTCAAACGATTCGATTTTGAGATGTTTTAAATAAGTAATGGTGAGTTTTATACATAATTTATATAAGTTAATCATAAATTAACCACAAACTATAGCATTAAATGATAACATAATAATGCCGATTATATTTGTTTCAATACACCCAATCTGGAATACTGTATAGTGTATCTATCGCTGTCTATAGGTAATGAACTATGATATAGTTCACTTTGTCACACTTAAACAATCAGTATTGTCTTATAACATAAATAACTATTATTTTATGCTTATCACTCTTTAACTACAATCATTTATATATAGTTGCATCTTACTCGTGCATGTATACATCGTTGTTACTGTCCGTGGTGTAAGTGTCACACCATATCATGGTATACTGTGCATAGATAGTGATAGATGCAATACACAATGTTGCTATTGGGTTTGTTTTAATTTACGTAATGTATAGTGTTAATAGTATTAATTAAAATTGGTATGAAAACATTAACTCATTCACCAGGTATCGAATCTTGGACCTCTGGATTTCACTCCAAGTATGTTATCCGTTAATATCATCCGTGGCGTAGCGGATAGTATATTGGGTGCCAAATCCAGAGACCCAGGCTTTAATACCTTGTTGCTGTTTTAGTCTATATAATTGTCGCGGTATCTTGGCTCTCTTTATACCTCAAAGGAGCGCTGCCCGAACCTGCAAATGATTCCGATACTTGACAAAAACAAAAAAAAATATATTAGTAAAAGATTTTACTAAATATTTTGTAATTGAAACGACACGCACGTTTTTTAAAAGAAAAAAAAATTAAATTAAACACAAGTTTTTACGAAACAAAAAAAAAACCTGATTTTATTATCCAATTTCTTTTTCAACAATTATTTTAATTTTTCAACACAATGTTAAACTTTGAATTACTTGTACAAATTCCAACTTTAACTTGATCTGGATTGAACAACAATTATATACTTTGAACTAATCAGACAATGGTCGATTTTAAACTTTTAAACGAATCAGTCAATAGTCGATATTAAACTTTGAACTAATCAGACAATAGTCGATATTAAACTTGAATCAACATAATATGTACTTGTTCTTTCATACTTGTGTCTTCGTACCCATAATGGAAATTGACATTGGTATAGTAATGTGACGTTTAAGTAATACACAAACAATAATAGTGCATCATAGTATTTAATCTAGGGATACATCATTTGAAGATGCAAGTAAAAAAACATTTATTGAGAATGTTGAATTAATAGTTTAAATAGTTAAAATATTTTATGCCAACCAAGAACACACAAATGATTAGAATTTCAAATCGTAAAGTATATGTCATCACGTATACGACGTGTAACAAATACAGTTGTTTACGTGATAAATCACGTAAACATACCATTTAGATTTTTTTTTTCAAAAATAAAATAATTGTGAATGTTTAAACAGATGAGTTATGTCGTAAAACCATATGGCTGGCTGGCTGGCATCGCATACACTCGCACTGAATGTGGATAAAATGGTGTGAAATGTCTGCGTTTATATACACCTCTGTTCAAAACAATTTTTAATATTCTATTATTTTTTTCTCAAACATATTAGAGGTATTATAAAATAAAAAAAGTAAAAAAGTTATTTTCGACATTAAATTAAAATAACACATTATTAAAATCGAGATATAAAAGTTGTAATAAATAAAAAGTTCACTGGACACTTTGAATCGAAAAAAACTGAACTAATCTACACAATAAAAACTTTTAAACAAAAAATTAAATCTTCAAATATAGGAAAGAACTGAAAAGCAAAAAATAAAAATCAACCTTTTTAGTCTAACTAAGTCTTACACTAATGTAAATACCTAAATAATTGTGAGTAACTGTAATAACTGCCGATGTGGGGATTCGAACCCATAACCTCCCAGTTTCCAAGTTGGAATACTGCGCAGACATAACGCCTTAGACCGCTCGGCCATTTGGACTGGTCCCCTCCCCCTGAAACTTTTATAATAGATTACAACTACATGTAAACAAAAAATCAAGCCTTAATCTTTTTGAAGCTTCAGTGGTCGTACATCCTTAACAAATCATAACAGATTGGATCATTTTTTTACAAATTGAATAGTACATAATAAAATAATATGTTATAAAATATATAGATTGTTTGTTGCTTAGCTTAGAATATTATTATGGATGCCATAAAATATGATTCAGTGATGCAAAAGAATCGAATATCATCTTTATTACATGACGTACGTTAAATACTTCTTATACAGTATATATATGTAGATAGTAGTATATAAACTAAGTCTTATGCACATACACTCCCGTTCAATAAAATTGAACAGACCTGTACCGAATCAGTCTCTCAAAATTTTGATTATTCTTGTAGTAACAGATACAACATTTTATTTAATTTTTAAACGTAAGAGTAAGATATAACACTTAACATGTATTAACATTACATATATTTTTGAAATTCTCACTCTTTCACTGACACCATATATACAAATAAAAATATAAATTTAGTTTATACTTCCATTTCTTTTTTACACACTTAAAAAATATACTACTCATCTTTGTTTATAAATAAATAAAATTATACATTATACAGAGAGTTACAAAAGTGATGAGCTTTATGAAATGTAAGAAAATTAATATTTCAGGTCTGTTTAATTTTTTTAAATGGGAGTGTACATTTCTATGGTTGCTCTTGTTGCCATCATCATGTTTGAAATGGTTACTTGTGTGCTACAAATAAATTTTATTATGTAAAAAGTTTTACTAGTTTTAATCTTCTACTCCTTGTGCATGGGATGGCAAGCTGCTATGGCTTGCTATAATAATTTATTTTGTAAAGTAAGAATAATGTTGAATTGTGCAGATAATCATTTTATTTATTATTATACAGTGTGATTACAGAAAGTTCAACGTCAGAAGATAACGACCTTGATTGTGAATAACAGATTGATTAGGTTATACCTGTTAAAGTTATTTACAAAATCGTTTTGCTTAACTTTTAAATAGAAAAAAAGCTTGTTTATGGTTTTTATCACCTTCAAATTTTTCCTTGATTTTATGAACACGTAATTATGGTTGTTTTGAATCCAATTTATGAAATATAGTGAAATTTTTCGATACCCCTTAAAAAACATGAAAACAGTTTTTTGTCTATGGTTTAAATGAAAATTAGTTTATTTGGACCCCAAAAATACAAAAATGCAATTGGTATGACGATTTGACGGAGAGTTTCCGAGATACGATATCTTAATATGATTGCATGCCTTCGGTTATACGACTCCATACGATAACTCCCAAACCACTGACCAGATCGTAAAAGGAATACGATTTTTGATTTTTTTTGGTCCAATTTAAGTTATTTAGTGAATTTCATTCAGATCGGAAACAAAAATTATTTTTCGATTTTATATGATTTTTCCAAGGTACGTGACTAGGTGTATGTGACTTTTCGAGATACGCCATCTTCATATGCTTTTATGCCTTCGTTTATACGACTCCAGACGATATCTCGGCAACTACTCACTAAGTTGTAAAATGAATACGATTTTTGATTTTTTTGGGTCCAAATTATGTTATATAGTGAATTTTATTCAAATCAGGACAAAAAAATTTTTTCGATTTTATGCAATTTTTCCAAGGTACACCCCTTAGAAAAAATTGAAAAAACCGCAAAAAATTCAAAGTCAACGATTTAAATGAAAATTAGTTTATAAGATAATTTGGACCCAAAAAACACAAAAATGCCATTGGTTTGATTATTTGACGAAGAGTTTACGAGATATACCTTCGTCTTAGGATTGTATGCCTCCATGTATGCGACTACAGACGATAACTCTCAATCCACGGACCAGATCGTAAAAGGAATACGATTTTCAATTTTTTTGGGTCCATTTTATGCTGTATAGTGAATTTTATTCAAATCGAAAACACAAATTATTTTTCGATTTCATGCGATTTTTTCAAAGTTACACCCCTTGGAAAAAATTGAAAAAAACACGAAAAATTTTTAGTCAACGTTTTAAATGAAAATAAGTTTATAGGGTATTTTTGACCCAAAAAACACAAAAATGCTATTGATTTGATGATTTGACGAAACGTTTCTGAGATATGCCACCAGACGATATCGCACCAACCACTCACCGAATCGTCAAATGTACACCATTTTTACTAGTTTATGAGTCCAGTTTATCTTGTTTAGTAAATTTCAGAATAGTAGTACGTACTATTGAGTGACACAAACATGGTTGAAGTACCCTGTGAAATCCATTGTGTCATTCTCTCTTGAACGAAAACCAATTATCGGTCACTCCAATCTAAACGACACATACTATATAAAAATTTTCACTTCAAGCATAAGTTAGTTCATTTCGAATACGTACGTACGTATATATATATATCAATTTTAATCAACAACTGTGTTTTACGAAAGAAAATTGTTCGGAAATCATAGATTGAGAAGTAACTTAAATAATTTTCAATATTAATCAAAACCCCTTGTTATATAACCCAATATTCAGTGTACAGAATGTAACAAGAAACTGACCAGTAATCTTTGATGTTAAATCATAACCTTTAAATTTAGCAAACAAAATTTATAGAAATTTTAATCTGCCAATTCGCATTGTTTTCGACATAAAGCCGGTGAAAATTGAGGGAAAAATTTTCATAAACTGCTTAAGCAAATCAAAAATCGTGAAGTTTTTCATAAATAATACGAAATGTATTGAAATTCGGAAAACTTTCTATCGAAAATTTTTTTTGCTTA
This sequence comes from Nineta flava, assembly GCA_963920215.1. Classification (NCBI taxonomy): domain Eukaryota; kingdom Metazoa; phylum Arthropoda; class Insecta; order Neuroptera; family Chrysopidae; genus Nineta; species Nineta flava. The sequence goes on from OY986041.1 coordinate 129,866,582, forward strand.
GTCTTAGATCAAGACGATTCTCTACATATCAATGAAAAATTAATTTCCTAAGTATAAAAGCAGCAAAATCGTTTTTCAATGTTAAAAACGCAACAGTTTTCAAACTTTACTGCTTTTATCCACTGAAAAATATGCTTTTTTACTCTTTATTACCTGTTATGATTATAGTTTGTCCAAATCATAATATTAGAGGTCAGTGTGTATGTTTGAAAAAAAAAAAATTTATTTCTTCATTATAGCGTTTAAATATTCATTTTATGATCACAACATAGTTTGTATACTTTGTAAACTTTAAATGTTAACTTTGACATATTTACGTGTTTCTAACCTTACTTATTTTTATTCCACATTGCTGCTTTTTATCTTTGACAAAATATAACACATAAATATTAAAAGCAGTAATAGTCCACAGTACAGCACGGTTTTTTTTAATGATTAGTAACAGGCTAAATTTTTGTCAGTAGCTTCCTTTCGACGAGACGCCCAATTTTTCTCTGGCAAAAATTTTCGATGAAAGTAACTAACGAAGCGCGTAAGAGAGTAACTTGTTTGTTTGACGATAGCAAATATTTTATCAGTAACAGTTAATTTGTTAGTTAAATTGAAAGATAATATAATAAAGACTTCAAAAAAACTTTAGTCCTACAACAAGGATGGTGTGACAGGCAGGTGCCCCACCCCAACATGTTCAAATAACGGGGTATACATAGTTATTACTTGGCGCTACTTCAATAACCGTTACTTGGCGCGATTGAGTGTATTCACGATATAAACAATATTAGTAGTCTTTTATGAACTAAAGGTTGAAGTCATGCGACCTACAATATGTATAAACGTTGTGTGCTATTGAAATAAGAAAACATTTTTCTAATTTATAAATGAAAATTAAACATTGACATGTTCAGAGCGTAGGACTGGGAAATTGAACCACTGAATTTGTAGGACAAGGTGGCCAACAAATTATTATTCATACCATTATTAATTAACAGCCTAAAAATCAGCTTGTTACTAATAACTATGTATACCCCGTTATTTGAACATGTTGGTGTGGGGGGACCTGCCTGTCACACCATCCATTTTGTAGGGCACAAGTTTTTTTGAAGTCTTTATTAAATTATCTCTTAATTTAACTAACAAAATAACGGTTACTGATAAAATTTTTGCTATCATCAAACAAATTACTCTCTTATGCGTTTCGTTGGTCACTATCATCGAGATTTTTCCCGAGAGTAAAGTTGGGCGTCTCGCCATGCTGTACTGTGGACTATAATTCATGTGGTTTACAGAGTATAAAGGCAGTAAATCACAAGTTACCGCTTTTTGATTTAACAATCAAAGACAGATGTTCTCTTATTTTAGAAATTTTGATTAATTATGAAACCAATTATTAGTCGTTCAATACTTAATATGTGAAATAATATTATTAATTTAGGTTAGAAATATCAAAAACTTTGATTACAGTTTTCTCTCTTTTCACTTTTTACATCTGACTGCCTTTTATCTAAGCACGGCAGTACCCCGCTATTTACCCTCACCCCATATTATGTTACATTCTGTAGATTCGAATAAATATTTCTAAAAATAAAAAAAAATCGACTTGAATGTGAATACGATACTTGATTTTTACTCTACAACCATCTACTTAGTTAAAAGGCAAACGAGCTATAGATTCGAGCTCGAACGAGAACGTCGATTGAAAGAATGAAACAAGCAAACATAAGTACACACACACACTCACAGATTTTATAATATAATTTAATGATATTGGTTGCTGTTTTTAATTAAATTTCACACAACTTTATATTATATAAAAATGATTCATGTGTAATATTTTTTACATATATTATAAATATATTTATATATATATATATATATATATATATATATATATATATATATATATATATATATATATATATATATATGTATATACATACTTATTACACCCTACATAACATTCAAGTACCAACCAGAACCAACCAAGAGCTTAGTAATAGCTAGCTATAAACCAACAACCTATCCACCAAGCTCTAAATAAAAAATATTGCTTTACTTGCTTATAAATATGACATTGTAATTAATATTGAGAATATAATTAATATTGAGTATATTTATTTTACACCATAAAGTAAGTAATTAAAATCTTGTACTCAAAGTAACTACATATATATATATATATATATATATATATATATATATATATATATATATATATATATATACATATATATATATATATATATATATATATATGTAGTTACTTTAAGTAAAAGATTTTAATTACTTACTTTATGGTGTAAAATAAATATACTCAATATTAATTATATTCTCAATATTAATTACAATGTCATATTTATAAGCAAGTAAAGCAATATTGATTAAACACCCGGCATATTTTACACCATAAAGTAAGTAATTAAAATCTTGTACTCAAAGTAACTACATATATATATATATATATATATATATATATATATATATATACATATATATATATATATATATGTAGTTACTTTAAGTAAAAGATTTTAATTACTTACTTTATGGTGTAAAATATGCCGGGTGTTTAATCAAGTTTCAGATGATTTTGCTGGTAAGAAAATATTAAATTTGGTGTAAAATACTCACACGAGTTCTACTAGTTTTAAGATGTATCCATTGTATTCAACACACCTTGGAGTAGTATTATACACAAACTGGTATTTATTTACTATCAAAATTGAATTTGAACGAAAGTATGTAAAAGTAGTAGGTAGGGTAGGGAAGGGCTAAGCCTGGCTAGTAAACATTTCTAGGCTTTTTTTACCAATCCCTAAAAACCTGTCTCCCCAACCACTTCTATCTTCTACCATGCCTGGATAGTTTCCTCTAGACCTGTGTCAGTTGTCAAACCTACCCCACCCTCTCTTCTTTGCAAAAGGCAGGACAGAGCCCCACTTTAGTTGTTTTACCTCAGGCTAACCCATTCCGGTTGAGCCGAAGTCTAGATACTTTATACATCACACTGTCCTCTCAGAAGGTCTATCTCTGACTGGTTTTTGCCAATAAACCAGGTTGGCATTGTACCCAGCCATCATTTGTTTGGCTTGTCTATAGCCTTTCCATTTTCGATTCATAGACTTTGTACTTATTGGTTAGGGGTTGAGGTAGTCTGTCGCCTAGTTATTCCTAAGTATGGTTCTGGTCCCTGGTATTGGAATGCAGCTCATTTACGGGCCTCTCAACTCCGCAGTGTTCTTGATGTGGGTACCAGGATACTGCGGAACTTTCATTCTTGTCAGGCTCTCAGGTTCTTAGCTTTGAGCGCAGCTTGACTTTCCGAGTAGATATAAACCAACCCGCTCTGTGCAACCCAAAACATCCTCCATTTTTGCCACTGAAAGTATGGCATAAACCTCTACGGAAGTGTGCAAACTATTGAGTTAAATTGATTTTGTTAGCGAAAATATGCTTCATATAAAAATGGTTTAAATTTTGTCTTGAATAATTTTGTTATTTCAATTTTTCCTCTAAAAAAATAAACGTCCGAAGTAAAGTGTCCTGTTTTCCACTTTTGCATCCTCTAATGCTATAATATCTAAGTGTAAAATTTTGTATCTCAAACAAAATTCTAAACAAAATTTGAGTACGTTTGAGTAGTGACAAGCACACGAACATTTCATAATATACTATTTTATCTTCAACTCAGAAAGATTTTTTGTCCCAGTGAATATGAACAACGTTCTCGATATTTCTACATCATTGTCTACCTTTTCTATTTGTATGATTTATTTCCTATAATATTTATGCCATGGTGTAATCCTTTTGGTGCAATGATACGAATAATATGATTTATCCTTGGCCTATTTACCTACTAATGTATATATATAAATATTACGTAGTGGGTTGAACTTTCAATAAACTTCCGGTACATATAAATTGCATCTACATAATATATACATCAGTAACAATAATGTGTTTTAAATTATTATGTATTCTTATTTTATTTCTGTTTTTTTTTTTACTTCTATATTCAGAAAAACTGAGTAAATATGACATTTCGTGTAACGAAAAGTATTGGAACAATCAAATTGCATAGTACATTTATCGTGAAACTGTCACCAAATTAGCAACGAATAACATATCCTGAGACAATATAAGAGTAATTTTAATAAGAGTGATGTTAACAAGAGTAAATTGAATGAAAGTTATGTTAACACGAGTAATTTCAATAAAATTTATTATATTTTAATTTTTTGTCTTTAATTTTTATTTTATTTTTGTCTATTGATTTTGAGTTTCTGTCTATTTCTAATTGTCTAAGAGTAAATTATGACTAGCTAATTTATACTAATGATGACTACTCTCTAGTCGAAATACGTAAATATAATGTAAAAACTGATATGGGTATTGAGGCGAATTTGAAATTTTATTTCAATAACCTGGAGTTCTTATTAATTATCTTTTGATAATCTAATATTTAGTAGATTCTGTACCAAATCACAAAAAGTGTTTTTTTTTTAAATTTCTTTATAAACAGAAGCCTAAACACCAACTTCCATATTGCCATTACTTCAAAAATTACGAACTTCCATACAATCTTTCATTTCCCATTTAACCCCCTTGGAGGATGCTTTAATGTTATATAAGGAGCTGCTGTGGAAAATTTCAAACATACATCCGTACCAATGGACAGAGATGCTTGTCGTTTTTCACAAATAAATACAAAATTGTTTGAATACCCAGTATATACTGGAGTTTTTGGAAAAATTTATCAAACAAAAGTTGTTTATTTTGAAAAGATGAAGATTTTTTGTTATTAAATTTTTGTTATATATCTTACGGTTTCAAAAATAGGCAGTTTTGCCCATTTTGCCCAAACATGTACCGATTTTGCCCATTAACGAACTTTACCTTACTTTTTTGCTCTAGACCACATAAAAAAAAGCTTCAGCTCGATATCTCTTTTCGTTCTTGAGTTATCGTGTTCACGGACAGACTGACAGACATACAGACGGGCGGACATGCGGAAATAGACTAATTAGATAATTTTATGAACACTTATAATAAAATTTTTTTTCTGCGATCAATATTTTCAAGCGTTACAAAGTCGGAACTAAACTTAATATACCTTGTATATTTACAAATATACTGGGTATAAAAAATAGTATCTGTTAGAGGATGAAGTGTTTCCAAAACGCTCTACTAAAATTACTTATAACATTTTTTCTTTCCTTATAACTATCGTCAAAACTCGTCAGAGGCTAACGTGCTAGAGAAACGTGCTATAAGAAAAGTCACATTTGTGGGGTATGAAATTAAGGAAAATCTTGAGAAAGCACAACCCTCTTGTATACATAGACCGCTCTGTATATGGAGGTTGTATGGACGTAGTACTTTATTTTTTCTGTAAATATGGAATAAATACAACAAAAATGAAAATATGATTTATAAACATGATATATAAAAAAAATTACTTTAAAAATGAATAATGTTGTAATAATTTCTTAGTAACTTATCCACCAACAGCTCCAACTCCATGCTCCATGCCCCCTGCTCCCTGTTTAGTCAAAAATGAAGAGAAAAAAAAGAAAATGTAATATTTTTCTTGTAGTAACCAACATCAACAAGAGATGATGATGATCATCATCATGAATGATTTTTCCTTTGAGAATTATCTGTATACGTTTAAGGATGTACGAGCACTGAAGCTTCAAAAAGATTAAGGTTCGATTTTTTGTTTACATGCGTAGTTGAAGAGCATATAAATCAATTATAAATGTTTCAGAGGATGTTAAGGGGGTCTTGAATTAAGGTTGTTGTGAAAAAATTCAATTTAATGACAGGTTCTTCAAAATTTGACAGCTTATTATTTCAATAATAAAGAATATCCTGTCAAAATTTGAAGTTGTACCTGTTTTTAGTTTTTGAGTAAAAAAATTGTTGTAGTTACGATTTTTAAGAGATTTTTACATAGGTTAAATGGACTCGTCGGTAAAAACATGAATACAAAACTCTATATTTCGACAACCAGATATGCCACTAGTGTTATGAAAAACTGTCATAATATTTATCAAAGTCTTATAAATACCTGGACAAAATTTCAAATTAATCTTGTTTTTTGTTTCTGAGATAATTAAATTTGTAGATCGAAAAATGTTCTAAATCTAGTTTCATTTTTAGTGATATTTATTTTTATCTAGTTTTAATTTTAGTTATATTTATTTTTATCTAGTTTTATTTAGTTTTATCTAGTTTGATGAAACTGACCACCTCTACTTTCCCTCACCAGTTTCACAACAACCTTAATTATTTAATGATAGAGTTTGAGTTTTAATGCATTGTTCGCGTGGACAAACCCGTGAGCGGCGACATATTTTGGTAATTTTCACTTAATATTTTCACGAAATATTAATAAAGAGATTGATCCAATTAAATTCCGGTATGACGTGCCTAAAAAAAGTATTTAAGAAAACAACTGAGATCACGTGTAAATTTTATTTCTGTCGGTGGTAGCGGTCGAAATCTCGGTATGACCCGGTTAGGCCCGGTATGACGGACCTAAATTAAATTTTAATTTTAACTTACGACAGAAAATAATAAACATTATTGTAGACTTTGAATGAATGTACTATATAAGATTTTGAAGAATTTTATAAATGGACTATACATCAAAGGCACAAATAATAATACTATGGATTTATCTTTTCGGCGGTGGAATGTTCTTGGCTTCCCCAATCAATAGAAAGAATTAGGATCTATTTAAAAATTTTTCTAGTAAAATATATAATATCTAGTGCTCGTACATCCTTAAAATGTTTGATGAAAACCGTTTTTGTATCTACAACTTGCTGGTATGCTCTATGTGAACATGAGGAAGTTTTGTTGTTACAAATCTCTAGAGGATGGTCTTCGTATTCATTTATAAGTGTATACTGTACTACCATCATTGTATGGAAGATAAAGAGTGTTTGAAAAGTATTGAAGATGCCATAAGGCGGCATTTTTGACAATGGTCGGGTGGGAGACTTGCGGAACATCTTGAATTGTCAGTGCGTCGGGCTATTGCAGGAGCTGCCACTGTGAGGAGTAGGAAGAGACAAAGACTCATCTTCTCTGGTACTATCCAGCTCTTAGTATAAAGAGACGCACCCATTTGGGTCAACCATGCTTTAACAACTTCTCTGAGCTAAAATCTATCAGCGTCCATGTCCTTTTGCTGTATCTGAACAACCCCAAATGGTTTACGAAGAAGTGGCAAGGATGGATCAGCACAAATTCGGTATCAGAATGGCCCTTACGTTCTAAGTGTGTCCCATGCAGATCAGCCGTTACAATCTCACCTGAGACGTCATTTAGATAGTTGCTAGGTAAAGTATATCGTCATAAATATCTATCCTCCATGTTGGAAAAACATCTAGTGATGTGCGAGTATTTACAAGGTTGGCAAGAAAAACTACGGTGGACGGCCTTTATGTTAATTTAACTATACAAACTTGAGCGGTATACTAAATTTCCCAAAAACTTCATCGTTGAATTATTATATTACTATTCCACATTCCCTGTGATATTAGCGCTTGAACATTGTGAAGAATTGTATGCATCTCATTTATATACCATCTTGATGATCTAGTACGGTCCAGAAGAAGCACTGTCCGGAAGGTCAGAGATGATGTGTATGATTTTTAATATCAGGCATTGATATTGTCACGGTATCTTGACTCTCTTTTTCGTTCAAAAAGGAGCACTGTCGAATCTATACAGATTCGAATACTCGAAACAAAAAAAATGAACAAATTGTTTAATTTTCATCAACAATTTTTTAATTCAAACAATACTAATTTATAACAATGATTAATTCAACAATGGTAACTTCAAACAGTACTACTGTTCCTTTCGGACTGAATTTAATAACTGACTTATATTGGGTTAGACACCGGCTTTATATACCGTCGCAACAACATGTTTAGACGATTCAAAAAAAAAACATTTATAAAAAAACAAATCTTGTTTTTCCCAATAAAGTTAGTAACCCTATTTATAACTTACATAAGTTATACAATAATAAGCGTTTATGTTAATTAAAAAAAATAATAGTTTTGCTATAAAACAAATTATATATTTTTTTTTTGAAATAAAATAATTTTAGATCTAGATATCTGTCTGATGTAATTTATTTTCCAAATTTAATAGCTATTTTCCTTATTATTTTCTTTTTGCAATTAGATTGTGTGCTGAGGCCTTAAAAATTATTTCACTAATTTTCATTACCACTATGTTGTAGTGTATTCGCAGCTAGATCTTGGACTTCATTATCTAGATGCAATACATGTGTCTGTGGTTACACTGGGTATCGTCAAACAATATTGTAGATTGACCCACAAAATTGTTCTTATTAAATTAGATTTTAGGTTGAATATATCGGGATATCTTGATATATTCCTACAATGTTACCAATTAAGTAAACGCTTCTCACCTCCCATAGTATAACATAACCGTATAATGAATCATACTGAAAATCAATGGATAGACGCTAGTCTACAAAAATAATTGAAATATTCAAAAAGATTCTGTTCGTTATGCAATTCTACTATTCTCTACCTTCAATAGTACACAAACTCTCGTTATTAACATCGTTTTCCATGTTTTATGCAGTAATAGAAAAACCTAAAATGAATTTTGTACTTATTTTCCAAAAAAAAAAACAACAACAACCTAAAATGATTCTTGAGTATTTTGAATATGTAGTGAAAAATTAACGACCTTTTTTTTTCCATTTCTTTACTACAAAAAGTAAGTAAGAAGTTTTTATACTGGGAAACATTATCCAAAAACATTTCTTTGAATTCTTCATTTATTTAGATTTTATTAACTTTTTTAAATCTTTCTGTTCTACCAAAACATAGCTTTCAATGATTCGTTTAGGAGCTTTCAGCTTTTGAACCAGCTCACATAGAATTGGTTACTTATTTTAGTTCCATCATCTGGTTATATGCTGATGGAACTAAAACCGGACAAGCAGAAATGACCTAATTAGGTCGTTTTATGAAAAACTATATCAAAAATATTTTATATCAATATTTTCAACTGTTACAAAATCGGAACTAAACTTATAATTTTTTTTGTATATACTATATATGTTACATACCGAGCTCGAGATTGTACATATCGGGATTTGTACAGACAATTTTGTACGAAGTTCGATCTGTACATATCATTTTTTTTTAAATAAAACCGAAATAGCGTTTCGAAATGTGAAATTTTATGCATATTTATACCTGGTATATGTAAATATACAAGGTATACTAATTTAATATTTGTGTATACTTTCGCGTCAACATAACGATGTTTGTCCAAATTCCTTTCGGTTACGTATGACAAACTGTAGAAGACTTTAGCGTATACTCCGACAAATTTCATTGTCATTGAATATTTAATTAAATTAAATACTGATATGAAAAAATTAACTCGTCAACCAGGAATCGAACCTCGGGCCTCTGGATAAATAGTCCAGTATGCTTCCGCTACACCAAAGACGATTGTGACGTGTTAGCCAACTTGTTCATATTATTCTAATTTTTTTATTTATTTAGACAGTATTACTTCTGTAGAAGAGATTTATTTATTTAATATTTGTTTGCGAAAGTATACACAAATAAACAAATATTAAATAAATAAATCACTTCTACAGAAGTAATACTGTCTAAATAAATAAATAATTAGAATAATATGAAAAAGTTGGCTATCACGTCACAATCGTCTTAGGTGTAGCGGAAGCATACTGGACTAGTTATCCAGAGGCCCGAGGTTCGATTCCTGGTTGACAAGTTAATTTTTTCATATCATTATTTAATTTTATTAAAGGTATACTAAGTTTAGTTCCGAGTTTGAAACGCTTGAAAATATGATGGGACTCCATAACGGGTCCATTATGTGCAGATTGTGTGCCGAGGAGGAAGAAACATCCAGCCACAGTATCTTTGACTGTGAACCAGCAGATATAGGATATTCGGTTCATCTCACCCCGAATATATGAACCTTCCGGACGACCTAGGACTAGCTAGTAAGGCTGTTTGTTATTAACTGTTGGACTATGAGATTCGATCGATTCATGCAACTGTGTTGATAACATAAAATAGGTTAAGTGATACAAACAATACTAAAAAATTTAATAATTTTACATTGCCAAATTATTATTATTTGCAGAAAATAATAATCAGATTATAATATCAAAACAAATTATATATAAAATGTTTAACAAACCATGCTATTTATAATTAGTATAATCAATATGTATTGAATAATATAATTATACAGGGTGTGCCGTAAGTAGTCGAGTTCCATAAGAGGGTGGGTACAGGGTACGATTTTGGAACGAAAAGTCCTGAGACAGTTTCTTATTAGACGCACCGTTAATTAATTATTCACACACCGTTAATTTATTATCAAGGAAACTAGATTGAAACCAGAGTTGCAAAAAGTGCATTTTTTTGACAATTCATTTTTAATTTAATTATCAATTTTTGGAAAAATGTATTGCTTAAATTTTTCAAAGCATTAATTCCTTGAAAAGTGTATTAATTAAATTTTTTTATTTTTTGAAAAATGTGATAAATAAATTGTTTTAATAATCAATTTAAATAAAAATGCGCGCAAATAAAATTCGTTAAATTATTATTAAAGTTTTCTCAAAAATGCATTAGTAAAATTATTTTATTGATTAATTTTTTTAATAATGCAATAATTAAATTTTTGGAATTATCAATTTTTAGAAAATCACAAGACATGCATCCCATAAAACAAAGATTCCTTAAATTTTACTTTCCTGTTTTTGTGGATAAGAGCGACTGATAAAATTCATAGTAGCTTTGGAACACAAGTTATAGTGAGTAGATATTTTTTTAGGACGACCCAAGCCTCTTAAAAAATCACCAGAGACATACGCCTGTATAAAACGAAGATCCAACCCTTAAAATCTCAACTCTTTCATTTAGGTTTCGAACTCAGTAAAGTCACTTTCATTAGCGAAAAATAATGAATAAATCAATTCGTTGTTACCAGAAGCAATTCTAGCTGAGGGAGCCATTTTCTGGAAAAGTCGTTTTTCTGTAATAAAATCTGTTATAAAACTTATTACTATTAAATAATTAACTCAATTTTTTTTGTTAATATAGTAATAAACTTATTACTATCAATTTTTCGGTTAAGGTTTTTTATTTTAGTCATTTTTTATTTTTTTTGGTTTCAAATTTCAAACAATTATTGAACAATGATAATAATGACAATAATAATAATAATAATAATAATAGGGTCAAAAAGCCTTATTACTCTTATTCACTAGTTTCCTTAATTAATTAATAATTAATTAATTTAGTGCGTCTAATAAAAAAATTTCTCAGGACTTTTCATTCCAAAATCGTACCCTCTACCTACCCTCTTATGGAACTCGACTACTTACGGGACATCCTGTATATATATAGTTCGATATACTTCAGATATTGTATACAAATTTATCAATTGAGAAATATATAACAGAAATATATGTTGTTATTAATTTTAAAAAAATAACAGAACTGAACACTTGCAAGAAATTCAATCTGTCCACTTATAAAACGTATAATAAATGATCTTAATAATCGTGGTGTATATTTATTCAGGTGGTTATGAAGGCTTATACACAAAAAAAATGACTCATTAATTTGAGTGTTTGTTTAGTCTGCCCGCGTTTATATTCATCTAATTGATAAAAACTAGATGTCTAATGAAATTGGGTCAAAGAACTTTTTACGGGCGTTCATGTGTGAAACTTGATATCAGATGAAACTATTTATCTTTGATTTAAATCACGTAATTATGTCTACTCAAAAATTCGATATCTCTTATCCATCATTTAAAAAAGTTATCAACGATTAAAATCAAATTTCTTACCGACGAAAGAAGGAGGTACTCAATTCAACCTGTATATATATATTTTTTTTTATGTATGATCACGCATTACTTTTTACAAAGTAGTCCGATTTTGAAAATTGTAAATTTTAGCCACAAAATAGTCAAAAATAAAAACTTAAAAAAAAACTTTTATTAATATAGCTGTCTTATGGAAAAATTAAATTTTTTATGTTTAAACTTGCGACAACTATGTTTATAAATTAGACACTGTGATAAATAGTGTTTGAAAATATTCTTTGATTTATATAGTTTATTAAAATCGTGTTATCGCGAACATTGGAATTAATTATTACCAAATTAATCAGCATAATTGAAATTATTTTGTTTTTACGTGAGAAAACGTTATTCAAATATACTACAACAAGCGTGTTTATTAAAATAATGAATTTTAATTTACCTACGAGAAAAAATGATAAAATTTATTGTCAATTTTTTAGAAGTTTATGAATGTTTTATAATAGATTGAATAGAATTTTAAGAAAGTCCTTTATCTAGCGCTTGAACGTCCATAAAATGTTTTGAACATTGCTTAGTTCGAATATCTTCGAAAACTAATTGAATATTTCCAAGATATGCCCTTTTTATACGATTTAAATCAGCTTGTAAATGGTATCTCAAAAACTTGGATTTTTTAGTCTTATTTATCTTATATAGTGGATGTCATCCAAATCGCGAAATAAATTTCGCATACGCTAGAAAAAATGGGGAAAAAGTCATACAAAATTTCAGATGATCGATCTCGTAAAACGATTTCTAGCTCAAATATTACGAAATTGTTATGTCAACTGTATTTTTTAATCGAATTTACATTATCAATTGTTTTCTGATGAAAAAATTTCGAAACTATAGATAAAATTATATTATTGTTACGAAAATCTGAAATATTTGTTTTATTTAATAAATTCAACCTGAATAGCATCCAATACTCACTCATGTGTTGATTTCTCTTAGCCGATTTTTAATGATTAACAATTAGAGTAACAGGAAATAAATATTAAAGTAAAAACAATAAACTAATGCAAACAACCTTAATATATATCTTTATCATACATATTATTTTAAAGAATTTGATCAACCCATTTTATAAAAGAATCTTATTCTTTCTTATCTGTTTAATATAATCAATGTATGTGTAAAATTTTAAATTACTACATTATGTACAGTAATTTAAAAGTAAATGGAATTATCATGTATTTAATAATAAAATGATTTCATCTAAATAAAAAAAAAAACATAATAGAAATATTCAAAATATTTCGATATTTAATGTTCAATTTAATTACTGCATAATTACTGCATTGTTAGTAATTTAAAAGTAATGGAACTCTCATGTATCAAAAGTATTTCATCTGAAGAATATACGGGGAAATATTCAAAATATTTCAATTTTCTATTGAAATTACTAAATTGATTACTGATATCCCTTAACTTTTGTATCGTATCGAATCTCCGTTTGTAGAAATTCCTTGTTAAGGATTGCGAAATAAAATTTCTTTTTTTTAAATTCTTATTTGCGTTTCTCTACTGTTTTATTTTTTATTTTAATTTAAACAAAAATGACATGTTTCGCGATATTCAAACAGTTTGAAAAATAAATGCAGTACGAAGTTCCCATTCTCATACCTGTGACGTGTATTTATTAGTTAATTTTTTTATGTCCTCAAATAAAGATAGCAAATATCCACAAACTAATATAATATATAATACTAATATAACATGTTTTCTGTGGAATCGCCCATATATTTATTCAATAATAAATCTATATTTAAATAAATCAAATTTAAAAAAAATAAAAGAATTTATATTATAAAATATTTTTATATAATTTTATTTTAATCCTTATTAGCAAAAAAATAAATATTGACGACGTATTTGGTAATAAAACTTCTATATATAAATATTATGAATATTTAATTATTAAAATAAAAAAATAAAATAAATATTCACTTAAATATAAATTAATATAACAAATATAAATCACACTATAGTCTCGCTAGTCGCCTATCATAAATTAATACATACTTAAGATATATAATTATATATAGTGCATAATATATTAAAATAAAAACTAACGTATCGTGCATATTTAGGGTTCCGTAACATGAACTAAAATAAATTTGTTGCTATTTGATAACAACGAATATTTAAAAAATATATCTTGTTCTAAATTATTTTCCCTTGAGAGGTTTTTTAAGGTAGTTGTCATCGTGTTGAAAAGTTTCGGCTCAGAATCAACATCAAATTTATAGACTGAGATTCTAGACAATATTTTTTGACTTGAATGTATCATAGACCACAAAATTAGCAAGAATTTTTCAAAATTTTAGAGTTGATTTTTGTCTTCTTCATTCGGTTTTTGGGAAAATGTTTCAAATAAAAGTTGTTATTATATATTTAATGAATAACTTTTATCCGAAGCATTTTTTCAAAAATCGAATAAATAGGGAACTAGTTAGCTATTACCACATATATAATAAATGTGTAAGTGTGTATATGAATACACACATACTATCAAATATATTCCTACTCGCTCAATGTTATCGCATAGCCAATGGCCTACTCACTCATATAGTTATTTACATTAAAAAAACATTTCATCATTTATAAATTAATTCAATAAAATCAAATCAGTAATAAAGTCTGTAAATTTACTAAATATAAAATCGTTTGTTATTTCTTTATGTATTGTTAGTTTTCGATGAAAGTCGTAAGAACGGTTTATTTTATAATTGAAAATATGGGCCGACGCTTGAAATATTTCAATGCGATAATGAAAAACTCGAAACATCAAAATATTTTTGGTTCCAGACAGTTTCTGAAAATTTCAAAATCCAACAATTCGGTTGGATCTTTGTTTTTTGCAGATTTCTTAATCAGAAGGTTGAAAAGATAGATAGGGTAAAATTAAAAAAGAATTCAGGAGCTACTAGATCGCGAAATATTCACGTAATAAAAAGGTCACTCAATAATTTTTATGGCATTTTTAAAGATTTGTTCAACGATACACCACACGATAGGGTGAATGGCTTCTATTTAAAGAGATCTACCCCCAAATAATTTTCACTACACTATGTAGCGTACTGGTCCACATGTGACACCTTTCTGGTTCATCAAAACGGATAAAATGATCCCGGAGTAAATAATAAGCCCATCAAATATAAACGACACACGAAATTCATGACGCAATTCTATGGGTTCTCCATTTATTTGTCATTTAGTTACAGAACCCTAAAATATAATAGCAGTCAGTCATATATTAATTAATTTCTTTTTGTATTTTGATTCGTCTTTTTTTTGTCGGCGTCCGTCATGAAGGCAGTCTCTTAATTTGGAATGATTTTGTATTCTATAAAAATAATACAAAAACAAAACAAACTTGATAGCCTTAAGTGATTTTTTGTTGTTTTTGTATAGCAATTTATTTTTAACTGATTTATTTACCATAAATATAATTGATTATAATTCTGTGATAGACCGACATCAATGATCAAAATATTCCGCCATTTTTTCCCGAGTTTATTATGATTAATATTATTTATCGTTCCCAGAACAAAAGAACAAAAGTATTTAATAAGAAACCGCCCGTTAGTGTTCAATAAAAACCGATTTTAGATATAATGTCGTCTCCGGAATTTTGTAGGTGACGGAAAAACTATAAAGCATAACATAGAAACATGTTTCAGGATATTGGGGGTTTCATTTTAAGAGTCATTTTTACCCATTTTTTGTTTAAATAATTTCTATGTGCTTTTTTAATTGCATACATTTTTTATAATTGTTATTCCACATTCTAGACCGGCCAGTATACATATGTATGGATTTAAGAAGATTTAATAATAATTTTGTACACATATGCTTTTATTAAAAATACTAATCCCATGAGATATGTTTATTTAAAAAAAAAATATGTATGACTCAAACATCTACCGAGTATTTCAGAATCAATTTTATTGTATTATAGAAGTAATAGATTTATTGATTGATTAATATCGGGGTAAAAACTATTTCACTTCGACCTTATGGTCCATTGTGCTCTCCCTTCTACCTCAGTCCGACGCGACTCGCTTCTCTCATATGTTGCCAATAGCCTGGAGATTGCTTATCAGATCCTCCCGAAGGTTCATATATTCGGGGTGAGATGCACCGAATATCCTGTATCTGCTGTAACCTAGAGGTTCGCAGTCAAAGATTATGTGGCTGGATGTTTCTTACTCCTCGCCACACAATCTGCACATAATAGACCCATTATAGAATCCCATTGTGTGCAAATGCTTCCGCAGGGGATAATGCCCGGTAATGAATCCGGTAACTCTCCGCAGTTGCATCCTGTTCAGCCTTAGTGCATCGAGAGATAGCCTCTTTGTTGCACTCTGAAGCAGTACCTTCCCGAGCTCCTGCCGCGGTACCTTTTCCCAGTGATCCTGGTTTTTAGCATTTGACCACTCGTTGATCACCTGTTTACATGTGGTCCTTGGAATTCCTAAAATAGGCTCTTGGCCTATGGAGGGCATTCAAAAAATCCAATCTATTACATTCCGGCAGAAACGGAAACCTATGCATAGATTGTTCAGTCGATTGTTATCTATGTATTGTTAACAGTCGATTGGACGCAAATCTACCTTTTACTATATATTCAAGCTTTGCCAAACTGTTTACGGTTTTAAAATTTAAAGATGAGAGTGATATTGTGGGAAATGTGCCGATTAACCGACTGTGATTAATTTTTAACTCAATATCTCGCTTCCAGATCGTTATATCTAAATTCAAGCAGCCAAGTAGCTGCGCTTGTAAAGGACTTGTGTGTACTTGGAACTGGGAGTTATGGGCTCGAATCTCGACAACGGCAGTTTGTCAATTATTAAAAAAAAGGGGCGCTTAATTGACTAAACTGTTGGCGTATGGACAAGAACGAAGTAACCGACTATGCTTGTGAAGGAGGTTTTCTGAAGTTTCCTTCACGAACTCCTGATGAGTATCGGCATAGTTCCTATCAAAGTCGGCTGCAATCGCATATCCTACCAATTCCTAGTCTATACATTCATTCCAAAAATTCCTTCCACTCCACTCACATCCTCGCATCCTTTAGCTTCACAATGGACCTTATGGTCGAAGTGTATTATATTCACCTGGAGTTCGTGAAGGAAACAGCAGAAAACCTTCTCAAGCATAGCCGGTTACTTCGTTCTTGTCCATACGCCGACAGTGTTTTCTTCTTAATAATTGACAAACTGCCGATGTCGGAATTCGAACCCATAGCCTCCCAGTTTCCAAGTACGCATACTATGGCGTGAAATTCACAAAAAATAGTTATTCTGAAACACGCTGTTAATGAATACAATTTTTGTGTATATTGCTAAATATAAACACTACACTTTTTATTAAATCGCGAAATGATGAATATCAGTTTAGAGCATTTTTGAATAGAGGAAGACAGATTGATGTATAACAAACAGCACCTGAATTTAGATCAAAAACCATTATAAACAAACACACACACACACACACACACACACACACACACACACACACACACACACACATCCATTCTATTCTGTGATCTGATCTCTGTTTGTCTGTTGTGTTGATGTGTTCCAATTTGTATGTTCTATTTTTAATATAAGAAAAAAATTAAAATTGACTAAACATTTTATTAAAACATTTTATATTTTATTAAAACACTAGTCGTTCGTTGTGTTTGTTGAATTCCAGAACAATAAAACATGTTTTGTATATTTTACATCATCGCACTAATTAAATATATTGAAATAGATTTTAAGATGAAGAAAATTATAATATTGACGGCAGATTGTGTTGTCAGAGATTGATGTGTCTGCAGTATGGTCAAAAATCTATCTAAATCAAGAACTAATTTATATCATTTTATCAAATGTAAAAAAAAAATTTGGGCATTATTAATTTTCTGAAACTATACCAATTTCACTCGAAAAAAGTTTGAACAAGTATGAAAGAATTTAATTATTTCGATTAGATTCTACCAGCAAAAACTGCTTTGTTAACTCTACCGCAAGAAATGAAGGTCAAAAAGGGGAAAGATTTCCACAAATTCGTAACAAGCATCCCAATTTTTTCATATATCACTTGAAATGCATTCGATTTTCGAAAATCATTTATTGAGAACTCTAGCATATGGATATAATCTCTGGTGGATAAATTATAAACTAGAGCTAGTGGGTCGATGTTACCTATCCCAACCCCCGTAACATAGTATACGGCCAACGATCTGGTGAACAACTTAGTAACGACTACTAGTAGGTTGAAGGATTAAACACCACTCCTGCCAGTTATCCAAATTGTTAGAATGTTGTGGAGCATAAAATTTTCTACTAGAAACTTTCCATTTTTCGATTCGTCAGTTAGTCTGCTTGGTGTAGTGCGTTCTAATGCTTCCGACAAACAAATATAGAATTGAGTATACTTATTGCTTACAGAATTATCACGAGAAACGAAAACTTCGACGTGAGACGATGTCATATTCGCGAGAGTTGAACAAGAATTATTTCGGTATTTACATTGAATTAGTTTTTTTTGCTCTTCAGTTCCTTTCTTTTTTCGAAGCTTTAATTTTTTTTTGTATCAAAGTTTTTATTTTTTTTGCTTTTCAGTTACTTTCTTCTTTCGTCGGTTCTATTTTTTGTTAAAAAGTTATCTTTTTAGAATCACTAAAATTTATCTTTAATATAAAAAAAAAACGGTTCAATCATGCCGAAAGTTACGTGTTTCTACAAAATTGTTTGTCAATTGGACGTTTGTCTAATATCCCTCCAATTGAAGATATTGCTATAAAATAAATAAATATGCAAATAATTAATTAGTTCACGCAGTGAAGCTACAAATATTAATAATTATGTATAAAAATAAATACGAGTTGTTTTTTTTTTTTTAATAAATAAATCAATTACAAACTGTTATAATAAATTATAAAATACTGTAAAATCACTTAACTGATGAACTAATTATTTTAAAATCAGATTACGTATGCGGCAAACCATCTATTTGTGTTTAGTAAGTCTAGACATATTGAGTTTAATTAATTTGAATTTTCAAGTTCAATTTATTGTCATAAAAAAATGTTGTAAACATATTAATCAACAGTAATTGAATGACCTCTCTCATCGAGTCTTCACACGTATGCAATTTTAATATCATAAAAATGTCACCAAGCCACCAACCAATTGTTTTAAATTATCTTTGTTTTAAGAATCTTCGAACTACAATTTCAATTGAAGTTTTTTTCGGTTTGAAAGTATAATTTATGATAATTAACTAACAAGAGGGCACGGCACTACTGTTATGTCTTAGGCGAGTGTTACACAATCAATCTGGCATCCGCTTAGCCGATTCATAATAGACAAATGGTGGATTAAGTTTCAAATGATGGATTGAGTTTCAATCTATCATAATCCCAAAACATTTTTAGAGAACTTAAATAAAATGGACCCATCGATGGAATTTACAACCGAAATAGAACAAGGAGACTCGATTCCGTTTTTAGGGATAAAAATTATAAAAAATAACGATTCTAATAAATTAGAACATCTGGCTCATGTGAAATTTGGTAGAACCGAAAAATCGTGTATAGCTGCGCACATTACTAAGAACAACCACAAAATTGACAAAATCGAATTTAAAACTACTGAAATCGGTACAAAACCCCACAAAGTTAGACGCATACGAATGTATCTACATACACAAATTAAAAAAACAGAAAATTTCAATTTGACTATGCAGTTGAAATTAGGTACAGAAATGTCTTCATCATTATTACTTCATGTTTCTGATAAAAGAAGAATATTAGAGATACGAGCCACATTATCAATGATATCATTTTTATGGGCTCGTAAACTTTGTATATTAAATGTAAATTAAATTATATCAGTGATTCTCAACCTTTTTCTTGTCCCGGCACACTTTTAATGATTTCAAAATTTGACGTCTCCAAAGAAAAAGATAAGTTTAAAAGTTGTTTACTGAATGTTAAATAAAATAATATGTTCTACAAAAACAACAGTACGTTTATTAAGGGATTCATTACAAGTTAATAATAAGAACACTTTTAATGAGAAATTTGAGCTAGATGTTTTTTGATAATTTCATTTATATTTGGTCGTAAAAATGATAATGCTACTCTCATATCCGCTTCTACATTTAACATATCGTCTTTTTTTCGTTTTTATGTTGGTTAATACTTTACTATATACATTTCTAAAATTTGGCGGCACTCTTTAAGAATTTGGTGGCGCACAAAAGTGCCGCGGTATAGTGATTGAGAATCACTGTATTATATTGATAAACCTGACCTGGTCTTAATAAATTTCGCCAACTCTGAATCTAATGTAAATATTGGATTTAATGCCAGTCATTCAAACTCTTATTTTAACGGAAGAAGTGACGCTGGTTCTGTCCTACCATGATAAAATGTAGAATGATTGGTTTTAGATATAATATATACTTTTTCTATGGTAGTTTTTCACTACTATATCATTTATAAAACTTTTGTGTCTTCATAGAGGGGTTGACCTGTTTCACAATTCGTCTAATCTTCAATTCAAACATTAACAGACAATAAAACATATATTTTTTTCCATTAAATACAAAAATTTTAAAAATAACTTTTTAATGATATGTGCATGACCTATATTTAATAATGATTGAAAACAAATATACATCAAAAGTTAATTTTAAAATTAAGTTAGTTCTATGTACAATAGGCTTCAAAAGTTTATATATTAATTTTTAAAATTTTATAATTAACTAGCTGACCCGGCTTCGCAAGGATTCTTTACAGAAAATATAAAACAACCTATGTTACTCCGAGGAGATGTAGCTTAAAGAAGATGTAGATGTTCCCAAGAAAATCAGCTTTGTTACGATTCTTCTGTAATTTTGAATATATGTAGATAAAAGTATCTTCCACACGTATAATTTTTTTAATGGTCCTTACCGTACTAAATTTGTAAATATTGACAGTTAAAATTTGTATGTTTATCATATAAAACTGACCCCGATTAATGTTGTCCCACACGTTTTATTAAATATCAATAGTAATTTTCCGACGATTCTTTTAAAAAACTGAGAATAAGTAATTGAAGATATAACAAATATCTTTCTACAAAAATAACAAAAACAAGCGGTCGGTATTAGTTATCTTATAAATATTGTTTAAGTGTTCAACTTAAAAAAAAATACCATTATGTAAACTACAATAGATCAAATAAAATATAGTTGAGGTACAGTGTCAGTCTAGCAAAAAGTAACACTATACCTCAACTATATTTTATTTGATCTATTGTAGCTTACATAATGGAATTTTTTTTAAGATGAGCACGACTGCTCTTTGGGAACATCCTTCTTTATATAGTAAAAACTTGTATTTGAATTTTTTTTCGAAAAACGAATCAATAAGACACAAGTCAACTATAAAATTTTCAAAAATTAACATCAACTTTTGACGACAATTGTACATGAGTATATCTTGTATTTTTTTTGTGTGTGTATAAACATGAAAATAAAGAAATTATACATTATTGAAAGCTAATAAATAACTTCCCGTAATATAATCTCTCAACACCTATCAATATGTAATTAATTACATAAAAACACACATATTTACAACATGCAAATGGATATTTCAGGTTTTTAATTCTTATCGCCTGTGAAAAAACAAATTGTTTGTTTTCACAATTTTTTATTTTTACAAAACATGTTATTTTTAAAAATAAATAATTAACAAAAAAGAATAATTAAAACCATTAAATTTGAAAAATATATCAAATATCGTAGATTTTTACACAGTTGATTTTTATCGAATTCATTAGGTTTATAAAAAAATGTTTTGACAAAATGAATTTGGTATGGAACACTCAAGCGACTTCTATATACACATTTTAAAATGGCTTTAACATATATCATTGAACTCTCCAAACTGTTTGCATGTGTATATAAAAATCAACAAAGAAGCCAAGAGCAAAGTGCTATTTCGGTTTGTGTATTTCAATCAAAATTTGGATTCTATATAATATCTAAGTTACAATTTTTGTATCTCAAGCTCAAAAATTGTTTATTGGGCTCACCAGTCAACTATACTTTTGAGCCAAATTCGAGTAGTGACAAGTACGCGAAAATCATTCATTGCCAAGATATAGGAGAAGCTTATCCCGTCGGAATGGAGTAGAAGGAGAAGCACAATGGGCCATAATATCCATAATAGGGGATATGCATAAAAAATTGTTTTCAGTTGAATTGAAGCACGTTTACTTGACAAATATCAAGATAAAATTACTTTTTAAATAACTTTAAAAATAAGCGAGATATGAATGATTGAAATTCCCGATTAGACAAAGAGGGTGATAGCCCTCTTGATATGTTATGTGACGTCATATTACACTTTCACCATTTAAAATACACGTAAAACTCCGTTTTTAGTATTTTTGCAAGAAAGAGACAGATAATAATCTTTAAAAGCTTATAGCTTCCTTGATATTTGTCGGATTTTAATTTTGTTTGTAAATATTATTACAGTATTAGCAGTATTTTCATATTCTGAAAATAAATTTTCATGCATATACCCTATTGCAGTACTTTTAATACCCAAAGATATAACTATCCATCTATCAATTTAGGGTCATTTCCAGCTTAGCTTTTTGAGCCAAAACATTACAGTCCCTTGAGACGATCATATTAAACTTAACTTTAAAGTTTCATACTATGCGCTATCTCCGTTTTTGGGATATTTAGTTCACAGACACGTATCTATCTAGGCACAAATACATACATACCACGCAGACCCACCAATGGCCAAAATTGGGTTTGTTGGTATCAAGGAACCTCAAAACAATATCATTTTTTGTTCTTCATTTCGAATGGATTGGGTACAAATCGATTGTCGAAATTGGAATACTTGGACGGTTTTATAGATACGTTTATACTTTTATCCACAGCCACAAAAAATTTTGTCAGTATTATTTCCAAGGAAATTCTTTTGAAATTGTTCACTTCAACTTTTTTTCGCATTTTTATGAGTTTGTAAAGTAGTCGATTTTAAATCATAGTTTCTTCAATATTTAGATTCCTTTGCATACAGTACATATTTCCCTGAGTTACCTTGGTAACTACTAACAAAATAATGATGCATTATTATTTAACAGGCAAAATATACGTAATCCCAAATCTTGTATAATAATAATTTTTGCTAGAGTTTGTTTTATGATTTTTTGGAGCCCTCACAAGCTTTCTCATTCCATTCCACAATTCTACAATCCCTATATATAAATCAACCATACCGTCAAGTATTTCAAATTTTCTTCGAAGTTTGACGTGGAATACAAGTTTTTATTAACAATAATATTTTTATGAGAAGTCAATAAATAATTTTTACTATAAAACATTTGATGCTAATTCAACCACAAAATATTATTTTGAAATCAATGTTTGAAATTTTAAAACATGCACATCTTGGAAAGGGATCGAACCCACAACCTCTGCGTTCCCGGGCAAGTGCTATATCAACTTAGCTTCCAAGATAGTTAGATAGGTTTTAGAGGATACCCTAGACGGGATACACATCGAACATAGGGTCCATTGTGATGTCTAAGGATGTGAGGATGTGAGTGGAGTAGAAGGAATTTTTGTGTATAGACTAGGAATTGGTAGGATATGCGGCTGCAGCCGACTATGATAGGAACTATGCCGATATTCATATGGAGTTTGTGAAGAAAACTGCAGAAAATCTTCTCAAGCATAGCCGGTTACTTCGTTCTTGTCCATACGCCGACAGTTTACTCAATTAACCGTCTTTTTTTTCTTAATAATTGAAAAACTGCCGATGTTGGGATTCGAACCCATAACCTCCCAATTTCCAAGTAGGCATACTGCGCAGACATAACGCCTTAGACCGCTGGGCCACTTGGACTGGTTAACTACGAAGATACTATGGTAACAATTTTACAACACCCAGTATATATTACATCCAGAACCATTATACTGTTAGAAATATTCTTAGAAGTTTAAAAATGTGAATAAAAGTTTTTTAGAAATAATAATATTTTTATGAAGTCAATAAATAATTTTTCTTCTAAAACATTCGATGTATTCGATTGATAATAATTCAATCATAAATAAAATAACTATTATGGTAGCAATTGTTAAAGTAAATAAATATAATAGTTTTTAGTAGGGTAGTTTCATAGAATTTCTTTCTCTCTTCTCTCTTCTCAATTCGATATATTTCGAAGAATGGAAAATGGTTCTAGATGAAAATATACAGGGTGGAGCATTTAACAATACACTCGAATATTTATTCAAGAATGGGTTTTTGGACGAAAAACTTTTTCGAATACAAGTTGTTTTATTCGGGGGGGGGGGGGGCATCTTGTGGTGTTCTTGATTGTCACCTTAACCTTGACATTCAAGATTATTGGAAGATCAACTTGAGTTTTTTAAAACTATGGGAATCTATAGTTTTTGTGGCAGAATCCAATAGCTTAGGACAAAAGAACATTAAAACTGGGTATTAAAATCTATTTCAGTTAATAATTAACCAATTTATAGCCATAGTTATTCTTTCATTAAAATATATGTTCCCATGTACAAAACGTAAGCTGATCTTTAAATAATCTCGAAGGTCTTGGTTAAGGTAAAAATGAAGATCACCATATGATGCTCCCCTCCGAACATAAAAACTTTTCTTCGGGCCATTTCTGCAAAATACCGTGAGAAAATATTAAGGTGTCTTGTTTAAAAGGAGGAGCCACCCTGTATAGATGATCACTATACTATGTTATAATAATATTACTTTTCAAAAGTTTATATAAATATACTCATATAATATAATACACAAATGACACACATATGGCGCGCACTGTCGTCGTTTGAAGTAAGAAATACTTTGTCTTTACCCATAGCGTGCATTGTTACAGTAATTGTTCTTTTGTGTCCTTTACAGGATGTACCAAACTTATTTCTACAAAATTTCAGGAGTGATTTATGATATTAAACACTGTTTGAGAATAAAAACGCTACCTCAGACATTTGATTGATTGATTGTCTCAATATTGGTGTCTAAAACTATTGTAATTCGACCTCATTGTGCTACCCTTGCTGCTTTAGTCTGAAGATTTTCGGTAATTATTCGTTACCCCAATATCGATAATTATATATTGGGGTTTTACCTCCGTTTCTGAGACAGTTTATAACAGAGGCCGTCCACATTATTATCCTTATGTAACCTTTATTAAAATCAATTGCTTTCAGGATGTGCTTGGAGGACACGAAATTACATGCAAATTCGGAGTTGTTGCTCATACGCCAACAGTTTAGCCAATTAAGCCCATTAAATTAAATTGACAAATTGCCACCGTCGGGACTCGATTCCGCAACCTTCCAGTTGTAAGCAGAGTGAAATTGATCGCACGGTCACCTGATTGGTCATTGTGGAAAATTATGTATAATGTTATTCATCAGGAATTTTGACGAAATCATGAAATCATGTGCCGTCATTAAAACTATTTACCAGTTTCGTGCCGAGGGCGAAAAAAATGCGCTTGGAACATTTCCTGATCTATAAAAGAAATGTTTATATTCGTTTATGGTTTATATTACTTTGTCCGTATTTATCTTGCACGTCATTATTATCACTAGCCCAGATTAAAACAGGCCGTAAAGTGAATTACATTTCTAAGTGCGACCCATGAAATCCACACGATCAACTTCTCAATATTTGTTTTTTCATCTGAATACTTTTCGTAAATTTTTAACATGTGGAACATTTTAACAATTTTTTACGAAAGCGTTTCACTGAAATACCACCAATAGTTGTAGATAGATTGTACAGGCTGTCCTGGACTGCCATAATGTCCATTGTGATGCCTAAGGATGTGAGTAGAGTGGAAGGATTTTTGTGTGTAGATTAGGCATTGGTAGATATGCGGCTGCAGAAGACTTTAATGGGAACTATGCCGATATTCATCTGGAGTTCGTGAAGAAAACAGCAGAAAACCTTCACAAGCATCGCCGATTACTTCGGTCTTGTCCATATGCCGAAAGTTTAGTCATTTAACCGCCCCCTTTTTTTAAATAATTGACAAACTGCCGATGTCGGGATTCGAAGACATAACCTCCCAGTTCCAAGTACACACAACGCCTTTACAAGCTGTACAACGCCTGTGCATCTTAAGAAAAAAGATTTTCATGAAAACTTTTTTTCCATTCCATTATTTTACACACAGATTTCTTGGTGAAGAGGAAGAATGTTTTCTATCAAACAAATTCGATATAGAAACTTACTGATGACTACTTAATCTGAAACATACTGTAATTATATTAGTAAGTATAACTTTATTCCAACCATTCGCGCACACTGACATGCTTAAATTATTATAGTTTTCAAATTTAATCAAGCTGCAATGTACTTACTTTCTTCATCACGTGACAATCTATCATTCTTTGAATACGTACAGTTTAAGTTCTGAGAAAATACAAAACAGTATAATTTATAATTCTAAAACACAGCACCAACTTGTGTTTGATGATGTTTGGATAATTATTAATTACCGTAATTATAGAAAATGTACGTGACCAAAAAATTGAATTCATTTTAAACTCATACATTTTTTTTTCGGTGAACATATTGTCTGAATACAAAGTATATATTGGCATAGCCCCACCATTAATGTTTGGAATTGTAGTTGAAACGAATTTAATTTATCAATTTTTCTTAGAAGTAAAGATAAATGAAAAATAAATAATAGTTAAAAAAACTAAAAATACACGCTTTTATAGAAAATCCAACTAAAAAATAGAAAATAAAATTTAATAAATTTGGATTAAGAAAAGAGTAAATAAGAAACAAATGTATATTAATGGAAAAAAACGTGGGGTGCATAGTGTCAATAGTTATTCCATTAATATACATTTGTTTCTTATTTACACCTTTCTTAATCCAAATTTATTAAATTTTATTTTCTATTTTTTAGTTGGATTTTCTATAAAAGCGTGTTTTTTTAGTTTTTTTAAACTATTATTTATTTTTCATTTTTTAGTTGAAGTTCGGGCACTAGCTCTATCTCTCTTACTCTCATGCAAAGGATGCGGAAAGAAATTGATGAATCCTGGCGAATCTAATCAGGATAATCGGATATTAATCGGATTCGATCGGATTTTAATCGAATTATTGCATTTTCATCGGTCTTTGACAGGTGTGCAAAATTTGAATTAAATCTGATCGTTCAAACTAGAAGAAAATCGAGCCCAAAATGGTCGGTTACATACATACATACAGGTGAAACTAACAAAAAGCGTATAAAAGAAGAAGATTATTTAATTTTCGATTATTATTCGACAGACGCCCATTTAGAAATCTATTAGGGATTTATTAGTTTGGATTACAGAGATTTTTTTTATAAGGTGGTTGATTATAGAAATCAATAACTGTTTTTGTTAACTTTATTACATCAGAATAGATAATACAAATCGAATCGAATCCAACAAATAAGAATTGTATTTGAAACAACAACCAGTCCAAATGGCCGAGCGGTCTAATGCGTTATGTCTGCGCAGTATGCCTACTTGGAAACTGGGAGGCTATGGGTTCGAATCCCGACATCGCCAGTAATAAAATTATTAAGAAAGAAAAAAAGGGGTGGTTAATTGATTAAACTGTCTGCGTATGGACAAGAACGAAGAAACCGGCTATGCTTGAGAAGGTTTTCTGTAGTTTTCTTCACGAACTCCAGATGAATATCGGCATAGTTCCTATCGTAGTGGGCTGCAGCCGCATATCCTACCAATTCCTAGTCTATACACAAAAATTGCTTCCACTCCACTCATATCCTCACATCCTAAGGCATCACAATGGACCTTATGGACGAAGTGTAGCCCGTCCAGGGCAGCCTTTACAATGTACCTCTATCTACCTCATGGGCCACAAAAGTAGCGCTTATATTTCAAAATATTTGAATTGATTTCTACGTTATTCATACGGTTTTTGGGAAAATATTTCGAATAACTGTTGTTGGTATATTTATACTTAACAACTTTTATCCCATAAATGAGCATTACTTTTTTGAAAATTAAATTTTTGTTTTTGTTTCGAGTATCGGGATTGGTAGTAGATTCGACAGCACTCCTTTTTGAACGTTAATTAGAGAGCCAAGATACTGCAACGAGATCAGAATCTGTGCTCAAAATAGTGTTTGTTCTCTAGACGATACCATGGTCGTATTGCCTTAACAGGAAATACAATTTTATATCATAACTTAATCTGCCATATCGTTATATAAATGCATATTACAAGTTTTTTTCAACAAAACAAAAAATTGAATGTAATTATTAGGTTTATTAAACGTTGTAGCTACAATGTAATGTAATAATAATATAAACAAGTTTATTATTATATTTTGTAGCTTTAGGTCGTGTTGGTACTTTAGCTAATATAAATGTAATACCAAACTATACAGGGTGGCCTGTAAGTAGTCGAGTTCCATAAGAGGGTAGGGGTAGAGGGTACAATTTTGGAACGACCTGAGTCCTGAGACATTTTTTTATTAGATGCACCGTTAATTAATTATTTATTAATTACGGAAACTATATTGAAACCAGAGTTGCAAAAAGTGCATTTTTTTTATAATTCATTTTTGATTTAATTATCAACTTTTGGAAAAATGTATTGCTTAAATTTTTCAAAGTATTAATTCCTTGAAAAGTAAATTAATTAAATTTTTTTATTTTTTGAAAAATGTGATAAATAAATTGTTTTAATAATAGTTTTAAAAAAAATACGCAAATTAAATTCGTTAAATTATAAAGTTTTCTCAAAAGTACATTAATAAAATTATTTTATTAATTAATTTTTTTCATAATGTAATATTTAAATTTTTGGTATTATCAATTTTTCGAAAATCGCCCCCCCCCCCCAAGGATCCCACTCCTTAAATTTTACTTTCCTGTTTCTGTGGATTCGAGTGACAGATAAAATTCATAGTAGCTTTGGGACAAAAGTTATAGTGTGTTTCAACCTAGTTTCCTTAATTAATTAACGGTGCGCCTAATAAAAAAATGTCTCAGGACTTTTCGTTCCAAAATCGTACCCTCTACCTACCCTCTTATGGAACTTGACTACTTACGGAACACCCTGTTTGTCTATAAAACAACACTATGTTGTAAAATATGTTCTGTAGGTAATATAATGTGTTTTGTTGATGTCGCTAAACTATATAATATAGTTATTTAGTGGTTGTATATGTGATATTATAAGGTAAATTATTTAGTAATGTGTCAATAACAGTGTAGTTTACGAAACGTATATACGTTCAAAACTGACACGACGACGCGACCGACGCCTTACATAAATAAACAGACAGATAGACCTATATATACAATTCTAGGTATAATAATCTATAGTTTAATAAGCTATTATGGTTGTTGCAATATTGTTTATGCATATATTATAATTAGAATTATTGCAAAGGTAAATTTATGATCAGGGACGTAATAATAATTCATATAAATTTTAACATTGAACCTTGTCCTTAATCAAACTTTTAAAAAAAGATAGTTCACCCGTAAACCCATTTTTTTGATGAAATTGAAATATGATATTGATTTAAAACTAGTGAAAATAACAACTAACTGAGTTCATTGCTTAAATACTCGGTATATACTTAATTTATGAAAAAAAAAGCTTTCCTGCAAAAGTTGTTTATGTTTAAAAAAGGAACATTTTTGTCTTTAAATTTTTGTTCTATCTCTTACAGTTTCGAAGATAGACAGTTCTGCCCATTTTGCCCAAACATGGTCCGATTTGCCCATCCACGGACTTGACCTTACTTTTTAGCTCTAAAACACACATATAAAATTTCAGCTCGCTATCTCTTTTCGTTTTTGAGTTATCGTGTTGACGGACGGCCGGACGGACAGACAAATTTGGGGAAGGGGACTAATAAGGTCATTTTATGAACATCTATACCAACATTTTTTTCTGCGATCCTGCGAATAATTTGCAACTGAGACCCCAAAAATATTGAATAATCACAGTCAAAACAATTCTTGCACAGTACCAATATACAGTAAATTGTATCATAAATGTTAAAACACTATATATGTTATACTAGATATGTTCGATTGGAATAGTTGTAAGAGGTAAATTAATCATGTTGTTTGTTATACATTTTGCTTTGACTGAAACGAGTGAACGCACTTTAATGAACTAAAAAGTAGAAATACATTTTTTTCCCTGAGTCATCATTATGTGACTATACAGAAAAACTTGCGGCGATCAAATGAAATTTTCGAAATTAAAAAACTAGAAAATTTACATTAGAAATCCAATTTGGTAACTTTCCAAGGAAGATTTATGTACCTTTAATTTCATTAAATCTTGCACTACGTTTCTGAATATAATGTCTTTTTTGTTGTGTTTGAATTTGACCCTTGATTATATGTTTAAACCGTTTATTTTATAAATTAAATATTCAAATTTAATATTAATAATCAATTTTGTTGTTAAAAGGAAATCTATAATTATTTCCTTTATGCACTCCAATATGTAATTAATATATCACCTTTGTAGAATGAATAATGATTAATTTTTTAAATCTTGTTCCATTTATAATTAAATATAGTTTGCGACATAAAAATTTGATATATAATCAAAATAGAAAACATAATTAAATTTTTTGTACCCTTTCGTTTAAAAACGATAAGCTGACCTACTCGGCTTCGCACGACAGTTCACGCTTTACTTATTTTATATTATCTGTGAAACTAGACACCCAAATACTCAATATGAAATTATGTAAAACTTCTTATCGACCATTTGGAAAAACTTATAACAACTATGTTAATGAAGTAGAACATAGTTTAAACTATTTTGGTACATTACAAAAATTTACACAGTTATGCAAATATACGGAAGCAAGCATGTTTGGTAAAATAATGAATTTTTTATTTTCAATTTACGATAAAATGATAAACTTAATTGTGAATTT
Source organism: Nineta flava (assembly GCA_963920215.1). NCBI lineage: Eukaryota > Metazoa > Arthropoda > Insecta > Neuroptera > Chrysopidae > Nineta > Nineta flava. The sequence continues at coordinate 129,897,511 of OY986041.1, forward strand.
TGTAGAATTTTATGAATGTACCATATTGGATTTTGTACAATTTTATGAATGTACTATGTCTAGCACTTGAACTAGTCTTTTTGGCCAACAGTTTTGCCATACAATGTCAAACTCGTTCATCAATTCGATAAATTGAACAAAAAGAGATGTCGCTTCTATCAAAATAAAATATTTTTAATGCTTTTAACATGTAAAGGTAGATGATAGTTATATAAAATAATTATTATTTAAATAAATAATAAATATGTGTGAAAGATATAATTGATCTTTATTGATTTGATTTATGAAAATATTATTTTTATTTATATGTAAATTACCAAGGTTGTAAAAATTCAAAGCAACCGTGATAATAGAGGGAAGTTATAGTTGTTATGCAACAAATAAAACTGATGAACAAAATTATAATAATAATTTAATGAAGAAGCGATACCGCTACATACTTTCCGTCCAATAATTTCCGTCTACATTTTCGGACCATTTTTCGGTTAAGCGTTTATTTGAGATATCCAAAATTATACTTTGTAAATTGGTAATATCCTCTCTTATCTTCCACCATTTTGTGAACGTATTTCCCAAAAATCTTATTAATATTAATAATTTTTCTTTTTTTTTTCCAGGTAAGTCTGCAATTCTTTCAAAAATATTGATAACATGCATAGAAAATATATCGTAAGTAAACTAACTAAATATAAAATAGATTAAATGTTTTAGTTTTAAAGGATTTTATACCGTTTTGGTACGGGATACTTGAGATAAAAGATTATCATTATAATACTCTTTGTTTCAGTTCCAATGTATTTGTGTAAATCAATTGTCATAGTCTTTTCTTATTAGTGTTTGGTTGGAATTGTAGATAATGAGATTGCAGCGTTGCTGGTATTCAGCTTTAACTTGACCAGTTAAAACTAACGAACTATACTGTATACGTTAACTAAACTTTAATGTGCCATTTATTTTAAAGGCAGTATCACACTATGATTGCAACTGTAATCAATTTATTTTCTCTGTAGATATTATGCAATGGCTTATTCTTTCATTATTTTTGACGAAAACTACAATATATGATGGCGATATTGATTGGCTATTTGGGTTCAGGCAATGGCGTTGCTTGCAGGGTCTAAGTGTATTTTCTAGCAGCAGGAAAATTTCATACATAATAAGGAACAGTTTATACTCTACCATTTGTAACTAAAATTGAATTTTTTGCTAATGCCGTTCTCGAATGAGAGCCCATTTCTCAGAATCTCCACCATTTATTATATTTAAATTTTTTTAACTTTTTTTGAAGGTACTTTACCAAAAAAAATTCAGAGTGCAGAACTAAGAGGCTATTATTTTTAACTTCGGAAATAAATGGTATACAATTACCATGATCTCGTACTACCTGTGGACATGATTCAATACTAATAAGCTTTATATTTGAATCGTGTACTGTCGTGTGTGATGCAGCCATTAATATACTATTGGTGGCATACTTGTCTTTGTAAAATGAATACTTATCACACACAAAACACAAAACTCTAGAAATAAAGAGATATAGAAACAAAGAAACTATTTCTTTTGTATGTTATTATTATCGTGTATATGGGTTGTGTGTTCAACTTAACTAACACAATAGTTTATGGGTGGTTTTTAGTGACGTGTCTATTTACACGCTAACATTTAAATAATTTCCAAAAAAAATTTGCATTGATTAAAACATATTATTCATTAAAAAAGATTATTAAAATAATCAAAGAGAACTCAACGGTTTTTTTGAAATTAATCTAATACCTGAATGTCAAGGTTAACGTCGATACCCTCACTTAAGTGATAAAGCAAACGCCGCATAGTCACCAAAGAATACCGCCAATAAATAGGTGGGGTTCTCCACACACCTAATCCGGTAGTCAGTCAACTCAAATAATCCTCAGGTCAGATTATACTCTCAGTCAAATCGTATAAAAGGACAGAACTTTTTAATGTCATTGTGGGACACGCACCAAATTAGAAACAAGCAACATATCTCTGAATCCATATGCCAGAGATAGTTACGATTAGCTAATTCATGAACTGATGATGACTACATTGTAGTCGAAATACGTATTTATAAAATACAAACAAATGTTCTAGGAATAGGTTGCCGTGTAAATAGCCACGACGTTTTGGTTTTTTTTTTATTAAATATATTATTATATTATCTAAAAGAGTTAGTTCTGCAAAAAGAAAAAAGCAACACATTTTATAAATGAAACGTAAAAGCAAAAATAATAGAAGTATAATAATGAATCCTGACAAAATAAATTAAATTTGATTTTATCACAGCACAGTATGAAAAAGGAAATTATTCTCGTTTTGTGTTTTCGATGTGGCTAATAAGTTAGTATTTCTAATTTTTTTACGGATCATTGTTCGGTTAACCTACATAAAGTTTGTTATTATTGTTTGCGGCTTACTTACAAGAGCAAAGTCTTATCATCATATTTACAGTTGAAGAAACAATATACGACTTTAATCGTTGTGATTGTGATTGAAATATAATAATTCGTCTGTTTTTTAAACGTCTGTTCTTATATAAATAGATTTATAATATCGATTTTCAATTGATTCTATTCTACTGTGGACCACAAAATTTGATGTCATTTTTTTAAATTTTATAATTGATTGCCTTGTTGATTCGGTTTTCGAAGAAATGCTACGAAAAAATGCTTCGAAGAAAACTGAATGAATAAGGCACATAGTAAAACTAATTTTGTACAACTTTACTTCTTATGTGTTTTTCGATTTTTTCAATATTAAGAGAGATATACCAAATTTTGTGTTTCCCCCTCCCTCGAAACCCCTTCCTCTTGTCGATTCTTGTCAAGCTTACCATAAAAATGCATTGTCATCGGAACTGAACCAACATGTAAAAATTTAACTCCGTTGGATAAGAGGAAGTGGTTCTAATTCAGCTTGCAAGATTTGACCGGAACATACATACTGGATCTCTGGATTTCTTGCCCAATGTGCTATCCCTTACATCATGGATGATATAGATACATGAGTAAATTATTGCATTCCATTGACAGTCATTAAGTCAACATTAATTTATTATTTAACTTGTTATTTGTCACAATGTCAATTTCCATTAAGGTTTCGAACTCATAAGTATGAAAGAACAAGTATATACTATATAAGCTAAGATGTCATTAAATTTTTATTCATATTGATATGGAAAAATTAACTCATCCACCAGTTACCGAACCCTGGTCCTTTGAATTCCACATACCCACACCCAGTATGCTATCCGTGATGTAACGGTTGCACATTCTGAAAGGACATTCTGACGAAAAGTGAAAGGGAGTATCATCCGACTCGCCATAGCCCGCACAGATCGCACTGTCCTCTAGCCTCCCTACTAGGAGGTTTATCTCTTTCCGGTTTTTGCCAATGAGCCAGGTTGACCTTGCCGCATTATACCCGGCTATCATTTGTTTAGCCTGCTCTTTTCTTCCATTTCCGTTGACCTATTTTATCCTTGCCAATCTCTCCAGTGATTCAGCGTTTTCGAGAATTGTGGGAGATAAGTTACGCCGCGTAACTGAGACAAGTGATTCTTTCGGTTCGCCGTATTTGTATACCTGCCACGTTGTAGTTTAATAAACTCCATTTACTTTCAATTTACCCAATTTGTTTTTGCATTGTGTATAATCCCAATTACAATACCCATGAACACATAAATAACACTTGAGTTGATTACTTGATTTAAGTAAGTGACACATTTAATAATAATATATTTTCTGCTACTTTCGATTTAATTACAAAAATCACTTATATATAATTATGTTCTGCCATAAATCTCAATTGAAGTGAAAATGGTATTTGGTTGTAAGTACTCGTACACACATACAATGGGTTAGTTCATCAAGGCTCTGTCATCCGTATAGAGTTGTCGTATCTCTTCTTCTATTTACTAGCACTCTACAGACCGTTTTCCAAAGCATTTCTAATAGAGAATCAATGTTAAATAAATAAATAAAATATTTACTATAAAACCATACATACACATACACATACTGAAACTGAATGTCTGGACTGGAATATTGGGTGACCATATTATAGAACCATTCTTCATTGACGGATCTTTAGATTCTCAAAAATATTTGAAAGTCTGTTACAAAATAATATTTTGCCAACTGTTGGAGCTCTTCCTAATTTAGACCTGGAATCTGTATGGTTCCAACAAGATGGTTGCCCTGCACACAATGATAGTAAGGCTGTTCCTGGAACATACTTTCCAGAAACGTCTTATGAGTGGTTTTGGAACCTTCTAGTGGCCAGTCAGATCGCCATATCTATCTCCTTTTTGTGGGATTTTCTCAAAACACAGATCTATTCGCGGAATAGGCCTGAAAAATTTGTAACAATTAATGCAAAAAATTGTTGACAATTGTCCGAATACTATCATTTATTTCCAAACATTCCACATACAAATAAGAAGGGATATTCAAAAATAATTTTTCAATTGTTAGAAGTAATGCTATGCTTAAGAAGACAACAACATATTTAACTCACTCTCAGTACTTGTTAATGCAGTACAAAACATTGCAGTAAGCATACACATCAGACACACTATTTTTTATATCTTTATTAAGCATATTGTGTATAGTTATTATAACAAATAATATTTAACATTGATTCTCTATTAGCAATGCTATCCAACACATACGGTATAGTAAAACACATAATATAATTCTAGATAAACGCTATCATCGGTAATTCGTAACACAAAGAACTGGTTTAACGGTGGTGCTGCTAGTTAGTCACTAACAACAGTCACTTTACTATAACTTGACTTGACTGCTGTTTGTTAGTGGACTGTGCTGTGTATTTAATCATGTAGAAATGATTGCTTATAATGGTGTCCCATTAATAATCATATACTTAATATTAATAATCATTCGTATACAGATCATATTTTAGGTAAATTCAGAATTAGGAATATTGAAAAATGGCTAGTCTTTAAAAAAACATGGTAGCGGACAATCTGCATTACGATGAAACTCCCCCTAAACGTCAGGTAACATAGATCTTTCAGATTCTAAATATGGATTGGGTTAGGATGAAGGGACTGTTCGGATGTGACACCTGAAAAAGGCGTTGTGATACCTGTGAGGGCTGTCTCATAAGGTGCCTCTAACCCTTGATCCATTTGGAGCATTTTTTTTTATTAATTGGAATTCTTCAAGAAACGGTTTTATTACGGTTTTATAAAACTACCGTTATTTTTTCAAGATTATTATTATAATATGATTTGTGCTTTAACCATTGGGTTTATGACCGTCGCCAATTTTATGAAAACTTCATAATTGCAAATCCTCAAGAATAACCAGGGAGTTTTTATCGTGGGCAGGAAAATCTATAACAACATTTCAATCGCCGGCCTTATATAGTCCTATTACGAATCAACCAATTTTACAAGATGGCTACAATATAATATATCAAAAGGCTTTATTAGTGTAATGATTATCATATAATATATTGTGATTATGATTATTATATTAGATGACATAATTATTCTATGAATATGACGTTCTATTGCTCACACATAACTTGTGCCTTTCTCCTTTCAAAATCGCTTGTGTATGTTCAAGTTAGTAGCTCTACAAACATTCACTGACCGTTTAAACTAGATAGTACTTTGATTTTGAAATCAAGATCTATAAATTCGATGCTTCAATGATTCAACGTAATTCACTCGTAAACCCATTTTTCATACACAAACGCAATAAGCGCAAACAAGTTTTTGTTTAAAACTAATAATTGGCAGTGTTATTGGTTTAAAATTAATAATTATATATACAATTTAAATTGAGCGTATCGCATCTCATATTTATGATGTTGTAGGTTTTAATAAAGCACGCCTCACTAATATTTCGTGTTTTCCCCTGTTTTCCTTTATCAAGAATATGTAGGAGATTGAAAGAATTAAATGAATCCAATAGCTAAAACCTAATAATTTATTTATTTAAAAAAACGACGATTAAGATGTAATCTTTTAATGTAATATTTAATTTAGAAAATATATAAATGGCATTATGTATATGACACGGCATTTATATGTTGATAGTTACCTAGGTAATAAATATATAATTACCTAAGTAACAGGTGGCATAGGCAGTAAATATGCAAAGGTATCTAAAATAAGAAACTAAATTGAGATTTAGTAGCAAGTCCGCTCCAAAAACAAACAGTTATTGTTTACGCTGTCAAACAAAAAACCGGTCGCCAGTATGTAGACGATGCAATGACAAGGCTGTGTTACTAATTGGTGGGTCTCTATTAACCCAGCTATTCTGGTCCCAATTACTTTTGATACTTTTACAATCATATTTGTACTGTGAAAGTCGTTTATGTAGTTTGTCCGATGTCAGGGCTCAGGTAAGCAGAGAATCATCTCGAGAACTATAACTGCAAAAGATAGAAAACCTGCATTGACCTGAGCAAACATAGACTACGACGTCTAACGAGGTTGGTTGATTGATTAATATCGGGGTAAAAACTATTGCACTTCGACCTTATGACGAGATTCGCTTCTGTCATGTGTTGGCAATAGCCTGGATTTTGCTTATCAGGTCCTCCCGATATTATTATTTTACATATTCGGAGTGAGATGTACCGAATATCCTGTATCTGCTGTAACCTAGAGGTTCGCAGTCAAAGATAATGTGGCTGGATATTTCTTCCTCCTCGCCACACAATCTGCACATAATGGAGTCCCATTGCGTGAAGATGCTTCCGCAGGGGATAATGTCCGGTAATGAATCCGGTAACTCTCCGCAGTTGCTTCCTGTTCAGCCTCAGTGCATCGAGAGATAGCCTCATTGCTGCACTCTGAAGCAGTACCTTCCCAAGCTCTTGCCGCGGTACTTTTTCCCTGACGAGGTTTCTTATGGGGCATTGCATACTCAGGAGACACCTTAGGAAGCTAGGCTTGGTAAATGAAGGCAGCTGCAGGTTTTATGGAGAAATGGAGGAAACACCGGAACACCTCCTTATAGACTGTGACACCCTCATATACAAAATAATAAAATGTCTGGAAGTCTACCAGATATGTTCAGGGGAGCTACAATCTCTACACCCAATCCAGATTCTGTGCTTCCTGAAGAAAATGGGGGTGGAATAGGTGCTCTAAGACGAGGCCCTTCCTTGTAAGATACCAGATGGGGTAGCTGAATTGGTCTATTAGGTCGCGTTGCGTCAAATCCCCCCGCCCCCTTAACATTATTTCATTGGCCGACGTTCATTGATTTTCCGTACTAGAAACGAATTTTCTCAAATACAAAAAATATATCCATCGTTTCAATAGCTGCGGAATACAGTCGTTTCAATCCAATTACGTTATTCAAATTTTCGTCTGGCTTCCAAAAATACAATTCATTTACTAGTCTCACCGGAGTATCAATTTTTCTATACAATATTTGAATTTGATTTGATCATAGATAAAGTTTTTCTTTCAAATAGTTTAACAAAACATAACAAAAGAATTTTTCCCGAATATAACTGAAAGAAAAATAGACAGAATTTTCTCTATACATTCATAGATAGATATTATACATAATAACAAATAAAACTATAACTGAGAGAATATTATTACGTTAACAAAACTGCATGGAAAACAAAGAACAAAAACAAAAAAAAACCATTTTCCATAGTAGGTACTCCTCTGTGAATATAAATGAGAAAATTCTTCCCGAAAAATATTTTTCATATTTTACACTCTCATTCTCCTCTCGTAGCTGCGAGTCAAACTCTTTATTAAATAATATATTCTAGGAAAATAGACACATTGAATGGGGAGAAAATTAAATTGTTTTAAAAAATTGTTCGAGAAAATTTTTATAGAAAAATTTTTCTATGAAAATTATTTTTCGTAAAACTATTTCTGTAGTTTTGTAGTTGGTTTTTTTTCGTTGCTTTATTCTTTACACTGCTGACTTGTTGTATCTTTATTATGTTCACTGTGAAGAAAAGTTGAAGTTTTGCTCTGAGGGATAAAAATATATTTGTGTGTGTAGTACAATTGGCTCCAAAAGTTGATGTTATTTTTTTAAATTTTACAAATTGATTTGTGTCTTATTGATTCGGTTTTCGAAAAAATGCTTTGGATAAAAGTTGTTCATTAGAAATATATTAACAACTTTTATTCGAAATCTTTTTTCGATAACCAAATAAATATGGCACAAATCAAGTATAAATTTAAAAAAATGACATGAACTTTGCAGCCAATTGTACCAAGTGTGCTTTATAATATAGTCATTTGGTATTTTCACGGGGGGGGGGGGGGGGGATCTTAAAGTTCTTAACAAAAATTTTCCTCATAAAGTTATAATAAAATCAAATTATATAAGATGATTTTTCGAAACCACAGCCAATTGTACTGTGGTTTCTTTTATACTTGTTTTTCAATTGTTTAGGATCATACTTGATTACCATCTACTTTAATATCCCACAGGAAGAATTTGAACCCTTTCCTCGTTACATAGTTAGGTGGAATTTATGTTTTGGAATTTAGGTGGAATACAAAATCAAAAAGTCTTTAGTATTTTCAATCTTGAATTGTTAGTGGAGGGAAGACCCAAGTAAGCTTACCCTGGCAAGTAAGACTTCCAAGGCTTTTTACCCATCTCTGGGACTCCACTTGCTGGACCTCATTTCTATATATCACCTGGTTTCCCAGTCTAAAAGGCGGTGCGATCTAACATGATGTGCTTGGACTGGTAGTCCAACTAGCCTAGCGGTCAAAGGCGTTATGTCTGCGCAGTATGACTATTTGAGAACTGGGAGGTTATGGGTTTGAATCCCGACATCGGCAGTTTGTCAATCATTAAGAAAAATAAAGGGACGATTAATTGACTAAACTGTCGGCGTATGGACAAGAATGAAGTAACCGGCTATGATTGATAAGGTTTTCTGCAGTTTCCTTCATGAACTCCAGATGAATTTCGGCATAGTTTCTATCATATTCGGCTGCAACCGCATATCCTACCAATTCCTAGTCTATACACAAAAATTCCTTGGACTCCATTCACATCCTCACATCCTTAGGCATCACAATGGACCTTATGGTAGAAGTGTAGCCCGTCCAGGGCATCATCTACAATCTATGTATCTACCACGATGTACTAGGAACTGGAAGGATACGGGTTCGATTCCTAACGATGGTAGCTATCAATTTAAACTAATGGTGCGGTTAATTGACTAAAACTGTCGGACTATGGACATGATTGACGTAACCGACTACGTTTGTGGATTGGTGCAGTTTTCTTTCACAAACTCCAGATAAGTATCGGTTCCACTTTATATGTTTTACCTCAGGTTCTTCTTAATCGATCGAGCTGAAGATTAGCTAGTACCTCATTCGGACTCTGTAGGAGTATGGCTCGAGACGTTGAAAGCCTACGCTTTACTTCGATGTCATGAAACACATATATATTTTGAGCTTACAGGGACCAGTAAGAAGCCCAGCCAAATGATTAATATCTTTCCGGTTACTGCCCAATGTTTATGCATTTTATGCGTACCGTTTGTATATAGAAGCAAATAGTTTGAATAGGAAACTTGATGCATCGAGGTTTTAGCCACTATTCGTTGAATGCTAGTTCAGTAGAGGGGCGGTACCTTTAACAGATATAAATTTGAATCAACAAATCTTTACGCTAACCTGAGTGAGAATAGTGTCAACACATATTTTATCATATAGCAACCGTCATCCCCTATACATAATATACTTCTGTTGCAACTAAACAATTTTACTAACAATATGAATACCAACCAGTATATATGTATATTTTAAAATATTAGATAGGTAGTATAGGTATATACCTCGAATCAACTCGAATGTACGTGATATATAATATATATATATATATATATATATATATATATATATATATATATATAAATATATATATATATATATATATATATATATATATATATAAATATATATATATATAAATATTCTTATAAAATACCAGAAATAAACAACAAACATCAAACATTCTTTGCATATCATTTTGAATTCTAAACAATATATTCACACAACAACATATACACATAGTTGTCCGTCGTCATAAACATGAATGCAGTCTATTTTATATACAAGGTGGCGCAAAAGTACCTTCACGATTTTAAATTAAAAAAAGTATATGAGAAGTTAAGAAAATTAATATTTTTCAACTCATAATATAAAGTGTGTTTCTTGTAGTTTTTTTTCCAACTATTTACGAAAAATGATGTTTAACAAATGATATTCCCTTTCGCGCTGAAAACTATGAGCTATTTTCAGCATATCTGACCTTTCGTAATGTTTCTTGAGTTATCCCCAAAATCTCTCACCTAATATTCTAAGTTGTTCCAAGCATTGTGGCTTGTTTACATAAACCCTTTCTTTCAGATAATCCCAAAGAAAATAATCAGTAATATCGTATGGTTAGAAGGAGCATATCTGACATTAAAATATCGTCGATAGTTTCTCGGAGTAGAAATAAAGCTTCTTCCGTTTTCCAAATAAAAAGTTACGATATTTATCCTTTCTGCATGCAGGCTGGTATCGCTCTATATCGAAACTCCTAAGTATTTACTATAATCTAAAAAAGGGAAACTCAATAAATATTATATCTAGAAAGAATCATTGAATTTAAAAATGGTGAAGGTATTTTTGCGCCACCCTATAGTTATGTGTACAGGATGTTGTTACATTCTTCAAGGTGCAATTGGGAATATGCATGAAAAGTTTTTTTCACTTGAATTAAAGCATGTTTACTTGACAAATATCAAGGTAAAATTACTTTTTAAATAACTTTAAAAATAAGCGAGATATGAATGATTGAAATTCCCGATTAGACAAAGAGGGTGATAGCCCTCTTGATATGTTATGTGACGTCATATTACACTTTCACCATTTAAAATGCACGTAAAACTGCGTTTTTAGTATTTTAGCAAGAAAGAGACAGATAATAATCTTTAAAAGCTTATAGCTTCCTTGATATTTGTCGGATTTAAATTTCGTTTTTAAATATTATTACAGTATTAACAGTATTTTCATATTCTGAAAATAAATGTGAAAACAAATTTACATGCATATTCCCTATTATTTATATACATCCATCAAAATTCATATAGATGCAAATGTAGATAGGGCATGTGGTATAGATGTATAGAGGATTACTTAGGGAAACAGAATCGATTGTTTTTTTTTTATAAAAACATATAGAAAAATACCAGTCCGTGCTGTCAAAAGCACTTTACTTGGAACTGTGAGGTTGCGATTTCGATTCCGAACAGTGGCAGTTTTGATTCAGACTAATCTGTCGGCGTATGGACAAAAGCGAAAGTAAACGGCTATGTTTGTGACGATTTTCTGTAGTTTTCTTTCACAAACTTCAGAAGAATATCGATATATCAACCTAGTACAAGTCTTGACACTGTGTGTACAAGTTATTCTACCCTTCAATACTATTGATTGATTGATTGATTTTATATTGGGGTCTAAAACTATTGCACTTCGACCTTTTGGTCCATTGTGCTCCCCTTTCTACTTCAGTCCGACGAGATTCGCTTCTCCCATATGTTGGCAATAGCCAGGAGCTTGCTTATCAGGTCTTCTTGAAGGTTCATATATTCGAGGTGAGATGCACCGAATATCCTGTATCTGCTGTAACCTAGAGGTTCGCAGTCAAAGATTATGTGGTCGGATGTTTCTTCCTCCTCGCCACACAATCTGCACATAATGGCCCCGTTATGGAGTCCCATTGTGTGTAGATGCTTCTGCTGGGAATAATGTCCGGTAATGAATCCGGTAACCCTCCGCAGTTGCATCCTGCTCAGCGTCAGTGCATCGAGAGGTAGCCTCTTTGTTGCACTCCGAAGCAGTACCTTTACTACTTTTTCCCAGTGATCACGGTGCTTAGCATTTGACCACTCGTTGATCTGACTGTTTACATGCAGTCCTTAGAATTCCTAAAATAGGCTCTGGGCCTATGAAGGGCATTCCGACTCCCTTCTTTGCTAAGGTACCTGCTTTTTCGTTTCCGTCGAAACCACTGTGACCCGGCACCTAGATCAATTTAACATTGTTCCGTTAATATATACTTCAATACTCTACAAACTGCTTGTATTCGTAAATGCACATGGAATATGTTCTAGTAAAAACTTTTCAAAACAATCCCAACACAACAAAACAATATTCACACATCCATAATAATAACATCAAAACTATTCTTGCCATTTGTGTGTGTTATGTTGTGACTCTGACTCCTGTTTTGTTCTTTCGTCTATCATCAGTTAGTACGTCAGGAGTACATATAGCGTCAGTACGAACTGTATGCTATCCAGAGAGTTCGTTCTGCTATTCACACATACTGAAGACAAAGTTTAGTTTTTGTTTAATAACGTAAATAAAATATTATAAATATTTTATTTTATACATCCAATACGTTGATGTTGTTTCATAATTTCGTATTATTACAGAGACGTCCCGAAAAATTTCGAGTACAATTGGCTGAAAAAGTTGATGTTATTTCTTTAAATTTTATAGTTGATTTGAGGCGAAACTGTCACCAAATTAGCAACGACGAGTAACATATCCTGAGACAATATAAGAGTAATTTTAACAAGAGTTGACTTGAATGAAAGAAATTTTAAAAAGAGTAATTTCAATAAAATTTATTATAGTTTAATTTATATTGTTTAATTTTTCATTTATTTTTATTTTTGTCAATTGATTTCGATTTTCTATCTATTTCTAATTGCCAAAGAGTAAATTACGACAAGCTAATTTATACTGATGATGACTACTTTGTAGTCGAAATACGTATATGTATAATACAAAAACTATGATCTAGGTATTGGGACGAATTTGAAATTTTACTTATAAATACTGTAAGAAGCACAATAACAGACAAATCAGCTCCTACAATTCTCTTCCCTCGATAGCCATGTCAATTTAATATCACTCATTAATGGACCAGGTCGTGTGGTCCACTTGTTATAGATGCCCTATTCGGTACTGCGAGGTCGCTGGTTTAATTCCCAACACTGGCAATTTGTCTATTAAATTAATTTAAAAACAAAATGGACAAGAACAAAGTAACCGGCTATGCTTGTGAAGGTTTTATGCAGTTTTCTTTCACAAACTCAAGATGAATCTCGGTATAGTTCCTATCAAAGTCGGTTGCAGTGATACAACCTACTAATTCCTAGTCTACATACAAATTCCTTGTCCTTTAGGGGCCGATAAAAAGGGCCTCTGGATTTCTAGCCCAATGTGCTTACCGGTACACGACGCATGATACAGGCCGATGAGTCAATTTTTTCATTTGACATGTTTAATTTGTAGTCCAGGTCCAGGGTTCGATACCTGGTGGATGAGTTAATTTTTTCATATCAATATTTTATTAAAAATTTAATGACATATATGAGCTCGTTCTTTCATACTATGTCTTACGTTATCATAATGGAAATTGACATTAGTATTGTATTGTGATGTATTAAATTAGTTTTTGTCATTTAATTCGTTACTTACTAATAAAAGTATGTTAACAGACTTTTTGATGAAAAATTTTATTTATCGTATTTTCCCAATGCTTCTACCAAAATAATAATGAGAGAGCACCATCACCATCAGAGCGATTGTCCATAACTATTACATAAAGAACTCTGTTCTGCACTATAGGAACCTTATTTCTTCGGTTTTGCGAAAATATTACGAATAAAAGTTGTTAGTATACTTATAATGGATAACTTTGGTCCGAAGAGTTTTTATTGGAAAACCGAATGAATAAAGGCCAAATCAACTATAAAATTGTATAAAAACTATACTATGGACCACAAAAGTTGATATAGTTTTTAAAAATTTTATTGTTTATTGATTCGGTTTTTGAAAAAAAAAAATTTCGAATAAAACTTGTTTGTTATAAATATAGTAACAACTTTTATTCGAAATTTTTTTCGAAAACCGAATTAATAATCCACAAATCGACTATATAATTTACTATAAAAATGACATAGAGTGTTGTGGCCAACTTTACAATAGGCACAAATCAATATCAATATCAATTGGAAAAAATTAGGGGAAAAAATGGATGGATAAATTAAAAAACCAATTACCAATGATACATACGAAATTTATTTCATTTTTATCCGTAATCGGTTACAAAAATGTTAATGGATATAATTGTTGTATATAATCGTCCACCTATATGACACACACTCACACACAGGCATCCCCGTTTGTGACATAACCATTATTGTTTTTTTTGTCTCTTATTACAGTTTGATACCGTTACAATTTCAGCATGTTTACCAGTTACAGATACAACCAACCATCACAACTATGAATCAATATCAGTAAATGATTGATTTTAATTAATAAAACCAAACCACAAAATAAAACATTAAATAAATGACAATAATATCTGTACGAGTATCTATATATACAATAATTATAATATATTGACATTTTTCGTGTATTAATCATTGACAAAAAAACAGCATAGTATGCGATACCGCACAACCTCCATATACAGATTTGAATGATGTGGGACAAACATTGAAAAGGTACAAATAGTTTTATAATCTATCTAAATACGTTTTTATTATGTTATCCAAGAATTAGAGGCGTGGTCGCTATTTTACGATTTTTGAATGAAAATAACTTAGAGGGAAAATAACTTAGTGAGGGAAAGTAGGGGTGGTGAGTTTGTCCTATACTAAATGCATTGATATCTCATCCATTGCCAACTCTAAATAATTAAAAATTTTGCAATTAAATCGTTTCAAATAATTTTGTAATAACATTGTTTAAAACTGAAATCCTAAATTTCATTTTTTCGAAGCGTTTTAATAATTAAAAATATGTTTTTATGCATTTCAAAAAAGTTGCATGGTGATAAAATTAAATAAAACTAAATAAAACTAGATACAAATAAATATAACTAAAAATAAAACTAGATAAAAATAAATATAACTAAAAATAAAACGAGATTTAGAACATTTTTCAATCTACAAATTTAATTATCTCAGAAACAAAAAAGAAGATTAATTTGAAATTTGGTCCAGGTATTTATAAGACTTTGATAATTATTATGACAGTTTTTTATAACACTGGCATATCTGGTTGTTGAGATATAGATTTTTGTATTAATGTTTTTACCGACGAGTCCATTTAACCTATGTAAAAATCTCTTAAAAATCGTAAGTTTTTTTTACTCAAAAACTAAAAACAGGATCAACTTCAAATTTTGACAGGATATTGAAATAATCAGCTGTAAGGCAAAACTATATTTGGATGTGTGAATCTGCGAATACGATATCCAAAGATTATTGAAATTTTATAAACAATTCCTATCTCATCAATCGAAACTGCATAAATTTTTGGCAGGAATCGCCTTAGCAGAGATAGAGCTCAACTATTGTTATTTATATATTATATTCTGCTTCAACATTGTGTTATGGAAATCATCCAGTGATTATTCTGAATATAAAAAGTGTTTGTTGAAAATAAATGAGGTTCTTTTCCGTTCTTGAAATATTTGATTTCAAATATTGAAATCAGAAACGCCAGGTAAAATTTTAAGTTTTAGTTTCTTGAGTGAATATTTTAACATGCAGTTTTATTGCCGTTTAAAGACGAATTTAAAGGCGGTCATCACTTGAAATTGTTGATGCTGAGAAACATTTTCGACAAAAAAAATGACATGAGTAATGTCCCACCACCGTTTCAATGATTCCAGAGAATAGTTTATTTTCGATTTTCTGTTTGTCATTCTTGAGAGATCATAGTGATTAACATCACGCGGGTGTCTTGGCAGTTTAGGTAAGTGAAACGTAAAGATTCGATGAGATCTTCACATAGCTTTTCTATGTTAAAACCCTATATATCACTGTAATTTATATACAGAGGTAAAAAAAAAAAACAAATTAAATGGATACGATAGAGAATATATTGGCTAGCTCTGAGCTGTGGTAACTCCACCAACTATACCATTGTATGTAGTCGAGCTCTAAACACAACACAACAATCACAAATGGACTTTCTGTTATATATTAATGATGCATAAATAAATATTTGATTCCAATATGTGGTCATTGGTATATCATTGTATTGTCAGCTTGTACTAGACTATCGACTATCGACTATGTTAGCGCATATTGGCGTATGAACAACAATATGTATAATATTCCATTTATATATAGGATTTTTGTCATTTATTCAGTAGTTAAAAATCATTCAAGTCCGAAATATGATGCCACGTACCTTTTATATTGGCTTAGCGCTTAGGGACAATGCTCGTACCATTCATAAAATAAGAATCCCGATTCCGTTTTGAAAAGCATAACCTTAAATTCATAACCTTAAATTCAAAAATTTTCTTCAAAAGAGAAGCAATATATTTATTCTGATAAAATGAGCAAAGTTGGTGCAGCTTCTGCAAAACTAACTTTGTATAAACTGGACACATAAGAAAAAAGATCGATTAAGATAAGATCGACTCTTTCTCGGATCGAAATAACTATTTGGCTCTTTTTATAAGTAACGTTATGATTTATTTAATGAATGCGTGTTTGTGCATCCTTTGGTTTTAACTCGTGAACCAATTGAATCGTACATGGGAAAAGGTGTAACATATGTAAAATTCTTTGCAAAGGCCGTCTAGACAACACCAACTGCTGAGAACGTCGCCTGGTGGGAGTTTTGGAGTTTTCCTCAACACTTACTTGCACCCGAGCAATGTTCACATCGTTTCGAACTGCACGAGATCTTCCAGCACGCGGAAGATCACAGACAACCCCATGTTGCCGAAAACGCTGAACCAATCCGTAAATTATTGGAGCGCTTGCATTTCTAACATGAAAAAAATTTCGATATGACCTTTGTTTCTGAATAATTGAATGTTGACTTTCAAAATAAAATTGAACAACTTTGGTTCTATGTTCTGTGCTGAGTCTTTCCATCATAAATTTCCCAAGTTTTTCAAAGTTAATTCTGAAAAAAAAAACGTAAACAAAAAATTTATTCACTAATTAAATCATAACGTTACTTATGCGCCACTCTATATAATGTCAGAGGATTTTTCTTAAACTGTTCACAAAATGGTCAAATGATCAGGATTTTCATGTTTTTATCCCTTGTAGTGATTTTCATTAAGTTCGGAAAAATTATCATTAAATTCCTGCGTAAGGAATTTTCTTGAAATGTTTTTGTTTTAAACGACAACGTTTTTGCTCGTAAGCATTATCCATTTCATGATTTCTGTAATGCTCTGTACATAAATGTTAATCAATTAAAAAAAAAATGTATTTTCATTTATTAAATAAATATTGACATTAAACAACTCTGTAGTGTAATGATATTGTATACAGCTTGTATTTTAAAATACATCCTATCTGAAATCAATGTATAGTATTTCTATCGCTGTCTATATGTAGTGTACTATCATATGGTGTCTTTGTTACACTTAAATTGCATTACAATTAGTAGTGTATAACATATAAGTATTATACTTATCACTCTCTAACTAAAATGATTTATATATAGTTGCATCTTACTCGTGCATGTATACATCGTCGTTATTGTCCGTCGTCCGTCGTGTGAGTGTGTCTACATGTATATGTAACAAAGTACACCCTATCATAGTCACTGCATATAGACAGTGATATATACACTATACATTGGTTCTAGATTGTCATTATTGTCCGTGGTTCGTCGTGTGAGTGTGTATAGTACAGCCATAAAGTGTATTGTATATAATTGTAATAACCAGCTAAGTAGCCGAGCGGACTAAGGCGTCATGTCTGCGCAGTATGCAGTACTTAGAAACAGGGAGGTTATGGGTTCGAATCCCGACATCGGCAGTTTGTCAATTATAAACATTAAAAAAAAAAAGTGACGGTTGATTGACTAAACTGTCGGCGTATGGACAAGAACTAAGTAACCGGCTATGCTTGAGAAGGTTTTCTGCAGTTTCCTGCACGAACTCCAGATGAATATCGGCATAGTTCCTATCATAGTCGGCTGCAGCCGCATATCCTACCAATTCCTAGTCTACTCACAAATTCCTTCCACTCCACTCACATCCTCACATCCTAAGGCATCACAATGGACCTTATAGTCGAAGAGTAGCCCGTCCAGGGCAGCCTTTACAATCTACCTCTACCTCATATAATTGTAATTGTGATAACAATGTGTACATAGTTTGTGTGTGTACATAGTGTATAATGTATATTTACTCAATGCAATGAATGCAACGCTAAAATTGTGTGAAAATATGGTCATTAATATTGTCATATCTGTGTATGTAAATAGAAAAACGAAAACTAATACAAATATATCCATTTATGTGTGTATATATATGTACACTCCCGTTCAATAAACTTGAACAGACCTGAAATGTTAATTTTCTTACATTTTTTTAAACTCCTCACTTTTGTGACTGTCTGTATAATTATTCATTTATCAAAAAAGATAAGTAGTATTTATTTTAAGTGTGAATAAAAAAAATGGAAGTATAGTAAAAAACATTTCCTACAAGAATAATCAAAATTGTGAGAATTCGATTCCGTTCAGATCTGTTCAATTTTATTGAACGGGAGTGTACACTGAACGTCAAAACTTGATGTTTTTAAAATTTTATTATTGACTTTCGCCTCATTCATTCGGTTTGCGGAAAAATTCGAGTAAAAGTGGTTACTATATAAAAAACAACTTTTATCCGAAGTGTAAGGAAATTGTGAGACAATACTATTTTGGGGGTTAAAATAGAATTATCACAGTTACGGTACCAAATGCATCAATACATTAATAAGTAGACTTAGAATGGGACTTATTGATTCATTGTATTAGAGTGTATGTTAGTCTGTTTGAATGAATCTATGTGTGTATTATTATGGCTGTATATTGACATTTGTATAAAATAACAATAAATACCTTTTACCTACTAAATATTAACTCGTACAGTGAACCATAATAATAACATAACTAACTGACTACATATAGATAAACAACACTTTTGGTACCGAGTATTCACGAATTATTTAAGTGGATGTCCATTATATACTATATGTTTTTATGTATGTATAATGTATATATACAGTAATGATACAATTTTAATGGGATTTTGATTATGATACCGGGTGTTAATTTTGGGGAAGAATCATATTACTTATCAAAATATAATAATTTTTTATGAAGATTTTCGATTATGTTGTTCTCTTATGGGTGAGATTGTTACATCAATAATTTATAACGGCAGATGCTCAATTTTAGTCAAAACGTCTCAAATAATCATTTTAAACGGAACGGAAAGTGTGCGAAAATTTCTCTTTATCTTTCGTTTTATTTATAATTAAAACTTTTACTCGAACATGGAATATGGTCAAATGGATAGGGCAAAAAATCTACCTTTTTACAAAAATATATTTGATAACCAAAAAACATATTCGTCTGGTAGAATTACCGTAGCAAATTTTCTCAGAGGCAGGAATCAAATTTACTTTACATTTTTCATTTACCTATACTCAGAAAGAAGGACCCTCTTAGCGCCCATTTATCTTTGTTCAATTTTGCTCATCAACGAACCCTTTCAATTAAAAAAAAACATGTCACATAAAATTGTGGCTTTTAGATTTGCAATTAACAGTTTGATGGAAAAATACTTGATTGAATTTTGTAACTGGAATTAAAAAATATTTACTGAATATTTGTTGATATTCTTTGGATCAGGTTATATGCTCTGATTATTGGGTACAGTTTTTGGGAGTCCACTGACATGGATAACTACAAATTGCGGTTTGACAATTTGTTTTTATTTTTATCATATAATTGACTAGGCAATTGAGTTTTTATACATATTATTATTTGTATATTCTTGAGCGCCACAATAAAATACTTATGTCCATGTCCCTTAAGGTTACGTGATACATAGTATGAAAGAACTAGCGTATACTATATATACAAACATTTCATTCAATTTTTAAGTAATCTGAAAAAATATACATTTTTCTATCAATATTTAATTGAGTTTATTTAATTTGGAATAATTTTCTATTCCAAAATGGATGGTTTATACTCATTCTTATTAATAAACTTTTTTTTGGCAAACTTAACCCGTTTAGTGGTGGGCCAAAGGGGCCAAGGTGGGAAAGATATTGGTTTGGTTTTGTTTTTTTGGTGGGATAGATATTATAAATTTAAATTTCCCGTATGATTTATTTGCCAATTGATTGTTGATAGTTATATTTTGAACTGCCGTTAATTTAGTTTGAACTGTTTTTATTCCAAAATGGAATGTCCAAAATCTTTGTTAATTATAAACTTATTTTTAGACCTTTTTTCAAATTAACACACGGTATTTTATAGACTAGATTCAAACCTATCTAACCATCCATTATAATACATATTTAATACAATTTTAAAAATTCTATAAATAACAAAATAAATATATGATTAGGTATTATACAATTTTATATTTTATTTGTTGTAGTATAAATTGTTATGTTTGTTTGTTTGTATTATGAAGAGGTCATTATTATTTTTGTTGTTATATTATTATTATTATTGTTGGTATTGTTGTATTTTTAATGTTAATTTAAATATGCACTACATTTTATTTTATGTCCAGTTTTAAGTACCAATGTAATAACATTAACATATGTATGATGTAATTAATAAAATATAAATTGTTGTGTTATTTTTATTTTTATTATTACTATTTATGGTTATTATCTAACTACTCTATAGGTTATTTTAGAAATGAGGTGGGAAACCTGTTGAAAAATCAGTGGTATCTATAATTGTTAATTTAACTTATCTGTACCCGTACAAGTCCAAGTGGCCGAGCGGTCTAAGGCGTTATGCCTGCGCAGTATGCAGTATTTGGAAACTGGGAGGTTATGAGTTCGAATCCCGACATCGGCAGATTGTTAATTATGGCTAAACTGTCGGCGTATGGACAAGATCGAAGTAACTGGCTATGCTTGAGAAGGTTTTCTGCAGTTTTCTTCACGAATGAATGCCGATGAAAATCGGCATAGTTCCTATCATATCCTAGCTGTAGCCGCATATCCTACCAATTTATAGACTATATACAAAAATCCCTTCCACTCCACTCACATCCTCACATCCTTTGGCATCATATGAACTTTATGGTCAAAGTGTAGCCCGTCCAAGGCAGCCTCTACAATCTATCTATCTATCTATAAATTTTAAGAAATCTATACATTTTTGAAGTGATTGATCATTTTTAGTTTTACTTGCGATTTAAGAATGAATAAAGTCCTAAATGTCTATGTAAACATTATAGCTTTAAAAAACATGATCAGTAAATGAATTGTAGTAAAATTGATTTTCAAAAACTTTAAATTTCTACACATTTTCGATTTATCTTCGAGTAAAACGACCTTGGTGAAATTTTAACTTGCAACTGTATTCTTTATTAAATTAATTATATATATACACACCTTGCAAATGGGATTAATTGTTAATTAATTTGCTAACGCAGCAAATAAACAAAACAATAATAAAAACACATGCATTGAAATATGATTGCATTACTCCAATAACCTATATTTTTAATAATTTTTGTAATATTAAGAGAAATGTCCTATATTTTGTATTTTCTTCTTCCTTTTGGGCGCTCTTTGATTTTGATCACTCAAATTGTGACTGCTAGAGAGTTTTAAAATACAGAGTTATATTAAGTTATGTGTCTGAAACCACCCTAGTGGCCACAGGTCATCATCAATATTAATAAGGTAAAAGTAACTTAAAATGATTTTCCAAAAGATAAGTGATACATTTATTCTGAGAAAATTTGCTAATTAGATGCAGCTCCTGCGTTAAACGAATGTTAAATTTGTGATTCTCTTAATTTTACTAATTTTCTAATGTTTCTGTTATAATAATGTTTCGACTGATGTGGACCTCCTCAAACTGTGAATTGTGCCACTGTTGCATAACAGCTTAAATTACAAAAATATTTTTTACACGATTATCAGAACTTTTTTTGTGTACAAATTTTCTGGAAATTAAAAAATCTAACGCGTTTTTATAGTTGCAATGCAAAATATCAAATACTTACAATATAGGTCTAGTTTTTCGGGGATAAGCGATCATCGTGTACATTGGACATTCAAGGAATTTATATAAATATAATATATGATTGTTATTTAATCAATAAATTTATTATTGAGTGTGTTTGAATTAATGTTTAGATAAATTTAATTTATTTTTAACAATGATATATTATTAAGTATATATTTAGTTGCTGTACTATGCAGCATTCTATGCGGATATCGGTCAGTGATTTTTATCATAGAAAACATTTCAAATATTCGAATTAACCGATTAATTTTTTAAGATATCTCACCTAAAGAAATCATGACCAGTCCAAGTGTCCTTGCGGTCTAAGGCTTTATCTCTGCGCAGTATGCCTTCTTGCAAACTGGGAGGTTATTGGTTCCCGAAATCGGCAGTTTGTCAATTATTAGGAAAAAGAAGGGGTGGTTAATTGAGTCAACTGTCGGCGTATGGACAAGAACGAAGTAACCGGCTATGCTTCTGAAGGTTTTCTGCAGTTTCCTTCAGGAACTTATGATGAATATCGGCATAGTCATCGACATCCTCACATTTTTAGGCATCACAATGGACCTTTTGGTCGAATTGTAGCCCGTCCAGGGAGTTATTACTTTAACTAGTTTTTTATAGATTTCAAGAATTCGATATCATGATCCTTGATAAAAAAAGTGATGATTAGCTTAAAATGAAAAGTATAAACAAAAATAAGTTGGTTAAAAAAAACATTTCAAAGAAATCGGATAAAATTTGGCTAAAATATTCAAAGAATACAATTTTCAGAACTTGGAATCCAAACAAATAAATGTTGCCTTGGTAGTATTGTGACATACTTTCTTTGGTTATTTGATTACTATAATGTAGTCTGTATATCAAGATAATAAAACCCAGTATTTATTTTACAAACACGATTTAATGAGTACAATAATCAACTCCAGATAAATACTCTTCTAAGAACACAAAGAGATGTGCCAATTTTAAAAACCAAGTACCCAACTAAGTATTTATTTTTCTATATTAAAAGTCAGTCACTTGACTGAATGAACTTAAAAACTGAACAAGCAAGACAAATAAAATTGAGAAGAAAAAAACACAACATTCTTATCTTATGTTCATTTTAACCTTATTATATAACTATAGAAATGATTCTTTTAGTAAGTATAGAAGAAAAAAAGTCGCCGCGACGCCAAGCCTCAAGCCAACAAACATCTATTACATATACATTCAAACAATATATGATATAGTACACATGCCCACAAAAGTATCGCACACATTTTGTTGTGAAATGTAATGCGGCGGATTAGACAGTTTGTTACTGTTTGTTACCTGGCAACGGCTTGGCGAGATTTTCTAGGAACTATCCCGATATTCATCTGTTCGTGTTTCGTGAAGGAAACTGCAGAAAACCTGTATTTTTTTTAAAAACCTTTTTTTTTTTCTTAATACTTGACAAACTGCCGTTGTCGGGATTCGAACCCCCAACTTCTCAGTCCCCAAGTAGACATAACGCCTTATACCGCTCGGCTACTTGGCTGGTTTGCTATAACATAATGTTTACAGTGCATAAAATACTTCTCTTCATGTATGTACACCTAGAACAAAGGAAACAATTGGGAATTCGGACTTAGAAGCACACTGACAGAAGAAAACAGGTTAGTTAAAGTTAACTTTGAGAAAGTCATATATATCCACTTACCCATATATTAACAGAAACATTGTTACAGAGTATTTAAAAAAATGTGTCATAGGCTGATATTACACTGTCTTTTGTAAAAGATTTTGTCATATTTTATACCCGTTATATACAATTTATTCCATGGTATATACCATGTATACCATGGCATATTAAGTTAATTTCGACTTAGTAACGGCTGACACGATAACTCACAAAAACGAAAAACAATAATGATTATGATTCCTTCCTTCATTTTGCCATATTTATTGCCTTTAATAAACCATCTTTTCATGCATATTATCTATAGAAGATTGTTTCGCTGTTTCACATCTGCCCGATGTCGCTGCAACGGCTTGATTTAAAAAATAATAATTTATAATGGATTTGTGCCTTATTCATTCGTTTTACGAAAAAATGCTTCGAATAAAAGTTGTTCTTTATTCATATACTAACAACTTTTATTCGAGATATTTTCCTAAAAATCGAAAGAACACTTAATTTATTTTTTTAAATAAGCGCTATTTTTGTGGCCCTTAGTGTTTAACAAAACTCTCTATTTATAACAGCTCTGGACAACAGCTTTGGTGGTAATGGTGCTCTTTCATTATTATTAACGCCAAACCAACAAGAGAACTGATCATTATATTGTGTTGGAATGCCGGGTATTAGGTTATTATTGTTCATATACCGGACGAAACGACGTGTTCAAGTAACAATATTTGGCACGTAGAGAATAGTGTTATATACTCTCTCGCTTGTGTCTATATGTATTATTCTCCACAATAATTCCCAACTATATTTTCCCCCAAACATAAGTCGCAAGGGAATCAATTAATTAAAATGAATTATAACATTTCATATTGTAAATATCTATCTATCTATGCCTCGAAAATAGGTTTCGGAGTTGTGTTAAACAATTGGTGTAGGTATATGCTATTTATAGGGTGATTTATCGGAGTACAGTTGTACTGTGAACCACAAAAGTGGCACTTTTTTTTATAGTTGTTTTGTGATCCTTGATTTTATTTTTGAAAAATTCTTCTTCAGATATAAGTTGTTCATTCAAAATATACTAACCACTTTTATTTAAAACATTTTCTCCAAAAGCCAATTGGTTTAAATAAATCTTATGAATCAAATGAATCTTAGTACCAGCGGCTAAATATATTATAGTTGATTTATGATGAATCCATTTACTTTTCGAAAAAATCTATGTGGTGTTGTTAGCAATTAAATAACGAACAAATTCTATTCGAAATATTTTTTCGAAAATCAAATGGATTCGATACAAATTGGTAGCAAAAATTTGACAAATACTTATGAAGCATATATTTTAACCTTATACTTTTTATTTAAAATGTAACGATTTTTAATCACCCTCTTGTGGTGAAACATAAAAAAGGGTCTACTTTCTCTTGGGTAATAGACGAACAGTCATTCGCATTTGGTTTAATAGAATGAAATTATGTAATATGGGTAATAGGTTTGGACAAGAATGGTCTTTTGGATTAAATCTGTATTTTGTTATTTTTCGCTTTTTAATGTAGTGACTTTTTGTGTTTTTTGAAGTCGGTTGAATGTTTTTTTCGAAGTTTGTTTATTATAACTGTTTTTTTTTCGTACTCTAAAAATAGTTGTAAAGGAAATTCATACCGTTATGACTGCCTATAATTTTGTAATTTCGTCTATAATCTATATCGCTAAATGTTTCTTCTATAATCATCTGAAATGAATAACCCTGTATGTTATTGTATATTAGATGCATCCATATGTATTCTAAACCTACGGTTATACACAAATTATATGACAAACCATATTACAGTGGTAGATTTTGTTAAACTAATTGACCAATATTTCCTATGTATGTATTGTGTTGGTCCTCCTATTTATCACAGTATTAATCGAATCCATGTATATGTATGTATTCATACCATAGATATAGGTAGATGTAGGTAATACAATGTTGAATGGTCGATTTAAAACGGCTTAACCTATTTATTAGACATCAGATTTTATAATTATGGTTTTTGGGGGCGGGTAATTCATCGATAACTATATTTATTTAACAGCATAGAAATATCAATTTTATTAATTATAAATTTTAATTTTCAATAAAATATTGTGACTTAACAATGATTTATAATTTGTATTATTAGTAATGTTTAAATATTTAGTTTTATAATGATTTTATTTTAGAAAAACTTGTATCAATCGATTTGTTCTACGGTAGAGAGTTGTGAAAAAGAGATTATCGGCCATCCTTCCAAATTTAAGAGACTCTTAAAATAGAATTCCATAATTTGTTTAAAAAAATGTTACCTTTATTAATTTTAATTGGTCAAATAGTTTCATATAAATAACATTTAACACAAATTGGAATCAGTTAGCTCAATCGATTTTATCTGGAACTGACATCCCAAATAATATTTGTGAGCACACGACTTCAGTTTGTAGTGTACTTATATATACTTATATATGGCTCTGGGTTACACGTCGTAACCATCAACAAACTTGTATATCCATTATTAAATATTCAGGTAAAAATAAGTACTGATCTTTTTACTTTAATTTGTATATACCAAGATTTTAGGTAGAATATACCTGGATATCTTGGTATATTCTAACAACTGGTCCGATACCAGGTATTAAACTCGAGCCTCCTGTGTAAAAGCCAGTCCTTTGTCTTTTAACATATACAATAAATTTTACTCAAATGTGAAGTTTCTTTAAGGCATCTATTTCTATTGCTAATTTGAGGTATTTTTTCCTACTTTTCGGGCAGTAATTCAACCTAATTTGATCAAGATAATGATATTACCACTTTTATCTTATATGGGTTCTTAAACTATACGATCAAATAAAACACTGATAATGGCAAATCTGCCTGAAATACTTTTGATGATTAATTTTGAACAAGATTAGAATTGTATAGCTTATAAACCTATAGAAACTTTATCCAATTATGTTTCTTTTCCTTTAAAGCAATTACCTATTGGGGCTTGATCATAAAATTTAGATATGTGTACCGTGGAATTAATTGTAGAACAACTTTAGGTGGACACTTTTTTTTACACACATTGTATTCATTTATATTTCACAATTTAGTCAACGCCTGCGATAACATACTTTTATGACAAAAATCAATTATAATTATTAAATAAAACAAATTTTTGAGATTTTCGGAACAATCTTTTTATTTTGACTATAGTTTCGGAAATACAGTTTGTTCTTCAGAAAATATATACTAATCATTATTATATATCTGTAGAAGGAACTGTGTTGCCGAAACGATAGTAAAACCATATTTTGACAAAATGGAATCCCGACTTCAAAAATCAAATATTCTATAACAAAAAATGCACTAAAAAGTAAAAAAATAATTGCATGTTCTTGTGCCAATTTTAGTTCACCTTTGTCAAAATATGGTTTATTGGCAAATACCGTGGTAGCTTGAGTAATGTTATCTCATATGATAAATGATAAGTCACACGTGTGCATGCCATTATTTAATCTCCATACTGTATAAAACAAACCTATATATCTTATAAATACTATGATTTAAAATAACACAAAACCTTTATATATATATATATATATATATATATATATATATATATATATATATATATATATATATATATATATATATATATATATATATATATATATATTTTGTGAATTGTAATAACCTATTCATTTTAATTTATTATATTATATTATTTTCTGGTATATTATGGACCAATTTTATGGTGGAGTGCACGTTATATATATATAATAATATATAAATGGTTATTATTATTATGATAACAGTATGTACATGAGTGTGTGGCCTATACAATACCTAACTAGTAATGCCGCGAGAGATGAGACAAACGAGACGAGATGAGCATAAGTAAAATTAAATTTCGAATAATATACAAATAATATACAAAAAAAATTTTAAAAAGGCAATTTATTAATAGTCAAAATACAAATTTGCATATCTCTATCTTATATATAATGATTTATAATGGGATCGTAGAGTTTATAGTTTCTATGGA
The DNA here is from genome assembly GCA_963920215.1 of Nineta flava. Classification (NCBI taxonomy): domain Eukaryota; kingdom Metazoa; phylum Arthropoda; class Insecta; order Neuroptera; family Chrysopidae; genus Nineta; species Nineta flava. The sequence continues at coordinate 129,925,322 of OY986041.1, forward strand.
AATGTCACCAACAAAATTTTAATAAAAAATGACATTTACAACTGTTAAAATTTATTAAAAAATAATTATTTGACATAAAATTCCTATGGTATATTCAATATCTACTTTCTATGGTAAGAATTGGATTCATTCTCTCACTCGTGGAGTGGGAATAATCATGAAGAATGAAACTACAACAAAAATAATTATTTTATTTTAAGACTAAATAACAAAAATTTAGAGTTTAAAAAAACTAAAAAAACAAGGTCTTGTTGCAAAATGAACTAAAAAATGAAAAATAATTTAAAATAGAATACAGAGATTGACAACATAATTAACTTTAATGTAAACAAAAGCATGGGGTGCTCTCTACTGTATTCATAATGGCTCTACTTGTACAAGAGTAAATAGAGAACACCCCATGCTTTTGTTTACATTCATTTTGCATTTTTTAGTTCATATCCCAATAGAAGCAAGTGTTTTTTAGTTTTAATTTAAATTGTTTTTGTTTAAAGAAAATCTTCAACTGTAAAAACGAGACGAATCAAGACGATTGAAAACTTATACAAGTCAATACAATACAAGAGATATGAGACTCCCGTCCAGTCCAGCGACCAGTCCAAGTGCCCGAGCGGTCTAACGCGTTATGTCTGCGCAGTATGCCTACTTGGAAACTTGGAGGTTATGGGTTAGAATCCCGACATCGGCAGTTTGTCAATTATTAAGAAAAAAAAGGACTGATTAATTGACTAAACTATCGGCGTATAGACAATAACGAAGTAACCGGCTATGCTTGAGAAGTTTTTCTGCATATAATAGTCGGCTGCAGCCGCATATGCTACCAATTCCTAGTCTATGCACAAAAATTCCTTCCACTCCACTCACATTCTTAGGAATCACAATAGACCTTATTGCCGAAGTGTAGCCCAACCAGGGCAGCCTCTACAATCTATCTATCTATCTCGTCGAGTCGCGGCATCACTATACGAAACCTAGTACTAGGTTTTAATGGACCGATGGACGAAATGAAAATAAAAAGTGTAACCATTGTTAACCCACAATATTGTATGTACGGAGTACGTATGCGAATACTCTAAATAAATCAAAATAATCAGTATATGGTTTCTATAATAAATTCTTTTATTTTTTTTCTCTTCTGTTTGTTCTGGCTGTGTTATCAAACACAAACAAACCGAAAAAAAATGGGTAAAAATGGGTATATTTTATGGGTTTTGATTTCATATTTAAAATAGAAAGAATAAATATATTACGTTTCTGTTTTTTTTTTTTGTTTCTAATGAAAAATCATCGTATTTGTCTTGGACGAGAGAAAACGAATGCAATTATTTATGGAAAATATTGTGGTGTGAACAGTCACATGACGTCTATATAGAGACTAGTTAATTGAAAAACATTTTGATTTCAAACATTTTGATCACATAAACTACCCATCAAATCGTTATATTAGAACGAATTTCGTGTTTTTTTTTTTTCAGTCCAAATTATTTTATATAGTGAATTTAATTGAAATTGGAAACCGAATTATATGCGGTTTTTTCACACGCCTTTAAAAATATTCGAAAACTTTTTTCGATTTCAATGAAAATTAGTTTGTAAAATACACCAAAAGTTGGTAAAATAGTTTCCGAAATCCACCCTCTTTAAACGCTTTATAACCCCCAAACAAAAAAGAGGTGTTATAAGTTTGGGGCGAGTATCTATGACTTGGAAACACGGATTTCAATTTGGTTTTTTTGTAGGATGTTTTATTTAAATCGATTTTCGTGTTTTTTTTTTCAGTCCAAATTATTTTATATAGTGAATTTAATTTAAATTGGAAACCGAATTATATGCGGTTTTTTCACACGCCTTTAAAAATATTCGAAAACTTTTTTCGATTTCAATGAAAATTAGTTTGTAAAATACACCAAAAGTTGGTAAAATAGTTTCCGAAATCCACCCTCTTTAAACGCTTTATAACCCCCAAACAAAAAAGAGGTGTTATAAGTTTGGGGCGAGTATCTATCACTTGGAAACACGGATTTCAATCTGGTTTTTTTGTAGGATGTTTTATTTAATCGGAGTGATTCTAAGCTGTGTTTGATTAAACATTGTTCAACTAGTTAAAGATCATCAGTCCCGGGCGCTTGTCTTGTTGGTGTGAGTGGAAGCGCTGGGAATTGTAAAAATAATTTATAAATTATTTGATAAAAGACCTTTCCGGCGCTTCCCGAAACAAAATAACCTTGAAGTCTTTATTTACACGCCTGTAGCATCGTAGCAACCATACAACAGGACCGATTTCGATGATGCAGTTTTTTTTGTTTGAAAGCTGGTTTTTTCGGAATGGTCCTAACCTATATTTGATGATAATCACATTCATTCTGTCGGGTCTTCTTATTTTAATTTTTACTAGAATCAACGAAAATAACAACTAACTCAGTTAATTGCTGCAATATCCTGTATATACTGAGTTCATTATATATACGTGAACTGTTTATTTTACTTTTTACACACGCATAAATAAAATAGTGTATAAATAGTTTGTTTGAACTAGGGGCAGTTTTGTTTTGTTATATTAAAAAAAGTTTAGAGCCCGGGATCAGGACCGTCTCCGGCATGGTTTGAAAACATATACAATAACAATTCATCATATTCATACACAATGTTACATTCCCATTTAAATCACGAATACCGATGATTCTTGACTGTCACGTAGCCGAACGTTACCATGAAAACGTGACGGTCTAATCAGAAATTTTATTTTACTCCTCATATGAAATTATACTTGCATAGCCTCGATATAGATGTTTTCACATACATAAAATTCGCTGGTAACAGGACATTTTATAGGATTTCAACAATATTATCTCGACACGTTTCGCAGAAATTTTCGTTTGTCATAACAGAAACTTTAGTCTCATATATAGACGTTAAAAAGTTTGTTTGATAATAAAAATGGGAAAAATATATGTATGTTTTATTACCCGTTAGGAAAATTGAAAAAGTTCTTTTTTGCGTCGTCTGTGTCGACGGTAATGACATCATAGGGATATATAAATTAAATTTTCTGGTATGTATAGTAAGCGTATCCTTTTTGTAAATAAAATTATGTTCGATCTGTAGTAGTATATGGGATATACGTGAGTTAGTATATATATATATATATATATATATATATATATATATATATATATATATAAGTATGGGTCATTCTATAAAAATGAGATTTATTTGATATTTCATATACTTTTCTATCTTATTTCTGGGATCGTATCCAACTGATAATATAACTCAGGTAGCCGCGCTTGTAAAGGCGTTGTTTGTACTTGGAACTAAGAAGCCATGGGTTTGAATCCCGACTAATTAATTGACTAGATTGTTGGCGTATGAACACGAACGAAGAATTCCAGATGAATATCGGTATAGTTCCTATTAAAGTCTGCTGCGGACGCACATCTTACATCCTTAGGCTACACATAAAATTCCTCCACTCACATCCACACATTCTTAGGTATCACAATGGACCTTATGGTCGAAGTATGTCCTGTCCAAGACAGTCACTACAATCCATCTATCTTTCGATCTATCTAACTATCGATATACAGTCAAAAATCTATCTATCTATACAAAATTACAGGAAAACTTATCTACAACTTAAAAGTATCTACAACTTTACTTCTTATATCTTATATCTTATAAATTTTTTTATTTTTCGAAAACTAAGGGAAATATGTCAAATTTTGTGTTTCCCCCTTCCTCTAAACCCCCCTTCCTCCTTGCCCGATTTTATCCATTTACGAACTTGACCTTTTGAATACCAGAAGCGCCTCAAATACCAAATTTCATTCCAATTGGAATAAAACCGCTAGAGAGCCCACACACACATAAACTTATATATATACATATATATATATATATATATATATATATATATATATATACAAATTTTAATGATAGCTATTTTTTACATCTAGTAGGTAGGATCGATGGACATTTGAAGAAATTTTTACGCAATTCCAACATTGGTACAAAAACAATAGCTGCATTTTCTTTGAAGGAAATTGGCTAAAAAATTATGTATTAATAAAAATTTAAATTTTGGGTCAGCCTTTATTATAGATAAAGAAAATGTGGAACGCGCTACATTGGCAGGATAGTAAAATCATGGAAGTTATATGATGTATTACAATATCTAATATAACTTTTGTAATTTTTCATCGATATATAGTTATATTACACAATCAATGACTTCGATTGTTAATGAATGAAAAACAGTTTTATCGCGTACCATGTTAATTGCACTGTTGGGAGTTGCTACTTCATGTCTACATATTATATACTTCTTTCTCTGCTATTCCATTATAGGTTTTTTTTCTCTTCTTCGAAATTAAAAACAATTCTGGGTTAATTGGAAACAATAAAATGCTTTTATACACACTGCGCAGTAACGTTGTGTTAATACTGTTTTACTTTTTTTTTCTTCGTAGAACTCTACACGAGATCAATTAATAGAAAATTACTTGGAAAATTACTTTTTTTTTTTTTTTTTAATTAATTTTAATTTAATAATGTTCATATGGACGATATAAATAGGGGAAATTAAAAACTTCCTGTTTATGAAAAATCAATTAAAAATATTTTATCGTTTATAATAAAGTATTTTGCGTTGACCTATTCGAATTGTTCTATTAAGGATGTACGAGCACTACATATAGTCTATTTATAAAATTCTTCAAAATCTAATATAGTATATTCATTTAAGTCTAGAATAATAATTAAATTAAATACTGATATGAAAAAATTAACTCGTCGACCAGGAATCGAACCTCGGGCCTCTGGATAACTAGTCCAGTATGCTTCCGCTTCACCAAAGATGATTGTGACGTAATAGCCAACTTTTTCATATTATTCTAATTTTTTATTTATTTAGACAGTATTACTTCTGTTGAAGTGATTTATTTTTTTAATATTTGTTTATTTGTGTATACTTTCGCGTCAACATAACGATGTTTGTCCAAATTCCTTTCGGTTACGTATGACAAACTGTAGAAGATATTTATGATTTTTTGTCCTAAGTTAAAATTGATATTTAATTTAGGCTCTCGTCATACCAAGGGCGTAACAAAAAAGATATTTAAGAAAAAAACCTGAGATTTCGGGTAAATAAGCTACAGCCGAATAAAATTTACTCGGAATATCAGTTGTTTTATTAAATATCTCTTTTTTAGGCCCGTCATACCGAAATTTTATTGGATCAATCTCTTTTATTGATATTTTTATTTTCTATTGCGTAGTTTATTTTTTTATTTGTCTTATTTTATTCCCAGTGGAAATTATCAAAATATGGTAAAATATGTGTAAAAATATGGGTTTCTCCATAAAAGCAATGCATTAAAACTCGATCTTTCACATTTAATAATTAATGCAAGACCCCCCGTAACCCCCTTGAAACTTTTATAATTGATTTATATGCACTTCAACAACATGTAAACGAAAAATCAAGCCTTAATCTCTTTGAAGCTTCAGTTCTCGTACATCCTTAATAGAAAAAGGATTCGTAAATTTGGCATTAACTTTTGTGGCCAAATATACCTCATGGATTGTTTTTTTATTAAAATTTTATTAGAAAGAAAACAGATGAAAATTCCAGAATACTAATTATAATTATATAATGTCTAAACTGGATCTGTAAATAAAATACAAAATAACTTCAGGTAAATAATTATTTTAATTACAAAAAGCAAAAACACCGTAAATAAAATACGAAGTGAATGTTTTATTTTCTCTCCTTAGGAAATTTATATAGAAAAAAAAACACAGGAATGAATTAGAATGTTGTTGTTCCCCTTGGGGATTGGTAACAAAATAGTACTAGTGTAGTAAGTAAAGTAATATGGTAAAAGACAACGCACAAATTTCGTTGTATTCCCTTGCTATACTACTCCACAATTCCTATGCGTTTAAGCTAAGTTTTTTTAACCGGAGTACCAAGTACATAAAAAATGAAAAAAGAAATGTCAAAATCAGAAATATACTATTTTTACTTTTTTCCTTTGTACTTTATAGAGGAGAGAATATTGGTAGATGAGATATTTGGTATGTGGGGAAATTTTCTTTTGTTATGTTTACCATATAGAAAATATGTTGTATTTACATGTATTTATAATTCCTCCGAATTCCTTTAATGTGTAGCGTAGGTTGATTAAGGAAGTAAATGTTATGAAAAATTTGGTGTAAAGCTCTCAAACAACCTATATATATAGAGTTAAACAAATGGGTTTAATTGTTTTTTTGTAAACTTGCGTCTATCAATCCATTGTTACTATGATTTTTAATTAAAAATATTTTGTCGGGATGAAAAACGCGATTATCTTAGAAAACATTGAATTTTCTTATTGGGAAAAATTTGTGGCTATGTAAGACACAAAAAGTTATACTTTTACCAAGTTTCGTCAAAATAAATGTATTTTTGTGGAAATGAAAAATAAAAAACGAAAAACACGGGTTGTCGCCTTTTTTCGAACATTTTGAGGTAATGTGAAAAAATCAATGATGCAAAAGTTGTAGATTTTTTTATGATCTACAAGTTTTTTAGTGTACACTTTTCTCTCGGACGTTAACTTTCGCCGGAAATCGCAACAATAAGCTTTTCACCCCTCCGCCTTTCAAAATCCACACCACAACACCCCTTCTAACGCATTTAATTTTTTTATACGTTTATTATACACCACTTTACCATTTCCAACTGTTCCCGCCCTGTTAATAATTTTATTTTTTATTGCCTCAAAATAAGTTAATTTGACTGGTATAAACCAGTTTACATAAAATTTAAAAAAACAACAAATATTTGATATTTTCGCAACAATAATTTTATTTTGACTTGTTTCGGAACACAGTGTCTTCATCAGAATATATATGATAAATTCATAAAAGTTAACATAAAAATTTCGATTAATTGTGTAAATTTGCCCTGTACTTTTTCCCAATTGAATTAGGGTTTTCCTCATCTTAAGACTTTAATCGCAACCAAACAACATACGAAATATAATATTATTCAATTTACCTCAAATATGAAGAAATACGTATTATGTTTAAGAGTGTAATCACCTTTCATAATAAATTAAACACTTATCAACAAACTCTACAGCAGTCAGCATATAGATAGAAGCTAGCGAGAATTTTATCATATTACAGAATTTATTCCAACACAAACGAGAGTGTGTAGTAGACTATAATCTTAGAGTATAATAATGTTGATTTATGATAAAATAACACATCCTTTTCATACCTTTAGCTCTATCTATATTTATATATCATTTATTGTCATAGTCGGTGTCCGATATTCACTGTCCTGTGAAAACATTCCATAAGCCTGTTTTTACACGTGAAAGTTTTCAATCGCAATAAATGTATTTGTTATAACTAGATTTACATCTCTTTATACATGCAGAAATATATCAATCGCATGTTTTGTTAATAGCTTATAACTCTCGTCTTGTTAAATATTTCTTTCTTTGTCAACCACTTCAGTCACATGATCATAGTAAACCAATCACAAGGAAGTAAACCAATCACCCTATTCTTACACCTGAAGTTACATATTAAATTGCATCGAAATAGAAGTCAGGTATATTGTGTTATAACTGCATAGTTTCATCATGAAATACTACTGCTCTTGCTCACCATGATATGTGTTATGAATAGTTACTTGAAAAGTTACATGTGTAAAATACGACTAAGCTATTAATTATCAAGATATGTACTTTTTTGATGTACCAATATGTAAATTGTTGGTATTTAGATAGTAACTACTGTGTCTCATATAATAACAAATCATAAAAGCCTTAATTTGTCCACTTTGAAGATGTTTGATGGCAATGTTCAATATTCTATAGATAGATTGTATCGGCTGTCCTGGACGGGACACAGTTCGACCATAAGGTCCATTGTGATGCCTAAGGATGTGAGGATGTGAGTGGAGTGGAAGGAATTTTTGTGTGTAAACTTGGAATTGTGCGGCTGCAGCCGACTATGATAGGAACTATGCCGATGTTCATCTGGAGTTCGTGAAGGAAACTGCAGAAAACCTTCATAAGCATAGCCAGTTACTTCGTTTTTGCCGGGATTCGAACCCATAACCTCCCAGTCCTAAGTAGACAGAGCGCGTTAGACCACTAAGCTATTTGGTCGGTTAATATTCTATATATCATGTTCACCAATTTATGTACTGTAGAAATGGCGACAAAAGTCGAACTATCATTACAAAATTTTATAATTGTGCCTTATTTATTCGGTTTTCACTCTTCACTGTTTCACTTTGGTGAAACTGTCACCAAATTAGCAACGAATAACATATCCTGAGACAATATAAGAGTAATTTTAATAAAAGTGATGTTTACAAGAGTAAATCAAATGAAAGTAATTTTAACAAGAGTAATTTCAATAAAATTTATTTTATTTTAATTTATTTGGTAATTTTTTATTTATTTTTATTTTTGTCTATTTGTTTTGTATCTATTTCTAATTATCAAAGAGTAAATTACGACTACTTAATTTATACTAATGATGACTGCATTGTATTCGAAATACGTATTTATAATACAAAAAACTGATCTAAGTAAATGGGGCGATCATTTGATAATCTAATATTCTCGTAATTATGTTCAAAAATGCATAACCTCTTATCGATCATTTAAAAAAGTTATCGACGATTAAAAAATACATTTTGGAGAATAATATTTTTTATATTTATAACTTGTAACAAGTAGGAATTCAACCGTTGACTTTTCAACGAGTTTTAACTAAAAGTAGTTAGATATTAGATTATTATTATTATTATTATTATTTTGTCATAGATAATATTAAGTTATTGGATGCAATGCATAACTCTAGAGTGAATATTAGACTCGATCGATATCGGGGTATCATAACTTTCTTAACGAACTTGGGTTAGGTATCCACTATATATATATATATATATATATATATATATATATATATATATATATATATATATATATATATATATATATGGTGTTTGTCTTGTCATACACATACGGTGACGTTCAAATGTTTTATGGTGATATATTGGTGATTATGGAAAACATAATTTACATATTTTACATTTATAGAGAACTTGTATATGGTGTGGTTTTAATTAACTTAACAGGGAAGAACATAGGATTGGAATTTTCAGTGAAAATAATATTTATCCTCCTGTCTATTTTAAGGAATCGTTAATTAAACACCTGTCACAATGTTGTGTCTATATTAGTCGGAATTATGTGGGCCTTAATGTAAATTTAAGTATAATTTACTTAATTTAGTATAATTTAATGTGTTTAAGGATGTACGAGCACGGACGCTTCAAAAAGATTAAGACTTGATTTTTTCGTTTACATTTAGAAGGGTTACGGGGGTCTTGAATTAATTATTTAATGTTAAAGTTCGAGTTTTAATGAATTGCTCTTATGGAGAATTTTTCGCATTTTTTCCAAGGGCCCTTAAAAAAACGCAAAAATTAGAGAAAATTTTTTGTCCCCAATTTTGATATAAACTTCGTTAATAGCTAATTAGGACCTAGCGAAACCAGTGGCGTTAGTTAAAATACGATACGATTAACGGTTTTCAAGATATCACACCCATAGTGCTTAAATTCAAAACTGTATGAATTGAAAAGGTAATATTTTGAAATGTGTTGGTCGAACGTTAGAATGAACCTGATTTTCGTACTGTTTGGGTCGAAATTACCTTTCAAAATGATTATTGTTATAATCGAGAACAAAAATTTCCTTTACTTTTTTCGCATTTTTTCCAAGGGGTACCCCTTAAAAAAATCGCTAAAATTAGAGAAAAATTTCTTATCCGCGATTTTGATAAAAGCTTCGTTTTAAGCTAATTTGGACCTAGCGAAAACGATGCAGTTCATTAAAATACGATACGATTTACGGTTTTCAAGATATCACACCCATAGTGCTAAAATTCAAAACTGTATGAATTGAAAAGGTAATATTTTGAAATGTGTTGGTGGCACGTTAGAATGAACCTGATTTTCGTACTGCTTGGGTCCAAATTACCTTTGAAAATGATTATTGTTAAAATCGCGAACAAAAATTTTCTTTACTTTTTTCGCAGTTTTTCCAAGGGGTACCCCTTAAAAAAATCGCTAAAATTGGAGGAAAATTTTATGTCCCCGATTTTGATAAAAACTTGGTTTTAAGCTAATTTGGACCTAGCGAAAACGATGGCGTTGATTAAAATATGATACGATTAACGGTTTTCAAGATATCAGACCCACAGTGCTAAAATTCCAAACTGTATGAATTGAGAATGCAAAATTTTGAAAAGTATTGGTCGGACGTTAAAATGAACCTGATTTTCGTACTGTTTGGGTCAAACTTAGGCTAGAAAATTATTATTATTAAAATCGAGAATAAAAATTTTCTTCACTTTTTCACATTTTTTCCAAGGGGTACCCCTTAAAAAAATCGCTAAAATTGGAGGAAAATTTTATGTCCCCGATTTTGATAAAAACTTGGTTTTAAGCTAATTTGGACCTAGCGAAAACGATAGCGTTGATTAAAATATGATACGATTAACGGTTTTCAAGATATCAGACCCACAGTGCTAAAATTCCAAACTGTATGAATTGAGAATGCAAAATTTTGAAAAGTATTGGTCGGACGTTAAAATGAACCTGATTTTCGTACTGTTTGGGTCAAACTTAGGCTAGAAAATTATTATTATTAAAATCGAGAATAAAAATTTTCTTCACTTTTTCACATTTTTTCCAAGAGAAAATTTTTTGCCCCCGATTTTGATATAAACTTCGTTATAAACTAATTTGGACCTAGCGAAAACGATGGCGTTAGTTAAAATACGATACGATTAACGGTTTTAAAAATATCAGGCCCATAGTGCTTAAATTCAAAACTGTATGAATTGAAAGGGTAATATTTTGAAATGTGTTGGTCGAACGTTAGAATGAACCTGATTTTCGTACTGCTTGGGTCCAAATTACCCAAGAAAATGATTTTAAATTAATTTGTATTTTTTATATGATGTATTTTTTACAAGGCATCGAAAAAGTTTGAAAAAAATTGTTATATATGAATAAATTTTTTTCTACGATCAATATTTTCCACCGTTACAATCGAGGCCATATAATTTTTTATTATAGCAATTTTAATGTCAACAACTTTTTAAGAAAAACAGTTGCAGAAAAAAAATTATTTCACTTTAAATTCAAGATGTTTGGAATTAAGATCTTTGGTATTTAAAGATGTATCCGGTGCTCGTCTAGTTAGCTGCATGACTATGATAATCTGAAGCTTTTACAACCATTTTTCTTTCAGCTTTAACTTTCTTTAACGACTTAATAAAAGATCATGTTAAAAATTAACTTGATGTAAACAAAAGTCTAATATGTTGTACGAGGACTTAGCTTGGTGAAACTGTCACCAAATTACCAACGAATAACATATCCCGAGACAATATAAGAGTAATTTTAATAAGAGTGATGTTAACAAGAGTAAATTTGAATGACAGCAATTTTAACAAGACTAATTTCAATACAATTTTTATATTTTAATTCATTTTGTTTAATTTTTTATTTATTTTTGTCTATTGATTTTGATTTTCTATCTATTTCTAATTGTCAAAGAGTTAATTATGACTGGCTAATTGATGACGACTACTTTGTAGTCGAAATACGGTTTTATAATACAAAAACTGATCTTGGGGCGAATTTGGAATTTTATTACTACTGACGTTGATTGTGTTGTAATTAAAGTACCGATAATTAGATGAATAGTTTTTAAAGAATATTTCGAATACACAATTTTGTTTCGACTATTGATAATAATGTTATCTCAACTTAAAGGAATTTAAAAAAAAAAAGTATTTTATAAATTTGAAATTTTCATTCGATTCGGGTCATGGTTCAGAAAATTTTGCAATTTTTATAATACCATAATGTCTGTTAGATTCCAGTATTCTTTAACAAAAATCTTTTTGTGAACAAAGGAAATCTACTTACATAGAATTGTCATACGGATTTTAGATTAACTTGAAAACATTCTCTTCTAAGTACGAGTATATGGTACTATGGACCACAAAAGTTGATGTCAGTTTTTAAAATTTATAATTGAACTGTGCCTTATTGATTCGGTTTTTGATAGGCGCATGTTTCGGATAAAAGTTGTTCATTAGAAATGTATAAGGTGGCGCATAAGTAACGTTATGATTTAATTAGTGAATACATTTTTTGTTTATGAATTTGTTTTTTCAAAATTCACTTTGAAAAACAAAAACTTGGGAAATTTATGATTGAAAGACTCAGCACAGGACAAAGAACCAAAGTTGTTCAATTTTATTTTGAAAGTCAGCATTCGATTATTCAGACACAAAGATCATATCGAAATTTCTTTCATGTTCCGACAATTTACCGATTGGTTCAGCGTTTTCGGTAACAAGGGGCTGCCTGTGATCTTCCGCGTGCTGGAAGACCTTGTGCAGTTCGAAATAATGTGACCATTCGCATGTGCACAAATTCGCATTCATTCAATACATCATAAGGTTAATAGGGAATATGCATGGCAATTTTTTTTCACATTTATTTTCAGAATATAAAAATACTGTTAATACTGTAATAATATTTAAAAACGAAATTAAAATCCGACAAATATCAAGGAAGCTGTAAGCTTTTAAAGATTATTATCTGTCTCTTTCTTGCAAACATACTAAAAACGGAGTTTTACGTGTATTTTAAATGGTGAAAGTGTAATATAACGTCACATAACATATCAAGAGGGCTATCACCCTCTTTGTCTAATCGGGAATTTCAATCATTCATATCTCGCTTATTTTTAAAGTTATTTAAAAAGTAATTTTACCTTGATATTTGTCAAGTAAACATGCTTTAATTCAAGTGAAAAAAAATTTGCATGCATATTCCCTATTATGCGCCACCCTTAGTAACAATTTTTTTTCGAAAACCGACTGAATAATTGACATATAAAATTTAAAAAAATGACATTAACTTTTGTGGCCAATTGTAGTACTACGCTGTATTTCAAACAACCTTTTTATAAAAACAATAATATTATTTCAAGTGTAACTTTAAAATAAAAATAAACAAACACACACACAGAGTTCCTATTCTGTCATATTATTATTAACTTGATACCCACGGCTTCAAAAGTACCATTCTTTTTTTAAAATTTTATAATTAATTTGTGCCTTAATTAATTTGGTTTTCGAAATGCTTCCAATAAAAGTTGTTCATTAAAACTATACTAAAAATTATTATTCGAAACATTTTCTCTTAAACCGAAGGCACAAATTAACTATTAAAATTTTGAAAAAAAAACACTATTTTTGTGGTTCATAGTACGACTATGAAAGTTCTATGAGCTGAACGTACGTAAAAGTAATCTTAAAACGTAAAATAAATAGACTACATGGCAAAAGACATGAGACAATAGGTTGGGCGTATATTCATTAATATTATCTGCTTACATTTACTTATGAAATTCAGTTTTTAACCCTAGTTAAAAGAAGAAAAAAAAAAAAAAATATATATATATATATATATATATATACATGACAAGCTGAAAACCTGTTGAAAAATCGTCAGTGATTTTTAATTTTTAATCCAAACTTTTTATACTTTCGTTATGAAAACAATTTTGAGGACTGGTCCATTTATATAAACTCAACAGCCTCCAAATTTTCTAAAAACATTTGAACAAGAAAAAATTACGTAAAATAACTTCTTAAGAACTTTTTAGTGTACAATCAATGATGTACAATGATAGAAGGAATTTGTTTCCTCAAGAAAATATATTTTCTTCGAAATATTTGCTTCAAAAAGAAAACTTGAAACTTGTTTCCATTCAAGACTACGCAGTCGAATAAAAAACATATGTTTAGTTTTGCGAAGAAACTAAAATTCTTGAACGGTGTTTGAAATTTGTTTTAATAGAGTTCGTTAGTCTTGGCTTAAGAGAGTTCTTTCTTGGCCAAATACTCTTGTGATTCTTTAGTCAAGAAAATAAAATTCTTGTAAAAAAAAAGTATTTTTCTTATAAAAAAATTTAAACAATAGTCTAGAAGGGAAGATAATATATATTTTGGTATCAGAAAATAAGTATTTTGACATCTATAGTTTTGACTTGAGAAAATTATCTTAACTAAAGATAAACTGACTCTTGACTCCAGAATCTCGAAATTCTTATACTGAAATAATGATTTCTTTGGACCAAGATGCTTAAATTTCGGACCAAAATAAACATTTGTTTAATCCAAACTTCAAAGAAGGAATGATATACTTCAGTTAAATATATATATTTTAGTTAAAGAAGCTGCATAAACTTTCTCTTCTTGCGTTTTTTATTTATTTTTAATAAGAACTATTAATAAGTACTATTTTTTTTACAAAATTTTCATTTTCTTGACTAAAGAATCACAAGAGTATTTGGCCAAGAAAGTTTCTCTTAGGCCCAGACTAACGAACTCTACTTTATAGAATTTTAAACACCATTCAAGTATTTTAGTTTCTTTGCTAAACTAAACATATGTTTTTGGATCGACTGCGTAGTCTTGAATAAAAACAAAGGTGTCTTTATTGAAGCAAATATTTTGAAGAATATGTATATTCTTGGCGAAAGAAATTCCTTCTATCAGTGTATAGATTTTCAGGTATGAAAGGACATCGGACAAGCAACAAACTAATATACCCACCATATGGTAATTATAACACCCGACTATATGGTAATTAACATTTTCTTTTTTTAATGTTTGTTAAACATTAAAACGCTTGTATTCGCACGCTGTGTGTAAATGCATTTTAGTTTGTAAACGGAATTAATTTAATGACCAATTAATTTATATTTATTTTTTTTTTACATTTCAAACTAATTTTCCGTAAAAATGCTAAAAAGATCATTTTAATTTTAATTTCAAATGGTTTAATGAAATAATAAAAACAAAAAACTCATCACGTAGCAGTTACGTATATGCAGACAGGTCTTCATAAGAGGAGGCTTTATAAATGCAATTAAACTACCTGTGTGATAGTTAAAAAAATCCCATTATTCTACACATATTTTGATAATTTTCACTTGGAATAAAATAATACGAATAAAAAAAAAACTATGCAATAGGAAAGTTGAAATATTAATAAAGAGATTGATCCAATAAAATTCCGATATGACGGGCCTATAAAAAAAGATATTTAAGAAAATAACTGAGATTTCGGGTAAATTTTATATCTGTCGGCGGTAGCTCAATTACCTGAAATCTTAGGTTTTTTTCTTAAATATATATTTTTGTTAGGCCCGGTACATCGGGCCTAAATTAAATTTTAATTTTAACTTACGACAAAAAATACTAAACATTATTGTGGACATTTATGAATGTACTATATACAATTTTGCAGAATTTTATTAATGGACTATATATCATCAGGGCTCGTACATCCTTAAATGTAATTCTGACTACGATTTTTCAATTTTGTTAGTAATTTTATAATAAAAGCATCTTTTGGTAGGAGTAATGAATTTTTTTCCGGAATATACATGTTCCACATTTATTGTAATAATTTTTTTGCATTTTAATTTTTTATACGCTTTTTATTAGTTTCACCTGTATGTATGTTTGTTTGTATTGTTTGTATGTATGTACGTAACCGACCCTTTTGGGCTCGATTTTCTCCTACTTTGAACGATCACATTTAATTCAAATTTTGCACACCTGTCAAAGACCGATGACAATGCAATAATTCGATTAAAATATCCGATTATCCTGATTAGATTAGCCAGGATTCATCAATTTCCCAGATAAGTAACTGACTTAAAAAATGTGTGTGTGTAAGTCACACACGGTAGAAGTGAAACTTCTAAAAAGTCCCTAATTAAAAATACTTATTGAAAAGTATTGAAAAAATAAATAATAGTTTAAAAAACTAAAAAACACGCTTTTATAGAAAATTCAACTAAAAAATGAAAAATAAATAATAGTTTAAAAAAACTAAAAAAAACACTCTTTTATAGAAAATCCAACTAAAAAATAGAAAATAAAATTTAATAAATTTGGATTAAGAAAAGTGTAAATAAGAAACAAATGTATATTAATGGAATAACTATTGACACTATGCACCCCACGCTTTTTTCTATTAATATACATTTGTTTCTTATTTACACTTTTCTTAATCCAAATTTATTAAATTTTATTTTCTATTTTTTAGTTGGATTTTCTATAAAAGCGTCTTTTTTTAGTTTTTTAAAACTATTATTTATTTAAATATTAAAGTAATTTACATATATTTTCTAACAAAACTGATAAAATATATAACACCATAATATTATCTATTCAAATATTATGTGTTAGAATAACATATCCCTATGATAGTGAGAAGTTGGTATAATTTTTAGTAGATTAAAAGACTTTTGTAAATTTGGAACATTCCTTCATAGCAATATATCCATTATATAGTGATACAGAGATCCTAAAAATACATAGAATAATTTTCACACTATTATAAAACTTTTATATAAACATTTGTCTGGTTTATTTTCTAGTTATAGGAACTATGCAAGTAATGCTAAATAAACCTTGTGAAACCGAATGGTTCGTAATAATGTTCCTTGTCTAGTATTTAAACTTAAAATAAAAAAGTAATAAATTTTATTATCTGAAAAATCTATTCTAAAAAAACTTATTAGAAGATATTAGAGGATAATGCACTAAAAAAGAAATTTTTAGGGTGTTAGGTTAGGTTGTATTAGGTTGTTGTAAATGCTTGGAGGTGGGGTCTTAACTCAGGCCTTAAGAATTATTTTTTGCTTTTATGAGGGTTAATGCTTTTTAGATACAGGATACAAGATAAAATTGCCTTTTGAAAGTAACTTTTAATGTCCCGGTCCCCAAATCAGTATACTAATATATGTATATATATATATATATATATATATATATATATATATATATATATATATATATATATGTATATATATATATAATATATATATATATATATATATATTAATAAATATATATTAATGCCTGTATTCCCATGGGGGACGTAGGGCCGCAACAAATGCCTTCCACCGTACTTGATTTTGGGCCATTTGCTTTATTTCTCTCCAGGTTTTTCCTTCTTCTATCTCTTTCTCGACTGACTTCTTCCCGGTTATCTTGAGTCTCCCAAGATAACCTGCAAAATTTCAAGAGCCTGAAACTTTTTGCCAGAAATTACTCACATATTTACCATATTTAGATACGCATTTATTAGTCGCCTCCTATTAGGTACTCACGATTCACGTATATTTGTTTTATAGGCGGAAAACGAAAGTCTATAGCATAAATAACTTTGTTAAAAAATGATTCGCGTTATAAGATTATCGCATAAAACAATTATGGATGCTTAAATTCGTAAATCTAAATACCCCATGATAAGAAGAGCTACCCTATCGCATGCATTGGTATTATTTATGCGACCACAATGTTTACCATACATACATACACACGTACCTACATACATACATACAAAATGCTTAGAAAACAGAATATAATTGCAATTGTGTGCAACGAAAACCGAACACTTTCAACGAGAATGAAGTAAGTAAAATACCAATTCTAATTCGTTCTCTAATCACGTAGAGTAAGTAACAAC
Organism: Nineta flava; assembly: GCA_963920215.1. Classification (NCBI taxonomy): domain Eukaryota; kingdom Metazoa; phylum Arthropoda; class Insecta; order Neuroptera; family Chrysopidae; genus Nineta; species Nineta flava. The sequence continues at coordinate 129,942,978 of OY986041.1, forward strand.
TTGATGTAACAAGCAACACAACGGATGAATAATAAGAAATTTTGACAACAATTTGGATTTATTATTTGTTTTAAAAACTTTTTCAATTTACAGTTTCCATACAACAGTCAGTGTTTGTTTGTTTGTTCGTTTGTTTGTGTGTTATTTACAAATAAAATTAAATCAAAATAACAATTTACCTAAAACTTTAGGTTTTAGGTTGGTTTCTTCACAATAACCCTTCTATACATGTAAGAAAATCATTAATTGATGCAAAAAGGTATCTGCAATTGTTCTTGATTTTCTTTTACAGGATATTTTTAGGTTTTTCTGTGATGAGATTTAATGAAAATCCATTATAATTATGAAATAAAACAAATATTTGAGATTTTCTTAACAACAATATTATTTTGACTATAGTTTCGAAACACAGTTTCTTTATCAGAAAATATATGATAAGGACAAATATTTACAAAAAGGTAAACATATTTATCTATGGGCCATAAAGTCGTGTCCTTTTTTCATAATTGAATAGTTATTTTGTGTCATATTAAATCGGTTTTTTGGGAAAATTTCCCAAGAATCGAGTGAATAACACTATACAATTTTGAAAAAAGGGCACGACTTTTGTGGTCTATATTGTTTGAATTATGAGTAAAACGTAAAAATTTTAATTCTATAATAGTCCAATAAATAAGCTGGAAAACCTGGAAAAGTGGTGGAACAGCACCGATTTAAAAAATTCTGTTTTCCTTGGATTCGTTAGATCTTCAGGAACATTCATCAGTGTTCCTGACCCCTCTAACCCCTGCATTACCTCGAAAAATGATAAAATTAGGAAAATTAGGAGAAAATTTTTCTAGGTAATGCTGATGAATGTTCATGAAGGTCTAAGGAATTCAAGAAAAAGAAGAACTTTTCCAGATTGTACAGTATTTTCCGGCTTATTTACTAGACTATAAAGAGTTAGCTGAAATATAAATAAAAATACAATTATAAAAACTATTAACTTAATTATGCAAACAGGTAATAAATACAAAATAAAACTTATGCAAAATAATTTCAATCAAAGCATTATACAAAAGGTTTACAAATATTATATAAACGGAGAGGGGAAAAAGGGGTGAATCTTTGTAAATTTATATTAAAAATTTTTCAAAATTCCATTTTCATGCCAGGACAACATGAATATTCTTACTTTTATATAATACTAATTTTGTTTTTTTTTTCTTTTCAGGTAAGTGCTCCTTAATTATTTAACCAACCGATTAAAATATGAATTTGTAGTAAGTACTTAAAACGTTTTACACAATAAAATAAATAGTATTAGGATATGTTAAGGGCCCTAAAACTAAATAAAACCTCGACAAGCAAAAAGCTGATACAGGAAAAATAATTTAATATTTATAGATTGAAATTAAACAACAAAAATCGATGCTTTCTGTGTATAAAATCGGCGATGGTCTTCTGATATTTTTTTATCGTTTACTAACGATAATAGAAAATGAGTCTTCTTGACTTGAACGTAAAATTACTAATGATTTTTATACCCGGTATATATATATAATATATACAAGGGTATTATAAGTTTAGTTCCGACTTTGTAACGGTTAAAAAATACAGATAGCAGAAAAAAATATTGGTAAAGATGTTCATAAAATAATCTAATTAGTTCATTTCTGCATGTTCGACCGCCTGTCTGTCCGTCTGTTGATCCGTGGACACGATAACTAAAAAATGAGAAGAGATATGGAGCTGGAAATTTTGTATGAGTGTTCTATTGCTAAACAAATGAAGCCACTTTTTAATATCATGACTGTAAACTGAATCCTTAAGTTTATCGACCTTTCGAATTGGGTTCAACGATGTAAGCCGATTTATAATCATAAAACACACATTTTTTGATTGTTTTGATTTTAATCTCAGAAGAGAAGAAAAAAGGAAGAAGGTTCAAATCGTGACATAAAAACGAAGACGGAAATATTTTATCAAGGAGATTCTATTATCATGATCTTTTACATTTTGAATTAAAATCCATTCTTACACCATTGTACTGTGAGAAGCCTACTGCGTACGACTGGTCGTAAATAGACTTTTCTATTCTATTATATAAAATTTGATACCTCTGTATATAGACAATATAACGTTCGTATGTAATATCGAAGTACAGTTTTCAATATTAAGAACATTTATTTTCGAGTTTTTACGTCCTCCAAATTCCAAAAATACTGTTTGAGTGTGTAGCGAAAACACTACTAAAATCAAATTTACTTTCTTTTACAAACCTATGTTCCTCAACTACATTCTCCCTCTGATATCACGGTAATTATTATCGTTTATTACTTTGGTAACTATCGACAAATATAATATGATACTATTGCAATACATTCATTAAAAATCGAAATTTTTTTATTCAGGCTGACTTGTTGTTTTTTCATAAACCTTTAAAAAATGCTATTAATTCCCGTAATGAAAATTTATTAAATCGTGAGATACGTCATTTGAACTAAAGAAAGTAAATTTGATTTTAGTAGCGTTTCCGCTACTAGTGCATTGTTGTCTGTGGATGGAATAAGGGGTCGTCCTCATACTACTCTATAGGTAGGCCTCTGACTATCTATTTTATGTAGTTAATTTCATCCAAATCGGGGGAAAAAGTTATTTTGACGATTTTTTGCATGAGTATCGCTTCAAACTAGTAAAGAGGAAAGTATCATTCCGGAAAATCGTACCCCGGGATATTGATGATGACTACTTTATGGTTGAAATATGTTTGTATACAATACAAATAATAAATCTGGGAATAATAATAATTTGACATAAAAAAAAGATTATTCTTTCGTTGCACACAAAACTCAGCCTTTTTTAAGCCCCGTCCTCAGATCATTTCTCAATAATATTATTGATCCAATAGATAGATAGATTGTAGCGGCTACCCTGGACGGGCTACACTTCGACCATAAGGTCCATTGTGATTCCTAAGGATGTGAGTGGAGTGGAAGGAATTTTTGTGTGTAGGCAAGGGATTGGTAGGATGTGCGGCTGCAGCCGACTCTGATAGGAACTGATATTCATCTGGAGTTCGTGAAGGAAACTGCAGAAAACCTTCACAAGCATAGCCGGTTCTTACGTTCTTGTCCATACGCTGACAGTTTAGTCAATTAACCGCCTCCCCCTTTTTTTCTTAATAATTGACTATCTGTCGATGTCGGGATTCGAACCCATATCCGTCAAGTTTCAAGTAGACATAATGCCTTAGACCTCTCGGCCGTTCTTGTCCATACGCCGACATTTTAGTCAATCAATCCGTCCCTTTTTTTCTTAATACTTGACAAACTGCCGATGTCGAGAATCGAACCCATAACCTCCCAGTTCCAAGTAGACATAACGCCTTAGACCGCTCGGCTACTTAGACTTTTCTTATGGATCCAATAAGAAAACTCTTGTTTCATACACCAACAGTTGTCATTGATTTCTTTTTGCTAATTTTAGTAATATGGTTTTCAATGTTTTCAATTTGATATATTCTTGTTTGTACATGGAAGTCATGTGATCGTTTCACACTAGATTACTTTATTCTACTAAGTAAAAATTGTAATAAAAAAAAACACAACACACATACAGACACAGAGAATAAGATAATAAATTAAAAGTTCTGTAGGATACAAAAAAAAAAAAAAAAAAACAGAAGAAATATAACGAAAACGCTAAAAAGATTCACTATATCATAAAGAAAGATTATGATAATTTTATATCATAAAAAAAACACACGAGAGAGAAGAAAAGAAACAAAACAAGTAATGTAACAACTAACTGAGTTAATTGTTTGAATACCCAGTATATATTGAGTTGTATATTAATGATTGAATTGTTAATTGTTCACAAAACATTTATTCACAAATTATAAGAAAACTATTGAGTTTATGACAAAAAAATTCGAACAAAAGTTGTTTATTTTAAAGAGAATAAGATTTTTTGTCAACAATTTTTTTTCTATCTCTTACGGTTTCAAAAATATAAATTTTCACCCCTAGCGGGAAAACACCTTCAATTTTGCCCATTAACGAACTTGACCTTATTTTTAGAACACACACACACAAATTTTTCAACTCCTTATCTCTTTTCGTTTTTGAGTTATCGGGTTCACGGATAGACAGACAGACAGACGGACGGACATGGGGAAATGGACTAATTAGGTGATTTTATGAACATCTATATCAAAAATTTTGTTCTGCTCTTAATATTTTCAAGCATTACAAAGTCAAAACTAAACTCAATATACCTTGTATATTTACAAATATACTGGGTATCAAAATACTTTTTCCTTTTTATACCTTCAAACACACAATATTAAAGTCAATTTTCTTCGTCTCTGGCTCCTCCCGGACTGAATACACATTCAAATACGAAAAAAAATAAACACAACCGTCTATTATTTCATGGTATAACGGTGGAATGCGCAGTGAACTTGATGTTTGCTGTTCTCGGGATGAATACTAATTTCAGTTGTCAATCTGTTTGTTATAGAAATAATAAAAAGGATTTAATTAATGACATGATGAAATAAAAATAAGATTCGGTTAAGTGTTATTGAATTCATTTTCCTGCATGGGAGATCATATATTGGCTTATAATTTTTATAACATGGAAAATTTATAATTAAATAGAATCATCCGTAATGTAACGGGTTGGCATACTGGGTTAGAAATCCAGAGGTCCAGTGTTTGGATACCTGGTTGATGAGTTAATTTTTTCATATCAAAATTAAAATTTAATTGCAAATTCTATGATATGTTTGTCTATATAGTATACGCCAGTTCTTTTATACTCTGCCTTAACGAAAATACCTTAATGGAAATTGATGTTTGAATTCATTTTCCTGCTAAGTGATGAAATAAATATTGGATTATAATTTTTTTTAACATGGTAAAGTTTTAATTAAAAATTTATAACTAAATAGAAAATCATCCGTGGTGTAATGTGGTAAGCACACATGGTGGATGAGTTAATTTTTTCATTATTTAATTAAATCAAAATTTAATTACTCAAGTGAAAATAACAACTAAGTGACATAACTGCTTAAATACCCGGCATATACTGGATTTATGTAAAAAAGTTTTTAAAAAAAATTTGTTTATTTTAAAAAAAGGAACATTTTTTGCCTTTAAATTTTTGTCCTATCTCTTACGGTTTCAAAGGTGGACTGTTTTTTCACATTTTGCCCAAACATGGTCTGATTTTGCCCATTCACGAACTCAAACTTACTTTTCAGCTCTAGAATATACATACGAAATTTCAGCTCGATCAACAAACAGCCGCTCCTGTCTTTACTCCTGAAATCCAAAAATAAAACAAAACCGCTTGATGTTTAAGAGGAGTATTTTATACCTTCAAAATTGAAACTACAGGTGATGTTGCCATTGTCGTAAAACTACATAGATTTTCGATATACAAATATGAGTAAATATGAATGTGTAGCGGTGTTGCTTCTTCATTAAATTATTATTATAATTTTGTTCATCATTTTTATCTGTTGCATAACAACTATAACTTCCCTCTATTATCACGGTTGCTTTGAATGTTAACAACCTTGGTAATTTACATATTAAAATAATAACATTTCATAAATCAAATCAATTAAGATCAATTATCTCTTTTACATATATTTATTATTTATTTAAATAATAATTATTTAATATAACTAATATCTACTTTACAAATTGGTGCCCGAGCAGGGACTACTCGGGACTACTTTACAAATGCACTCCTGAAAGCCTATCAATTTATCGATTAATATTTTCTTGGCATTGTAGAATCTCATATTTATCCTTAAAAGCACTGTTTTTCATATTTTCGGTTCTTAGTATGTGTGCGATTAAATTGAATGTGTGTATCAATTATTCAAAGCCTCATTGGCTCGTCAATTCGATAATGTAGACGTAATTTTGGAACGGAATTCTAGAAAAATAGAAGTCTGTAAACGACAAAATAAAAATAAAACATTTAATACGATTTCGTTACTATATAAATTCTTTGAAATTAAATCCATTTTAGATGCGAAATCATAAAAATGACTATAAACATTCTTATAAGAGGAAAAAATTATCTTTTGTAGATCTTCATTACTTTTATGTGATGATATATATACGATGAGAAGAGAGCCATTTCAGAGCCATCCATATCATTTTTCACTTTTATATTATAAACATTCTTTGAGTTTCTTATGTGATGGAAACTTTCATAAAGAAATATCTCTATATATTGACAAGTCATGTGGAAAATTGTTTCTTTGTATTTTCAAATTAATAGAAAAATTATTAATAATAATACAATTTTAGTTATGTTACATTGATTGTCGTGTTCATAAAATAATGCTCTAAGTAGTTTATTTTGACTCTTTTTTGAGCGGTAATACAAAAAAATTGATCTGAAATACTCACAGGACCTCTATATATAGAATTTAATCAATGCAAATGGTCGTGGGCTCGATTCCCGTACTAGAGGTGTATGATTTTTCATATCCAGCATTTGATATCAAAGAATGTTATTCATGTTCAGATATATTACTTAAATGCCAAAATTAGTAAACGCTAGTCACTTCCGTTGGTATAATACAACCGAAAGGTAACCATACCAACAATGAATTTAAACAGACGCTAGTTTACACAAACATAACTAAAAATATATAAACAGTAAATACACAAAAATTAATAATACATTGACATCAAGATAGTGAGAGATTATATGCATTCCATAGCATCTGGTACCATGATTGATTGATTGATTTATATTAGGGTCTAAAAACTATTGCAGTTCGACCTTATGGTCTAAGTGCGCTGGTCTAGAAAGCCAGAGGGCGTGGGTTCGATTCGCATCCTAGATGTGAAAGGTTTTTCCATATATTGAGCATTTGATGTCAAATAATATATCATTAAATTATCCAAATTTTATAATTCCAGTTTGTGCATTTCAATTATAACTGGATTTTGCATCTAAAGGTATCTAGAAATATTGAAATCCAAGATCTAATATAGTGAGTATTCTACACAATAAAATATATTCCGACTTGTTTCGATCTCAAATTAACATAATCATTTTAATTGCTGTACCCTCTTAAGAATAAATTAAAGGAAAACGCCTTTAAAATGCGGTTTAGACATCCGTAATCTTATTTAAAATAATATATGTATGTATATTATATAAAGATATTATTTATTATTGATTGAGTAAAAACGATTGAATCTTGTTTAGAAATTTATTTAAAGGTATTCACACTAAATAAATTTGCATTCATTAGTCATTGAATTTAAATGGTATACATTCATTCTTAATGTACACTTGTGTTCAATAAAGTTAAATCAAACTGAATAGTTGTTTTCGATTTTCTAAGATTCACCTTTTCTTTAATACAAATATCAATGTTTGAAAAATGTTTGGAAAAGATGTCGAATTTCAAACAAACTTATTTTTTTAACACTCAATGGAATTTTGCCACCAACTCTGATCTACAGTACCCAATTTAGGGACTGGAAATTGAAAAAAAAATTTTAAACACGATTTTCGTGTTTTTTTGATCCAATTTACCTTACATAATGAATTTCATGCAAATCAAGAACAAAAATTATTGTTCGATTTTATGCAATCTTCTTCAAGGTCCTTTAGAAAAAATCAGAAAATATTTTTGTCACCGATTTGACTGAAAAATTGGTTTACAAGGTATTTTGGACTGAAAAAACCTAAAAGTCTATTTGGTTTGACGAATTGACCGATAGTTTTCGAGATATGAGCTCTATTCGATTTTTTTTATGCCTACTTGGAACTGGGAGCTTATGGGTTCGAATCCCGACATCGGCAGTTTGTTAATTATTAAGAAAATAAAAGGGACGGTTAATTAACTAAACTGTCGGCGTATGGACAAGAACGAAGGTACCGGCAATGCTTGTGAAGGTTTTCTGCAGTTTCACGAACTTCAGATGAATATCTGCATAGTGCATGTCAGAGTCGGCTGCAGCCGCATATCCTACCAATTCCTAGTCTACACACAAAAATTTCTTCTACTCCACTCGCATCTAGGAATCATAATGGACCTTATGGTCGAAGTGTAGCCCGCCCAGGGCAGCCGTTACAATCTATCTAAGAAAATACCATTTGTAAAATTATTGAGTTCTTGATCCGAATACATTTTACATTGGATCAATTTTTCTTGAATTAATGTGTATAATTGTATCATATAAAGTTTCTCCGTCACATATAAACTATTGACTATTAAATATATATACACATGAACATTTTCCTCCCCAATACATTTGAATGTCGAGGGTTGTTTTATATAATATGTTTGCATACACAGTTTGGAATAAAAGACTTACTATATGACTCTATTCCTACTATTCCTGCTATTCCTATACATACCAAGAAACGAATCACTTACCTATAATCATTAATCATTTATACCGCAACATTTATACCATATACCAATTCAATTGTCGTTACTATACTCGTATATGTAAGTATGTAACTGAATCAGTTTAAAGAGGAAATTGGTCCCTAATTTTGTGAATAATTTGTGTTCGCTTTTGCGAGAGTTGTGAGTTGAAATTTTAATTTTAAATGTTATTAATACTTCATCATTATTTGTTTTTTAGTTTTTGTACATACAAAAAAAAGTTTTATGTCAAATACACGAAAACTTTATCAAGTACAAACATATTTTTGTTTTTGAACTTTTAACATTGAATTTTGTGCACGCATGTTTTCGGTTTTCATCAGAAGAAACTTTTTGTGAATGTTAGAGAATATACATTTAAATACATTTAGCTGGAACTGTTTTATGTTATCATTGAAATTCAAATTGAAACTAAACTTTATCCAAATTCAATAAACTTAGTGATTAATAACACTAAACGTGGGTCAAATTTTTCGAAGCTAGATTTAATGTACTCTTAACCAATTTTAGATAGCGAGACCATGAACAACGTCTTTTATAGATGGTGCAAGGTGTCGAGATATAATTATTTAAAAAAAAAGAATGGCCCAAAAATAGTAGGTTTCCAAAAACAAATTTATTAAAATCTGATAAAATTTCGCCAAAATTTGTATAAAATTGATTTTTGGAACTTTGGTGATCGAAATCCCAAAATTTAATTTTGTTCTATCACAGCTAAACTTAGAAGATTATCCGAATTCAATGTATAAATAACAATTGAACAACTTTTTGCCGAAGCATTTTTTCGGAAACCGAATAAATCCGAAGGCACAAATACATTATAAAATTTTGTAATGATAGCTTTACTTTGGACGCCATTTTTACTATGGAATCCAAAAATAGCGTTCATTTTTTTAAATATTTTGGCTAATTTGTACCTTATTCCTTCGGTTTTTGGTAAAATGTTTCGCATTAATGTTGTTAGGATATTTTTAATGAACAACTTTAATCTGGAGCATTGGAGCATTTCGAAAACCGAACGAATAGGACGAAAATCAATTATAAAATTTTGAAAAATCAAAGCTTCTTTTCAAAATATACCATAAAATTTCGGCTAGTCATATGCCATATTTCCAAGTACAGTGCAGGATAGTCTAAAACCAGATATGGTTTCCAATTGTGGAAAACTTTCTGATAAAAACACCCCACGGTATTTTTCTGACCAAAATTCCAGATCGATTATCTATAATAACTTTTAATATGTTTTAATATTTTCCTGCTTAATTTTATTAACTTTCTATACAAATCGAAAAAAAATTAACGAAAGTCTGAGTGAATTACAAACGTTTGCTGCTAAAACACTCCACAATATCCACATACCCATAATATTATAAATAAAATTAATTTGTTTACAAAAAGGTTATAATATATTATAATTATTAATTTATGTCAAAAACAAATCATTGTGATTAATTTTATATTTACAGCAAAAAACTATTTATCTATATGAACTATAATTTTAAATCAAGTATAAAATCTATTCATAGTTAACAAACTGATTTTATAATTAACATAATAGATTTTTATCTCAATGAAACAAACCCATATTACATATTCATGAAACAAACCAGATATACAGATTGAATTTTTAAATCATTTTATATATTTGAATCATTTAGAAAATAATAATTTATTTCCTAAAACTTAACTCATGTTAAATTTTTGCATTTTGCCAATATTAAAAGACATACTCAAATTTTATGTAATCCCCTCCCTTTTTACACCCCTTCCCCTAGTTTTCTCAGCCCTTGTATAAAATTACATAATTTTTTCTCCAAATCTGTAATGTGAATAACTGTTAACTTCTTTAGCTATTGTCTTTATCCAAACCATAATAAATATTGAAAAAAAATAAAATGCGTGTTGTCCATCAGAGGATTATGTCCCTTCGATATCAATGAATTTTTAAGTTTCAAGGTTTGAAGCATGGAGACTAAACAAGGAGATCGTACTCCATGTAAACAAATAATTGACAAAAATTACATGTCAGTAGTGTTCTTTGTACACCGGAAACAGTGGAGAGAGGATAAGGCGCGAGTTTGAATTGAAAAACATGACGCATTTATGTAGTATTATAAAAATTATTTGCAGCCAAAGTAAATAGTTTTTTTAATAAATAAAATAAAGTAATTAGTTGGAGTAAGTGATAGTTGAAAATTCGCATAATAATTACATAACAATAGTTACCTGTAACGTTGAAATTGTAAAAATGAAAATACATTAAATAAAAATAAACTATATTAAAATCAATTTAAAGATTATTGAATCAGATATTAAATTAAACAAAATGACATATATACTTACTTCACTTCTATTTATTATACTATCGTCACTTCGGTACGGATGAACAATTAGCGACGCTAGTGGGACAAAAAGTAAATATAACTTCTACCATTACGTACCATATTTTGTCAATTCTCCCGTTTGAGTTCGTGTCTCCTTGTGAAGTCGTCATGGTTTGAAGAATGGTCATGTGTAGAATTGCAGGGAAATACGGTTTGTTAAATAAAATGTTTTGAATTACAATCTGTATATATTTATAAACAAATAATATATATATTATTTTATAGATATACAAAATAATCTGTTTGATACACACAAACACATCAGATAATGTCAAAAGAACAAAATTATATTTATTGGCTGTTAGTTTTTTGTAATTTATATAGTCTGTGATCTCATCGCTGTGTTAACAAATTACAATTTTAATTATGAATTTAAAAATATTAAAATTATTTTATACATATTTATTCCAGTTCACTTATTGATTTAATTAGTTTTAACAAAAATTATAAAGTAAAGTACAAAAACTCATCACACAACAAAGGCTTTCATTTCTTCCTTTTATTTTTGAAAAGAGAAATTTTTTAATTGCACATCCTACTGGTATGAACTTTAATATCGATTACTGCGCATGCTTCAAGTTTTGATCATTGAAAGCATTAACTCGGGTGTTTTTACAATTAAAAACTTTTAATATAACGTTTTCGATTTTCATCATCGTTATCAAAGACGACATCATTATTTTAATTCTGTTTAAATATTGATTATGATTTGAATAAATTTTTGAAAAATTACATACATCTGTGTCCATTGGTTTTGATATATCTATACATGTACTACGTGCCACAAAATTAGTGCTTATTTTTGAAAACTTTATAATTGGTTTGTGCACTATGTATTCGGCTTTCGAAAAAAAGCTTCGGATAAAAGTTCGAAATTTATTCGAAAGATTTTCCTAATTGTAATGGTTAGTTTTGGTACCGATTCATTATTTATCCGAATGGAATCCTATCGGTTTTATAATGATCCGTCAAATAGAAGAACTTGGCAAACCAGTTTCCACAAAGTTTCTATTGAATAAAGTGGCTTGTGGGTACTTTTAACAACAATCTTCAGATCACCAGGTCGAAACTTCGACCAATTTTGAGAAAATGAAGGTATTTTTAACCGAATAACGGCTTATATAAAAACTAAGAGACTTTTTTTTATCAGAAATAGTTAGAAAAATTTTAAAAATATATATTTATGCTTGAAAAACTTATTAGAAAAAGAAGTTTTGACGAAGTTTTCAACCGACAAACTGAAAATTGAGAATCTGTACCATCTTAACTAACTTTAAAAACAAAGAAGTATAATATCAATAAGAACAGTTTATTCCATTTTCTCTAGTCTATAATGAAAATGCGTACTGTGAAAATATAATCTTCGAACATAGTCACGCCCGTTATTTAAGCTATTTATTCAATACAGTTTCAAAATTTTATTATCTTAGAGCTTTTATAATATTTATATTAAAATATCGGGTAAAGGTAAAGAAATTTTTGCACCATAAAACTTTATGCATAATTTCTGTTCTCTTTAAATTGTTTATTATCATTTAAAATATTTAAACTTCGTATATAAATAATAATTATTATTGCATAATGTGATAAACTATTTACTTAAATATTAAATAATATATTTATAGAAATGTATGGAATGATAAAATCCTAGTATTTACTAAAGGATAATATTCATGCTTAATATATATATATATATATATATATATATATATATATATATATATATATATATATATATATATATATATATATATATATATATATATATATATGTGCTTTTTACTAACGATAGTATTTACTATCTTTAGTAATGTTCTAATATGTTTATTTGGTAGAAACATCGTCTACCAAAGTATATACACACATTACATTTTAATATTTAGTAGTTATTAATAATATTTATACTGTAATATAAACTATATTTATATACTATTTAGCACCATAGGTTAGTTACGATTATTTTATACTACAAGAGTTTTGTATTCAAATATAGTTTTACTGTAAGTATGTATAATCAAAATCGGTTAAGTATGAGTAATATTATTATACATTTGGGGTTCGAAATAAAATTTTTGATTCAAGATGACTGTAAAAGCGATATAGTTTTTACTAATATAAATCAGTTATTATTTTATCAGTTATCGATATATTATTTTATATTTAAGTAAAATATACATGCACTAGATTTGTATGATATGAAACAAATAATGGGTGTTTTCCCCCTGTTTTTGAGACATAAGGACAACCCACGTCATTCAGCGTGTTTAGCCACTTTTCAGCCTCTATTAATGTTAATAAAATGACAATCTTTATCTAAATGGAGAATAAGGAATTATATCCAAACTAGGAATTATCCAGGATATAATTTGAAAGATGGAGGGTCTACAGGTGGATGCTAAAAACATCTTTGGTAGAGAAAACTTCTAACACCAAAGTTCTACTCCAAATGGCCAAATTACCATAAATCACCCTCAATGGTCAAATCCCCCTAAATCTTCACTTAAAAAAGCGCCAACTCCAATACCTGATTTACCGTGTTCACGGAACTGCAAATACAAGTTGCTGAAATTAACCATTAAAGGGAAAAGCTTTGCAAATCACAGCATTGGAAGACGAACCACTTCACGGTTGCGCAATCTAAGAGTGTGGTTTGGGAGAAGATCTATTGATCTATTTGGAGCAGGTACTTCTAAAATTATGATAGAAGAGAGCCGGTGTGCTAAGAAATAAAAGAAATTAGTATACATTGTACGACGATATTCATCTGGAGTTCGTGAAGGAAAACTACAGGAAATGTTCACAAACATGACCGATTACTTTCCTTTGCAATACGACGATAGTACAGTCAATTTTCCGCCCTCTTTGTTATAGTTTATAAACTGTTATCGCCAAGGTTCGAACACGCAACAACACAAAATGTACAAGGAATTATAACTTTATTATATTTTGCATAAAATCAGTGAACAATTTTCAGATAATGTATTTTATTTACACACTTTTCACCAGTCCAAGTGGCTGAGCGTTCTAAGACATTATGTCTGCGCAGTATCCCTACTTGGAAACTGGGAGGTCATGGGTTCGAATTCCGACATCGACAGTTTGTCAATTATTAAGAAAAAAAAGGCGGTTAATTGACTAAACTGTCGGTGTATTGACCGAAGAATAAGAACGAAGTAACCGGCTATGCTTGAGAAGGTTTTCTGCAGTTTCCTTCACGAACTCCAGATGAATATCGGCATAGTTCCTATCATAGTTCCTGTCCAAGGCAACCTCTACAATCGATCTATCTATCTACACAGCCTGTCGATAACAAGGACTTTATACCCTGTGCTTAACACAGGGTATAAAGTTCCTCGTTAAAGGACCCTGTCTATTTTATTAGATATAGGTTTTGCTGAAAAGTAGAAAATATTCCATAATATGTTTTTAGCTACGGTATTCTCATTTGTAATGAAAACACAGTGAAAATTTCTATTCAGTTGGAAATATTCAGATAATACTTAATATTTATTAAAATTAGTAAATATTTACTTGTTTATTCTATAGACGGTAGAGAAAGGACGATAGGAAGGAAGAAATGTTTTCAACATTTTAATATTGAGAAAATTAATCAACCAAATAAACAAACTAATATTTGAGCTGATGTCTGTGAAAATATATGATATAATTTTATGTTTGACACGAAACCGAAGTATTGATATTTATTTAGAGCTTTTATTTTAAAGTAATCTCAATCCAATTCAAGATGAATGTTTAAAAGCTGGTAGCCAGAATCCATTATCGGTAATTTCACTCCAACATTTCAAAAGCTAGAGGAGCTCCTTATTTCAAGATCTAGAGTGGTGATCATAAACCCACATTTTTGAATAATAGTCAACCTTGACTAATAATCAACCTTGACGACCCTAAAAATGGACTTTTCATTAATAAGCAACGGGTAAACTGATAGAAGGAATTTCATGAACCAAGTAAATATGTTTTCTTACAAATGAATATACTATGAGACAGAAATCCTTGTTTTCATTCAAGAATTTGTTTACTTGAAGATTCATGTAAACAAATTCTTGAATAAAAATAAGAATTTCATTCTCAGAGTTTATTATTTTGAAGAAAACATATTTAATTGGTTCAAGGAATTACTTCTATCAGTGTTAGTTCGGGCGACCAAAAGGTTTTTTCAGGATGATGAGCATCAAGCTGGTACTTTGTAAGTAGCTTCGTATGGACAAGACGACAAACTTTTTCAATTATAAAATTTTGGAAAACGGTAACGAAATTTTTTGGAAGTCGTTGAACATTGAGGATGGTAGAGTCCATTTCATTGAATTTGTAGAAAAATTTTCTTCGTTCTTCACATGTTTATCTTTAATATAAACTTTACAATTAAACTTTAATATAACGTGATGCTCGTAAACTTTGAATGAACGGTCAAATCGACATGTTCAACGGCTACCAAAAAATTTCGAGTTATTTTTAAGTTTAATTGTAAGATAATCAAGTGAAGAACGGAGAATAATTTTCGTCCTACAAATTCAATGAAATGGACTCCGAATATCCCATCCACAATGTTCAACGGCTTCCAGAAAATTTCGATACCGTTTTCCAAAATTTTATAATTAAAAAAGTTGGGCTTCTTGTCAAAACGAAGCTACTTACAAAATTACTAGTACTTACAAAGTACTGTTCACCGAAAAAACATCCGATTAATTAATTAGTGACTGTTTATATATCCATAAAAATTGAATAATTATTACTCGAAGATTTATATTCATAACGTATTACTGCCGACAATAATTTGCAATATTTGTGATGTTTTATTATTTAGTTTAAATATATGATATTAATTTTATACTTAAAATACACGAAATATTAAATTAAAATCAAAATAAACATTTTTAGGTTAATTTTTAATGTATGACACACAAATGTGTTTCATGCCACAAAGCTGTTAATGTCTTAAAACAAATTACTAAATAAATAATATAGGTTGAATATTTATCACCAGAGGCGTATATGTAACGTTAATTTTATTTCACAAGTTAGTAATTATTTACGATTTACAAAATATCTCAATATATTTATAAAATAAAACCTTCGTAATAGTCTAAGCGCTAGTGGCAAGCAAGATCATGGTTTTTCAGTAAGATTCATATTGAATAAGGTTATTATAATGGAATCACATGGAATGGGAAGTTATAGCCGTTTTCTGACGGCTAGATCGGAAAACTGATACGGTTTATCTCATCTGATATAGTTTATAGGTCCTATAGAAAACCTGCATTTACTAATTTTTCGGAAATCAATTATTTGTCAATAAATTTAAAATATAAAAAAATGTTTCGAAGTTTAGAAAGAAATAATTTGATATATATTTCCTATACACTCTGTATAAGAGTTTTTTTTCAGCCCGGCCAATGTTGGGTACCTATTTCAGGCGGGTATTTATGATAGTTTGACCACTTATATGTAGCCAATATTGGAAGTTGACTTCAAATTGACTTGTTAAGCAAACTGAGGGTAAAATTTTAGCAAGCAAAAGAGTTGCGAATGCAATGTCGGAAAAATTTAACAGTATGTGTTAGATACATGTATGAGTGAGATAGTACATCATATTGATAGGAGGGCGTGACCCCAAATTAGTAGATTAACTCTATTTAATATTTGTTTATTTGTGTATACTTTCGTGTCAACATAACGATGTTTGTCCAAATTCCTTTCGGTTACGTATGACAAACTGTAGAAGACTATAGCGTATACTCCGACAAATTTCATTGTCATTGAATTTATTAATTAAATTAAATACTGATATGAAAAAATTAACTTAATTAATAGATTAACTTTAGTTTATTAAATAATTAAAACTTAAATTTTATCTAGAGCACGGTAGTGCGTAAGGCCGAGATTTAAGGGAGACATTCGGACTTTTCACTACAGTGCTATTAATACACCTTAATTTAGAGTCGTTTTTTAGGTGCTGTATCTTTTGAACGAAAAGAGCTATAGTGTTGATATTTCGAATATAGATACTTTACGGAATTATAAGAAACAGTTTTCTCAATCAACGTTAACGAATTAACCGTTAAAAAGTTATTTCACTTCAAAAACGCAAAATTCGCGGGAACGCCTACAATTCTTGGTATCGTATTTACTATCTACTTTTACTCCTCTTACCATTCTGCCCTTTAAGCATGCATATTAACAATTAATATTTTGGTCACGCCAAAGTAATATAACGGGCGTACATAAGTATATACTCACTTTTTTTGAAACAGATGCTGAAACAATCCAAATTTTTCCTGTTTTCAAAGATATAGCCCTATCGTGTAAGTCTCCAAAGTAACCACAGCCCAAGATTTGTATGTAGGTACTAGATCCTTGACTATAACCAAAATACGAGTAAAAACGTTTGTTCTCTGAAAAAATAAAATAATTAGTAAAAGATCCAACTAGGTATACTTAACCAAATTCCCAATTACAACACAAAAGATGAAAATATTTCATTTTGTATTTTCAAGATCGTTAGATATATTTCGTTTTTAATTAGAAAATAAAATCACCGAATTAAAATTAAATTTAGAAGAATGTTGTTATTATTTTGTACATTTATTGTCTCTCAAAGGGGTGGTTAGTTTTATATAAAATTAAATACAGCAATATATATATATATATATATATATATATATATATATATATATATATATATATATAACCTTACGGTGGTGGTAGTTTATAAGGATAGTAGTTGTACCTTTATGCCAACGGATTCGATGTCGACTCTCGAAATGTGTTCGAATGGAGATTCAGATGAAGAAGAACGAGATATCGACTACCACCACACTTGGGCTTGAGACTGGCTGGGTAGATACGTCGTTCATTCTATCGTTAAATATCTACGTGATATGGAATGGATAATAATGAGTTTACATAACAACAACTGTATGTTGGTTGCCATCGATGTTTGTACTGAAACTTAGATCGTAAACAATAACCTGCACACTGATACAAGTAATTCCTTGCAGTAAGAAAAATCTTAAACCAAGAATTTTTGCCTTTCATATATTGAAGAAGATAATATATATTTGGTATAAGAAAATAAGTATCTTGACATCAATAGTTTTGACTTGAGAAAATTATCTTAACTAAAGATAAATTGACTCTTAACTCAAAAATCTCGAAATTATTAAACTGAAATGATGATTTCGTTGGACCAACATTCTAAAATTTCGGACCAAAATAAACATTTGTTTAATCCAAACAAATGAAACTTTTTAAAGACATAATTATATTCTTCAGTTCAGGTTCCTTTTGTTATTTCCCATTAAATTGAGCGTAAGTATTCTCAAACTCTTGTTGGCACAACAGTGATGCAAAATACCTATATAAAATTTTGTAAGGAGCAAAACATTTATAGAAACCTGATTTAGTAGCTTAACTCTTCATTTTGATCCACATTGATTTTTACTTATCTTAAGAACTTTTCAAAAAATGCCTATTTTTGAGTTTTATGTCGATTTCAAATCATTTTGATTACAGTTCAGTTTGAAAATAGCTATGTTAGCTGAAACTTGTCACTAATACAAATACAAATAAAATTAGGAGCATAGCTAAATGTAGTTGCTGAAAATCTATATCATTTTGGTTACAATAATATCATTTCTAGCAAGTTAATTCTTAAAAAAATTGTTAAGCAACCTAAGTTTAGTAATAAACATCAGTGTTGTGTGTAGATAACTACCGTCTCACCTACACGTATGATGATATCTTCTCCTGCAACTACAACCAATATAACATATATCTAGTGCATATACACACACTGTATTTAAGTGGGGTTAATGCTCCCGTAAACAACTTACACTTTATCTAACTCCACCTGTAGTCTATATAAAAGTTGATGTGCCAAACACTAGCTGCTACCGTTTTTGCCAACCAAAGCATAAGCAAAGCATTGCTTACTTGTCTCATTGTCTGCAGTTAAGATATGTGATATACAAGTGTATATATATATATATATATATATATATATATATATATATATATATTAATATATGAAATTTGGGGCTCATAAAAATGGTCCATATCTAATCTGGAAGATTCAATTGTGAAAATTCTCATTTACCGGATGAACATATCCTGTTTTTATACTTGTATCTAGGGTGGGGGGGGGGTATCCATCACAATGGATCTTATGATCGTAGTGTATCCCGTCTTGGGAAGCCGGTTGAATTATTATGAACAGGAGTGTACTTTCAGGCGGTAGGTCTGACGCTACCTTTTAAATTTAATATCTTAATAGATTTTTTGTGTCCTGAGATACAGAGACCCGTCTCTAATCTGTCCTGTAAAATATAGTTCGGCAGATGTCCATGCTTAAGCTTGACCGAAAGCACTACCGTGCAATGTGATAGAAAGAATTCAAGCGCGATAACATATTGGGGAGTGTTTTTCCCGTTGTCAAATCAGGTTCTTACAGTGTTTCCTTGTCAAGTGATTAAAGTCCATAGAATTATGTACTTTCATTTCTACAAATAACATCCTCAAATTTATTTAATTAAAGTAAAGCAATTTTGCAATAAAAATTTAGATATATACTGATCCATCCATTCACGGTATACGTAAACGATTCGTTCATGCCCTATTTTTTCCTAAAACAGGAAAACTTGAACTAAACTGACTGCCAATATACAATACACTTAATAGGTTTTAAAACACTATATGTGCTATTCTAAATATGTTCAATTGGCGTAGCTGTAACACGCAATTTTCTCATACTTTTTACTTTAAGTGAACTGCGTGTAGCCTGTTTTCAAATGCTATAAAATTTTTATTCCGACAATTACTATAAAAAATAATTATAGATAGATCGATTGTAGAGGCTGCCCTGGACGGGCTACACTTCGACCACAAGGCCATTGTAATGCCTAAGGATGTGAGGATGTGAGTGGAGTGGAAGGAATTTTTGTGTATAGACTAGGAATTGGTAGGATATGCGGCTGCAGCCGACTATGATAGTAACTAGAGTTCGTGTAGGAAACTGCAGAAAACCTCCTCACGCATAGCCGGTTACTTCGTTTTTAGTCTATACGCTGACAGTTTAGTCAATTAACCGCCCTTTTTTTTTCTTAATAATTGACAAACTGCCGATGTTGGGATTCGAACCCATAACCTCCCAGTTTCCAAGTATGCATAATGCGCAGACATAACGCCTTAGACCGCTCGGCTACTTGGCTACTTGGACTGTTTTTGCAATATTTTTGTGAACCGTTGTGTCTCTGTACCTTTAGTCTCTCTAGTATATCCTTACTTATATTGTGTATAAAATGGTGTAACATGATATAAAGATATTTTGGAGGACAGGAAGGATATTTTCATGTTGTATAACAACAATACATTATAAAACTAAGTATATCTATCTATCTATACATTTGGGCTGCTATAGTAACTACACTACACTAACATCAGACCAATAGTCTGACTCTGAAGAGAAAACATAATATACAATAATATTTCTAAGGATATTTTATACAGAAAACTTTTTTGTTTGTTAAGGATAACATACATACGATATAATAGAATATGGTATACAGTGTGTCTCAGTTTAAACGTTGCATCATCAGTTAGAGGAATCAATTTTGCGAAAAACTACCCGAATAAAAGCTGCATCGTTCGGAACGGGACCAACTTAAGGTGATCTTGATTTTTATGATAATATAATATCCTTATTAGTTTTCCTATACTTTTTTTGTTCATAACTTCGTTACATCGTGGTCAACCAGCCCAAGTGGTCGAGCGATCTAAGGCGTTATGTCTGCGCAGTATGCCTACTTGGAAACTGGGAGGTTATGGGTACAATGGTCCTTACGGTTGAAGTATAGCCCGTCCAGCCTGTACAATCTATCTATCTATCTACATCGTGGTCATCATGGTCTTCTAGGTAATTAATTTAAAGATTATCTTGCGTTTTTCAAATGGGAAACCATATTTTTTCGACAGAATTGGATAGCTGACGAAAAAAGAACATTAAAACTGTGTAATAAAATCTATTTTGGTAAATATTTATCCCTTTTGTGCCGTTTTAAAAATGGAGATAACATTGCATTTGAAAAAAACTATCGTCTAAAATTTATCAAGAATAAAAAGTTTTTATCGGTTAAAAAAAGGAATCTGATCGTTGAATGTTGTATTAATATAACCGTTGGTGCGCCTGTTAATGATTGTGTAACTTCTGAACGTCTTAACCAATTGAGGTTATATTCACCCAATATATTTGTTTGGTCCATGAGATGATTCATAGCTAGGATCCGATCCGCTGTAGTCAAGTTATAAACAAATTATATAATATAGTGGAGGTTCTGGGAAACAAAATAACACTGGTGGAAGTGCAAGAATTTCAATAGGCACTATCCGCTCCAATTCCTATAAATGAAATTCATTGGCTCAGAGCGTATTCTAGAAATTCCAATGACTTCATGTAAACAGGTGATCAACGAGTGGTCAAATGCTAAACACCGTGATCGCTGGGAAAAAGGAACGCGGCAGGAGCTCGGGAAGGTACTTCAGAGTGCAACCAAGAGGCACTGAGGCTGAACAGGATCCAACTGCGGAGGGTTACCGGATTCATTACCGGGCATTATCCCCTGCGGATGCATCTGTACACAATGGGACCACATAACGGGTCCATTATGTGCAGATTATGTGGCAAGGACGAAGAAACATCCAGCTACATTATCTTTGACTGCGAACCTCAAGGTTACAGCAGATGCAGGATATTCGGTGCATCTCACCCCGAATATATGAACCTTCAGGAAGGCTTGAAAAGCTAGCTCCAGGCTCTTCTTGCCAACATATGGGAGAAGCTAATATCGTCGGACTGAGGTAGAAGGGGGTGCATAATGGACCATAATGTGTATCTATCCCCAAGATTATCTATCTATCTATCCACTCCAATAGTGCCTGTCTTATTTCAACGCTGGGGACATATAGTGGCTTACCACGAGCAACGCTAGGGAATTCAGCTAGTTTTTTATAAAATAACTTATAAAATTAAAATTAGAACTTTATTACCCAGTTCTTTTTTCCTTAGCTTTTCATTTCTGTCCAAAAAAAAAAAGTTCACATTTTAAAAACGCAAGACCTTTTGACCTTTAAATAACCTTGAAGACTATGGTCAGAGTGAAAATCTAGATCACCATAATATGTCCCTCTCCGAACCAGACAACTTTTATTCAGGTCATTTACTCCAAAAATGCTTCCTTGAAGAAATATTCAGGTGTATTGTTTAAAATGAATCACTCTATACGTGCACGTAAGTTAGTGATAGTCTCTTCAATCTGAGGATTCCTTTTTTTTAAAAGGATATCCTTTCGCCCTGCTTGGCTTTATTAAATTATTGATTTAGGTTTTATTCCCTTTATTTTATTTTACTTTTTTTTTTTGTTCTTTATCAAAATATTTATAGTTGTTTGTGTATTTTGTCTTTTCTGTGTGTCTGTCTGTCTATCTGTCTGTCTGTCTGTCTGTCTGTCTGTCTGTTGTCGGATCGGATATAGAAGAAGAAAGTAAGAAAACTTTTTACTTACCTTAATATAAAATATTTTATTTATTTTTGATTCGATTATTTTTAATGTACGGTAAGTATTTATTTAATTTAAAAATATATTTATATTCAAAACTAAATGGTTGGATAAAATACCATCTTTTGCACTCACTACTTTTTGGTATAAACAATTTTTCCAATGGTTGATGAAACTTTTATGGATAACAGTTATTGTATAAAATATTTATTTTTATGGAAAAAGTTCTTGTTTTGTATTTCGTATGTTGTTGAATATAAAGTTGAGCTTAAACCAACCACTCTGATGATAGTGGTCCTTTTTCTATTGAACTGTTCACGAACTCCAGGTAAATATGGGCATAGTTCCTATCAAAGTCGGCTGCAGCCGCACACCTACCAGTTCCTAGTCTGCATACGAATTCCTGACCCTCCACTCACATCATAAAAAAATGTAAAAAAGTTATAATTAATAAAGGTTGAGAAATAATGATGTGGATGGCCTCTGTTATAGAGCGTCGTGTCTCAAAAACGGAGGTTAAACCCCATTATTATTATAGGTAGTTGTAGCGTATGCGTTGTAAGAGTGAAGAAACATATAGTATAATAAGTCCTAATTTTAGTCCAAGACTGTACCGGTACACATGCTGCACATACGACACTTGTTTATACGCATATTCAAATACTACCTAACATTTTTATAAGTAAGAATCCGGCGACGTCGCTTATATTCCGCCAGTTGATACACTGTTTGTTTACATATAGTATAGTGATGTACAGTGTTGCCAAGTTGTATCTATTCAGCATGCAGACACGTTTATTTATTTATAAAATGTGTTACTTTACGTTGTTGTTATAACTAAACAATGAGACGGTCAATAATTTTCGTTTTTTTTTTTAATATGCAGATCAAATCCAATAATTTATAGTTATTTTTTAATAGATTCTTAAGTGTCGTTGTTTTATCAAAAATAAAAAACTGGTAGAAATACTGCTAAAAATGGGTCGTCTCCAGTGCTCCCCATGTTAATTATTCGAACTTCAGTTAAGTTTTTCCGGAGACGGTCAACCGGTTTCAAATATTAAGTGTGAGTTTATAATAATACCCATAATAAGTGTGTAAAAATATGGAACATTCTATAATTATGTCCATTATCACGGCGACTACTAGACTAAGATCCTCGCTACATAAAAGTGAACTGATAAAACATAGTCGTGATTTTTTCTCAGTTAGAGCCGCATTTTGGAGAAGTCTCAAGTGAGGTGGAGAGTGTGAGTGGAGGGTCAAACGTGTAGAGTTTTGATTTTAAAAAAACGATCGAACATTGTTCTGAAAATTGGTGTAGTATTACATATTGAAAATAGAAATTGAAAGAAAATATTCCCAGAAGTGTGTAGGTTGAGGCCTAACCTCCCCCAGAAGCGGTAAAGTGTTAACTTTGAGTTGAAATTGAACTCATAAAACAGAGTTCTGCAAATTTGTTTACCGCCAGTTTATGATACAATTCGACTTTTTACAAATTTGCAGAAGTTAAAAGTGAGACTAATGACAAAAAAATTTAACTTAGAGAAACAAAGATTGATTCAACAAATAAATTAGTCCAATTAATATATAAGCAGCTACCCTAAAACTCCTAACCAAAAATAAAATATACTGTCGTGTAGGAAAAAAAATTCTAAGAAAAGTTGCTGTGTGGAGTCACTTAACTTTTTCAAATTTGAGTATTTTTATTTGAAATTTACCACAAATTTAGATCTCAAGAAACAGAATAAGTACGTTGTTGCAGAATTGCAGAATTGAAAACTATTTTTTTGTTATCATATATTATATTATCATATGTATATAAATATAAATACAAATATATATATATATATATATATATATATATATATATATATATATATATATATATATATATATATATATATCTATAAAGTCATAAACACGTAAACACTTTGAAATGAATAATATAGAAATAATTCTATATATTAATTAATAATAGTTAATAATTATTGTTATTATTTTAAACTTGACATAAAGATTTAATTTAATAACAATTATGAAATGTAGAGAGATGAAAATAGACGAATTTATATATTTAAAATGATTTATATTTGTTATTTTACATATTATAATAATTAATGAGTCTTAGTTAGTAGAGAGAATTATCATTATTATTAATTAATATTATTATTACATATTATATTTAATTAATATTATTTGTTCCGTTGAGAATATAATAAATACGAGTAAAATACCCTATATGTAGATTTTATGTACTATTAAGTATAAAAAGAATTCGTAAACTATTGAAGGTAGAATTATCTGTATAATTATCGCATTTAGAAGTAAAATTAGATAGAACCCCCAACGCATTAATATGAAACATAATAAGAACTTCCCGTTGCCTCCACCAAGTTTATTTGTAAAATGATAATGTTAATAATTTATATATCATCTTGGAAAAGAGCTGAATTTTCAAACGACTGAACCTATTTATTGTTGAACCGCTACAAGGAAACCAACTATCTAATACAAGTGAAAATAACAACTGACTGAGTTAATTGCTTACCCGGTATATAGTGAATTTATGAAAAAAAATATCTTACAAAAGTTGTTTATTTTTAAAAGAGGAACATTTTTGGTCTCTAAATTTTTGTTCTATCTCTTACGGTTTCCAAGATAGACAGTTTTGCCCATTTTGCTCCAACATGGATCGATTTTGCCCATTCACGAACTGGACCTTACTTTTTAGCTCTAGAACACACACATGCGAAATTTCAGCTCGCTATCTCTTTTCGTTTTTGAGTTATCGGTGTTTACTGGCGGACGGACAGACAACATTGTGGAAATGAACTAACTAGGGCATTTTATGAACACTTATACCAAAATTTTTTTTCTGCGATCAATATTTTCATCCGTTACAAACATGCCTGTACATCATCTTGGAAAAGAGCTCATAATTTTCAAACGACAGAACCGATTTTTATCAAATATAGCTCAGAACCGCCGAGGAAATCAGCCATCTAATAAAAAAAACACATTCAAATCGGTCCACGTGTTTTAGAGCTACCATGCTAAAGACAGACTCATACCCAGACAGGCATACACACAGACGCTTCAAACTTACAGCACCCCTTTTTTTGCGTCGGGGGTTAAAAATATTTTCCATGTACGAAATTCACCACCATGCCTACAATATTATTGATTATATACATTAAAATAGAACTTGATTATTATTTTTTAGAGGGGGGATCTAATCCAATATGCAATTTTAATCCTTACCGAAGAAAATTTCACTTTCGCTTTTTTACGAAAATCGTTTTATTTCTATGAATCTTTAACATGATACTAATTTAGTCTTTTTTTTTCAGGTAAGTGTTCATTAATTATTTAACTATTCAATTAAAACTGGAAAATATCGTGTAAGTATTTAAAACGTTTCACTCAAGAAAATACATTTAAGATTTCTAAAGGACTACTCAAATTATATAAACCTTGACATGAAGAACTAACTCTACTAGAATTGTTCAAAATATATTAAAGAACAACACACAAAACTGTAATATAGAAAGAACAATTTAATATTTATAAAATGAAATTTAACACCAAAAATAAAAGCTTTAACATTGAATGTAAGTCGTATACAGAGTGTCTCACACATAAAAATAATACACAATACAATAGTAACAAAAAACATTCCAAATATTTTAATAGGTGTTTGTATACTTCAGGCTACGAACTTTCATGTGACAAAAGTTACCGACATAATTTTATGTAGAGTTTATGAAAATAGTTTCAAACAAAAGTTTTCAAAATGGGTATTTTGGGGGAAGCACGATTCGGTTTTTTCCATTAACGAACTTGAACTTAGCTCTTGAAAAAACGGATAAACGGACAGGCAGTTGGCTAAGCGGAACAGAACTAATATACGTACACCTTTACCTACAGTTATTTTCTGCAAGTAATATTTTCAACCGTTATAAAGTCGGGACTAAACATAGTATACCTTAATATATATTTTTGTCGATTTGTTTAAAAAGAAACACTTCCAAGCGGGTTGCTATTTTTTTAATGTTGAATCAAACATAATTTTAAACCTGTTTTGACTGACGCCTTTCTGTTCCCTTTTTGCATTTCCTTCCTTGGTCCTTGGATTCCGTGATAAATTTGTCTATGAAATAAATGTGTTCATTTTTAAGTGGTCCATTTTGTATGTGCGAGTATGTGTTGGAAATTGCTATGGGAGATGAAAGTAAGACATTTGATAACACTCCAGAGGTGAATTATAATTTGCCTGAAACCTTTTCGTTTTCTATTTCATCTACATATATATATGTATATACCAACACAAATGTATATAATAAATTTTTTGGTTAAATTACGTGTTAATACCAGTATCTGGGTATTATGGCATAGTCGAGTACTTATAAAATCGTGTGAGGAATATACCACGGGGTACAATATTCACAAATATATATATATATATATATATATATATATATATATATATATATATACGGTGAAAGCTGTTTTGTTTTTTGTGTATGTGGCAAAACCGAATATTGTAGGAAATAATTGCTTTTAGAAATTTTCTTCTCCATGAAATGAGTATTTTATACAATACCATCATTTTACACACAAATTCTGAATTAACATCTGGTAAACAGGTCACCAAATTTTGCAAATTGGCTAGATTTTTTTGTTTAATGGATCTAATGGATGCATTTTTCATCTCTTAGAAAATATTAAAAATTGTAGGTATGGATTTAATGAAAGTTAGTTTTTAAGATGCAAAAAACACAAAAATTTCGTTGATTTGACGGATGGTTTCAGAGGTATATTCTCTTTATATGATTTCAAGTGGTCTCTTGTAAACCACACCCAAATCGTTCCTTTAAGCATGATTTCTGTCTGTTTTGGGTTCAATTTATCTTGTTATGATAAACTTAATTTAAATCCGAGACTTTTTTCCTTTGGCAATTTGCTTTTCAAACGTGCTTTTAGATTATTTCTGACGATGTCTCGTAAAATGTGCACCAAATCGAAGAATGTACCCGGTATTTGTGTTTTTTTGGGGGAAAAACTTATCCCATTTATTTTATTTTAGACGATATCTTTAGTAAAATGTTTACCAAATCGAGGAATGAACACAATATCTATGTTTTTGAGGGACAAACTTATTTTTCGATTAGAGGCAATTTTGTCAAAACACGCTCTTTAAAGAAAATCATAATTTTCAGTTTGAATTAGCGCATAAGACAGTACTGAATATTCAAAAAAATACAAGCTGGAAACTTTTTACAATAATATCTGAAATTTATCAGAAACTCTTTGCACAACCTAATGTTCCATCAACTTTTTTCGAAACTCATTGTATATTTTAAATATTTGCATATATAGTAGAATATATATTTCACAGAAAAATAAAATTTCCAGATATTTAACGATGAAAATGTTACAATAGACGAAAAAAAAAAGAGAAGTTTTTCATTGAAATATTTTGTTATTTTTTTCTATTATTATTATTATTTTTTGTTTGCCGCGTTCACTATGATGCTATTCATGACTATATAATAAAAATGTTTTATATAAAATATTTGAATCAATATATCCATCACCTACACTGTCTCTCTACCTACCAGGATATTAAATATGGGGCTATATCAACATGTATACATCCTACAACAACAGTCTAGAAAAAAAGGCTATATACAATGGTGATGATCCCTACTATATTTTATATTATCTATCTGTATATAATAGAAACGATTCAAAATATTCACGGATGAATTTTTGGTTATTTTTTAGTATATTACATTTTGTATGTATCATTCAAAAAGTCTAAATGAAATCCGTTTATGTCCGTAATGACTAGACAAACCAAACTCTTTACATATTTGTTCTCTTCGCGCAGTAAGAATATAATTTTTGTGTTTTGAAAATAATATGGAATGATTATTTGCAAATCAAACAGCAATTAAATAACCAAATTTTTCTGTAAATTTTGATAAAATCTCAACAACAAAAAATTAAAATATGTATATTCTCCTATCGATATTATTATGAAATACTTTAGATGTTAATATTTACACACGTTATTTTTTGAGTATGATATAGGTCCCAAATTTATCCAATATTATGTTCTAGCTTTTAATTCATCAACGAGAGTACAATAAAACCGTTTAACTTAAAAAAATGCTTTTACTTAAATTTTTACCTTCAAAATATACATATTTATTAAAATATGAATATTCTCCTATCGATATAAAACATTTTAAACGTTTGTATTATTATAAAGAACCAGGTTTTCAACTAACCGAATGGGCATTGACGGATTTCACCATTGTGTTAGAATCATCATTGTAATAACTTTTTGTGTATGCTCATATTGAAATATAATAATAATGGTTTAGGCAATTGATACTATCAATTTCAAAAGTTGCGTTCTTTTTTTGTAAATTTTACCGTTGATTTGTGCTAAATTCATTCGTTTTTCGAGAAAATGCTTCAAGCAAAAGTTGTTTTTATAATGAACAATGTTTAGTCAAAGCATTTTTTTTTTGGAAAATCAAATGAAATTGGCATAAATCAATTGCAAAAGTTTTTATAAAAAAGATCAGCATTTATGGAATCAATAGTACAAACTGTCTATATGTGTATATAGGTATATCAATGAAATGGCTGTATAATGGCTATATAATAGAACGTTTTATAACAGAAAATATTATCATAGCCACAATTTACCATGTTTTTGATTGTTCAAATAAAAAAATACAACAAAAAAATATTTATCGACTAATTTTTATTACACTTTTCACACCAATCAAAGGGTTTTTTTTTTATCCAAACAAAGAAAAAAGTTGTTAAACAATTTTTTTTACAAAATATTTTTTTTTTTTGTATTTTTCAAATTGATTACTTAAAATTCGTAAAAAAATATTATTATAGTACTAAAGACCACAAAAGTATCGTTCATTTTCCAAAATTGATAATACCTGATTTGTGTCTTTTTCATTCGGTTTTTGGGAAAATGTTTGGAATTAAAGTTGTTTGTGAGTATATTTATATAAATGAACAATTTTTATTCGAAGCATTTTTTCGAAAACTCAATAAATAAAGCATAAATTTTGAAAAAAATAGAGAAGAAGAATACTACCTTTACGACCATGAATGTACACTACCGTTCATAAAAGTTGAACCACCAGTGAATCACATTCGAAGCGCATGTATTACTAAATATATGTATATTACAAACAAAATCACTTACAACTCGTTCAATTTTTATGAACGGACGTGTACATAAAACCAGAAATGTTTTTTTTTGAGAATTGTTTATCATGAATTTAATAAATTTTTGTTTATAATTAATTTATAATTTCCTGTAATTTAAAATATTTTTGGTGTTGTTGTTAATCGAGGAATTATATAGCTTTGGGTATGGATTATAAAAGCTAATTATATTAATTGTATATATATTACCCAGCCCTAAGGTAATTACTTTTATGGCTCAAGAATTTCATTAACTTTATAATAAATATGATACCTAGTTGCATTAAATGTCGGTATTATTGTTTTTTTGGGTGAGAAGTTTCAACATTTATGTGACTAGCGTTTATGTAGATAGCGTTATACTTCTTATTAAACTGCTTAAATAATAAGATAAAATTCAAGATTCTCTACTAAGATGAAATTCACGATGTAAGGAAATTTGGACCCAAATTATATTAAAATTATGTTCAATTGACGGTATATGGTGGACGGTTTACAAGATATTGCCTGAAATCGTATAACGTATTGCCGGAGGGTATAACGTATTATAAATTTTCTTAAGATCATTTCAAACTTGAAAAAAATTTTACAAAATGAATAATTAAAAAAAAAAAAACTTTTTTCCCGTAGTTTTTATGTAGTATCGAATATTTTTTGTAAAAGTTAACTCATTATTATAATAAGGTTTTTTTTTTCGATCAAACACACCACATCGGTTGAAAAATTATTATTATATATTAAAAAGTAAAATATATTTCAGAAAAGTTTATTAATATGCAAAAAAAAAAAACTAAATAATTAAATTTCAACTAAGCGCTAAATTAAATTAAATTTTAATTGTACATATATTTTTTTCGAAAAAATATATAAAAACGTAAATGATACTAATTTTCCAATTATTTTTAATTAATACACTAAGTATAAGCACGTTTTTTTTGTACACATTTTTGAAAACTATTTTGTAAATTATTTCCACATTTCAAATATAAATAAAAAGCCGTACATTTATTAAAATCTCTCATACAACATGTTGTCAACTACGTTAAAAAGTATTCAATTATGATATTATATTTTGTTTTGTCATTGGATACAAAACGGTATAAATGAACTTTTAAAACCGTTTTTCCAACCTTAATTAATGATATTAATTCATTTGAATATTTTATTTTTGTGTTCCGTAGCCAAATAGTATAAAAAATAACCCTAAAATTTCGTATTAAGGGCCATATAAATATGTTATGGAATTACGAAATAATCTAGAAGTAGCTTCTTTATAAAACTACTCCTGTGAAGACTATAAGGGTCGATCCACACTATAGTGCCGATCATGGTTCGTTCTCGGTCCGATCTCGGTCTGATAAAGTTCAATGATATTCATATTATAATGCCGATCAAGGTTTGTTCTCGGCACGATCTCGGTCTGAGTATTATCTCAGTTCAGTCATTTTCTTCTTATAAATTTTATCACTATAATGGGGTGATTGCAAATTGTTTAAATCTGTTTTACTTTTAACCATTTCAATACGCAATTCATCTGAAAAAAATTAATAATATTTTCCTTTATAAAGATAACAATAATTTATTAAATTTATATCATTCACAACTGTAATAAAATTCAGGTAAGGACTACTATTCTTATGTTATTTCTTCCAAAAATCTGTAATTGGATACAGAAATATTATTTTTTTTTAAAATTCGTTACGCAGGAGCTGCTTCAACTACATAAATCACTTTCTAGCGGTCTCAATTTTTGTCTGATCAAAATGAAATGTCGTATCTGATATGATTTTAGTATTTGCAAGGCCAATTTTATGAATAAATGACATGCGTCAAAGGGAAATGGGGGAATAAAGAAAGAAGAAAACACAAAATACAAAATATCTCTCTTACTATTAGAACAATAAAAAAATGCGTAAGGAATAAAGTTGTAGAAAATCATGTTTGCTACAATTCATCACCTTATCATTTTTGCTCAAACTCTAATGTGTACAGAGATAGTGAGGAATTTAATTTTATTTCTGTAAATATTAGGGTAACAGAAAAAATGATAAGAAACAAAATTACTTAGAACCTACAACTTTACTTCTTATAAATTTTTTGATTTTTTCGAATATTAAGGGGGATATGTCAAATTTTGTTACCCTCGCTTTAAAACTCTCTTTTCCCATTTACCCATTAACGAACTTTTGAATACCCAAAGCGCTTCAAATACCAAATTTCTTTCCAATCAGAAGAAAATTGTGACCGCTAGAGCGATTACAGACACACACTCACACACACATATATATATATACAAATTTTACAGACATTTTATCGACATCAACTAGGTAGTAGAGATGGACATTTGAAGAAATTTTTGGAAATTTTTTAAATTTAATGTAAATCATGTTACGGCATTCTAAGTTGACTAGAGTTCAGAGCGCACTTGACCGTTTTTTTAAATAAAAAATTGAATTAATTATATTTTATATTTTAAATATATAAATATATATATAATGAGAGTGTTATCTTGTAAACATCGGAAACGACATAGTTTATTAATTAAATCAGTAATTAAGAAAATTAAAATTATGAGAAATATAATGATAACAGTCTTAACATGTTTCAGGGTTCCGTACCTAGAAATGTACATGCATTAGTCTTACAAGAACACTTTTTTCTTCCATTCTGTCTGTCACAGATGTTTTGGAAAATGATGAGACATAGGACTTTCAGATTTGGCTTCGAATAAAGCTTGATCTTGATGTGACGCAAAAATTTATACTCTTATAATATATTGAACACCATTGCCTTATCTTGTGCAAACTACCCCAGCGATTGGTTTGATAGAGTGGAACCTGGTGGTGTGAAAGATCCATTTTTTCGATTATAATTTGCTTAATTGCAATAATTTGCACATGATTGCCTTCGAAAAGGCGATTATGTAAACTTAATCAGTTGCTACCCATTTTGAATATGTTTAATTTGTAATTTCACAAATAACGCCCAAGAGAATGAATTTGTAAGATATTTACAAATATCTTTCGAATAAAATATAAATTTTAACCTTCTCTCACAAAAATATAAATCCGCATAAATCGAATGTAAAAACAACTGTATAAAAATAGAAAATTCCATTGAGTGTTTTTCATTTAAATTACGATTAAATATT
The DNA here is from genome assembly GCA_963920215.1 of Nineta flava. NCBI lineage: Eukaryota > Metazoa > Arthropoda > Insecta > Neuroptera > Chrysopidae > Nineta > Nineta flava. The sequence goes on from OY986041.1 coordinate 129,975,759, forward strand.
AAAATTTTCTATCTGTTAATAAGAATGTGAAAAAAAAAAACGAAACAATGTATACTCGAGTGGGTATAAAGTTTTAAAAAGGTATTCTCTTCAGTAGATACGTTGAAAATTTTTTTTAAATAAAAAATCCTCTAAGGAATGGTTTGTTTGGTTGTTATATCAAAGATTACAAAAAACAAAAAACATGCATGTGCACCTACCTACCTACCTATCTACCTACCACTGTAATAATACAAATATATCAAATTTTTTTGTAATATTATTACTTGAAACATTCATGTTTATATATATATATATATATATATATATATATATATATATATATATATATATATATATTTTCATTTTCAACATTAATTATACAATATGGCCGCATTGAAGATATAAAGACTACTGCCTACACATTATATATGTATATATATATATATATATATATATATATATGAATATAATATATATATATATATATATATATATCTCATTTAGAGAGTTAGAGAATATTTATTCGCTCAGTGCGAAGCCATGGTGGGGAGAAACTGATTTACCGTCAGCGCTACCCGTGGCTATATCCGATACTACGGGGGGCTGTTTTTATGTTTCGAGTTAGCTAAATATACAAGTGAATTGTTATTTAAAATTTATTTAAATAAAATAACATAAAATGAGTCACAAAAGTTGTTGTGTTGTAAGTTGTAAGAATACAGGTAGAAAAAGTGCTTGTCATTTTTATAAATTTCCAACAGCAAGTTGGAAAATAAATCAAAGGAAAAAATGGATAGCTGCTGTTAGGAGACAAAAGTAAGTAGAATCATAACCTTACTATCCGTAATAATAAAAATCTTGAAAGGAGTGAAACTTAAAAAAATAGTAAGTTTAGAAAATGCTAGGAAATATTATTATTAATTAAAAAAAAAAATTTTTTTTAACATTTTTAAATTTAGCATAATTATATATTAAAAAATAAGATTGAATTTTTTTATTATAAACTTTTCATTAATTATTTAAGATTCATTTACTCTTTGCCACTTATTATATTAAACAAAAAGATTATCCATACCAATGATCATAAATTTTAAGTATTAAATATTAAAAATTTTCAATTTTCCTTGCAGTATTGATGGCTCATTGTGGACTCCAAAGGCACATGATTATATTTGTAGTGATCATTTTATTGGAGTTTTTATTATGGTTTCCATTTTAAATCCAAATCTAAAAATAAAAATGATAAATTTAATCGATTAACAATTTTTCTCAGATTTATTATTGAATTGTAATATGTTAATTTTAGTTAGCAAACATAATCTATTTTTTTGTACTCAAAAACAATCAGCACTTTTAATTTGTAGAATTTTGAAACAATAAAATATTTTGGTAATTTCGTTCAATCTAAATTTACTTATAAAAAAAAAAATAATTAAATGTTTATTCAAGTTTTCTTATAATTTTAATTTTAAAAAAAATTTTTCTCTATTTTCTTTTTATTTGATTTCAGTTAACCTATCTTTATGTGTGCTAACTTCTATGCTACTTTTTCAGTATTAACTATACTCACATTTTATTTTTTAATGCACAAGAACACTTTACATTAACAAATATTTATTATAAATATTCCCTTTAATTAAAAAAGCATTTTTTTATATATCATTCGATATTATTATTACTGACAGCCATTCAATACTTAGTAAAATATATTACAATAGCCCCCTGTAGTTCAACCATACCATGGCGCTGAAGTCGCGCACAGAGCGAATATCAGGGTTGTCAGACGAATTTGCTATCATATGTCTGTTGTCATGATAGATAGATAGATAGATCGTAGAGGCTGCTCTGGGCGGGCTACACTTCGGACTATAAGGACCATTGTGATGCCGAAGGATATGAGTGGAGTGGAAGGAATTTTTGTATATAGGAATTGGTAGGATATGGAGCTGCAGCCGACTATGATAGAAACTATGCCGATATTCATCTGGAGTTCGTGAAGGAAACTGCAGAAAACCTTCTCAAACATAGCCGGTTACTTCGTTCTTGTCCATACGCCGACAGTTTAGTCAATGAACCGCCCCTTTTTTTTCTTATTAATTGAAAAACTGCCGATGTCGGGATTCGAACCCATAACCTTCCAGTTTCCAAGTAAACATACTACGCTGACATAACGCCTTAGACCACTCGGCCACTTGGACTGGTAATATTTTTGTAATCATTTAAGTTACAGAAAAGATGGTCAGTTGATAAATTTCTGTAAATTTTATTTTTATTTAACTTTGCCCATTTAACAAGTCCTTCCCCCTTGATTAAATTGAAACAAAATTTCTTTCAGATCATATTAATATTAAAACGCTTCGATTGGAATTTCAACAAAAGTCGACTTCAGTTTTGGTTCTCGAGATTTCGAACACACACAGACATCTTTTCAAAAATGATGCAAATAAACTCTAGTGATTTCAAAATGTGAATATTTTGATTTTCGGACCGAATACCATATATTCCCTAAACCGAGAAGTAAATATATCTTTGCATAATCATTTTCTGTCGTTAGTTCCAGATCAATTTCCATCAATTTCAAATAAAAAAATCGACAACCCTAACCAAAATTATATTTGCGTTAAAAAAAAAAAAGATAAAATTAAAGGTAGACATTATTACATGAGAGATGTTGGGATGCTATTATAAAAGTATACCTCCAAGAGTAATAGCAGTAATACGTATGTATATGTATATGCTCCAACTGCTGCGTTATACTCCATGATGCTCCATGCATGCTCTTGCATCCATACGATCCGTTGATGTTCTTTTTTTATAACGTTGTTATTAACATTATTGTTTCAAAGATATAAAGATATGTCATAACTTATCATTAATTATACAATTGCAATTTCATGTATGCTGTTTGTACCCAAGATCACAAAAGTATCGCTCATTTTATATCTAATTTGTTGCCTTATTCATTGGGTTTTCGAAAAATCGGCTTCGAATAAAAGTTATTCTTTATAAATATGGTAACAATTTTTATACGAAACAGTTTCCCAAAAACCAAATAAATAAGTCACAAATCAATTTTGAAGAAAAAAAGAATGCTACTTTTGTGGCCCATAGTAGAATTTCTTATTACATATGAGAACATATAGTTGCTCTGTTATTTTCATAATTCAAAGTATAATATACAAGGTGTTCACTGAATAAATAGCCGTATTGATGATGCTATGATCAAGCTACTGATTATATCATAATAATAGATGTATTGGATATAAATCACATTGATGTTTATTCAATAATTTATGGTATAAAGTTTGTATAAAGTCACCTGTATAATAATCGTTTTCGTTTAGTTTTTTGAATTGGTTCAGGGTTCTGTAGTAAAAAAATGGGGACCTTAACTAGAATACTATAAAGGAATCTAGCGCATAAATAGTGCAGCGTCCAGGGAGCAAGTTTTTGTTTGGACATATTAAAAACATTAATTTTTAATTAATTATTTATATGAAAAAATTAACTTATCCACCTGGAATCGAACCAGGACCTCTGGATTTCTAGCCCATTGTGCTAGCCGTTATATCATGGATGACTTTATCGAATGAATCAATTTTATTTGGATTTAATGGTAAGCAACACGTAAATCGAATACAAAAAAGGATTACTTGACGTTTCAATTTCTATGATATTTTTGTCGTACTTGGTTATCTTCTCCTTATTGTCTCTAAAGAGTTACCAAAAGCGTCTGTTTAGAAAACGAAAGCGCTACAAACTAGAACAAAAATGGCTGTGTTGATTTATTCTGGTGATGACTACTTTGTAGTCGAAATACCTTTTTTCATAATAACAAATAATTGATTAATGATTTGAGGAAGATTTTAAAATTTTAAGGGGGAATCTAAAGGAAGAGGGAAACAACATAAAATTTAGTATATCGCTTTTAATATTGCAAAAATCGAAACATTACTCTACTATTTACGATTTAAAACCTGAAAATTAAAATGAGTTTTAGAATAAAATGATCAGGTCATGATTGTTGATTTTCTACAACTTTGCTTCTTATATATTTGTCGTTTTTTCTAATAGTAAAGGAGATATTCTAAATTTCATTTTGATCAAAATTGTGGCCACTAGAGTGTGTACAAATACATGGAATATATATATTTATTTATACATGCGTCTGAAGAGCTTCTAGCGATAATTAAGATCTCTTTTCAAAAAAAGAAATGATTAATTCTGAGAAAGTAACGAATTTAAAAAAAAACACACTGGAAAAAAAAAGCATACACATATCTTGAGGAGGGAACGCACGACCTATAGCTTCATATGAGTGCCTTCATATGAACATGACTGTAACATTTTGATGATCATTTTCTAATGAACATTACTGTAATATAGACTTGTAAACATTAATAATATATTATTAAAGTTTCTGTTCATAATTTTGTAGTTTTTCGACATATCAAAACAAATTATTGACTTGACAAACACCTGGTATCTTTCTTTGTTGATGATTCTGGCACATATAAAACGTGTGTGTATATTATATTCTGTTTTATCTCTCTATATATTTATGTACTATACTACTACAGTTCCTAGTACCTAGTACCTAGTATCTACCTACCATGGTATATCAGAATGTTTTTTAGTAGTACTTAATGTTGCTCACCAACCGAGCAATGTGTGATATATTATGTGACATGTACATTTATACTCATATAATAATTTAGATTGATATAGGATGTTCACTAGAAAACGTGTGTCTAATATATTTCATGTATATTCATATAATAATATTGTGCTACATACAGTGTGTATATTTAAAAAATAGCCGTTCAAGAAGTTGAAAAACTGTTTTAAATGTTTCAAAAGTTTTTGGTGTTTAACTACCGACGCAATAAGAGGGGTGTTATAAGTCTGTCTATGGCATCGTAGCTCCAAACGCATGGACCGATTTTAATGCGATTTTTTTATTAGTTAGTTGTTTTCCTTGCGGTGGTTCTTAACTATGTTTGATAAAAATCGATTCAATCCTTTAAAAATTATCATGATGATGTTTAGGCATATTATTATAACATTATCATTTTACATATTAATTTGGTGGAGGTAACGGGAAGTTATTATTATTGCGTTGGATTTTTTTTTTTTTAATTTTACTTATGGGATAAACATTTATTTGTTTTAATAGTTTTTCTGCATCTTGAATCGTTTAAAAAGTTGCTTTTGGATACAACTGCCAGGTGAATACGGATTTGTATACCTAAAAATTGGTTCCTCTGTTTGATGCCATGGACCAGGAACCAACATATAGATGGGCAAAATATTTGAAAAATATATTTTATTGGATGTAAATAAGAGAAACAAAAGTTGTTTGTTTTTATGGAATAAATATCGTGTTCATTTACTCGATCTCGCATCGTTGAAATTAGGTTTATGCATAGGTTTTGGGCAGGGCCGTCACACATACACAGTAGCTAATTTTTCTAGTCTATACTTTACCTGGAAAACTTGAAAAACTTTTTTTATCATTGTATTAACCAAATTTAGTATTGTTTTGAAAATAATACTAAAGTAAATGCAAAAGGTGTTTTGCAACTGGATTTAAAAATTTGACCTCTGTCATGATCTATGGAAAAAATAGGGCTCGGAATCGTGAAGGTAGATTTTACTGTTCCTTTCAATTTTTTTAGTTTTTCACCTTTCACCACTCCTTCGTTTATTGACTGGTTTTTAAATCATCGTCCAAAATAAATATCATAGCTAATTATTCTACTGAAAAGTTAACTGAACAATTATTTACATCTTCACTATGTGTGCATTCGAAACCAGGACATTAAAACTCATGGGGAATATTTTATCGAATCAAGGATAAATCGAAATCGGGTTTCTAAAATGTGAATTGAACCCATCCGAAATTAAAGTTACCATGGTAAGTTTTGATGAAACACTAGGTACATATTAATAATGCCGTAGGTATATACGATTTGGCCATGTATAAAATATATAGTATATACACATACAAATATATATATACAGTTGAATTCGTATATAATCAACAAAAACAGACTTCCTATGCAGACACAACTGTGCAACATAAACACAGGCACAAACATATTACAGAAATATACACAGACTTCTATGTAGAGATTGTTCGGGAAAAATAATGCACAAATGCAATAACAGATAACTTTTAACCCATCAAAATAAGAAAAAAAAAATTCGTTACGCAGGAGCTGCTTCAACTTAGCGAATTTCCTTAAAATATATAAATCACTTTCTAGCGATCACAATTTTAGTCTGATCAAAACGAAATGTTGTATATGATTTTACTATTTGCAAGGCTAATTTTATTAATAAATGACATACGTCAAGGGGAAATGGGCGCATAAAGAAAAAAGAAAACACAAAATATCTCTTTTAATATTAGGATAATCGAAAAATGCGTAAGGAATAAAGTTGTAGAAAATCATGTTTGCTACAATTCATCACTTTATCATTTTTGCTCAAACTCGAATGTGTACAGAGATAGTGAGGAATTTAATTTTCAACCTTAAACCGTCAATATTTCTGTAAATATTAGGGTAACAGAAAAAATTATAAGAAATAAAATTACAGTAAAAAGTAGTACCTAAAACTTTACTCCTTATAAATTTTTCGATTTTTCGTATATTATGGGAGATATGTTAAATTTTGTGTTTCCCCCTCCCTCTAAACCCGCCTTTCCTCTGGTTCGATTTTACCCATTAACGAACTTGACCTTTTAATACCAAAATCGCCTCAAATACAAAATTTCATTCCGATAAAATGAAAACTGTGACCGCTAGAGTGATTACAGACACATATATATATATATATATATATATATATATATATATGTATGTATATATATATATATATGCATATATATATATATATATATATATGTCCATAGATATATATATATATATATATATATATATGTCCATAGATATATATATATATAAATTTTACAGATTTTTGACATCTACTAGGTAGGATTGATGGACATTTGAGGAAATTTTTGCGAAATTTTGACTTTGGTACGGGACCAATAGCTCTATTTCCTTTCAGGAAATTCGCTAAAAAAATTGTAAACACACGCTCAGCATTGTATTCGAGATGTAACCCCAAGAAATCATGGCAAAACAAGCAAAATTTTAATGAATAAGAGAATATATTTGGTTTCGTAAGCATTGGAGGGTTCTTGCAGAGTATAGTTCCAATGCATTAATTTTCTTTCCGGAACTGTCTGTGGTAGAAATATTTTCATGACGAGCAGAAATGTTGTGGCCATAAAAGCATTGATGCCTATTTTCTCACCAGAATATCTGCTACTACAGTATCCATCACTCCTTTTAGTCCTTGTAAACAAAAAATAATATCTTTATGGCTCTTGCCTAGATTGTTGAGCTTTATCTCGATTTGTATTATTCATTTTGAGGTTAAACTGGATGCGTCTATTAATCGCCAGAAAAAAGGTTGGGAAATATACCCATAAGTTACTAACAACACGTAACCTGGCGCGATATGTTTTGCACTAAGGGGACTGGATATTGAAGACCAAGATCTAGTGCGAGTACACTATATAGATCCTCCTACCACATAGAAAAGGGGGCTCACGAGGAAGCTTTCACTTTTAAGATGGGTTCTCGATATCGTAACCAATTTGTTGGAATATACCAAGATATCCTGGTATATTTAACCTTTAGTTTTTGCTAACAAAAGTTACTTGGACTTTAAACCAAACTTTTATTTGGCCTAATTAATAATAATACAATGTTTGTTAGTGGTTGAAACATGAAACCTGCCAACATGTGCACTGTCCCAGAGGCGTTGCGATATTGAAATTCAAAATCTCTAGTGCAGTTACACAACAAACTATTTCATCTGTTAAAAACATTTACATTATTTTTCCCGAACACCTTGTATACATACTACACAAAGATACGTGCGATGAGTTAGTATGTCTGTGTGTTCAACATAGTTCAAAACTGATTGTAGTGTTGGTAACAGCGTCGCGACGCTACAGACACAACAAAAACAAAACAAAACATACCAGTTATAAATCCGGTACTATTTCACCACCATACCGACTACATTAAAAACTATAAAATTACCTTCCTGTACGAAAAAAAAAAAAATGTAAAAAACGATTCAAAGGAAAAAAATCGCGCACATAAATGCTCACAGCCAGGCAGGTAAGAGCAAGCCAAAGCTTTCTACACTATAGTTTTTCGTGTTTATAATTTATTAAAATTTAAAGCCGAGGTGTCGTCTCATTTCCTATATGGTTGTATTCTCTACTTACAAAACAACTATTATCTCTTGAGAGGTGATTTACGAAGATAGTTTTTTTTTCCCATCCTATTCGAGGCTAGAACGCAGTTGAAACGGAAACTTATTTAGTAAATTTGTATTTTATATCCTTTGAGATTTATTATAGTAATAGTTGTTGTCTGGGTTTGTATATTTCTTTTGTAAAGCGTGATTTTAAATGGTTGTATACGCTATTCGTAATTTCAAATAATGTGGTCGGAAGGAGAACCACCCTATCTCAAGAAAGGAATCGTCTGGTATACAGACGGATCCAAAACTGAAGAAGTGACCGCGGTGGAAATCTTCGGTGAAAGACCTAAGTCTCAACTTGGGGAAATATGCCACGGTCTTCCAAGCTTAGAAGTCTACGCCATGCTGGCTTGCGTCCGTGAGAATCTACTTAGAAGCTACATGTACCAGAACGTATGTATTCTTTCGGACCTGAGTCTGCTATTGAGGTCACCTCTCAAGGGTAGTCAAGGGTTGTCTGGAGGAACTTCTGAAACTTGCAAAACGGAATAATGTTAAATTGATCTGGGTGCCGGGTAACAGTGGTTTCGAAGGAAAAGAAAAAGTAGATATCTTAGCAAAGAAGAGAGTCGGAATGCCCTTCATAGGTCCAGAGTCTATTTTAGGAATTCCAAGGAATGCATGTAAACAGGTGATCAACGAGTGGTTAAATGCTAAACATCGTGATCATTGGGAAAAAGTACCGCGGCAAGAGCTTGGGAAGGTGCTGCTTCAGAGTGCAACAAAGAGGCTATCTCTTGATGCACTGAGGCTAAACAGGCTAAGCAGGATGCATTATCACCTGCGGAAGCATCTGCACACAATGGGACTCCATAACGGGGCCATTATGCCACATTATCTTTGACAGCGAACTTCTAGGTTACAGCAGAAACAGGATATTCGGTGCATCTCACCCCGAATATATGAACTTTCGGGAGGACCTGATAAGCAAGCTCCAGGCTATTGCCAACATATGGGAGAAGCGAATCTCGTCAGACTGACGTAGAAGGGAGAGCACAATAAGGTCGAAGTGCAATAGTTTTTATTCCGATATAAATCAATCAATCAATCAATAGCAAATAATATGAAAAGGTCGATGAGACTACGAAAGAAAAAAACTGCACACAAAAATTATTCAAAATTGTATAGTTGATTTTACACTTGATTCGGTTTTTTCGAGAAAATGTTTCGTATAAAAGTTGTTAGTGTATTCGAAGCAAAAGTAAAAATCAATTAAATAATTTTCAAAAATGAACGCTACTTTCGTGAACGGCATCGTCAATATGGGACACCATCAGGAAATCGTGAGACGCAATTATAAAGATTAAATCATAAAGATTATGCCAATAATCAAAGAGAACTCAAAAAAAAAGCTTTTCAAACTATTGATAACTGACCACTTTGGCGACGAGGTCTGGCACCCAAAAAAGAAACCAATTTTAGTGGCAATATAATCTGTATATATAACAGGAGAATATGTTGTGTGTGTGTCAGAATTATTTGGAGAAAACTGTAGGAGGACACCCTGCGTGAATTTTCCTTACGGCTCCAAAAAAACTATCAAAAGTTCAAAATTCCAAACCGTTTCAAAGTGATTACTGTTTTCTGACCGTTTCAAAGTTATAGTCAGCCCCAAATCTCGAATAAAATTTATGGTTTATATAGAAATACCTGAATTAAGAATATTTCGGAAATAAATTATTTGTCAATAAATTATAAATATAAAAAATTTTCATTTCAAACTGTCAAAATATATTAATTTGACATAAAAAATAAAAAGTTTTTCCGTTGCACACAAAAGTCAGTCATGTTTTTTAAACCCCACCCTCGATTAAATACACCAATTGATTAAACTATCCTACAATGAATTGTTCATATTTTGACCACCAGGTAGCCAAATATTAAGCCACGCCTCTCCAAATCTCCTAATATTTAAGTTTTTGAATAGCACCTCCATATATAGAACATAATCTGCTGATAAAAGCTGTTTGGCGTTCAAATCGAGGATTTTTTTTCTAATCCTTGCTGAAAGTTTTAATTACAACTATAAAACTGAATACAATGAATGTTATATAATATGATATGATTTAAAAGGATTATAATATTATCTGAAATGAAAAGGAAAATTTCAAATAATAAAAACATAGTCAGATCAGAATCCTTTGTAATATTAGCCAGTCATCTGATAATGTTATTTATTGTTATGCCTACAAATTTACAACTTTATATACTATAATAGTCTAAGCGCTAGAGGCAGCCCAAATACGGTCTTAAAATAAAGTTCATATTGAATTATTCAATTAGTCCTGTCATGGAATACGAAGTTCGAAATTGTTTTTTTTTGTAAATTAGCGTCTATTTAAATCTATTGTTAGTATGGTTGCCTTTCGATTATATTATACCAACAGAAGTGATTAGTGTTTACACTTACTTTGACATTTAAGTAATAAGTCTGAACATTGATATCATTTTTTTTGACACGGCCTCTGATAAATAGACGCTAGTTTACAAAAAAACAAATTAAAATTATGTAAATAGTAAATAAATAAATGAATAATATATGAAAATACATTCCAGTTCCATAACATCACAGGTAACTATTACGGTAGAGCTTTAGCCTATAATGCCAGAGATCGTGAGTTCGTTTCCCATCGTAGATGTGCATGCTTTTTCATATCAAGCATTTGATGTCAAAAGAATGTTATCAATGTTCAGACATATTACTTAAATGTCAAATTAAGTATTTGCTAGTCATTTCCGTTGGTATAATATAACCGAACGGCAACCATACTAACAATGGATACATAGGCGCTAGTTTACAAAAAAAAAAGAGACTGGGTCGGGGACCCAGGGCAGACGCGAAACTTCACTTGCTTTATATTGAAACAAAATTTATATAAAATATACATATTTGTAATTAATTATGTAGAATGGCAATAAATTGTAATAAATGTTGGTGCCATAGTACTAAAAAAACAAAAATTTGTGATTGTACGGAGATCAATTTACTATATATTATATTACACATATATAATACTAGTTTCCCGCGACTTCGTCCATATTTATATGAAAGCTAAATATATATGTATTGAAAATAATAATAATAATAATAATCACGCTATATGATATATTATGTATACAATGTACTTTATAGTTACTATGGAAACGACAATCAAAGTTGACATTTCAAAATTGAAACAAAGTTTTAATAATATAATTTTAAAGCACGAAGGCAAACCCCTTAAACTCGGCCTGTCGCACTACTGTTCTCTAGATAGTTATTTTTTAGAAGTATAGTTTCTATGGAAATGACAAAATCAACAATGAGTGGGAGAGAGTGCGCACACAGCAATATATGCTGGAGTGGACAGTGAGAAGAAACGGCACACAATTTTGTTGCATTCCAAAGTGATGACGTCACGTTTTTTTACCAATTCACTCTCTGTATATAAAATATATCTATTCTGTATGCATTTGAGTTGTGCGCGTTTCACTTCAAAAAAAGTTTCACTTCAAAAAATAAGAAAACGAAAGCCTAAATATAAACCTAGCTAGATTGATAAATAGGTTGTCGAGGCTGCCCTGGACGGGTTATACTTCCACCATTAGGTCCATTGTGATGCCTATGGATGTGAGGATGCGAGTGGAGTGGAAGGAATTTTTGTGTATAGATTAGGAATTGGTAGGATATGCGGTTGCAGCCGACTATGATAGGAACTATGCCGATATTCATCTTGAGTTCGTGAAGGAAACTGTAGAAAACCTTCTCAAACATAGCCGGTTACTTCGTTCTTGTCCATGTCGGGACAAGAAACTGCCGATGTTGGGATTCGAACCCATAACCTCCCGGTTTCCACGTGGGCATACTGCGCAGACATAACGCCTTAGACCGTTCGACCATTTGGACTGGTAATAGCTTTGTCACAGCTTTTAGACTATGGACATAACAAAAATTGCTTGTAATATAAAGTGAAATATAATATAATACCTTATATCCATTTTAATTTTAATATATTATTATACACATGTTTATTTGATCTGACAACAAAAGTTTATATTTTGAGAAAATGTTTGGAGGGCGACAGCAAATTGGGGTAAAAAGTTATGAAGAATGTCAAACTAAATTTGTTTGATAATCATTATATCTCAAATATCATTATTTTACAAAGAAATATTTATAAAATTTGCATTTCGAGGACAAACGTGGTTTATGAAAAGCTTTGTAAATTAGAAGAATTTTATTCAATGCTTTCACAATTCATTTTTATAGATAAAAGTTCTCTATCAAAATTTCATAACGAGAAAAATCAGAGCCATTTGTGTAAAATATTTAATGTGTTTGTTAAGTAGCGTCTATCTATTGTTAGTATGGCTGTCTATTGTTCTGGATATGTTATACTAACCGAGGTGACTAGCTTGACTTAAGTATTATACCTAACGGAGGGTTACCGGATTCATTACCGGGCATTATCCCCTGTGCGGAAGCATCTGCACACAATGGGACTCCATAACGGGTTCATTGTGTGCAGATTATGCGGCTAGGGGGAAGAAACATCCAGCCACATAATCTTTGACTGCGAATCTCTAGGTTACAGCAGATACAGGATGTTCGGTGCTTTTTACCCCGAATATATTAACCTTCGGGAGGACCTGATAAGCAAGCTCCAGGCTACTGCCAACATATGGGAGAAGCGAATCTCGTCGCAGTGAGGTAGAAGTAGGAGCACAATGACCCTAAGATCGTGCAAAAGTTTTTTACCCCGATATTAATCAATCACTCAATTATACCTAAGCATTGATCACATTCTTTGACATCAATTTCTGATCGGATAAAGTGTTCTGCGACAAATTCAAATGGATCGTTATTTTTTAGGCAATTTAACTCTTCTCTTTAATATAATGCCAAAGTTGGGGAGGGGGATAATGCCAGAGCGTCAGGATAAAGTTTTGAAATGGGGAAGTAAAATAGCTTTTTCCACACATTTTAAACACTATACGTTTTATCAAAATCTTCTTGATTACCAATATTAAATGAAATCAAAAGCTTGAATAAAATTGGCTTGCAGTCTGTTTTCGATTTTGAATTCTCCTCGTGTTGTCGGACAGACAAACAAGTTGACGGATATCCGAAAATGGAATAATAAAGAATGTTTTAATGGCAAAATTTTCATGCCTGTAACATCTATAGAAAAATGTTTCTAACCGTGACAAATTTGGGACTAAATTCCTTCTTACACCCTCGTATATATCACTCTCTCGATTCAAAATGGTATCTTATTTAAAACTTAGCCAAAAATGAATTTATTTATAGGAGTGTTTATTTTAACCCTTATTCTTTGAAACCAGGGTCTTGAATTAAAATTTCTATAAATACAGTTACTTGTATATATTGCAAATTTATCAGAAATAACCAGGAAAGTTAAAACAGGAAATTATGCATGCATTCCATATGGTTGACAATATCACTCGTACATAGTAACACATTAAAAGTAATTAACAAGACAACAACCCTTCAACGAACCTAACCCCAAAAATTTAAGGATAAACTTTCTGTTAGAGTAGTCGAGTATTGTGGTTTTATTAAAATTAAATAGTAATATCCATTCTGTAAGTAATAATAAACATTTTACCCATTTATTATCAATATGCTTGCTTGGTGGCTGGCTATATGCTGCTGTACACTCTGGCTATATGATAGAGTTAGCAGCAGTATTAGCAGTTAGTATTAGCACACACATACAGAACAGAACACACTCGTGACGGTTGTAAAATAACATTTAGAATGAGTTAGTTGATAGTAATCAACTACTAAAAACAAAATGAAAGTGCATTAGTAATGCTTAGTTAGTTTTCAACTATTTACATTTATTTGGTAATATCTATCTATGTAGGTATACCTAATAGTAAATATAGGCTTGGAAGTACAGGTTGTCTCCAGTCCGCAGGGAAGAATTATCGAAATCTGTACACTTTTCAATGGTTTTATTTAGCTTCACATTTTGCCAATTTGCGACATGTATTGCATTGATTATAAAAAAACGTCTTAATGATTTAAAATTAAGTATTTTAAATTAAACAATCTGGAATTTTGGGCAAAGATAAAATCTTTGGATGCAAACCTAACGATTTAACTATAAATATTATAGGATCAATTTACCTGGGATAGAGCGAGTACATTTACCTGGGACAGATCATATCAATTAAGGGCATACAGGCGCAAGAAACACAAAGAAGAATCACGTCAGCTTGGAAAAGATATTGGTCACTTAGAATATAGTTAAGGGCAACCACTCAACAATCACAAAATCCAAAGTTTTACAAAGCTGTATCTTGCCATCTTAAACTTATGGGTGCCAAACATGGGCTTTAACTCAAGTGAACGGAAATAAAATATCTAGCACCCAAAATAAAATGCAAAGATCCATGTTGAATATACGAAAAGAACAAAGAATCAGAAATATAGATATAACAAGCAAATTAAGAACAAAACGGGTTGAGAAGGTAATAAAGATGTTAAAGTTCAAATGGGCTGGCCATGTTATAAGAACAGATGAAAGTAAGTGGAGTAAAAAACTTATAGAGTGGACACCCTTAGACAGGAAAAGAAACCGGGGAAGGCAAAAAAAAAGGTGGCCAGACGAAATAAGGAAGATATGTGGTAGTCTTTGGGCAAGAGATGCAAAGAACAGGACCAATTGGAGAGAAATGGTAGAAAAGATTTAGGAATGGAATATTTCATGATAATATGGGGAAATAAGCCAAAGGAAATCAGGATCAAACTTAGATGATCCAAACCAATACCTTTCTCACAGAGGGAGGCCCTTGCTCTATAAAGAGTGCCACAGGGCTTTATTATTATTATTATTATTATTATAGGATCAAAACGGACAAAGAATATCTGGACATGATTTTCAAAATTTTAATTAAAGACATTTTTCTAACAACTTGATGGTTCATAATATTATTTTTTGACGATTCATCAGTTCATGAATTGTACCACTGTTGAATTGCACACTGTTGAAGTGAAACCGTTTCACTTCAAACTAAATGCTTTCTGAATCATTTCATTACTATTTCAGAGGGTTTCAGTGGAAAAATTGGCGCATAATAAAAAAGAAGAAGCTATTTCCTATATAAAAGTAATATTTTAACGCATATTCTCAGTTAAAACATCAGAGAGACTTGCCATTTAGAATTTGGAAAAAAAACATTATTTACTGTTTAATTATTGTAAAAGATTAATGAAAAGATTGACATTTTTATATAAACCAAGCGATCAAGTATACGAGGTTCACTCAAGTCAATAAAGTATATATTCTACAATCTCAGTCTACTTATATGTTATGAGCTGTAACTTTTTAACACGATTACTGCAAGACAACTCGAACACGCAAGATTGATTTTTTTTTTAAATATATCATTGTAGAAAATTTTTGATAGTGTTATTCAAACTCTATTCATTTGGATAATCTGTTTTTTACCTCAGAATCCATCTCTGTTGTAAGACCTATATGTGTAAGACACATCCTGTATTTAAATACATACATCAACCACCATTATCATTACAAGAAACTTAATTATTCAACTCAAATAATGCAATTACATATTATATATACATGTGCAAATAGAACCATAAGACAAGGATAGATGTATATATATATATATATATATATATATATATATATATATATATATATATATATATATGTATATGTATATTTGTATATTATTATTATAAATTCAAAATATTAGATAAATAAATTACAAATTACAAACGAAATGTTATATTAAATTGTTTGAAATTCAAACATACATTTAATAACCAACCATGATGGATGGCATTGGCTATAAATTATTATTCTCTGAAAATGTTTACATATAAATTTACAGAAGTAATATTTTATTACAATGTACGTACAGAGGACAAAACATTTCAGAAATTTATCTAATCGCATGAATGAAATCTGTCATTTAACTTATTTTGGAAAATAATGTTGTATGCAATTTATTTAACTAAATATTAAATTCTGGACACTTCTGGAAATATTATCGTTCACAAAATTGTTGATCAACGGGCATTACTACAAACCGTGGCCCTCTTTGAACATTTTTCCAACCCGCGAGATTCTTTCAATGTGCGTTTAGTATCATTATTATTATATTATCTATGTTTACATGTACGAATAATAGTAAACACATTAATAATAACTCAATATGTTTGAATTTTTCACTCCAAAAAAATGTCTATAGTGGGTCTAAATCTAATATGGGTTATATATAAAATCTAATCTAGATTTAGACCCACAATCTAATATGGGGATATATAGTTATATACGGCTCGCGAAGTTGTGATGCATTTCCAAAGTGGCCCGCAAAATCATTTGGGTTGGCCACCCCTGTTCTAGACCAACTTTCTGCCTCTGAGCTACTGAGATGTTGGTCGTTCGAGCCTTCACTTGTATGGTTTGCATATTTAGACAAAAATCGATGCTATTTTCCAATCATCAAAACATGGCAAAATATTCTAATTTATCAACAACTAACTGAATTAATTTGTTATATACCCGGTATATACAGAATTTATGTTTCAAACAAAAGTTGTTTATTTTAAAAAAAGGAACATTTTTTGTCATAAATTTTTTCCATCTCTAACGGTTTCAAAGACAGGACAATTTTGCCCATTTTGCCTAAACATGGTCCGATTTTGCCCATTTTTAATCTTACTCTTTAGCTCTTGAATATCGTGTTTACGGACGGACGGACCTGAAATGGACTAATTAATGCGATCACCATTTTTAACCGTTACAAAGTCGGAACTAAATATACCCTGGTATATATTTGTACAGATTGTGTTGGACAGCTTTTCCTATAGTAAATCAATGTTAAATATTATTTATTACTAACTGTCCGTCTGGTAATGTATGAAGTCAGTCAGTACACATATAAATAAAGTCAGTCAGTTATCTCACAGCTATACTCTATGCGTATGGTTGTTTGTTTGTCATTAAAGAGTGGGGATTTTGTGATGTACAATGCACATACTAAAGTGTACTTTCATCACATGTGTATTGACTGACTTCATACAGTACCAGGCGGACAGCTAGAAATAAATAATATTAAACATTGATTTACTATAGAAAAAGCTGTACAACACAATGTGTATACTAGGTATAATAAAAAAATCATAATTTAAGACTTAATAAAAATTCATATCATAATTACGACCATACTAAATTGTGGCTCATTAAAAACATAAAAAGTCCTATTAAACGAATTTGATTCTATAATTTTATTTATGATTATGAGTTGTTTTTTTTTCTTAAAAGTGCATTAACGTACGTTAAAAGAAGCTTTCAGCCCTTTGAGTAAATGTTTATTATTTTAAAGTATATGTGTTGTATATTATTTCATAAAAGTAAATGGCTGTAATGATTAAAAATTGAAAACGTGTTTTTTTTTTGCTGTTTACAGTTTTGTTAAAAGGTTTTTCATTAATTTTGTAAACAAAATATTATTTTATAATATATAAGCAGCTCTCTGTAGTGTTTACATAATTGTCATTATATGATTATGTATTCAAAGAAAATTGATTAATGTTTAAACATTTAAAACAGTTTTAAGTTATTTTTATCATCAGTTGACATATACACATAAAAATATTTATAATTTTGTTGAATGTCTGATGTGTGATGTCTTCTCTATGTACTAGTTTATTGAATTATTATCCAAGATCTATTTGCGTTGGTGCAATATCTACGTCACCAGGGTACTTTACGTTACCATCAACAAACTTTATAGTATTTAATTGATCAAGCGAAATAAAGATTAGTCAAAAAACTATATGAATTATCATTTTAATAAGCGTTTTTTCTTCCTAGAACAAGCTTTTCTAAAACAAGGTCAAGACAAAAAAATATTCCTTTTTTGGAGTTTACTTCTTAAGAATCAATTTCAATTTAAAGCCCCCGGTACGACAATTTGATGGGTAGTGAAATAAAGTGTTAAAAAAAGTGTTACATTTTTTTACAAGCTAACACTTTATACGCTATGATATTCAATTTGAATTTTTGATGATTTAAATATCTTTGCAGATTGATTTTACATTATAAATTTTCCTTTTTCGTAGGTCATTAATTTATTTTAAGAAAATATTAAAATATATTTTTTATAAATATTTAAATTATATTTGTATATTAAATGTTAGCTGCTAAAAAATAACCAAAAATATTTTATTAAAATTTTGTTATATCCATATAAATCAATATGCAAATTTGTATTTTGGCTATTAATTAATTTAAATTTTTATAAATTAATTAATGTTAACGCCATCTAGCAGAATATTTCAAAATTAAATAACTTTTCGTAAGTAGTATCTCAAAAAATGTATCTCATAAAAACAAACCACTTTTATTTGAAACTTATTTTCATGCCTTCATATATTTCTGGCGTAATTAAACCACATTTACGCCGTAATTACACTACAACTATGGGATGTATGCAAAAAAATTTCAAACAAAAGTTTTTTGTTTTTATGAGAACTTTTTTTGCATTTAATGATTTTGTTCCTTATCCTGCACCATCTTAATAGATAAGATATACCACGCGATGGAACCTCCGTCTTTAAACTAAGCAACTTTTTTTTATGTTTCTAAAATGAAGAATCTCTTTGTTTTAATAAATTAAGTTAAAATGCGGACAACTCGTATATATTTATCGACATGAATAACATAATAGCAAAATCAGTGGGAAAAAATATTAATAATAATAGTAGTATAAAAAATCGGTAAAAGAATTATTTTTGCTTCACATAATATTTTATCGATAATATTATACGAGTATGTATGTATACTTCTGTTCATAAAAATTGAACCACCAGTAAATATATGTATATTACATACACAAACAATTATAATGTTTCAACTGGTTCAATTTTTATGAACGGCAGTGTGTATGTGTTCGTTCGTCGATTTATCTACCTTCGTTCGTAATATGTATGTATGTATGTATCGATATAATACCAATAATATTAATGGGATACTAATAAAGGGGTGCTTGTGCTAGTGGGTAGGTGAATTTATATTATACCAGTTCGAATTCATGGGGATGAGAATAGATGTGATCTCATTATTTTTACAGTTACAGGATGTGACATGTTTAAAAATAAGTCGTATTCTCGAAAATTAGAAAAAAAAATTGTGAGTGGCAGCTCCGACGCGTGTTGGAGTTTACTCTTATAAGTTATTTACTATATTACGAATATATATGACTATGTTACGAAAAGTTATTTAATTTTGAAATATTCTGCTTAGATGGCGGGCGCTAGCATTAATTTATTTATAAAAAATTTAAATCTATTAATAGCCAAAATACAAATTTGCATATTTATAACTTATATATAATGATTTATAGTGTGCTAATATAGCTTATAGTTTCTATGGAAATGAAAATCCAAATTGACATTTCAAAATTGAAACAAAATTTTAATAAAATAATTGTATAGTTATGCTTTAGAAGTATAGTTTCTGTGGAAATGACATTCAACAAAATTTGTAAATAATTATATATATATATTTTTTTGGAGCTAACTTTAAATATACAATTCAAAATATTATTTTAAATTTTATACAAAAATTTATTTTATTATTATTTAAAAAAAAATAAATTAATGACCTACGAAAAAGGAAAATTTATTATGTAAAATAAATCTGAAAAGATATTGTAAAGCATCATAAATTCAATGATTATCATAGCGTATTAAGTGTTAGCTTGTACAAAAAAACATAACGCTTTTTTTTCACTACTTCGAAATTGCGGGCGTTAAATTGAAATCGATTCTTCAAGAGTAAACTCCAAAAAGTCGAGAATTGGATTTAACTCATGAGCGTCACATTATGTGCGACCCATTAAGTACCAACGATGTCCCAACGACTAACTCCTCGGTATGGCATAAGAAGAAATAATGAATAATGATTATCATTAATAAGTTGGTCAAATTGGATTGGTAATTGGTCTGAAAATTGAAAGATTCTGTACTTTCATGTTTTAAGCGATATCGCTAAAATAGCTGTTTGATGTAGATTGTAGAGGCTGCCCTGGACGGGCCCACACTTCGACCAAAGGGCCCATTGTGTTACCTAAGGATGTGATGATGTGAGTGGAGTGGAAGGAATTTTTTCGTATAGACTAGGAATTGATAGGATATGTGGCTACAGCCGATTATGATAGGAACTATGCCGATATTCATCTGGAGTTCGTGGAGGAAACTGCAGAAAACCTTCTCAAGCATAGCCGGTTACCTCGTTCTTGTCCATACGCCGACAGTTTAGTCAATTAACCGCCCCTTTTTTTTCTTAATAATTGGCAAACTGCTGATGTCGGGATTCGAACCCATACTGCCTTAGACCGCTCGGCCACTTGGACTGGTTAAAATAGCTGTTAAATTATATATTGAAAAAATAAATTACCAATTTGTTCAGACATAACATCCTGTACTCCTGTGTGGGGTAGATGATATTAAACGTGTGTGTGTGTGTGTGGATATCGTGTAATACAACATGGATGGGGATGGATTGTGAATACTTGAAGGTAGTATGATGGATATAATATGGATGTTGTTCATGGACGAATTGTTGCAACTTCCAGTTGAGTGTCAAGCGAAATGATTGATTCCGTTCTCGCGCTATATATAACATTATATACATAACGTATATTTTATTGAACCAAATGGCTATTAAAAATGTTCCATATCTGTAACTTGAAAACTGTATGGTAGGACAGTCATATTCATTAGAATGTATTCATTAAAATGAACTGATATTTTGCAGTTCGTTTTTAAACGATATCTTATAAACCATACACCAGATCGTGAAATGTATACGATTTTCGTACTTTGTGGGTCTAATTTACCTTATATAGTAAGTTTTATTAAAATCGGGGGATGAAAATTATTTTTCAATTATGATTTTTTTTAAGAAAAATCGAAAAAAACACAAAAAATTTTTAGTCATCGATTTGGATGAAAATTAATTTATTAGGTAATTATGACCCATAAAACACAAAAATCCAGTTAGTTGGACGATTTGACTGATAGTTTGCGAGATATCACCTAGTTCTAAAAATTTAAACTCCTTTTTATATAATTTCAGACAATATCTCATATACCGCTCACTCAATCGCCTAATGAATACGATTTTCGTGTTTTTTGGGTCCAATTTACCTTATATAGTCAGTTTTATTCAAATCGGGGGAAACAATTATTTTTCAATTTTATACGATTTTTTAAGGTATACCCCTTAGATAAAATCGAAAAAAATATAAAAAATTTTTAGTCATCGATTTGGATGAAAATTAATTTATTAGGTAGTTATGACCCATAAAACACAAAAATCCATCTAGTTGGACGATTTGACTGATAGTTTGCGAGATATGACCCAGTTCTAGAAATTTAAACTCCTTTTTATATAATTTCAGGCGATATCTCATAAACCGTTCACTCAATCGCATAATGAATACGATTTTCGTGTTTTTTGGCTCCAATTTACCTTATATAGTGAGTTTCATTCAAATCGGGGGAAACAATTATTTTTCAATTTTATACGATTTTTTTAAGGTACACCCCTTAGATAAAATCGAAAAAAACATATAAAATTTTTAGCCATCGATTTGGATGAAAATTAATTTATTAGGTAATTATGACCCATAAAACCCAAAAATCCAGTTAGTTGGACGATTTGACTGATAGTTTGCGAGATATGACCCAGTTCTAAAAATTTAAACTCCGTTTTATATAATTTCAGGCTATATCTTATAAACCGCTCACTTAATCGCCTAATGAATACGATTTTCGTGTTTTTTGGGTCCAATTTACCTTATATAGTGAGTTTCATTCAAATCGGGGGAAACAATTATTTTTCAATTTTATACGATTTTTTTAAGGTATACCCCTTAGATAAAATCGAAAAAAACACAAAAAATTTTTAGTCATCGATTTGGATGAAAATTAATTTATTAGGTAATTATGACAAACAAAATCCAGTTAGTTGGACGAATTTACAAAAATATATTATATTTCAATACAAAAAATAAAGTATAAAAATAATAAAGTATATAAAGTTAACAATCTAGGTAATAAAACATAAAGAAATATTAGGAAAACATAAAGTTTTAGATAATATGTTGCAAATATCGCTACACACGAGGAACTTTTACAGCAACATTAAACTCCTCCCACAAAATATCACATAATTTTAATTTTTACAGTAACCAGATCAAGGACATTGTTTTTGTTTTGCCACAGCTATACAGACTAGCAACCTACTACCAAGCATTCATTTGTCCTTAAAATGTTCCTGCACAGGTTGTACGTCTGTAGTCCCTATTACACATAAATGGACAGTTTTTTCGTACCATTTTGTACGTATGGGGTATCATATGTGTGATATGATATATTTTTTTATTATTATTTTTATATTCGAATCGATATTTTTATTACAATGTTGTTGTTGTTGTTGTTGTTGTTTGTTGTTATTTGTTGTTGCTCCTGTTTTGTATTATAAATAGAAAAAACATATAATAAATCATAAAACCAGGAACTGTACTATTAGGATACTATGACGCAGGTCATAACATAAAATTCATTTACGAGTAGACGTACGTATGGTCTACTATGGACCACAAAAGTTTATGTCATTTTTTTTAAATTTTATAATCGATTTGTTATAAGCATTTTTTCAAATACCGAATGAATAAGATTTAAGTTAATTATAAAGTTTTGAAAAATGAGCACAACTTTTGTGGCCATGTATAGTACAAATGACGTCAATAGTCGAGCTATCATTTAAAAATTTTATAATTGATTTGTACCTTATTGATTCGGTTTTCGAAAAAATGCTTCGGATAAAAGTTGTTCATTAGAAATATAGTAACAATATTTAATCGAAATTTTTTTTTCGAAATCCGAATGAATAAGACGTAGATTACCATTTTAACAACTGACATCAACTTTTGTGGCCCAGTGTACTACACTACAACCGTCTGGACGTGTCTGTGAGTGTGTATGTATGTATCATGAACGTGTTTTACCCGATTAATTTTTATTGAATACAATTCTCTCTTGTGTTTTAATGGACGTTTTTTTTTTCTGGACATTTGCGGACAACATAGTCATTGTTTTTGTTTATTAAATGTTGTCAACATGGGGGTAGTGAAACGCAACTTCTTTAATGCTATATAAAGATTCTATAAACATGTACAAATAGCGTCAAAAGTCGAGTTATCATTTCAAAATTTTATAATTGATTTGTGTCTTATTACCAGTCCAAGTGGCCGAATGGTCTAAGACATTATGTCTGCGCAGTATGCCTACGTGGAAACTGGGAGGTTATGAGTTCGAATCCCGACTTTGGCAGTTTGTCAATTATTAAGAAAAAAAAGGTTAATTGACAAAACTGTCGGCGGACAAGAACGAAGTAACCGGCTATGCTTGAGAAGGTTTTCTGCAGTTTCCTTCACGAACTCCAGATGAATATCGGCAGATTTATGGTATTGCCAAAGGTTCATTGGGAGTTTATTTGTTCTAGTAGTGTGGCTACACATGGAAGGAGGACTTCCGAACATCTACCTATGATTTTCTTTAGAGGCTTACAGGTTTAGACAATATGTATTTGAAAACAATCATCTTTACGACTCAAAAGTACATAAAATTTTTCAACATTTTGTCTTTCCGAACTCTTTTTCTTATTTGGTAAATTCCATTATATGTATAGAAAAAACATAATGCCTATCTTTGCACCATTATAATGAAATTGACAAAGCGTATTTTTTCTCATTAAGTGTCTACCGATTTGCAATCGTCTTTGGATAGAGCAGTTTTTCCTTTATTTTTGAACATTAAGTGACATTAAACTTTTCATGCAAACATGATGGATTTTATGGTAATTTGAATACTTCTGATTTCATTCTATGCAAAATTGTCCAAAAAGCTAATTTCAATATTAACCAATTGACGGGAGCATTTCAATGAATGGAAATACGAAAATAAAAGCTTTATTCTACAAAAATACACAGACAAAATAAAAAAGAAAGCAAATATTTTAAATTAACTTTTTTTTTTGTTATATGAATATCGAAAAGTTATTTCGTTTCTTTATTCTTGAGATAATAAATATATTTGTGATTTATTGTATATATTATTTAGTTACAATACATGTACAACAAAACACGGGAGACATCGGTCTATTCATCTCTCAAACAAATACATATCTATGTATACAACAATTGATAGGCGGATAAGGGAATTGTAGACAGCTATTATTGAGATTTGATACAACAGAAAATGAAACGATTTTCTTTTAATGTCTGAACATAAAGGAAACTGTTTACGATGTCTGTAAAATTTATTTTTGAAAAAAATCTAAAATTGTGAAGCTGGCTCCCCCCTTTCAGTTTTTTTTTAATATTTTCTACTGTGCAAACGATTGCTGCATAAAAACTCCAAAATTCAAAACTTGGAGGGCCATCTTCACAGAGGTATTTAAGCATATTTATGGTTTGCTCGCAATTATACACAATTTCGCAAACCTTAAGGTTTCCTAAGCTTTGAGTTTGTGGGTTTTTGGATGTTAAACAGAAATGTAAACATCACACACAATGTTTTGTAAGTGATCTTAATTTCTGAGAATGCATCTGTGAAGTCTGGTACTACGAGAATTGAGATATCAGGTTTTGCAATTCCTTTTGTGTGCAATTTACAAACCAACTTTTGACAGCGCCCGCGAAAAATATCCCACTAATTGTAAAAAATGTTTAAAAACTATGAAAATATTTTATTTTCAACAAATTTGAAGTGCCTCATATTTGTTAATAATGCTCTAAAATAATAAAAATAATCAGCTAAATTGTAAAAGCAAGCCGTGGTTTAACTTACTGTTCTTAAAAAAATGTAACCGTAAAGCTTTTTACCGTTTGACCATAAGGTATTTAACTGTGGTTCACTATTTAATGAAATTAAATTTAACATATTTCCCAGCGTAGATACCAATTTTCTCTTTCGGATCGTATTTTCTAATTTTTTTATCATAAGATCAATTAGATGGATATTACTGTATGGTCATCAGTTCGGATTAAAATCGACTTTTTAGATTTGTTTACATATTTATACACTATTGGTTTCATATGTAGCATTTTCATAAGTGGCGTTTTCAACATTTTATAAATTCTTTATACCAAATCTATTCGGTTTTCAAGTAAATGTTCAGAACTAAGATTCTTTTATTTTTTAAACGAACAGCTTTTATTTGAAATATTTTTTCGGGAACCAAATGAATTCCGCTCAAATCATCCTCAGGAAATTTAAAAAATAAACACCATTCTTCTCACCTCATACATTTTGAATTCAAATTTTATTTAATAACTTGTTCTGCTCGCAAAAGGAACTTCCCCCCACTTTACGCCCAGGGTGGCCTTTGGTCTTGGCTCTGCGTCCTGGAAGCGCAGGGAAAAATAAAGTTTCCCAATTTTTCTCGTAAGTTTGAAGTTATTCCGCGTCGAATGCATAAAAACCGCATCCTTCTAGCATGTCTAGAAGATGGTTAGAAGTGGGTGAGTCAGTGTGAATGAGTGAGGCATACAAAGGGCTTTAAACGTTAACATGACGGATCTCCATTTTTATCTACATTTCTTTCCCAAAATAAAAACATGAAACTGTATATAGAGATAGACAACAATACCAAACTTTTCAATATTTATCTACAAAGCAAGCTCTGTGTGTTGTATATTATAATTTTTATATATATATATATTTTTTAGTATGATGCATCTGTGAAGTGAAGATATATTTTTATTTTATACATATTATATCGTTTGACAGATTTGAAATAAACGACATGAAACTTCATGATTTTCTTTCCCTCTACGGTTGGAAAATGGTTTGATATACGTAGATACCTATACATACGTTTTGTTGATAAACTTAACAGAGCAACAAAATAAACTAAACAAAACGAGCGACGAAAACAAATCAAGATATGCAGTTGTTATATTTTGTGAAATATTTGGAAAAGGCATATCAAAATATTTTAATACAGTATGTCAATTTAACATTTGATTTATTATATATATTAGTTTATTTTATATATATATATATATCATTCCAAAACTTCTTTTTTTGATTTTAAGATTAACTCAAATCAGTTTTAATTAAGAGCGTTCGATCGTAAAATAATTTTTCGACGAATAATTTTACGAAATAATTGTTTCGGAAAAAAATCTACAGAAAAGTTTTTAATTTATGATGTCACTTTTAGTTTGATGGTGATTATCTCTGTTATTAGATGGGATCTCAAAGGGGTGGTTATTCTTAACATCTACTCAAAATTATTATACATTTTGCAGCAAAATGTGGATTTACGGACATACTACCTTAAGGGTGACAAATCAGTTTGAGAAAAATTTAATGTTCTAACTTTTTAATCATATTAGTTCAACCTTTTAATCATATTATCATTCTTAAAATTATCATAATTCAATCGATTTCAAGACTTCGATAAAATTTCGAGGAAATATTGTTGAGGCAATATACTAAAAGAAAATGTGAAAACTAAATAACCGATTTTTTTGACCCAACAGACTGGGTAAACCCCTTAAGAAGCAAATTGGCAATTTTTCGTTCATTTTTAGTTAAAGGTATGCAAAGGAAAATAACTGTCCTAGCTATAAATGATTAAATGTATATTTTCAATAGTTTGGAACATAAACATTCTTAACCTATTGGTTCAATTGGCCACAAAAATTAATGTAATTTTTTTTTAAATTTCATAATTATTCTATGCCTATATTCAGTTATTCTGTTACTATATATTTCTAATGAATAACTTTTATCCGAAGAAATTTTTTCGATTTCGATTTTTTCGACCGAATCAATAAGGCTCAATTCAATTATAAAATTTTTTTTAAATGACAATAACTTTTGTGGTCCATAGTACTTAGATGAGTACGTCTAGAGAGTACTTTGAAGTGGATTTTAACGAACCAAAGACTATTCGATTCGAAGCCCACGCTATTGGCGTTCAATTAATCGTCCATTTATAGTATACTATGGGCCACAACAGCAGCGCTCATTTTAAAATATTTTCGTTGATTTATATATCCTTATTTTGATTAGATTTTTGGGGACAATGTTTGGAATCACAGTTGTTAGTATATTTAGCGGGCCATGTGTACATCAATAATTGATCTTACAGATAAAATATATTAATACATATAAATATATTTTCAAAAATTTCAAATGTAATAATGTTGCGAGTGATAGCTATCATATTTTATTTATATAATAAATTTTCCAATATATATTTTATTTTAAACGAATCGATTCTTGTTTATTGAGTATTGTTTTTGCTAACAAAAATTTTTTATCAATTGGATAAACGTGAAAATATAATAAAAATATTATATTATTTATATGATATATATCTAGGATATTATTTCATATTTTAATGTTTCCAAACACGTCTCAAATATATCGTAAAAATTGTCCATTACCGTTCAAAATGTTTACAATCATACGTATTATATGTATAGAAATACATTGATCGATCGATTAAGAAGAAGAAAAACGAACGATGGCCGATACTGTGTAACAATATTAGAGGTAATATTATCATTTTTATAGCGTTAATATCAAAAATCATAAAAATTGGTATTTCATGATTACGTTAGCCAAATGGCAAGAAAAAACGGACCCGTTCTAAATTCTTATAACACAATGGTATCTCTCTGATGAAATTATACAGAATGGTATCTTATGAGAATCGACAGATTACTTGCATTAATTATCTTTTGCATGTACTTTACGATTTTATACCAGGCATATAATATATACCTGGGTATAATTAGTTTAGTTCCGACTTTATAACGGTTGAAAATATTGATCGTAGAAAAAAATTTATGGTATAAAAATTTAAGAACTCCTATAAGATGACCAAATTAGTTCATTTGCGCATATACATCTGTCTGTCTGTCCGTCAGCTCCAAATAACTCCGATAACTCCAAAACGAAAAGAGATAACGATAAATTTTGTACATGTGGGTAAAATGGGTAAACAGCGTATTTTTGCAAACTTGAAGACAAAAAATGTCCCTTTTTTTTTAAAATAAACAACTTTAGTTAGAAATTTTTTTTCATAAATTCAGTATATACCGGATATTTAAGTAATTAACTCAGTTAATTGTTATTTTCACTTATTTGTTGTAAATCTTACTTAAGTATTTTCATAGCTATTAAAAATTCATAATCACAAATTTTCAGGACAATCTGTATGGGGCTAGGAGAAATTATTAATTAAAAATTTATTTTTAGTAAAATAGTTTTTTTTATTAACACTACCAAAAAATTTCGAAAGTTAGTTTTATAAGATTTTTATTTCAATATTAAAACAAATTGATGCGAAATCTTTCAATTGTCATCCAGTTCTGAGCTTTGTTCAAAGTCTTTAGCTTATCGGAAAGCTGGATTAAAATCGATTGCAAAATTTTTGCCGTTGAGACAAATAAA
Organism: Nineta flava; assembly: GCA_963920215.1. Lineage (NCBI taxonomy): Eukaryota > Metazoa > Arthropoda > Insecta > Neuroptera > Chrysopidae > Nineta > Nineta flava. Next base: position 130,004,620 of record OY986041.1, read on the forward strand.
CGGACAAGCAGGGAAGCGTAATAATAAAATAATAAAATAATTTAATAAGATAATAAAAATCTGCAAGCGTAAAGCACTAAACTTTTAAAACTAGGATTTAGTTAAAGAAGCTTTAAATTTATAATTACACAATATCGTATCAATAACACAGCCATAAAAACTCAATCAATTTCATTTAAAAAAAAAAACTATTAATTTATAATTTATTAAATTAAAGAGTTTCTATTGAAAACTTTTTTCAACGTTCCATAGTGTGTGCTTTAAGTTTTTGTGTGTTTTTTTTTTTTTAAACTTAAACATAATATTTCTTCAATACATAATAAATACACGTCGTCCGTTAAGAACACGCCAACATTATATAGTATAGTAATGAAACTTTGTACCTTGTATAAATATTTAAGTTATATATAAATCTGTGAATAAAAATATCCATAAAAGCTGTTACAATGTCGATAAGCTTTATAAGAAGAAACAAAAAAGTTTTTTTAATGAGCTTTAATATAATATTTTATATTTATATTTGGTATAAAATTCACTACTATTTTATTATATTGAAAGATTTTTAGATTATATATAAAGATTCCATTAAATTATTAGAAAATGGAAAATTTTTTATATTATTCCGAAACATTTATCGGATTATAGAGTTGTCACGGTTTCTGAATGACAAAAAAAATGTAGAAAAATTTTCAAGGAGAGAAATTTTCGCCAACGAAATAATAAAAAGTTATTGTCGCCGAGAATCGACACAAAAATCATCAAAGTTAAGTGAATTCTTATAGAGACAATATTTCTGGCGTAAATATAAAAATTTACACCACAGTTACGCCGTATTTATATCAGAAACACGGGATGTATGAAAAAAAATGTTAAACAAAAGTTGTTTGTTTTATTAGATAAACATATTTTGCATGTTACGTGGACACGAATGCATGGAACAAAAATATAATTATTTGAATTTTTCCCCCTTTAAACTGAGCAACTTTTGTATGAAACTTTTTTTTTTCTAAAATCAATAGTTAAAATATTAAGGTGGAAACTTTTCAAATGAACACCCTGAAAACAAAACTAAATATGATGTCAGAAAAACTTTGTATTTGTTTATTTTCCACGGCTTTTTATGATTAGTTTTCGCTATTAATTTCGCCAAGTATGGATGTGTCTGGTGTTTGTTTCAATTTTGACCATTTTTTTCTTGTTTTCACTTGACTTACTCGATTTATGTCCTGTGATCCCGACTAAGATGTAGATCCTCAACAAAAGATCGGATTTATTTTCTTCCACTAGTTTATACAAGTGATTTTATCAATATAGAAGGACTGATTTTACATTGGTCTCAAATATTTTTAACTTTTGTATATTTTCTGAGTTGGTTTTGTTTTTTTTTGCCATAAGAAACCATAATTCATATATTATGGAGGTCAGTATGTGTGTGTTTTTAAGATATTTGCACAATCTTTCAATATAAATTGGAAAAAAAAATTTTGAATAAAAAAATATAAAGGATTGTGGTTATAATCCCTTATCATGGCAATTTATACATCGACGCCGTTTTCAATAAAAAAAATGTCTCCCTGTGTGAATATATTTGTGATTTGTTTATCGAAATGAAGGTGTCTATAGACACAAAAAGAATGAATACGAAAATCTTTCAATAACGCTAAAGGTATACACACATATATGGAAGATGAAATCTTGGCGACATGAATTAGGGTGTATGAAAAACAGCAGCAAAAAAGGTGATGAATCGATTTGTTTAAAAGGAAATTATTCACCCTCAAAAAAATATTTACGATAGTTGATGTGTTAACTTACTGTCAACGCAAAAATGGGCTGGGGATTATATTATGGATGTGGTTTCGATATTTTTTAAGTTTTTTTTTTATTATGTTTGTTTTGTTTATAAGAAATATCTTCGAAAATGGGGGTAACTTTAACTTTATATTTATATATCACTTATTTCAACAGGAATGTAAAGATGGTGCCCAAACTTCAAAACGAAGAAAATGAAATATTCAATGCAGTTTTTAAACGCATTTTTTAGAATAACATGTTTTTATACGAAAACCCGTTAAGAATACACGTTAGCCTTTTTTTTTGGACATTCGCAAATACTGTTATTATACCGGTATATATACCTTAGCAGCCAAGTAGCCGCGCTTGTTTCTACTTGGACCTGAGAGGTTATGGGTTTGAATCTCGACGCCGGCAGTTTGTCATTTAAAAATTAATGGGGCGGTTGATTGACTAAACTGTCGGCGTATGGACAAGAACGAAGTAACCGGCTATGCTTGTGAAGGTTTCCTGCAATTTCCCTTCACGAACTCCAGATGAATATCGGCATAGTTCCTATCAAAGTCGGCTGCAGCCGCACACCTACGAATTCCTTCTCTGCATACGAATTCCTTATCTTCCACTCACATCATAAAAATGTAAAGTAAAAATTAATAAAGGTTGAAAGATAATGATGTGGGTGGCCTCTGTTATAAACCGTCGTATTTCAAAAACGGAGGTTAAAACCCATTATTATTATATATACCTAAATATACAAGGTATATTAAGTTTAGTCCCGGCTTTATAACGCTTGAAAATATTAATCGTAGGCATTAATGTTTAGCATAGGTGTTCATAAAATGGCCTGATTCGGCAATTTTCGCATGTCCGTCCGTCTGTCCGTAAAGTAAATTTCGAATTGGCAAAATTGGACTATGTTTGGGAAAAATGGGAAAAGCTGTTCATCTTTAAAACCGTAAGAGTAAATAAACAACTTTTGTTATAAATTTTTTCTAGCATAAAATCAGGATGTACCGGGTATTTAAGCAATTAACTCAGTTAGTTCGTATTTTCACTTGTTTTTTAAAAAAATGCTATTTCAGTTTTGGATTTTGCAATTTTGAAGTTCATAGGCATTTTCAAGTTGATCCCATTTACTTCAATTCCATCGGTCACTATGTTCACTAAGGTCACTAATTCTTTCAGTGTACGGAGTGTTTCAGATACTATCTTAAAGCTTGACGGTGCTTTTCTATGTTCTGTATCGGTATTCTTGGAAAGGAATATATTTTCGATTAAGAAGTTGGCTTCGAAAGTTTATTACTACAAGTTTATTTTATTTGACAAGATTTATCGTATCTGAAGTTGGCAATATTTATTTAATACACCCTGTCCTGTAAAACAAATTGTTGTACCCATTTTATTTTATTGATTGAGAACTAATATTTTGTTTCCTTTTTTTTCTAGGTAAGTGTTCATTAATTATTTAGTACGAGAAATAAATGTCAATTATCGTAAGTAGATTTACATTACAAATGATTTCAGGTTTCAGGAATTAAAACTTTTAAAAAAATAATTTAAATCTTTTTTATGCCTGTATGGGTCGGTCTAAATTACCCCACGTCGATAAACAGAGACGTCTATATACAGACCTAAGTCTATAGAACGTTTTGTATGAATTTTCATACCAGATTCTTTTAAACACATATGTAATTAATTTCAATTAAAATTATAATAATTAATGATAATAGTATTTGCAATCATTATTGTTATATTTTAAAACTTTAATTTTAGAATAATTAACATATGTTATTATTATTATTATTATTATTTAATTTATTATTAAAGTAATAATTATAATAATAGATAATAATAATTTCATAAAAATAATTATTGATTCATTAAATATTCACTAAACATATAGTTTTATGTTATTTACCTGCATCCATGTATATTAAATTAATTTTACATAACTTTGATAAAATTGATTAATTATTTACAGGTATAAATATACGTATGACACATACTATAATCAATTTTGTTACATGTCATATACAGAAAGTTTTGTTAATAGATAATATATTGATAATGGAATCACATCTTATTTTATGTACAGGCTGTTATCGAAAAGACAAGCTATTGGGATACGAAATTTGCAACAGTGTTTAAATGATTTGAACACAAATATGCATTTATTTGTAAAGCAAAAAAAGAGAACATTTAAATTTGACTGTATAGTTGAAATTAGGTACATGAATGTTTTCATCATTATTACTCCATGTTTCCGATAAAAGAAGGATATTCGAATTTCAAGCCACATTATCATGTTCATTAAACTAGCAGAGCAACCTGAGAAGAACATAATTATAATTGTCTCATAATTAGACGCTAATTAAAGGCCTTAATTAAAAATTAAATGCTCTTTGTTGTATTGTTTTACCGCATGCTCTGCTAGCTTAACCAGTAGAGCAATATTTAAAAAATCAATTAACTATATTGTATTTAATATCAAATTATTAAGCTAATTAAAGGTTAATTAAATGCCCTAGTTAAAAATTAGCTGCTAATGGTTGTATCGTGTAACTGCATGCTCTGCTAGAAAAATTCTTACAAACAATTCCAACAAAGAAAAAATTTTCAGGTACTTAACATAACATTTTCTGAATTAGATCTAATAACATTGGAAAAAGCTTAAACTATAAACATTTTGGAACATTATATAAATTTAACATATAGGTATACAAAATATAAAACTTTTTTTTGAATGATAGGCAATAAAAATGGGACACACTTTAAATTAATTATAAAATTATTTTTGAATTGACAAATATTTGAACATACTGGTATAAATAACATTGTGAAATGGTTAATTAAGTTGATTTTAGACTTGATTACATTTTGCCGACAATTAATAATTTACACAAAGTGATTCAATAAGCGGGTGTTTTTAAAATCCAATTGATCATGTTGTATGGAATCGCAATTTTTGTAGTTATTTATTTTGTAGTTATCGCAATTTATTTATTTCTTTACTTGATTATTTAAAATACGTCCTTTTGTTTGGATATGTAATATCTCGAATTTATCGTTAAAGGAATGATTTTGTTTTATTTAATAATTATGGATTTTCGACAAGTAACGACCCATTCAATACAATTTTGTCCATTTAATATATACATTGATAAACTTGGCCTGGGAAAAAATGGATTTAATGACTGTCTTTTTTTTTTAGTGCCTGGTCTGTTGTACGATGATTAAATGTAGAATGATTGATTTTAGATACAATATATAATTTTTCTATTGTAGTTTTTCACTACTATATCATTTTATTAATCTTTTGTGTCTTAATAGTAATGTTGACCTTATTTAGAATTATTTAATAAACTATTTTAACTTCTTACGTGCGTACATAAGTACGTAAACCATTTTTTTCAAGCGATATAAAATATTTTACATGTAATTTTGATTTATTTATAAACTATTTCCGATAAATTGGTACATTCCTTTCAAATCGATCAACCTTGGATTTTTAACGATCTTCAATTATCGAGAATCAAAAATAAAAGTTACTATCGTTATTATTATATTCGATGTTAGAACACCGAAATTAGATTTGTATCACAGGTGTAAATGAAACTATAAATATATCACATTATTGTGTATAGCGTATATATTATATTCTAAAATGGTGGATTTAACATTTCTGTAACGATGTCTATTAACCTTTCTTTCTCTTTGCAGTCTCAGTCCCAGAGAGTTCTAGTCAGTTCGCTTATACACTGTATTTCATGAGTACAAAACAAGAATAACAACCATATTCTTCTTCAATCAATATAATAATGTTTCAGTTAGACAGAGGAGATCTTACATACATGGCAAATCATTGTATTCCCATTGGAATGACCCACTTATACGTCCTGTGTCCTGTGTGTCTGTCTGGAAAGTGATAAATAGAATACCGAATACATTTTATTATATATTTATTTTGGAAATTAAGGAGGATTCGTTTACTATTGATGATGAAAATCTCTTTAATTCTATGAATTTTTCATTATAAAGAGTTGATTTAATGTACACATCTTAAACGATTCAATTTGAAATAATACAAAAAATGTAACAATTAAGTACACTGTTTAAATACCATGTGTACACTATGAGTTCTGATTAATTGATTTTTTTCCCACAATTATCTCAAAAATATGACTATATTATTCAGTTTTCAATAAAACATTCGCCCTCCCTCGAAATGTTTTGTTCTCTGAAATGTGTAAGCCTCCAAAATGTGAAAAGTCAGTTAGGTGAGACCCTACTGAGATATACAAAAATTTGGTATATCCCCTTAATGTTGGAAAAATCCAAAATATATAAAACAATAAATTTCTGATCATTTTTCCTGTTAATCAAACGATTTAAAATCGTAAATATCTCTGAATGTATTAGAGTTTTAGAAAAATTGATCAATGAGTAATGAATTGTAGCATTGTTGCAAGAAAATTTCGAATCTTCGAATATTAAAAGTGGCACGGTATGGTAGTTCATAGTCCCTCTATTCTCGTCGCCAATTCAAATCATTAACAAACTGGCATTGGATCAAGTACCAAAAGCATAGCAGATTTCAATTCAATCGGACTAAAATTGGACTAAAATTTTTGAGAATATACAAATAAATGGAAAATATATTGAAACATATATTCATTTTTGGTCTATGTATTGTACCCAAATCGTAAATATCATAAGTAATTGTGGGACTCACCATATTTATTTACACGAGGGTTATGAATAGTAATCTAGCACATCTCATATTAAAAATATAACTAAACCTAACTAAATATCATTCTTCTTCCCATTACTACCCCCCTTTCTACCAAACCCCCCATTATTAAAATTACTATAAATAGCTCACAGAATACACACACACACACATATATATATTATAGTTTTAAAACAAGGATTATTATATATTTGTTTTATAAATGAGTTTGGTTGCGAACGAACGGATTAAGTTTGTTTACCAAACGACACTTCGACATCTGAGGTTAGTTATTCGGCAACAATTCAAACAAACCTAATTATTAATAATATCATTCTTCTCATCCTTATAAATAATACCTTATACCTTTCATGTATTTAAAACCTTATAATAATAAGGTGTTAGTCATTATTATTATTCTATGTTTCTACAGGCATGTAGAGAATATTTCTAGGTGTTCTCTGCATACCTAAACATGTTCCAAGGATTGTTTATTATTTATTGTATGGTATATATAGAGATATCAAATAAAGGGTTGTATATTTTGATTTAGTTATGATTTAAATAACTTGAATGAAACTCATTGAACGATAAATGGTACAATCTTAGTTTAATGGCAAAATTTTTATTATTTAAAAAGATCATTTAAAAACCTATAGTTTTCTTTGGATATCTTTGATAATCTTTATATAAAAATAGCTTTTTGTTGAAGTATAATGGGATGATGTTAGTTGAAATTGAACTAATATGCTCTTTTAAAACAAATTTTCAAGATAAGAGCACCCCGGGTTTTTACAATTAGCAATTTAATTTAATTTGTTTCCTTTTGAACCAAATTTTTGAGTTTTTTGGTGCACTTTAATAAGTTAATTCTCTTAGATAGTACAATTAGCGTCAAAAGTTGATGTTAGTTTTTAAAATTTTATACTTAATTTGTGCCTTATTCATTCGGTACTATATGATTGAATTATCAAATCAATACAAATCAATACAAGTAAGAAGTTGGTGAAAAACAACTTCCAGGATTTGTTTACAAACATGAAAGCTTGGTCTGTTAAGTTGTGTAATATACAATTTTTCTCCAAGCTTATTATCTCTCAAGATCTGCCAGTCGCTATGCTTTGTTTAAATATCTAATGAAGAATATTTTTTGGAACATTATTGTCTAGATACACAAACTAAGTTGTTATATTAGAGTAGTTGATACATGGGTAAATAGACAGCGGACATTGTATGTTCAATAAAACTATGTATATAACAATATACTTCTTAGGCAGCATAGAATGTTTCTCTTATTAAGTCGGCGTGAAAGTAGAAACTAGGATTTAGAAAATGGTGCGAACGGATCACAGTTTATTTTAATATTTTCATGTTATTTTATCCAGATAATTCCAGAAGAAATCGTGCTTGTACTAAGTAATATGAGTACGAAAATTCCAAACAGTTTAGAATTAATTGTAGAATGGCGTGTTTATTAGATAAATAAATCAGACACCCCTGGATGTTCTGCTTTATTTTTAAACCACCTTTTTTAGCTTCACGTTCCTTTTTTTTTTTTTTCGTCAAATCGACTTAAACTTTTACTTAACCGATTCTCATGAAACTTTGCACATGTATTTATTTTTGTATGATCTGAGTATGGAAATTCAAAATTCAACAGAAATTACAATTTTGCTAGTGAAATGTCTACTACCAAACCCCCCGTCCCCCCAATTGCAGCATTTTATGAACAGTTTCAAATTATTTTATACATAGGGCATTATTTTATGCAGAAATGTTTAAGAATCAATCACATTTCGTCAGGCTTTGAACTATGTCAGTTTTATTGTCCGTCTCTTTATTAATTTTTCTTAGATATTATCCATTGGGAATAAATACCGCGACTAGAGCTCGGGAAAGTACTTCTTCAGAGAGAAACAAAGAGGCTATCTCTCGATGCACTGAGGCTGGGCAGGATGCAACTGCGGAGGGTTACCGGATTTACTACCGGGCATTATCACCTGCGGAAGCATCTGCATACAATGCGACTCCATAACGGGTCCATTCTGTGCAGATTGTGTGGCGAGGAGGAAGAAACATCCAGCCACATTATCTTTGACTGCGAACCTCTAGGTTACAGCAAATATAGGATAATCGATGCATCTCACCCCGAATATATGAACCTTCAGGAAGACCTGATATGCAAGGCCCTGGATATTGCCAATATATGGAAGAAGCGAGTCTCGTCAGGCTAAGTTAGAAGGGGGAGCACAATGGACCATAAGATGTATCTATCTATCCAGATATTACCCATGTTACGTAACATGGATTTGCATCTGCCTTCCTCCCATGTAACATCACATAACATAATAGAATAATACCCCGCCCCCGCCCCGCCTCAACCTCAAAACACGTTACGTGGTTTATGGATAACCCTCTAAATATTAGCATTTAGCATATACTGCGAGAGGATTAAATCCAAAATTTTTGATACCGCAATAACACCAGTCTTACTATATGGATACCAAACTTGGGCAACAATTTTTGATACCGCAATAACACCAGTCTTACTATATGGATACCAAACTTGGGTATTAGAGATTGTATTCAAAATAAGGAAATACTAAAAAGATCAAAAATACAGGACACTGCTTCTATATCCAAGAAACTCAAATGGAGCTGGGTAGGAAATTTGATACTTACACAGGACAATAGATTGTCCAAGTTATGTACTGAATGGTTGTCGATGGAAGGCAAAAGAAACAGAGGCAGACAATTCACAAGGTGGTGCGATCCTTTTAGGACGTACGCGGGCGGCTTGTGGATGAGATTGACAACGGATAAAAAAACGTGGAAGCATGTCCTCAACTTGTTGCATGTACTACAAGAATAACTTTCGGGGAAGGCCGTATACCCCCCCAGAAATGGGTGCAGGCTGGTATTATTATTATTATTATTACGAGACCTTTAATTGCATGTACACCACCTTCAAAAAAATTGAACCAGTTGAAACATTCTAAGTGTTGCTGTATGTAATATTATACATTTATTAAGGAATATTTAGAATGTGACTTACTGGTTTAAGTTTTATGAACGGGAGTGTACCACTGACACTTAACCGATAGTTTTGTTATAAAATATCGCCGACTGAAATGTGTATCTGACTGAAACATCCTGTATATTTTAAAATAAATATGCATACATATATTATTTTACACACTACCACAGCTTCAGAATATTTCACTTCAAAAAACCTCTCTGTGCTTCGCTGTCTCCATCTTCCACTTTAAATGCATGCAAATATGCATACATACATACAGTTAAGAATATACGACACTAATTACGGAAACCATTACTCAAATATAAGCGGTTTGATGACGGACGGCAGCCGGATGGACGTAAGTGTACCGAGGACACACAACACAACATGATAATGATGATAGGGTAGAAATTTAGACGTGGAGCAACCTCAGAAACAAACAAACTGTATATATACAGTATGTGTTGGAAAGCATTGCTAATAGATAATCAATGTTAAATATTATTTACTATAATAACTATACACAAGATGCTTAATAAAGAAATAAAAATAGTGGGGGTACTTTGTAGTGTGCGTGTTTTGTCTGCTTGCTTGACTGTGTTGTACTGCATTAACATGTAATGAGAGTGGGTTAAATATGTTCATTGTTGTCTTCTTAAGCTTAGCATTACTTCTAACAATGGAAAATTCTTTTTTGAATATCCCTTATTATTTGTATGTGGAATGTTTGAAAATAAATGATAGTATTCTATTAACGGTATAACATAAAATAACAATCTACACATATTAAAAGAAAAACAGAACCCCAAATAGAAAAAAAATAGAATTCCGACAAAAAAAAAAGTCAAACCAACGGTTCGAATATTCCTCCATTATTTTCTAAACAATATCCGAGTCAATTGTAGAAATCTTCCCGTGTATTTTCTAGCACTTGAGGGGATATATTCGCACAATTGTCAACAATTCTTTGCCTGAATTGTTGCAAATTTTCAGGCCTATTCCGCGAATAGATCTATGTTTTGAGAAAACCCCACAAAAAAAGTCGGTAGGAGATAGATCTGGCGAACTGGCTGGCCACTTGATTGTTCCAAAACCATTCATAAGACGTACCTGGAAAGTATTTCCAGACATTCCAGTCCAGACATGCAGTTTCAGTATGCATACGTGTATATGTATGGTTTTATAGTAAATATTTTATTTATTTATTTTACATTGATTCTCTATTAGAAATGCTTTTGAAAACGGTCTGTATATATATATATATATATATATATATATATATATATATATATATATATATATATATATATATATATATAATAATAATAAAAATTTTAATTTTCCGTCATCAGAACGACAGCAAGCGTTAGTTTTTCTCGTTCTTCTTGTGCCTCAGATTAATATACAAAAACTTTTTTGTTGTTGAGTGTGTCGCTGCTTTACTCTTGAAATATACCTCATCCTGTGTTTTTACATACACGTGGTTGATTAAAAAGATTTCTACCCTTGAAAATTTATTTTATAAATATTTCACTAAACTACATCTTATAGTCCAAGTGCTGGAGGCTTGAGAACATGGCATTATAATATGGTTCATATTGAGATAACTTATTCTCTTCGATTTGCCTTGCATGGAATGAAATTGCATATCTCGCACGGAGTTTCCTTTTAGAAGGTTTCGAATTACTTTTTTGCATGGATAGTTTAAAGTCAGTAATATTCACTATAAACGAAAAAGTATCACCTATATCTAATGACGGTTTCAAATGATGTTTCATTTATGATAAATAGTTTAGCTATAATAGCAACCAGTCCAAGTGCCCATGCTGTCAAGGGGTCTTTGCTTGCAACTGGGAGGTTGCTAGTTTCCTAGTCCAAACGGTGGCTATTTAAAAAAAATACCATTACTTTTTTCCCAAAGATGAAACCTAAACCTGTTATCTTATGCAGAAACCACCGGCCGAGATTCGGAATCCATGAAATGGGAATCAGAAACTTTTTTTCTTCATAGTGAACTAACTTTATGATTTCCATTCTAACGTCGATAAGAAATTACAAAACCTTAAACTTCCTAAATTAACAACTGAAAAAGAATCGTAACCGTCATTCCATACGAGGTAAATTTGCTGAAATACCGTATTTCTAGCGAAATACAGCCAGTCTGCCGCCTCTTAGCTCTTGGACTAACATCTATATTAGAGATATGCATATTTAAAACCTTTTATTAAAAACTTTTTTAATAAACAGTTTTTTTTAAAGTATTTTTGAAATGAAATTTATGAAAACAAAAATATTACCCAAATTTTTTCTTGGAGTTTTGAATAATTTTTAATTATTGTAGGGGAGAAATTAATTATAAGTTAAACAAAAATTTTTAATTATTTTTAATATATTAGGAATATGTTTTTTATACAGAAGCTCTAATTACTTCCAAAATTCAAGAGTTAATTGTTTTTAATTAACTTAACAGAGTGGCGAATAACCCTGGAGAAACGTTGAAAACTTGGAAATGGTAGGGCATTTTACGACTCTGACAAAGCCAGACAATTTTGGCCACGGAAAACGCCGAAAATACTTTCATAATCAAAAAATTTCTTTTTCAATTATGTTTTTCATTGGATGAAACTCTTTATTTATTGAAAAAAATTGCATTGTTTAAGTTCTCTTGGTCGTTTATAATAGATAGATTGTAAACGCTGCCCTGGAAGGACTACACTTCGACCATAAGGTCCATTGTGATGCCTAAGGATGTGAGTAGAGTGGAAAGAATTTTTGTGTATAGACAAGGAATTGGTAGAATATGCGGCTGCAGCCGACTATGATAGGAACTATGCCGATATTCATCTGGAGTTCGTGAAGGAAACCGCAGAAAACCTTCTCAAGCATAGCCGGATACTTCGTTCTTATCCATACGCCAACAATTAAGTCAATAAACCGTCCCTTTTTTTTCTTATTAATTGACAAACTGCCGATGTCGGGGTTCGAACCCAAGACCTCCCAGTTTCCAAGTAGGCATACTGCGCAGACGTAACTCCTTAGACCGCTCGGCCACTTGGACTGGTTCGTTTAGTTCGTTTTAATAATTGTTGATTAATATTTCGGGAACAATTTGTCATATTTAATCAAATTTAACTTAAATCAAACAAAAATCTTGTTAATTTGACAGTTTCCGAGATATACTCTCAATATATGATATTATATCCCCTTTTAACACGATGTTCGTGTTTTTTTGGGTTCAATTTACCTTAAACGCGAATTTTCCCGGCAATAAAAGTAATTTTTTAATTTTATGTGAATTTTTAAGGTATAGAACCCAGTAGAAAAGAGTCGAAGAAATCCCAATATGTTCTCTGGCATCGATTTGAACGCAAATAAATTATTTAAAGTGAATTGTTTAAAGTAACCCAAAGACCATAAAAAGTCTAGTTATTTTAACGATTTGACGATGATATCCCGTAAACTTACATACTATTTCAGATGATATCTCATAAACTGCTCACTAAATCATTAAATGAATACAATTTTATAGTGTTTTTGGATCAAATTTACTTTTTTCTTCAACTTTCCGTTATCAAACAAACTTAATTTAGTTTTTGCCCTATGTACGGCACATATTTGGCTAATGTTTACTTTACCATATATGGATCAGGCACATTTTCAGCTAAACATATAATATTTACGTTCTAATTTCCGATCCAGAGACACACAAGAAGTCTCTCGTAAATGATGTTCTGTACAAAAACAGAAAAAAAAGAAGCCTTTTTAGTCTTTTTCTCGTATATTATTCTATGTTCATCTTTTTAATTTACATTCAAAAGCAAAAAAAAACACAAAAACACTGCTGTCGGCAATATTTTTGTGATGATAGCTCTTTTATGCTGTGTTCACTGATATTTTTCTTATAAGCTCTCGTATACAAAGCAGCTTGCTAAGCACTGTGTGTTCAGAGCGTTCGTTTGCATTCATTCACCATCTAGCTATGTTCTACGCTTCTTACGCTTATGATAAACAAAAACGTATACAGATCAAATTCGATTCACTGTCGTTCGTCGTTATATTCGTATTCAAACGATGACGTTATATTTGTTGTTGTTGTTGTTTTGATATAAACGAAGCATTTTTTTTAACGTCTGTCTCAGCAACAACAAAATAAAATTGTCAAGAATATAAATATTGTTGTATTTATTGTTGTTGTTTTTTATGTTTTTATTTAACGTTTTGAAGATACAAAGTGTCCCGGAATAATTATCTAACAAAAAGGCGTTACGCAGGAGCTGCGTCAACTTAGCGAATTTCCTTACAAAAATGACTCTCTAGTCACAATTTAAGTCTGATCAAAATGAAATGTCGTATCTGATATTATTGCAGTATTTTCAAGGCCATTTTTCTTAATAAATGGCATACGTCAGGGGGTATGGGGGCATAAAGATAGATGAAAACAGAAAATATAACATATCTCTCTTAGTATTAGAATAATCGAAAAATGTATAAGGAGTAAAGTTGTAGAAAATCAAGTTTGCTACAATTGATCACCTTATCATTTTTCTCAAAGTCTAATGTGAACAGAGATATTTAGAATTTTAACTTTTAATCTTTAATTGTAAATATTTCTGTAAATATTAGTGAAGCAGAAAAATGATGAGAAACAAAATTACAGTAAAACTTTGTTCCAACAAATTACGAGGGATAGCCGAAGAAGAGTAGGAAATCAATACTGATGATGACTACCTAGAAGTCGAAATTCACATTTATATAATAGAAATAGTTGATCTAGGAATTGGGTATGAAATTCTACTCTTCCGTAACATTTTTACGAATTTATCTTCGTTTAGTCGCAATCCGAGTATTTTGGTTTTTTTTAATTTCAAAATCTCTCAAGTCATTTTTTTAAACCAATATCATGCGGAATATTATCCGCCTTAAAATATTATCCGCGTGTTTTTTTCCAAAGTGTATGTTTCCATCACAAACAACTTTTATTCGAAACAATTTTTCGAAAAACTACAAAAGTTTGACAAAAGGACATCACTTTTGAAGTCAATGGTACATATAAAGATTATTAAAATAATCAAAGAGAACTCAAGGTTTATTGAAATTACATTTCAGTTTGTCCCAATTCCTAGAACATTTGTTTGTATTTTATAAATACGTATTTCGACAACAATGTAGTCATCATCAATATGAATAAGCTAATCGTAACTATCTCTGGGATATGGATTTAGAGATATGTTGCTTGTTGCTAATTTGGTGCGTGTCTCACAATGATATAAAAATAGTTCTGTCTTTTATACGATTTGACTCAGGGTATGAGCTGACCTGAGGATTATTTGAGTTGTCTGACTAACGGATTAGGTGTTTGAGGATCCCCACCTATTTAATGATGGTATCTTTTTGTGACCATACGGTGTTGTTCTTATCACTAAAGTGAGGGTATCGAAGCTAACCTTGATATTCAGGTATTAGATTTTTATTTTTTTTTTTGAGTACATAGTAAACTCCAAAACATCAAGTTGGCAGTTATTTTCCATCAAATTTCAGAAAAACCTACATTAATTCAAGTGTGTAGAATCCAACTTTGTTAATATTTTCTTTGTGATTCTCTATATAAGTCCTGAAAGTAAGGTACAGTTATTTTGAGATACTCTGTAGAATACAAACAGAAAAAAAAAACACAAGTATATGCAAATATTCAACCTAGAAAGTTCTATGTTTTTGTGTAGTACGTTTTAAGGATTTTGTTTGTACTATTTTTGGAGTACTCAAAGTGTTTTTTGTTATTTTTTTTTCTAACTTTCATAAATGTACTGAATATTTTTTTAAAATAAATTATGTATTTGTTTTCAAATGTTATGGAGTTTTTCATATTAAATGAATTTAACTTGTTATTTTTTTTTTATATTTTAATATAAACTAAAAAGTAACAAAAAATTCTGTAATGAAATTTTCGTATCAAAAATTTTGCTGTAAACTTTTTTTTTGAATTTGGCATTGTAAATTTTTTCTATAAAATCAAATTTTACGGAATTAAACAAAAATAACTTTTATTTGGTTCAAAATATACATCTTTAAATTGTTTTTTTTGTAAACTAGCGTCTATTTATTTCCATTGTTAGTATCGGTGCCTTTTCGGTTATATTATGCTAACGGAAGCCACTAACGTTTACTTACTTTGACATTTAAGTAATATTTCTAGAACATTGATACCATTTAAATGGCTCAGTTGGTAGAGCATTGGTCTAGAATGCCAGAGGTCGTGGGTTCGATCTCCATCCCTAGACTTGTAAGATTTTTCATATCAATACATCTACTTTATTAAAGAGAGCTCTGAGTCATTTTATTACAAATTCATTGTATTCATTTGGCATGTAAATTAAGTGTCATTGTTATTGGAAAATTTGACACCCGACAATTTGTGCTGGTTGAAGAAAGAGAGAAAGAGTTTGTTTCATCATTTCGTTCAGTTGAAATTTGATATCTGAAATTTGAAACTTCTTTCTAGTTCATTACAGTGCGCAAATGTTGGCGCATTTTGATTTTGATTTAAGGAATGAGTTTAATGATTTTGCATTTGGATTGATTTAAGGAATTCTATTAATCATAATTCAATTAAAGAGTTCAGTTTATGGAAAAAAAAACTTTACAATCATTTTAAAATATTTAAAATAATATTTTATGTATTGAAAATACATTTTGAATAAATTAGTACTTTTCTTCTACAGATAAAATTTTTATTTCGATCAAAAGTTAAAATTTATGTCACATGTCAAGTTTTTATAAACATTCAATAAGTTTTTACCAAATTTCATTACATCCAAAAACAATAAATGACTTTTTGCGTCAATAAAAAAATCTTTATAATTCTACTTTTCATAATGAAGAACCAAATCGTTGATATATATTCGGGTGTCTTAATATGACTATACAGTTGGAATTAGGTACAGAAATGTCTTCATCATTATTACTTCATGTTTATGATAAAAGCCGCAGAATATTAGAATTACGAGCAACAATATCAATATGATATCATTTTGATTGGCTCGTAAAGTTTTAAATGTATATATTGAAAAAATCTGACCTGATCTTGATAAATTTCACTAACTCTGATTCTAATGTACATAATGGATTTAATGTCAGTCAGAAGTGACGCTGGTTATGTTCTATCATAATAAAATGTAGAATCATTGGTTTTAGATAGATAGAATATATCATTTTTCTATTGTACTTTTTCATTACTATATCATTTTATTAAAATTTTGTGTCTAAATAGTAGCGTTGACCTTATTTAGTATTATTTTAATAAATTATTTAAAAAGAAGTATAACTTCTTATGTGCGTACATAAGTACACGCACACTTTTTTAAATTCTGTTTTCCATGGTAATCTCTTAGATATGAGGTATCGTTAGAAGTTTCTATTATATGAGTTTTGTTCTGTTCTGATTTTCTTCGATTTTAAACTGTGTAAAAATAATTTTTGAATCTTAAACAGTATTATTAGCTTATCAAATGATAATTAATGAGAACTCTAGGTTTTTGAAATACAATTTCAAATTCGCCCAAATACCTAGATCAGTTTTTGTATTATAAATACATATTTCGACTACAAAGTAGTCATCATCAGTATAAATTAGCTAGTCGTAATTTACTCTTTGACAAATGGAAATAGATAGAAAATCGAAATCAATAGACAAAAATAAAAATAAATAAAAAAAGGAAACAAAATAAATTAAAATAAAATAAATTTTATTGAAATTAGTCTTGTTAAAATTGCTTTCATTCAATTTCCACTTTTTAAAATCACTCTTATTAAAATTACTCTTATATTGAAACTCTCAGCAAATTAGCCACGAATAACATATCCTGAGACAATATAAGAGTAATTATAAGAGTGATGTTAACCAAGAGTAAATCGAATGAAAGTAATTTTAACAAGAGTAATTTCAATAAAATTTATTATATTTTAATTTATTTTTTTAAATTTATTATTGATTTATATTTTTGTCTATTGATTTCGATTTTCCATATATTTCCAATTGTCAAAGACTAAATTACGACTAGCTAATTTATACTGATGATGACTACTTTGTATTCGAAATACGTATTTATAAAATAAAAACTGATCTAGGTATTGGGGTGAATTTGAAATTTTATAAACAGTATTGTAAACATATTATTCAAAGTACTTCTTCAAAGTCACATAAGGATCTATATTAGAAATGTTAAATCCTTTATTTATGATAATTCTTCTAGACATTAAGAAAAAAAGAGATAAAATATTTATTTAGAAGTGGTACTAAAAATTTTTTATCTAACATTTACAGCCCTCTGTATACAATTAAAATAATAATTATATCGCATTGTTTTGTATATTAATAAATATTTTAATTTTTGTGTAATTTTAATATTCATTTCATACAAATTTTATTATAAAATATCAAGGATAAATATAATTTTTGTATATGCTTAAAAGTTTACAGCTACATAGAAATCGTATAAAATTAACGCAAATACTTTGTTTTTTACCAGATTATGTATATTAACGCTTATACAGGATGTCCCAGAATTATTACTCCTAAATTTTAGAAGTGATAGATAAAACAAATAATTTTCAGGACATTTTTTCCCATCAAGAATATAAAAGTGAAAAATATCCAAATTATCGCATATTCTCATTAAAAGATTTTCTAGTAAAAAACAATATTTCCAGGAAAATATCTGTGAACTTGCCAAATAAAATATTAAATAATTACTGAGGAAAACCATGCAAAGACCCATATTTTTATTAACCTTCAAGTTTCTATAGATCTCTTGGAAGTGCTTTAGAGGTTTTGATGATCGGTCAGTGAATTAGCTACAAATTGACGATTATTGATGTTGAATTTCTCGGTAACCAATAAATTCATAAATTCCAAGAAACTTGGAATACTCCAACACTAGTTGATCGTCCCTTTGACTTATGAAAGCTGTCAGTAAACTGAGCTGATGTATAGGGGTGTTGAAATAGCTGAAATTTATAACAGTGCGTATAAATTCGAAAGCGAAAGTCTAATAAACATAATAAAAATCATTTTTGGAATCACCATTCAAACTAAATGACTTTTATTTATCGTTAAAAAAGTCATTGAAAATGTTCAAAGTTCATTTGGTGTGTTTAAAAATGATTTCGTAAAGTTTAGTTTTTTTTCTATATTTGAGTAACGATCTGATAACCAGTCCAAGTAGCCGAGCGGTCTAAGACGTTATGTCTGCACAGTATGCCTACTTGGAAACTGGGTTCGAATCCCGACATCGGCAGTTTGTCAATTATAAAGAAAAAAAAAAGGGGCGGTTAATTGACTAAACTGTCGGCGTATGGACAAGAACGAAGTAACCGGCTATACTTAAGAAGGTTTTCTGCAATTTCCTTCACGAACTCTAGATGAATATCGGCATAGTTCCAATCATAGTCAGCTGCAGCCGCATATCCTACCAATTCCTAGTCTATATACAAAAATTCCTTCCATTCCATTCACATCCTTACATCCTTAGGCATCACAATGGACCTTATGGTCGAAGTGTAGCCCGTCCTGGGCAGCCTCTTCAATCTATCTGTCTAACGATCTGATTAACCTGGTTTATAAGTACAGCTCCAATTATTGGTACAGCTCCTGTTATCTGAACTTCAACTATCTGGGCCGTCAATTAAACGAATCACTTTGGGGTGAAAGAAGATCAAATTTAATCAATTTTCGCAGCAGTGTACATTGAGAAACTCCTGTTTAGGGTCGACTTTATTTTTCATACACAACACTATACACTATACAATTTAGATTTTTGTTTTTAAAGACCTTTTTTCATTATTTATTCAGTATATATTTGATTATCCGAATCGGGTCTAATGTGTAATACGCAGTTCC
The DNA here is from genome assembly GCA_963920215.1 of Nineta flava. Lineage (NCBI taxonomy): Eukaryota > Metazoa > Arthropoda > Insecta > Neuroptera > Chrysopidae > Nineta > Nineta flava. The sequence continues at coordinate 130,024,057 of OY986041.1, forward strand.
TGGTTTATTAATGCAATTCCTTTCGAAATTCCGAAAAATATTTCGTACATAGAGATATTTCAATTTTTCGGACAGTTATTGGTATATTTAGTAAAAATAATTTTGCAATCTAAGTACACGGTAGGGCATCGGCAATTACCAAGTGGGCCTCTCTTTACCATATTTTCAACGTTGCTATGAAAAATGTACATAAGCCTCCAATTTATAATTAATAGGGAATATGCATGAAAATTTTTTTTCACATTTATTTTCAGAATATGAAAATACTGTTAATACTGTAATAATATTTAAAAACGAAATTAAAATCCGACAAATATCAAGGAAGCTATAAGCTTTTAAAGATTATTATCTGTCTCTTTCTTGCAAAAATACTAAAAACGGAGTTTTACGTGTATTTTAAATGGTGAAAGTGTAATATGACGTCACATAATATATCAAGAGGGCTATCACCCTGTTTGTCTAATCGGGAATTTCAATCATTCATATCTCGCTTATTTTTAAAGTTATTTAAAAAATAATTTTACCTTGATATTTGTCAAGTAAACATGCTTCAATTCAAGTGAAAAAAATTTTCATTGGGCCTCTCTTTACCATATTTTCAATGTTGCTATGAAAAATGTATATAAGCCTCCAATTTATAATTAATTGTAGAGAGCTTTACTTTGTGGAACTCCATAATTAGGATTTGAAGAAAAGAAACTTTCAATTTACTTTGCTAAGTCCATTATATTTTATTAATATTTTAATAATTTTAAACTATGACATGTTTCGTCTAATATAGACATTTTCAAACTGTGAAAACTCCAATTTATGTAACTATTAATTAGGAGTAGTTATTTTGATACACTCTGTATACTTTAAAGTTAAATACTATATAGAAATCGTATAAAATTAACGCATATCGTTCTTTTCCAGACTATACGTACAACATAAAATAACGCTTCTAGATACACACCAACCATCGTCAGTCTACGAGTCTACGTCGACGAGTTTCTTTTTAATAAAATAATATAACTGAGTTAGTTAGTTAACTTGAACGTAATATGAACATATATTTTTCCATTAAATATATGTTTCCCCCATATTTTAAATATGTTTTTGTCGGTACTACTTCAGTGTCTCGTCGTGGTTGCACGGGGTGGTAGGTTGGTGGCTTGCTGGCAGGATGGAAACGTTATATATATATATTAAAACTCTTGCTGTCTACGAATTCCCTCTCCACACGTATAGAGTAACGTAATAACTAATTTTAACCCTTCACAAATAACAAACATCGAAGTGTAGAGAATTAACTTTTGATTTGATTAGGTTTTTCAACTGTAGGTAGTGTATATATATATATATATATTTATATATATATATATATATATATATATATATATATATATATATGTATATTTATATATATATATATGTATATATATATATATATATATATATATATATATATATATATATATATATATATATATATATATATGTAACGGTCTATATATATAGACCGTTTTTAAAAGCATTTCTTATAGAGAATCAATGTTAAATAAATAAATAAAATATTTACTATAAAACCATACATACACATACATACTGAAACTGAATGAATATCTAGACTGGAATATTGGGTGACCATATTATAGGACCATTCTTCATTGACGGATCTTTAAATTCTCAAAAATTTTTGTGTTTGTTACGAAATAATATTTGGCGAACTGTTGGAGCTCTTCCTAATTTAGACCTGGAATCTATATGGTTCCAACCAGATGGTTGTCCTGCACACAATGCCATGATAGTAAGGCTGTTCCTTTTCAAAAGCATTTCTTATAGAGAATCAATGTTAAATACTAAAATAAAATATTTACTATAAAACCATACCTACACATACATACTGAAACTGAATATCTGGACTGAAATATTGGGTGACCATATTATAAGACCATGCTTCATTGACAGATCTTTAGATTTTCAAAAATATTTGAAGTTGTTACGAAATAATATTTTGCGAACTGTTGAAGCTCTTCCTAATTTAGACCTGGAATCTATATGGTTCCAACAAGATGGTTGTCCTGCACACAATGCCATGATAGTAAGGCTGTTCCTGGAACAAACTTTCTAGGAACGTCTTATGAGTGGTTTTGGAACCTTCAAGTGGCCAGCCAGATTGCCAGATCTATCTCCTAACGACTTTTTTTTGTGGGGTTTTCTCAAAACACAGATCTATTCGCGGAATAGCTGTGAAAATTTGCTACAAAGGCAAAGAATTGTTGACAATTGTGCGAATATTTCTCCCCAAGTGCTAGAAAATACCCGGGTAGATTTCTACAATCGACTCGGATATTGTTTAGCAAAAAATGGAGGAATATTCGAACCGTTGTTTTTTTTTGTGGGAACTTTTTTTTCTTTTTGGGGTTTTATGTTTCTTTTAATTTGTGTGGATTGTTGTTTTATGTTATACCGTTAATAGAATACTATTATTTATTTTCAAACATTCCACATACAAATAATAAGGGTTATTCAAAAGAATATTTAACCCACTCTCATTACATGTTAATGCAGTACAAAACAGTCCAGCAAGCATACACAACAGACACACTTAAGAGTCCCCCACTATTTTTATTTCTTTATAAAACATTTGTGTATAGTTATAATAGTAAATAATATTTAACATTGATTCTATATTAGCAATGCTTTCCAACACATACGGTATATATATATATATATATATATATATATATATATATAGGTATGCTAGTTAGGTATGCTATTTTCCTGTCTCGTTTTCGTGTATAGTAGTATGTACGATGCGGTGGTTTGATTTTATTACCGAGACATGTAGAGTTTTTGTTTTTGGTTTAGTACAAAAATAAATTTTGTTTTTCCAATTGAATAGTGAAAATTCCAACAACATCTATACTATTAATTAACTTTTTTCTGTAATTATTTGAGAATATAGCTGGTTTTGAGAATATAGATTGAGGTATGTGCTTGTTGTATTGTAAAATTTATGTGGTTCTACACGGTGAAATTTTAGTGCAGCAAGATAGTATATTGATGGAGAATCGGGCCAGATTCATTGCTTAAATAGATATAGAAAATGCATACATCAAGGTAGGGAAAAATTATGCACACCCTGCTTTGAATCCTTGTGCTTATGTTGGTATAACATTGGCTAGGTAAAACAGAAATTCTGGGTTTCATTTCCATCAAGACGTGTATGAATATCATATCAATTATTAACGTCAAAAAAAATATATAATAAAGTTTAAGAATTACAAAATGTAGTAATAGTCACGGTTTGGTACGAAGGCCGCATCCCCTTAAACTTGTTCCGACGCATTTCCGTGCTATAGATCAAATAACGTACCGTTGTAATTCTGGCAACAATATTAGGCCTGTAAAATGTTTGCAAAAATTTTAAAACAAATTATTAAAATATTGTTCCATCTAAGAAACCTTAGAATTGGCACGAAATCCAATCGAGGTTCTCGAGGACTCGCAAGTATTGGCAACACATCGTTAGTTAGTGCTAGGATCAAGTAAAATATAATTCCCCTGTTAGGAATTTTACCTTGGACCTATGGATAGTGCGCCCAGCTTAACTTAATATAAAAAAAAAAAACTCATGAAGCTAATCATTCGTGGTGCAAACATGGAGCCATACTTCCACCGGTATTAACGAAATCGGCATTTCAAATGCTTATCCAAATGTTTTGATACCAATCTTATATATATCTTATGCGTGCTAATTCAAATGTTGGCCAATATTTCGATATCAATGTTTATACATGTCTTAAGACTAGTAATCCGTAACTCTAAACTGGCGAAACGAACAATGTTTCTACGTTGGTTCACTGCTAATTACTGTAAACAATAATATCAAGATTTGGCATACAAATATGCTTTAAACAAGCCTTGTTTTTTCGAAATTTGATAATTTAGAAAAAGGTTCGGAAATTCTGTATAAACTCCGATACGAAATTCTGTATAAACTCCGATACGAAACTCAGATACGAAATTTAAGGTTGTAGGATCGTGCATATCGGAAATATAATCAATTGTTATATACACAGCTCATATGAAATTTGGGAGAAACGAAAAATCGTGTATTGATTTGCACGTTATTTAGAACAACCACGAAACTTTTTTATCGTATTAGGTATCTAGAAAAAATTCTCCGTATATCCGTATAAACGAACCGAACAGACAGATATAGAACTGTAATTTATCCGATCAAATAAACGTTATTTTTATTGTGTACCTATAGTTATATAGTACAACATTTTTTTGATGGGGGGATATTACACTAAATTGCATTTTTTTTTCGTATTTCTTGTTTAATTGTTACTTTATTGAAAAATACCTGTTCGTGTTTCGTTTTTTAAAATAATACATTGAAAATACGGAATGTATCAAATTAATATGTATTATGTAACTCTGATTTTTATAATATTATTTAATAAACGTATATTTTTTTCATAAACCTATAACTTACACGTGGTCTGATCAATGCACAAGAAGGTACGCTGCCGAGTTATGAACGTTTTTTGTATACAAATGATAGAAATATTAAATTTACTTCTATACATCCATATAAGGTAATATATAGGGAAAGCCCAGTGGTGTAGCATAGAGGGGGCGGCAAAATTTCACAATAAATAATAATATCTTGTAAATATTTGAACCATTTCATATTTTGATAGGGCAATAAAACACTTTACAATTAAAATAAGACGAATAAAATTTTGGTGAAAGACAGAAGTTTTATTTTTAATTCTAACAAGTATATAATTTTTCAATAAAAGTATAAATATTAACAGTATCGTTCTAGTTCTAATTGAGTCGAGTTGCGTTTTCAATATTCAATTCGATAATAACTTAATCTTGTTGATCGTCAAGGTATAATCATAAGTGTTCTATACATGTTATATCAATGTAAGTGGTGAAAAAAAAAATGTAAATGGCAAATATACGTGAAAGAATTTTTGTAATAAAAGTGATTATTATATTGTAAACATATATATATATATATATATATATATATATATATATATATATATATATATATTTATATATTTATATATATATATATATATATAATATATATATATATATATAAATATAAATATATATATATATATATATATATATATATATATATTTATATATATATATATATATATATAATATATATATATATATAAATATAAATATATATATATATATATATATATATATATATATATATATATATGTATATATAAGTGATATATATATATATATATATTTGTAACCTGTACAATACACAACTATGATGACTGATCTTGCCGAAAAGTTCTTTAGACTTACTGTACATTATAGTCTTTTAAATTGAAATATCTAAATAAGAGGGCGGCAAAATTTTCTTCCACCCCGGGCGGCTGACACCCACGCTACGCCACTGGATATGCCTCGAACTAAACTTTTGCATAAATCTTTGTGTCTACATTCTAAAAATCGGAGAAAAGTCTCGAACAAATTCACTTTTTCTAGAGAAGGGATTTTGTATCGAAATTTATACTATAAAACTCTATTTAGTCGTTTAGACCACCTAATATGAAACTATTTTCAAGTCGTTAATGTAAAATTAAAATAAATTTGTAACTTTTACGAAAAAATATATAAAAAATAAAAATTCAATTACATTAAAAGTGTGTTTATAACGTGTGAATTAGAAATATAATTTATAAATACAACAATAATTTTATCACCCACAATATTGTCGAATCAATGCCAAACTATTCATTTAGCTGCCAAAAATTTTATAGTTTTGAACAAAATCATCATCACTTAAAAGTATGTATGTTTTATATATTTTTTAATGATTTGATTTATTTATTTAAATAAAATTTAAATATTTCAAAAAAAAAACATACATGATTTTGTTTGTTTGCAAATGATTTCTTAAATATTTATTTCTATTCATTCTTAGACTTAAAGTAGTTCCAGGATTGTCTTGTATAATCTGGACAAAAAACTGGTTTGTTTTTATTATAGAACAAATACAAATACACACATATTCTCACATACATATATTTATATAGACATTAATGCAATTTTGAAAGAAAACAATTTTTTTTAATTATTATATTTCGAAAACAAAACGAAAAAACGCGACTCTTTTAATTTTATTTATTTAAGAAATATTTATCTTTACTTTCCTTTTTTTTTAATTCTGTCGGGTTTTTTTAATACAACAGATAATAGTTTAGAGGTGACCGTCATAATTGCGAACTTTGTTATAAATTATCTCACGTTCTAAAGGATCTAAAATTTTTAAACTTCGGGATTTATTACAAAACGTTACTTTTAGCCTGTGAAAAAAAAAATTAACAAAATCTGCCCAAAAGTGGTTTCATGCTGGAACTATCTTACGCTAGACTTGCTATAAATGTTGCTAGTGATAAAATAAGAAGTTATAAACATGATTTTTCAATTAACATTTTGATCACTTCAAATATTCCAACATATGATTTGTGTATTCTTAAACGTCACAATACTATAATAGTGTCGATTTCCAGGATAGTTACTAAGAAACTTTAGCTTCGGTCACGGAATACATTCTTAAACTATAGCTAATGATGCTCAAAATATTGCTAGCGGTATGTAGTAAAACAATAATATAATTTTTTAAATGATAACTCGAATGTTTACTAATTCTATTAATGCATAGGTTAATGCTCTTTATCAGAGTGCATAGTGGTCTGGAATAATTAAAACATATCTCAGACAATTTTGAAATTCAGGAAAGGTCACGGTATAGTTTTTAATTTGATTAAATTCTTGATTTATTGTACAAATAATTGTATTGATTAAGTAAATCATATCTGTTTCAACATATTATTTTGGTTTATACTTAAACGTCACAATACTATACCAACATGAATCTCCATTATAGTTCGATCCCTAGACTTCAGGATATTTCACCCGGTGAGCTAACTGTTACACCATGGACGATTAGCGGGATGAATCCATTTTTATATCATTGAGAGTATTAAGATAGCGAACTGGGCGCAATATTTAGAAGTCCAGGGTACAAGCCCTGGCGGATTATTAATATTAATTCAGTTTCCGTCTGAAGGAGACCTCGAGTATAATCGAAAATTTTCCCTGCTTGAGAAAAAATTTGGGAAAGTGAAGAAATTACATACCACCATTTCGATCATCACTCTATATTACATAATAAATATCTATTTGTTACATTTTGTACATTTAAGAACAATTGTTAATAATGTTCAAGTGAATTGATTGTAACGCCTATTCCGTGTTCACAAAATTTATCGTTTTTTTCTATGTTCTTTACCTACCAGAAAAATAACAACTTTCATTTTCACTTCATAAAGCTATAAATCACATTGACGTCAGGCATCATATCTTTTATCAACTGTGGAAAAACTGTATGAGAGGAAAATTATATATATATATATATATATATATATATATATATATATATATATATATATAATATATGATATGCTGTAGAGATTTTCATAGTAAAATTTCTGACATCCTCCTTTTTGTATAATGGTTACAAAACTTTCTCATTTCCTCACCTTAAAATTATTATAAAGTTAATTACATTATGAGTTATGAAAATTTGTTATACACAAAAGATACTACCGAAATGTGTTTTAATTGAAAATGATATTGATTTTATGTGTGAGGTGTTTTCTTCGAACCCACGGAAAACACTATGTATGTAGGTATATTACCTAGCGACAAGGTTCATTCAACAATTACAAATATACAAAAGCACAAACGTTTTTAGTTTTTGAATATATGAACCACCAGGCTTTTGTGTTAATAATATCATGGTGAAAATTTATCTAATATAGAAGGGGTTTCATAGAATTGTACGACTATGTTTCAGATGGAACAATGGATGCATGGCTTGGCCACATGTATTATTTTTATATCACTGGCGGCTCCCATCATTATACGCTTTTTATTAGTTTCGCCTGTATGTATGTATGTATGTATGTAACCGACCCTTTTGGGCTCGATTTTCTCCTACTTTGAACGATCAGATTTAATTCAAATTTTGCACACCTGCAAAAACCGATGACAATGCAATAATTCGATTAAAATATCCGTTTATCCTGATTAGATTCGCCAGCATTCATCAATTTCTTTCCGCATCCTTTGCATGAGAGTAAGAGAGATAGAGCTAGTGCGCGAACTTCAACTAAAAAATGAAAAATAAATAATAGGTTAAAAAAACTAAAAAAACACGCTTTTATAGAAAATCCAACTAAATAATAGAAAATAAAATTTAATAAATTTGGATTAAGAAAAGTGTAAATAAGAAACAAATGTATATTAATGGAATGAATTATTGACACTATGCACCCCACGCTTTTCTGAATTCAAATTTATTAATTTTTATTTTCTATTTTTTAGTTGGATTTTCTATAAAAGCGTGTTTTTTTAAACTATTATTTATTTTAAGAATATAAATCTCAATGTAACTTACCACCGCTTCCACTACTTCAAATATTTATCGACAATTCCATCAAATTTCCCCAATCACAGAGCTGTGTGTTTGCCGACATGATAAATTAATTACTTGCGCAGCATCTAGTGACATATAGATCAATGTTTAATTTGCTTCAATTTTTGTTTAAAACATCTATATATTATATACCCGGTATATAATATATATCAGGGTATATTAAGTTTAGTTCCGAGTTTGTAACGATTGAAAATAATGATCTTAGGAAAAAATTGTTGTTATAGGTGTTCATAAAATGACCTAATTAGTTCATTTCCACATGTCCGACCGTTTGTGGACACGATAACTCAAAAACATAAAGCCATAACGAGTTGACAAGTTGTGTATGTGTTTGGGCAAAATGGGCAAAACTGCCTATCTTTGAAACCGTAAGAGATAGAACAAAAATTTTAGAATAATAAATGTCCCTTATTGAAAAATAAACATTTTTTGTAAGAAACTGTTTTCATAAGTTCAGTATATACTGGGTATTTAAGCAATTAACTCAGTTAATTGTTAATTTCACTTGTTTTATATAGGTATTGTATTTGATGTCTAATGCCTACTTGACTCTTTAGCGAGGGTTTAGAGTGGATTGCAATTTTCTCTAAATTTAATCTTAATAAACTCGGTGAACTGTTTCAATTTCTCCTGCCTCTATAGAGTTATTGGTTAATGTCAGTTTGTAGAACTACCTACTTAGTTTTTTTTTTGCAAATAAAATATTCAAATATGTAGGATCTCATCGTGAAGGTAAAATATCCAAATATGTAGAATCATAAATTTCGAATTCTGCCCCAATTTTCTAGATCAAAATCTTTTGTATTTTATAAATACGTATTTCGACTACAACGTAGTCATCATCGGTATGAATTAGCTAATTTTAATTATTCCCCGAGGAGATGTTACTTGTTGCTAATTTGGTGACGGTCTGCACGTGCGAAATTCATCGAAATTTATTTCGAAAAATCCTACAGTTCTTTTTAATATTATTTATATGTAGAATCATGTTTACGTGCTATAATCGAGGGAGAGTTTTCCGAACTAGAATTTCTGCCATCTTTTTGGATTTTCACTACTTACTAATAAGGACTTTGGTGTAGCTTTCATTTCAGGATTTTTTTCCCATGTTGTATCATCTTTTTCATATTTTTAGTAAGTCTATGAACCATATTTTTGAATTGCCTAACATATTGAACACAAAATAACATAAAATGGCGTTCTCGGCAAACATCCTTACAATCGTACAATCGTACAAATAATAATAATAATAGTAATATTATTTAAATCATTTATTATATTAAAACTAATTTAAATATGGTTTTACTCAGATAATTTTCATTTTCATAGTATCTATTATTATTATTATTATTATGATTATTATTATATAAAACAAAAGATTTTGAAGTCATGGTTTTCTGGTTGATGTGTGTGTGTGTGTGTGTTCTGTCCAAAATATTATAATGGACCATAATATTATTACAGTCAACCATAACGGAAAAGCCATTATAATTCAGTACGTTTATTTCCTATTCATTAGATTTTAACAAATGGTTTGTTAAATATTCAAAGTTATATTAATCAGTTTATCAATCAGTTTATTAAAGTAATGTTGAGAAAATTCTATTAAATATTTGGATTCATTTTTTTTTCTACATAAAATATACGTTTAGGACATATTACACATGAAATAAGCTCAATATATAGGATTAGACTTATTAGATCAAGGACCCGGCATTAGAAATGTATACTGTTGAAAATGATATTTCTCGTTTTCCGACCAAAAGTAAATGTTAAACTCAGGGGTGAATCCAAGGGGTAGGCGATAATGATTATCGGACCCCTCCCGCAAACGCTTCAAAACCTAATAAAATTATAAGTATTTCAACGTATTATATTTTTATTAAAAGTACCAAAATCACTAGCTATATTTCCATTTTCTCACCTTTTTCTTTGTCATTACTTATATCTTTTTTTAGGACCCCTCTCGAGTCAAACTTCTGAATCTACCCCTTGTCAAAATGAGTATAAAATTTATGAAACCTATAAATTTAAAGAAAATAAGAAATGTATACGATTTATTTGAGCTTTAACCTTCAGGGGATTAAAAATTCGCATATATGTTAAATATCATGTCAGTGGATAATTTGGTGGTTCTGGTCATTCTAAACACATATCTTCATAGACAGAACATCAGAAATTAGATTAGTTTTTTCGCTACGATCATTTCTTTTTTTCGATTCGATGAAATCGATGCATAATAATAGCAACAGTGCAAAATCCACTAAATCAACTTTACCAATTTTTCCAACCAGCAGTTCTGGAAAAGAAAATAAGAAATGAATGCAATTTATTTGAGTTTTTACTTTCTGGGGATTTTCGAAAAAATCGCATACATCTTTGGTTTTCTGTATCTGTCATGTTAGTGGATAATTTGATATGTTGATGTTTTGGCCATTCTGAACACTTATCTTCATAGACTCCTCTGTAAACTCCTCATTTTTGTAACTCTCTGTATATTATTTATTTATAAACAAAGATAAGTAGTATATTTTTTAAATGTGAATTTTTTATTTATGTTTATAACAAGTCAATGAGTCAAAATTTGTAATGTAAATACATGTTAAGTGTTATATCTCCCTATTACGAATAAAAATAAAATAAACTGTTGTATCTGCCAAAAACATTTACTACAAGAATAATCAAAATTGTGAGAGACTGACTGCTTCGGTTCAGGTCGGTTCAATGAACAGGAGTGTATATGAATAGTCATTTACAACATATTTCCACCTTCAGTAATTCCCACACTTTCTGTATAACAATACTATAATAATAATATTACAATTTACTCTAAAAATAGTTTTTTAACTAATTTTAGATGATTTTTGAATGTTTAAAATTCAAATGCACTTAAAATTTATTGAATAATAAATGAAATTACTTGTTTGTGTCTGGCCTCTGTTTGCCTCTGGTAGGAATGGTAGTATATAGTGTAGATAGATGAATGATAATAATACTATTTTTATTACTAGATAATAATAATGTAAAAACAGAAACAAAGCAAAAATAACGATGGTAGGATAGATATTTTTAATTACATTTTAAATATGTAATGAGTATTTTTGTAATTAACTCACTAACTGTTGTTGTCGTTTTGTTTTTAATATGGGGTTGTAGAAGTAGGTGTTTTTTTGTTGTTGTTATTAAAGTATATGAGAATATGATTTTAAATTATTTAATTCGATGTTAGTTATTCTCTGTTATCAATACTAAATTACATGTTTATTCTATTATTTATCCGATAATTCAGTATTGTTTCAGTATACAGAGAGTTTCAACAAACGTGTGGAGGAAATTACAAATAAATCAAAGAATATTTTTATGAAGTTTAGCATTATAGCAGATAATTTATTTAGATATGTAGAGTACAGAATGTTTCATCAAATACGCGTAGGAGATATAATCTGGTATGGATCCAAAACCGATACTAGAGTAGGATCAGGAACGGGTCCATTATTTGCAGATTGTGTGGCGAGGAGGAAGAAACATCCAGCCACATTTTTTTTGACTGCGAAAACCTCTAGGTTACTGCAAAAACAGGATATTCGGTGCATCTCAGTCCGAATATCTGAAACTTCGGGAGGACCTGAGAAGCAAGCTCCAGGCTATTGCCAAAATATGGGAGAAGCGAATCTCTGAAGTAGAAGGAGGAGCATAATGGACCATAAGGTCGATGTTCAATACTTTTTAGATCCCAAGATGTATTTATCTATCTAGGATCAGGACTATACTGAGAGGGACCACGTTTATGCCATAAATAGATGTGCAATTGAGAAGCTTCAGCAGAACTGCAAAGATAGAATTTTATATATTTTATCCGATTGTCGGGTCGCACTTAAAGCGTTAAGTTCACCTCCAAAATAAACTCCAAAATTGTCATGGGTTGTATCGACTCACTGAAAAATCTAGGTTAATATAACAAAGTTACTGGTGCTCCACTTAACGACCCAGAGCTGTTTCTTGGATTGTAGAAAAGCACAATAAAATATAAAATAAAAGAATAGGTGATACAAGAGTCGAACCGTTATTGGGTAAACACTCATGGCCAGAGTCATGCAAAGGCTTTTATAAAAAGCTCTTCATGGAAAAAGCCCTCTGGGCGCTTACAACTAATTACCATGGAAAAATCCAATTGAGAATACTTACTGGTCTTCTAACTGGGCACTACAAACTCAATTAACAAATGCAAAAAAACAATCTCACTAAGAATCATGTTTGTTATGAAACCGGAATTCACATTTTGTATGAATGCGAAGTCTTTCTCAAAAAACTCAGAACCCCTAGAACTCCTTTGAAGGAAAGGAGGACAATAGATCCAATTGGTAGCTTGCTCCTGATTCGAATCTAATCTACATGTTGGAGATGCAAAGGTTATCAATGAGAACTCGAAATGAAATAAGAGGTTTTTGAAATGAAATTTCAGAGTTGGCCCCAATTTCTAGATCAGTCATTTGTATTTTATAAATACATATTTCGACTACAAAGTAGTTATCATGAGTATAAATCACCTAGTCGTAATTATTCCACGATGGGAATTCCAAACAATTCAAATAATATTTCTAATGATTTAATCGCCAAAGCAAATAATTTAGGGGTGTAGAGTGTTTCATCAAATACGTGTAGTAGAAATAAAGATTATCGAAAATAGTCAAAGAGAACTCTAAATTTTTTAAATAAAATTTCAGAATTATTTCAAATTACTAGATCAATCTTCGTTACATAGATAGGTTGACCCATTAGTAACGCCCATTAGTGATTTATTTAATGAATGAGTATTTGTGCATCATTTGGTTTTTAACTCGTGAAGCTTATATGGGAAAAGGTGTAACGTTTGTAAAATTCTTTGCAAAGATCGCTTAGACATCACCAACTGCTGAGAACGTCGCCGGGTAGAAGTTTCGGGGTTTTCCTCACCACTTGCTTGCACCCAAACAATGTTCACATCATTTCGAACTGCACGAGATCTTCCAGCACGCGGAAGATCACAGACAGCACCATGTTGCCGAAAACGCTGAGCCCATCGGTAAATTGTCGGAACATGAAAGAAATTTCGATATGATCTTTGTGTCTGAATAATCGAATGCTGACTTTCAAAATAAAATTGAACAACTTTGGTTCTTTGTTCTGTGCTGAGTCTTAAACCAAAAAGTTATTCACTAATTAAATCATAACGTTACTTATGCGCCACCCTATATAAATTATTTATATAAACGCTTCCGTGACGAAAAATATTCAAATTAGACAAACCCATACATAAGATTTTAAAACACACCACTTTTCGCGTAAAAAACTATTTTAGCAATATATTTTTTGATTGATCTATAAATAAAACGCAAAACGATTAAACTGTCAAAGAATTTCCACTTCATTTTACATTTCATATCTCTCTCTCTCTCTCTCTCTCTCACACGTAGTAAAAATTATCTCACATGCATAAAATAGATAAAAAAAACTTTTTTTTTCTTGTTACCTAAATAAAAGTTGTAAATAAAACTTATACGATATTTACGATCAATCGTTATTTAAATTTAATATCAGTAAGTGCAAAAATCATAAATTATTTTTGTTCCATACAAAACTTATTGATTGTTTTACAGTTTTATAATGTAATAAAATAAATTGTTTTAGATATATACGAAAACCGAAAACTTTTCAAATGAAAATTGTGAAAATTCAGAGTAAAATATATATCGTGTATAAAGTATATATAGATGTGTTTATTTTCTTTTGTTTTTTGGGGAAAAATTGTGTATAAGTGCAATGTCAGTCAGTCAGTGTTGATAAACTCATAACGAAAAAGTTTTCATTTCACAAATAAATAACATTTATATTACATTACCTCTATATAATAATAAATAATGGAGTTTAACCTCCGTTTTTTGAGACACGACGGTCTATAACAGATGCCAACCACATCATTATTTTTCAATTTTTATTAATTTTTTACATTACATTTTTATGATGTGAGTGGAGGGTCAGGAATTCGTATGCAGACTAGGAATTGGCAGCCAAATTTGATTGGAACTATGCCGATATTCATCTGGAGTTCGTGAAAGGAAATTGCAGATAATGTTCACAAGCATAGCTGGTTACTTCGTTCTTGGCCATACGCCAAAAGTTTCGTCAATCAATCGCCCCATTAATTTCTTTAATTAACAAACTGCCGGTGTCGGGATTTGAATCCATAACGTCCCAATTCCCAGTAGACACAACGCCGTAACAAAGGCGGCTACCTATTGTTGTTCGATAATCACTTTTCACCTATTTACGTTTTGAGCGTCCGATGCTCAAAATATTATTCTCGTCAATGATATATGTGAATGGGTTTTACGAGAGCACTATGTTTTGAAAAGAAAAATACAGTTTTTTTAAATTTCTTCATAACTAGTAAGTGTTGGAGCCAAGAGAGGGGCGATAAAGATTATGGTTCCCCTCCTACAAGTGCTCCAAAACCTAATAAAATGATAATTATTTCAATGTATTTTAATTTTTTGCCGACGAACTAACTAAGTCACTAGCTATTTTTGAATTTTCTCACCTCTTTTTTTGTTTTTTCACGTGTTTTTCATGGCCCCTCCAGAGTCCGATTTTGGAATCCAACTTAAATGTTCGATTAGACAAATTACACAGATTTTATTTTGTGTGAAGTAAACAATTCAAACATTTTACAGTTGAATTGTGTCGGAAAATTAAGTTAAGAGAAAATGTTCGGAACAAAAGTCGATTCAGCACAAATTAACTTAAAAAATTTGAAAAATGTCCTGTCGATACTAAAAGAAGTGAGGAGAAAATCCATAAAAGTGAAGATAAGTCTTTAGTAAAGTGCCTGTGGCAGTTTCATGGTTTTCAATTGTTTCTGAAACAATTCACTGTATATTTATTTTCAATGTGTCTTATTCCTTGACTTATTTTAATTCAAAAAATCGATCGAAGTCTTACAATGAAAAATTCGTGGGTTTAAATCCTACCAATGTCAAAGAATATATTTAAATATATTCTGGAAAAACATATACAAAAGTACTCTGTATATTGAGGTTATGGAGCTCTTCAAACCACAGTTTTTTTATATTATATTTTGTTGTTTACGATATTTTTGACATGTACTATAAACAAAAAACATATAATCATAACCATAACCATATGAAGAAATAAATGGTAGGGAAAAAAGGCAAGGGTGTATTGCCATTGTATTTAAAGCTTATCGTCAACCTACCAATTCAGAGAATTTTTGTGTAACTGAGTTAGTTATGATTAAAGTTCCTTTAGTTTAGGAAGGAAGTGAAAAAAAAATTTTATTTTCAAAATAGCAGCAAGCATTGTCGAAAATGACACAGGGAAATATCTAAATACAAAATAATTAAAGCTCATTGACAGAACAAGGAACATCTTTTTAAATTACTTCGGAATATTTATTAAGCTTTGAAATGCCTTGCTGGATCCAAGGAGAAATTAACACGAACATATAGATAGATAGATTGATTGTAGCGGCTGCCATGGGCAGGCTACACGGCGACCATAAGGTCCATTGTGATGCCTAAGAATGTGAGGATGTGAGTAGAGGACAAGGAATTTTGGGTGTAGGCTAGTAGTTGGTAGCCCATAAACATGACCTCATTGATAATGTGGCAGGATAGAAAACTGTACAGGATCGATCGAGTGCTACATTAGTCGAGGGTTATGCTGAAAAAACACTCTGATCGAATTCTCATAACGCACCAAAAGAAGTATAACTTCAAAAATCTGAAAGAAGAAAAAATTATTTCCCAGTAATTGTGTGTTCTGAAAAGAATATACATATATATATATATATATATATATATATATCCTGGCGTGCTTATATGTACTATATTACCTTATCATTCTGGGCCTATTTTAAACTAATGTATTCCTTCTAGAAATTTGTAGGAATCCCCTTGCTTGTTCTATTATTAATTCTGAATTGCGAGCATGACAAACATTGTTTATTTATAAAACTTTTACACTTTTAATGTACGCAAAGAGAAACACAAAGAAAACCTCATCACACCTGCGTCTTTGGTACGCAACAGGACAAGTCAATGACTCGTTTATGAATGAATTTGAATACATCAGAAAGTAGTCATATTTTCTACATAATAATAATATCATATTCTAGGTAGAAGAAAGATATCAACAATTGACAAACTCCTCAACTATGTACACACATAAACGGGAAATTTCAGTAGTTATTATGTCGGAAATGGCATGTGAAAACTGTTATATGAAAAACTAAATAGATAAAGGTACGCCGAAAAGGAAGAAAGGGTAGTCGGAATTTATGAAGGGGGATTTTACTTTTTGCGTCGTTGTTGTTGAAGACAATCATAGCATTAGTAAACTCGTGCAGTGTTGTTGGCGGCTTACGACGATGCATTCTTAAATAAAACGTGAATACGTGAATACACAATCTTTTCGACGACGGGGGGAGTGTGAGGTGTACAAGGAAGTCAGCCCCTGCACGGTCGGGTAACAGTAAGAGGTTTTTTTTATATGTTTGTATAAATGTAAGTAGCATAATTTACTAAAATAGAATATACAAAAAAAACGAAAGAAAAGTTTTCATTTTTCTTTTTGTGTAAGAAAATTCTCTTCTCCTTTGGGGGTGGAGGTGGGGGTGGGGTTTGGTAGTGAAATAAATAAAAATGTATACAAATGGTATGAATGTCTTGCATGCGTTTGTATTTATATTATCGTCTTATAGTTATTACACAAGTTTATAATTTGTGTACAGCGTGGTTTAAAAATCGTTGAATTACACATAATGGCAATTGGATTATAAGCATGTTCATAAAAAGTGGTTCTTAAAATGTTACAGTTAATTGTAATTTGTAAAGTTACTTATGACGTCATATGCCAAAATGGCGGCTTTCAGGAGGCTACATTTAAACAGTTTCATTAACAAAATAATAATTTTTTGTTAGTTTTCACTGTTGAGCCTGGCTACTGTTTCTAATTATTGCCGCCAGATAGCATAGTCCTGAGGAACAAACACCAATAGTGAATAGCGCTTTCGGGTTACATTTCTTTTAGTTTATAAAATCAATTTGAACATTAAAACATGCTTTTTTAAAGTTTATTACTAATCAAAACGTACGTGCTCTTTAACTTTTCATAGCTATAAATTTGGCTTATTTCCTAAAGCTCGTAAGGTAAGCATAAAACCCACTTTTTGTAGCCATTTTGTTTGGTCTTCTTCACGTCAAGTCCTGCCTCCGCAACATTTCTCTACATTCGATTTCCAGGAAGTTATCAGTCTTCTTCTTATTCTACTGCTTTGATTCTATGCCTTCTTGCTTTGCAATTGTATATGGACGAAATTAGTGGAAGACTATATTCAAATAATTAATTTGAAATTATACTTTGTGGGGTGGTAAATCTTAGATTAAATCTGCAATCACTTTTGTGAATTATTTTAATAAACAATTTCTCTTCAAAATGTTCCGATCCATAAATTATCCCAAGTACATTTTTGGGAAATCGTGTTAGGTATAGCGAAACCTTTTGAACTTAAGTATACAAATTTTTTACCTGATAATAGTAAACATATAACATTTAAAATGTTGGCAGTATAAATTCTAACAATCAAACATGTAAATTACCCGAAACTCTTAAAATTAGAAGCTTCATTATTTTCTGGTTAATCTTGGATATCAACAATTTCCAGAGTTTGATTCAATTTACCAAAATGATTCATTTTGAGTTCAATTTTTGCATTCCTTTATGCTGAACATTTTATCAAGATTTATCATTGTATATCATTGTACAAAAACTACAAAAATAGTTCATTATGAATATACTAACAACTTTTATTCGAAAGTTTTTCCCAAAATAAACTACAAAATTTTAAAAAAATGAGCTGTACTTTTGTCGCCCATAGTACAATTAATACTTTACCGTTGTTTTTTACCGAATGCATTTGATAAAATCCATTCCGTTAGTACTTTTATACAGAAGAGCTTTTAATCGCAACATTTTGTAGAAAATAAAATGATTCGGAATAAATTAATTGTAAAAATTTCAAAAAAAATTGCACTTTTTAGAAGCCAATTAAAGAAAACGGCACGTCTCATGTTGATGAATTATACGGAATGGATCGATTCCTTAATTAGAATCGTTCATTCCAACAGAAATGAAATAATATTTATATTATAATTTAAATAACTAAAAAATGATATAATCTCATATTTTTCGAACAACCTTGTATACAGTTGAACAGTTTTTTCTTATGTAATGATTTTTTTTTTCTTTTTTGCGTTTTGTTCAATGATTATCATTACAAGTAAAGATTTTCTTTTTGTAATTTTTCCTCTTCAGTGTTGTTGATGACTGACTGGTCGTTTGGATGGATGGTTAGGGTTTGTGGATGATGCTTCTTACCATATAGCCCCCCCTATGTAGCCCTGTTTTTTGGTTAGTTGCTATGTTGTTGCTTTTCATTTTCATGTTCTTATTTTTATACTTTTATATTTTCAAGTATTAACAATGAATTTTCAGTTGATTTTTCTTCCTTCTACTGTGTGTTGATATTGGAGGGTATTGAAATTAATTCTAGCGTATATATAGAAATGTAAAGAAAAATAAAATAAAATCGTGTATTTCTTTTGGTTTTGTAATGAAATATATTTAACAATAGCTTGAAAAGTCATTGAAAATTATTGTTAATTAAATAGGAAAATTATTCCTTCTTTTATGTTCTGAAACAAATCTTAAAATCCTAATACATATAATTTTCTTGAATGTGCGAGGTTCGACCAAAAATAATCGGAAGAAGAATTCCTTTGTGACCAAAAGGAAATTTTTATCATCTACCACTATAAGCTGTCCGCGTTACTTCGGAGGATTAAAAACTCGTAAAAATAACCACTAAGCGAGTTAATTGCTTAAATACTCGGTATATACTGAGTTAATGAAAAAACACAAGTTGTTTATTTTTAAACAACGATTTTTAAGATGATGGACGATTTCCAAGATGACTATTTCTTGTCTAGCGGATGCAAGGTCCGATTAAGCCCACTCATGAACTTGAAGTTACTTTTTAGCTCTAGAATGCATATGCAAAATTTCCGAATCGATATCTCTTTTCATTTATAAGTTATCGTGTTAACGGATGGATGGGTACACAGAAATAGATTAACTAGATCGTTTTATGAACACCTAGATAGATAGATAGATTGTTGAGGCTGCCTTGGACGGGCTACACTTCGACCATAAGGTCCATTGTGATACCGATATTCATCTGGAGTTCGTGAAGGAAACTGCAGAAAACCTTCACAAGCATAGCCGGTTACTTCGTTCTTGTCCATATGCCTTCAGTTTAATCAATTAATCGCTCCTTTTGTTTTTCTTAATAATTTGCAAACTGTCGATGTCGGGATTCGAACCCATAACGTCCCAGTTTCCAAGTAGGCATGCTGCGCAGGCATAACACCTTAGACCGCTTGACCACTTGGGCTGGGACATTGTAGTCGAAATACGTATTCAAACAATTGTTCTAGAAATTGGAGCAAAATTTGAAATGTAATTTGACCAAACTATTTTTCTTTCACGATCTTTGAAAAATCGAATCACTCCCAATAACGACATTCATAAAATTTAATAGAAACATTTTAGAAAACTTCCACTATTAAAGCAGTTTAGAAAACTTTTACTTCTTTCAACCAAAATAATCTCCTGTCAAGCATATGTACAAACGGGAAATAGTTGGGTCATTAAATTAATAATAAATTTTATATTCAATTAGATCACAATTTAAAAGCAAATAAATAAGAGAAAAAAAAATGTTCATTTATAAACAAATTCATTAATTTTATAGGCATTTTAACTATTTTTATTACCAATAATATTTATTAATACTTTAGGCTTGTTATCACAGAAATTTTATGACAATTTAATGGTAACCTTTTTTTTTTTTATTTTGTAGATTATCTAAAAGTGAGATGATGGAATTACCCGTTGAAATCATTCAAACGGTACTCTTTTTGCTAAGCCGAACCAACAAGATTTTACATAATTTGTAGTTATTTGCGTGAAGTTCCACCAGAGGATCTCTCTAACTAAATAAACCCTTTTTTGACAAAATGGAAACCCGTCTTCAAATTATATGTACAATTATTGTTATTTTTGGAGGCGGTGTCAGCATAGAGAAATTCGCATAACTTTTGGACACCGCCTCCAAAAATAACAATAATTGTACACATATATTTAAAAATTTTTGCTAAGGAGAACTAAAATTGGCACAAGAATATGCAATTATTTTTAGTGCATTTTTTGTTATAGAAGTCGGGTTTCCATTTTGTCAAAATAGGATTTATTTCTCGCTTTTTAGTACTTTGAAGTTCTATAACTGATTTTGTTTGTCTAAATATGGGCATACCAACTAAACGACCTACTAATTTTTAGTGCATTTTTTTGTAATACATTTTTTTTTATCGTTTTTATTTATTTTTTTTTTAGTGCATTTTTTTATAACAGATTTTCAGTTTTTTTTACACGTGTTTAATTTTTTTTAGTTTTTAAAAAAAATTTCTTATATTTCCATTATGAATTAGTAAACCCTTTCAAAAAAAAAAAAAATTTCGCAAAAATCGGTTATTACATACAAAATCAGGATTTTCTCGATTTCCAGGGGATCCCCTCACCAGAATGCGATTTGGTGACAATGGGACCAATCTGAAATCAAACCCTTTAAAAAATTCAAACATTAAAAAAAAAAAATACAGACGAATTGAGAACCATCCTCCTTTTTGAAGTCAGGTTAAAAATGGGTATTTCCAGCACTGTCTTATATAATCAGGACAAAAAACCTGTTTGCTGTTATTATAGAACAAATACATATACACACATACACAACACATACACAACACATCGATGTTTTAGAAATTTGAAAGGGAAGATGAATCGTACATTGGACATACATCAAAATTACATAATTATGACGGTCGTTAAATTTTAATATTTTTTTTAAATGCAACTCCTATCAAATACATGGCATTTATAAAAGTTAAGTGCCTCTTGAATTTAGAAAAAAACATGGCTTCAGGCGCCAAATGTCACAAACAGAGAGTGGATTTATGGCATTGGAGTTTAGTCCTATCTGCTAGATAATAAAAATATCGAAGTTACTCGCAATTTTATTTGGACATGCATTTTAATAAAGATATTTTCTTTTACTGTTACTTTGATTTCCTTTTTCGATGGCCTTCAAAAGAAAGAATTAAAAAAGTTATGTTAGGTTGTAGGGGCTGCCCCAGAAGGTCAGACTTGGTTGTGCGACTGTCTAAGGATGTGAGGATGTGAGTGGAGTGGAAGATTGTTTGTGTATAGACTAGGAATTGGTAGGATATGCGACTTCAGCCGACTATGATAGCAAGTATGCTGATATTCATCTGGAGTTCGTGAAGCAAACTGCAGAAAACCTTCACAAGCATAGCCGGTTACTTCGTTCTTGTCCATATGCCTACAGTTTAATCAATTAATCGCTCCTTTTATTTTTCTTAATAATTGACAAACTGTCGATGTCGGGATTCGAACCCATAACCTCCCAGTTTCCCAGCAACCGTCGAACTGAAGTTGAAGCACAAAGATTAAAGGATAAAGGAAGGATAAATTTTACAAAATAAAACAGGGATGAATTTATGAAACGTTTTTACCGTTTTTAACATTGTAGGCAAGATTGAAAATGTCTGAAAACCGTATTTAAGTGATGTCGGTAGCAATACAAAAGATTGGAGACAAATATGAAGTTAATTGCTATGATACGAGTCGGCTAATTTTTGAAAATGCGCTCATGTCAGACACAAGATGTCTGAAAACAGTATTTTTAGTAATAAAATCACAAAATCTACGTACATTATGTCTGATATTGGTATCAGACATATTGTGATAATACGATCTGAAGGTTACTAGTCCCCTAGTCGATTATAGGGTCATCTAACCTATCGATTCTATATTGTTTTATCCTTGGTGCGATAAGACATGGTTTTGGTCGTGGGCTCTCGTACTATAACACTTTAATAGACATGACAATCAACGATCCCGTCAAAAACAGCTTCTAAATACTACAATATTAAAATAAACAAAAACTATAACAAATATTTAGTTTTTCGACTTTATTATAAAAACAATCCTTAAATGTTTTACAGTCCTTAATAATATTTAAACTCACAAAACTATAGTCGATTTAACTCTGTTTATTTAATAATATAACAACAAACACAATAAACAAACATGAAAACCTATTAAACCTAAGCCTATGGAAAAGCCTCTGTAAATATAAATATATACAAAAAAATTTCATAATTTTAACAAATTTCCATCGTTAAGAATAAACGACTCTGAAAAAAAAAAATATAACCACATTTATCACAGCTGGAAAAGAGAAAACAAAAAAATTTTATAAATAAATAAAAAAAATAATAAAAAAAAAAACCATTTTCCTAGAATATTTAGTCCGGGAGGCATCATGATCGGATATGTAACTTGCTTCCCGGTATTTAGTAACCAAATTATTGTACAGTTTCGTTAAATTACCTTGTCCTTGTTTTGAAAAGCCATAAAAAAGTAATGCTGGGAGGTCAATTTTATATTGACGAGTAAAAAAATCTAGAAAAACTTGGCATGGATTATAATATTATCAGGGTAATAGGAAACCTTTAAAACGATTTTTTGCTATTTTTTAAGTTATAACCATTAGAAACTATCAGAATATTACGAAAGATGATATTATCATCTATTTGAATGAAAATAAGGTGGATTAGACCCAAAAAACACAAAAGTACATTTGGTTTGACGATTTCGTTCTATATGTCGTAAACCGTCGACCAAATCGTTAAATTAGCAAGATTTTCATGTTTTTTGGTTTCCATTCTTCATATATGGTTAATTTCATTCAAATCGAAAACAAAATTGTTTTTCGAATTTTTATGTTTTTTAACTAAGAAAAAATCGAAATATGCCGAAAATTTTTTTTTGTCTTTTATTTGATTGAAAATCAGATTATAAGGTTAATTGGACCCAAAAAACACAAAAATCCACTCAGTTTGATGGATAGTTTCCTAGATATTGCCTCATAATATGACTTCATGCTCTTTTAAAAACTATTTCACGTAAACCGTCCACCCAAACATAAAATTATCACGATTTTTATGTTTTTTGGGTCCCATTCTCCATATATGGTTAATTTCATCTAAATTGGAAACAAAGTTATTTTTCGAATTTTTATGATTTTTTTGGTATACCCTAAGAAAAAATCGAAAGATTCCGAAAAAAATTTTTGTCGTTTATTTTAATGAAAATTAGATTCTAAGGTAATATGAACCCGAGAAATACAAAAATTCACTCAGTTTGGCAATTTGGCGGTTAGTTTTCCAGATATGCCCTCATAATACAACCGCTTGCTCCTTTAAAAACGATTTCAGACTAAATCTCGTACAGCGCCCACCCGAACGTGATGTTAGAACGATTTTAATGTTTTTTGGGTCCAATTCTCTATATATGGTTAATTTCATTAAAATCGGGAACAAAATTATTTTTGGAATTTTTACGATTTTTTAGAAAAAAAGATAAAAAAACCCTTCAAAAAAATCGAAATGTCACGAAAAAAAATTTTGTCATCTATTTGAATTAAAATCTGCTTATAAGGTAAATTGGATCCGAAAAACACAAAAATCTATTCTGTTTGACGATTTGGCGGATAGTTTTCCAGATATGCGTCTTTTTATACGCTTTTATAGCCCCTTTCTATACACGATTTTAGACGATGTCTCATAATCCGCTAACCAAATCGTCAATTAACCCGATTTCTTGATCTAATTTTGCATTTTATAATTTATTAAATTAAAATCGAAGAATGACCTTGTAGCGGTATCGCTACAACCTTTTTCTAGTCGTTTTTCTTTATTAGTTGATGGGGGGAAGTATGTAGCGGTATCGCTTCTTCATTAAATTATTGTTCTAATTTTGTTCATCATTTTTATCTGTTGCATAACTATAACTTCCCTCTATTATCACGGTTGCTTTGAATGTTAACAACCATGGTAATTTACATATTAAAAATAATAACATTTCATAAATAAAATCAATAAAGATCAATTATATCTTTCACATATATTTATTATTTATTTAAATAATAATTATTTAATATAATTATCATTTACCTTTACAACCTCTTTATGTGAATATTTTAATGTAGGACTATCAATAACAATAGTTGTCTTTTGTCGTAAATACGACAAAAGAGTGGCTTTCGCTAGAGTGGCGGAACTCTTGAACTAATAATATAGCTAAAATAAAAATAAAAATATGGCAAAAATAACAGATAGTTAATGATGATTGTCATAGTAATGCGCGTAGGAGAAATAATAAAACGGAACAAATAAATAAATTTTAGTACATAAATATAATACGTTGTACAACAATATGGTATGATCTATTAGCTTTTATAAAACGTATTTGCTTGGTATCAAAATTATTAAAATAATCAAAGAGAGCTGTAGGTTTTTGAAATTAAATTTCATAAATAGGCCCCAATTCCTAGATCTATTATTTATATTATATAAATACGTATTTTTCCTACAAAGTAGTCATCATCAGTATGAATTAGCTAATAGTAAATATCTCCGGGATATGGAATCGAAGATACTCGTTACTCGTTGCTAATTTGGTACGAGTCTCAGTATTTGCACTTATTTCCATGCTATTGATATAATTAAAAGTCTTTAATATCGACCGTCGATGTACATTAGATCCCCTTGTACCTTTTTTCAGATAACTAAGAATCTACTAAGACAAGCTATTGGCTATTGATACTGGGTCACAATATTATCAGATTCACCATCCAAAACGATCAGTTCCCGGTCGAAAATTCTATGTATGCTGTACCATTAACTTCACTAGGTGACGTCAATGAAACTGTCCATCATATCAATTCCGGCCAACCAGAAATGTTTTAAAGTTCCTGTTCATAAAAATTGAACCAGTTGAAACATTTTAAGTGTCCGACACTGTATGTAATGAAATAAAGTGCAGGATACAGTATGTAATATTATACATTTATTTAGTAATATATACGCTTAGAATGTGACTTACTGGTTCAATTTTTATGAACGGGAGTGTACACTTTGGCTACTTATTATCCAAAAAAGGAAACAAGCCTCACTGACGTGACTATGTACTGAATTGCACAGAAGATTCAAGGTATACGGGGATCAAAAAGTCACAGATTTAAAATACTCAAAGTTTCTGTAAAAAAATTGTGTCATATAATTTGCGTAACTCAAAAAATTCGCAAAACCCCACGTAATAGACCTAGAATATTCATATACAGACCTCACAGATTCATACTAAACAGTTAACATACAAAACAATGTGTCACATATTTATTCATGGCCCAAGAAACCCGATAACCTTACAAACTCGAACCTTGCAGACCATTGCAAACAGCATTCTGTTAAACAAAATATTAGTTGTGAAAAATTCTACGAAATTTGAACTTCGACCTTTTCAATCCCCGTTTTCCTGACAATTTTCGGTATAATTTCGGGAAATTTTTCTCTTGTGTGGCGATTTCATGATACCGAGCCGAAGCTCCTATTAGTTCATATGTATAGAAATGTCTACCTTGAATAACCACCGACCAGAATATTCTAAATGGACATTTGAATGAATACTCTACCGGTTTTTGAAACCGCCTCAACAGAAATACAAACCATAACAAATCACACAGATATCTAAAAGATAAAAACTTCATCTTGGAGATTTACAACCATGTTTTACTTACAACTTTTACAACTTTTGATAAAACATTTGCTGTTTTCCATCTTCAGAGAAGTTGTGGTATAAATATGTATTTCCCAAGTGGGACTTATATATAGTCTCAATATTTATGCACTACTTCATATATTCACTCTCAATCCTTCCTTGGTTAGAGTGGTAGCACCAGCATTGGTAGCAGAGCTCCAACCATCACAAAATATCACATAATATTTTAATAAAAAGAAATTTATTCACTTATTTCTTCAACTTAGTATTATTATGATCTACACGAGCATAGTCCATGCATGTTCAGAATAATAGTAATACTCTAATTCTGATCACATAACAAAACACTTTATTTTAATGTGCTGAGTTTATAAAACTGACCTTAATAAATTTCGGAAAAAGTGCGTCTCCATTCAGCAGCAACGTACAGAATGATCCACCAAAAATTATACGATTTGTGTTCATAAACTCATCAAGAGATATTTGGAAATTTTTCATCACTTCATAGTTACATTATGAAAATAACCAGTCCAAGTGGCCGAGCGGTCTAAGGCGTTATGTCTGCGCAGTATGCCTACTTGGAAACTGGGAGGTTAAGTGTTCGAATCCCGACATTGGCAGTTTGTCAATTATTAAAAAAAAGAAAAGGGGCGGTTAATTGACTAAACTGTCGGTTTATGGACAAGAACGAAGTAACTGCCTATGCTTGAGATGGTTTTCTGCAGTTTCCTTCACGAACTCCAGTTGAATATCGGCATAGTTCCTATCAGAGTCGGCTGCAGCCGCATATCGTACCAATTCCTAGTCTACACAAAAATTTCTTCTACCCCACTCACATTCTCACATCTTTAGGCATCAAAATGGGCGTTATGGTTGAAGTGTAGCCCGTCCAGGGTTGCCTCTACAATCTATCTATCTCTCTATCTTATGAAAATATGTTAAAAATACCTTTAAAAAAAAGATTCGAGTCTGGGGCTCAGTCATTGGTCAAGCAATGTGATTGGGCGACAAACACGAATGGATATCTCCTATCTTAACAATGCCGATAACTGCTTGCCATATACTCGTAAAATCTTGTATAGTTTTGCTGTAGATGTTTTCACATCAAAAATTAGAGGAATAGTTAGTATTATAAAACTGGACAGTTTGTATGTTTGATCACGCTAACCTCAGGAACAACCAGTCCGATTCGAAAAATTTGCCGTAGATATTTCATGAATCTGTCCTGCGTAGCAGCTACGCAAAAAAACCGAATTTTTAAGAAGGGCGAGAAAGTGATTATCTTTAAATATAAAAATGTTTATATAATAAACAACTTTAGTATAAAACATTTTTTCGTACAACAAATAGTCTAGGCACAATTTCAGTGGGAAGCCTGTGCAGGCTTCCATACAGAGTTTATCAAAATTGAATAAAATTTGGCTTTGATAGGGCAATATTAATTTTTTTGGAATATCATGACGTCGTGAACTACAAAAAATCAGTTTTTTGGATATTTTTGCCAAATTTTATCCGATTTTAATGCAATTTTTTAAAAACTATTCGGGTTATATTTTCTATTTCTGGTATTGTTATTTCGATATCTATTGCCGTTTCTTCGATGAATAGTCTGTAATCGGATCAAAATGGGATAAAATTTGACGTAATCAAACTAAAATGCGAAATGTTACCCAATTTACTTGAAATTTATTATTTTTAGATCATATTTTTCATTTGTGATATTGTAATTTCAGTATCTATCGTTATTTTTTTTCAATGAATCCTCTATGATTGGGAATTCTCAAAATTTGTTAGGGATACCGTAAGTTAAACTTCAAATTTGAAATAACCCTAAATTTGATATAATCACGTAACAATTATGCCAAACTTGAATAAAATTTGACAATTTTTATTTGAAAATTCAATTTTGTTGAAATATAAATTGTTTTTCATGCTTATAATATGAATGTTTTCCATTCCCAAAAACCCATATATTAAATTTTGTATAATTAAAACGATAAAATTTAAATATATTTACATAAAGCGAAACAACTTTCATTAATAAAAAATAAACATTACATTAAAACCAAAAAACCAATTTAAATATTAGATAATAATTATTCATAAATAAATCATTTTAATCAATCGATTATGTCCAATAAAAAAAACACATTGTTATTGTTTAAAAGAGTTATTTCATTTGATAGCTGATTGATTACTTCTTTACCTCTATGTATAGATTGAATATAAAGTACAATCGGTGATCATAAGTAGTGTAATCCCTTATGTTTTTGAAATAATATCTCATAAACGACCAAAATATATCGCCTATTAAAGTACAAAAAACCGTTGTACGAAACACTTTTTCTATAACTCAATATTTTCGGCACAAATCGATTAAAAACATTTGCAAAACATCACTTTTGGTCACTAACTGTACACAAGATCACAAAAAAGCGCCTTGATTGATTTGTGCCTTATTCTTCGGATAAAAATTGTTCCTTAACAATATACTATCGACTTTTAATCAAAATATTTTCCCAAAAACTGTTAAGAAGAAAATTATCTTAAAAACTTCTTTTTGGTGAAATGAAGCGATTCCCGAGAGTTCATAAAAACATCTTGGGGAAAAGCATTGTTTTGGGGGAACGGGACACTACAGTTTTTGCCAGAAATTTTTATCAATTTTTTTCAAACTTTGATCAAATGATCTTTGAAACTGTTTGAACACAAATCTCGGTAAGCACAATATTGAGTTCTTGCCCCTTTCCTAATTACGAGGGGTTTTAAGAGTTCAGAATCAAATCATTTCAACATATGGTTCGAATTGTCATTTACACTACCTAAATGGTCATCTCTAATGACTATTTCGAAAATGGTATGAGAAAAACTAGCAATTTTTGTACGAAAATTTTTCTAAAACCGTATGAACTTGGCTGTTATTACATAAACAATGTTATTCAGATTTAAGCCTTCGATTTCACCGAATGCTTTTGGTTCTCGTAAGAATAAAAGTTGACAGTTGTTTTGTGATTATCACACTATCATTTTACTCTGCATATATGGAGGTCGTGTGTCGTTTACATCAAATTTATATATAATCAATTATTGTTTCTTTCTCCTTTTTTTTTTGGTTTTATAATTAAATATAATTTGTAACAAAATGTTGAAATAATATAATTTATTCAAACTCTTGATTGTACATCAGTTCGTGGACGACAGAATTGAGAACTCCTGACAGTTCTCAGTCAGTAACTAACTCTTCATAATATTTCTTTTATTTAAAATCTCAATTAATAATTTTGAAAATAAAACAATATAAAATATTCATCCATTAATTTATTTTCATTTTCAATGCCTTTTGTTTAAATTTAAACTATATAAAATTATTTTATTGTATTTTTTTTTTTTTGTATAGAATTATATGAATATGAATGTTAATTAATTAATATTTAATTAAGTTTATTTTGTTTTTAAGTTATAAGTATAAAATCATTCAAAAATGTAGATCTTATGTAAGTGCGATCTTGTATAAACATAATCCAGCGTATAAACGTACAGCGCATAATACGTATTGTATAAACATAATCCAGCAACATTCAATCATATCGGTCTTGAGCATGTCCCATCCACCGAAGATATTATTTGGCTATTATAAGATATTATCTTATCATTATAAGATATTTTTAATAGTTGACTAGTTCAAAAGAATCATCTGCTAACAAAATTTTGAAATCATACCATGCATTTTACATAACCCTGGTTTTCTCTGTATTTATAGTCAATCGTACTATTTTACTGAAATAATTAGCTGATTTCTATAATAGTAGCTAATACCTGCGGTCGCGTTTCATTGTTATATCTCCGGATCCCATCATTTTAAGATTAAAAAACCTCAATGTAATTTCCCACTTCTTGTACAACTTCCAATATTTATCAACATTCCCACCAAATTTCGATTTCAGCGATTATTTTCGAAATTTATTTCTCGTAGCAAGATTACATACCCGCTTTTAAGTATAATCATAAGCATTAAAACAAAAAATGTTTCTTCAAAATCGATCCAGTAGTTTTGCTTGATACTCGAACAAACAAACAAATAAACACACATTTACAATTTTATAATGCTAGTAGAGAATATTTTAACGGTATATTTGAGTGCTAACCACGCAACTCTACACAGCGCGTGGTTCATCTGTTTTAAAGTGAGTAAAAAACCATTTTAGGGCACATTCTTCAACTAATTCTATGAAAAAAGTATCGACATATGGTTAAGTTCATCGCTATCGAAATATAGGAAGTTTTTTTGTTTTTGAAATATGTGGTCTTATCCTTCACAATATGTTAATTTGTTTTTGGTAACCATTCTTGAGTTTTCTTTAAAATAAAAAATTACTATATTAAGGGATAATAAATTGGTCAGCTTGGTTGTACCATAACAGCGTTTCCTGTGCAAATTTCTAACGGGGTGTAAAAACATTTATTCAAGCAGATTTTGATAATCCAAACCAATCGAAATGAATCATAAAATTTGACACTATATTTAGGTAATGAATTTCATTAAACCCCATGATTAGAGCCGTCAAAAGATGGGGTGGGTGGTTATTTAGCTTCCTGTAACATCTCGTCTATATTAAGGCCCATACACGTGTAATTTATTAAATACTAGCGATCCACGGTTAATAACCACACTTTGATATGAGTTCATTGATAACATACGATAACATACAACAGTCATATGGTTATATACACTATTACAACACCTTACTTGTGAGAGTTTTAAAAAAAATTGTATAATTTGTAAGTAACGTGATATGTAACTTTGGTGTATTTACTTAAAATTAATTACATAAGCCATGAAAGTAAATATTTTTCGAAATATCTTATTATTATTTACACATACGAAATTTTAGTTAGGGTTAATAAACCTTGCGGATATATTATCTACATGATGGTGAAAACCGTTTCAAAATTCGTTGCGTAGTTTAGAAGGAGTTAGCGGATAAACATACATCCTTTTATACTAGATGTGTCAAGTTTATTG
Organism: Nineta flava; assembly: GCA_963920215.1. NCBI lineage: Eukaryota > Metazoa > Arthropoda > Insecta > Neuroptera > Chrysopidae > Nineta > Nineta flava. The sequence continues at coordinate 130,055,439 of OY986041.1, forward strand.
AATGTTACAATATAGTGTCCAAAGTGTCAAATTAAATGAAATGCGAAAGATTATGAAGAAAAAAAATTTATATTTCATAATTTCACGTTTTTTCGTATTCATAATTTTGGATTGACACGTTTCGCATTTATCTAATAAAAGTGTTATAGAATAGGCGGACAAAAGGTTGAATCAAAATTATATATTCAAATAGAAAATCATAAACTAGATATTTATTAATAGTTTTGCGATGACGTGCATACAATAGATAAAACTGTCTATCACCTTTTATAATATTATTCAATTTTGTGAATATTACGTTCAAAAAAAAATGTAAAAATTAGATTGATAAACGAATCAAAAATAATTTATGACAAGTCTGATCTCGAAATACTCTACGATCATGTCAGAACGCCATCATAAACTTTTGTTGTTAGATCTGATTTTTATCTTTTTTATTAATACAATTTTTTTATTTATCAAATATAAAATATATTTAATGAAAAAAATTGTAAATATTTGAGTTGTATAAAAATATCTTGATAAGAAATCAAGTAGATCATATATAAATTTTGTGGAATGTTCGATGGCCGATAATAACTCTAAAACATTTTAGTTCTGCGCATGGATGCAGATCTTATCTAGAAATTCAAATGCAGTGCAATTTTGGGAATATTCACCTTTGAAAAAGCTTATATAGGCTGTGTACTTCTATAAATCTTTATTATGGTTAATTCACGAAAAACGGAAATAAAACTATTGAAAAAGAGTGGGTTTGTATTAAACCAATAAAATTAAAACACTCTTGGCTTATCAAAAAAAATTATCAAGATAAAGTGTTCCATGAGTTTTCTATATTTAATAAAATCTTCTAATAAAAGCATCTATTTTAGAAAAAATAAATAGTTTTATTAAGACTAAGAAAATTAACTAATTAACCCCGGACCTATGGATTTCATGCCCAATGTACTACGTACGTTACACAACGGATGACACAGATAGATGAGTCAATTTTATCATATTATTGACAGTTATTACTTTTGAAGTCAACATTAACTTATTATATTTACATATTATTATTTGTATATCCTTAGATGTCATGATAGTATACTAATGTCATTTTCCTTTAAGGCTACGAAGACATAGAAAAGAACTAGCATATATCACATAGTCAAACAGTGTAGCTATACAGTAACAATTTCTATTTTTGAAAATTGCTTCCAAAATAATGAGCTATTTACACTAACTTATTTATAATTTTTAATCATTGTCCAATTAATTCCGTGCAAACGACCGAAGCAGGTATATATTTTGCTATTAAAGAAAAGCGCAAACTTCTCGTATATGTGTCCTTGATATTTCAACGTGTATTTTTTTCTCATATATTCATATGATTTCTAAACAAAATAATTTGAATATTTATTATATTTTATTTTTTAATATAATCTTCGTCTTATTATATGCAACATTTAAAATATTGAAAGATGTATCTATTCTTCATGTTGATGTGTTGACACCATTTATTTATATACGTACTGTATAAGAGGTCACTAAATATTTTACAACGCAGCAGTAAAGAATAATAACTTATACTGCCCATATCTTATTCACGTCATTACGAGTTTTTAGATTTTTAAGGATGTTCCACCATCATACCACCACTTTTCGACAGATTTTACTCATTTTTTGTTCAGGTTTCAGAATTTTTAACCGTTTAGAACGCGAGATAATTAATATCAAAGTTATCATTCTCTCTCACTCTCTCTCATTAGAAGCATGTAAAACTTCATACCCACCCAACTATTATCTGTTGAATTAGAAAAAATACTCGACATAATTAAAAAAAAAAAAACTAGGAGAGTAAAGCTAAATATTTATTATATAAATTAAAAATAAAAAAATCATGTGTTACCGTTTTGTTTTCGAAATATAAAAGTTTAAAATTATTACTTTTCATCAACATAACATTATTTTGTATATGTGAACAGTATTTTTGTCTATGTGTTGTATACGTGTGTTTATGTATTGGTGCTATAATAAAATCAAACCGGTTTGCTGTACTGATTGCATAACACAGTGCTGGAACGTCCTTAGGTCATCGATTCTCATAGTTTAAGGCTGAAATATTACAAATAATGATCTTACTGTAATGCTAAAACCTGCAAGGGATCATTTATTCTTTTTCCTGTGAGGTTAAATTTTTGTATTTATAATTAATCATTGCATATGATATTTATTATAACTTGTTGATTACTCGACCAACCATGTGAGACCGCACATATAGTAAAATTATACCTCTTAGACAACAAAACGATGGTCTATTATGATTAATTGGCAACAAACACATTAATCATAATATGTCGCCTTTAATATTCTTACATATTTAACCCTTGCGTGTATAAAATCGTTGAACTGGCTCATTGGTACAAAAAGAATCTTACTCCAACATTTAAAAAAAAATACTTTTTTAGCATAACTCATTGTATGAATTCCAAATAGAACCACTGTTTGGAATTTTTACAAAATCTAATTTTAAAATTTTCTTTCATATCCAATACAAGTTTGTGTTTGCATTCTTCCGTTTTTACAAGAAACATGGCAGCATCTGGGTCACATTTTATATGTAAACCAGAGGATTTATTTAAAAAATAATTCATTTGCCCCATTTTTACATAAAAGGGAATTAATTTACTAATTCAAAGAATCATTTTGATCAATTAAAATCCATATTGAAAATATTTAACATGCAATTGTGAAATGAATCCGCAAATGTCACATTAAACACAGGGCCATGCCGGATTATATGGCTGCCTACAATCCAGTGTGTACAACCTACTTCAAGATAACATCAAATATATGAAAAAACACTTTTTTAATTAGAATCTTCATAGCTTAGTAGTTCATGAGAATCATGTATTCCATTGAACTCTGTACCTCAAAAACAAAGCATTTCTGAGGCTTGCACCCATGACAATTTTTTATTTGGAGTCTATGTACTACAACATACTTGAATTTCAGATAATTTGACTGAGATCCATTTACTAAATAACGGCACTTTCAGAACCTGTAGCACAAATTCAAAAGATTTCTGATACATGAACTTTTGATTGGGGGGTCATGTACTACAACATTTCAACGAGAGTCAATTTCCAGGTAACGGCACTTTTAGAGTCTGTAGCTCAAACATGGAGGATTTCTGAAATATCTGCCCATGAGAACTTTTGATCGAAAGGTCATGTACATCACACTTGAATTCGAGCCAATTTGATCGAGAGTCAATTCTCATCAGGATTCTATAGGATCCTTTTAGTTCACTACTCTTTTTTTTCTTTTCTTTATTTGTTCATTATGTTTGTAAAAATTCGATATTTTACTCTTTTAATCTCATTAAAAAAAACAAGAAACAAACAAAAATTGTTATAATTTTCCTGGCCAGACACAGCCTTGAATTTTCATGTAAAATAATATCTCACATGTAAAATATTCTATGACCACCATAATAAAATAAAATAGAATTATTCATAACATCTATCTTACAATAAATAAAGTCTTCTAATATTCTTATTTATAAAATGTAATTTGTATATATTTTTGCAGAACAGAATGAAAATAAAACTTTTATATACACATACACAATCCAACTCTAACTCCAATATGACAGACTCTCTGTGTAGTATATGTAAATAATCTATCGTCATCTTTTTTGACATATTATCTGCAATTTAAATTATTATTATTATTATTATTATATTGACTTGCATATTGTGTGCATTTCAAGACGCTGTTTTTTATTTAATATTTATTTAAGTGTGAAATATCAGTTTTCTGTTTTATTTATTTCCTATTCTTTATACCTTTCTAAAATATCTATTACTGCCATAAAATCAAATCCGTTTTATTATGATAACTTTAGAAATATTAGAGTTCAAGGCTGAACTTTATATCATGTATGGATTAAAATGTCTTGAATATGGATATCTTATAAAAGTTTCTCATGGGACAAAACCCTCTGAGCGTTTACAACTAAGAAAACATCAATAAGCATCCGAAATAAATTTCGATTTTTGCCCCAATTTCCTAGATCAAAATTTTTTGTAATTTTATCTGACGGTCTGCACCGTCACCAAATTATCAACAAGTAACATCTCCTCGGAGAATAATTACAATTAGCTAATTCATACTGATGATGACTACTTTGTAGTCGAAATACGTATTTATAAAATACAAAAAAATTTTATCTAGGAAATTGGGGCAAAAATCGAAATTTATTTCGGATGCTTATTGATGTTTTCTTAGTTCTTAATTTAAATCTCACAGAGACTGATCAATCTCACGGAGACTGATGTGGATTTTCTCATGAAGAGGAGGAGACCAGAGTTCACATTCTGTGTGAATGCGAAAGTCTCTCTCTCAAAAACACTTTCATTTGGGATGGATAGATCTCGTCAGATGAAATCAATGAGATGTCGCCCAGGAATATCCTACCGTTTATCAAGACCCAAGAAAGGACTTCTGGAATCTCTTTGAAGGAAAGGAGGTACAATAGATCAAATTGGTCGCGGTACAATGGCTCTTTATAACACTTGCTCCAGTCTCGAATCTAATCTAATCTAAGACATCTTATGATTTCTTTAACAAAATCTCACAAAAAAGGTGGGTACTGAATTGCGTGTAGACATTTCGCTGGTTCGACATAGAACCTTGACATAGAACCGACCCAAAACATTGCAAATCTAGATCACATCTATGTATATCCCCAGGCCCAAAATCTCCCAAACCCAGACACAGTGAAAACAGGTAAATTCCGATCCCTACCTCAATGATCGCCGTTTACCCGATAAATTTCGTTGTAATTTGAAGTCCATAAAAAAAAACGGTGTGAGTATCACTACTTTTATAAAATTGTAAATATATCTTTGTTTGTTTGTTTGCTCGAGCATTACAAAAAAACTACTGGACCGATTTTGATGAAAATTTTTTGTTTAAAAGTTTATTATTAGACTTTAAAACTGATATTATCTCGAAACGTTGTGTCGAATTGAACGAAGCCGCAGGTATATGCTAGTACTATAATAATTGCGAAATTGCAGACAATATTTCATAATTTATTATTTTATAATTCCTCTAGAGCTAATACAATATAGCGCCTTTGAAATATACATGTGACAAATTTGCGCTGTTAATTTCTTATGAATAACAATTAATGTCGACAGAAACCTGTTTATATAAATAACGTTAAAGCCATTAACGTGTTAACGAGATATTATTTTTCATTCGATATTTTTGCATTCGGTTTTTTTTTCTCGAAATGAATGTTGACACGAAAGAATTTATTAAAGCTAGCAATGAACTGCGTTTAATAAAGTGATTGATTACCTGAAGAAAAATTAACTGGGATATATTCATTTTTAAGTCTCAAATATAAAATTTACACTTAAAAACTACTAAAACAGAAGGTTTTTTTTTTTTAAGATAACTATAATAGATATGAAAAAAAGTTTCAGACAAAAGTTGTTGGAAATAAAATTTTATGAAAAAAAGAAGCCTTGATGTGTTTTTATCGTAATTATTATAGAAAACGTGATCGCACAATTGTCTTGGCAAGTAAATGAAGTCACTTTAAGTACCCGGGGCGTCAAAAGTTCATGTTAGTTAAAATTTTATAATTAATTTTTACCTCATTGATTCGGTTTTCGAAAAAAATTTTCGGATAAAAGTTGTGACTATATTCATAATGAACAACTTTTAACCGATACATTTATTCGAAAACCGAATCAATAAGGCACAAATCAATTATAAAATTTTAAAAACTGACAACTTGTGATGGTCATAGTGCTTTTTACCTTTTCTATAAGTTTCACCCTTGAATTAAATGGGCACCGTTTTCACGGTCTTCACTTGGACTATGAGTAGTTACCATTATATGTGATGAATATTTATTGAAGTATATGAGTAATTAAAATAATCGGAGCGCATACAATGTTTCCTATTTCTGCAATGACCATTAAATGAATTCGCCGTTGTATTCTAAATTTGATGATGTATCCATATTTTTTTTGTGTGACAAATAACAAATTATTTACAATCATTTTTTTTTTTAAATATATATATTTCAAAAAGTTTAATTTAAAAAAACATAAAAGATATAAAATAAATCTATGAATGAATGAATTCAAATCAAAGTTTGTTTTAAAATGAAATATATTACACACACAAATAATACAATCCATTCATGATCAAATCATTTGAATGGGTAAAAAGAAGTAGGTAAAACTGTAAATGTTTAATGTTAACCCCGACCAAAAAAACATGTAAAAAATGTTATTCAAAACGAGTTAGTAGTATATTTATTATATATTCAGTATTATATACACGCAACTTCCATCAACATATATCACGCTCTCGAACGCTGTGTATAAATGTTTAAAAAAAGTTTACATTTGAAATGTTTGCTTCGATTCAACTTAATAAAAGGTATAAATCCAGCCATTAGATCAAATGACGCTTAATAAGAAGAATGAATGAAATCAATGCTCAAAACATTTATCATTCATTTTATTACTTTAGTTAAAGCAGGCATGAACTTAATGCTTACACTGTTTGAAGCAAATTATTGGCTTTTTTTTCCAAGAATTGCTTTTTAAATAAAATTACTTTGCGTTTTGTAGGTATTTTCTTAAATCGTAGTTAATTGCTTTATTTTATGTCTATAGAGATAGGTCGTTCGTTTGGGCTAAATTACGAAATTATGTTTCCTCATAAATTCAAAACCTCTGATCGATCATTTGAAAATGTAATCAATCATCAAATTTTTATCATAGAATCTTATGGGAATATTTGACATTTTTAATTAGGAATCTTGTGGCATGTTTATATCGTAGCAACTTCGTTGCTACAAACTTGTTGCAACTATGTTAATAAATTAGACAATGTGATAAATAGTGTTTGCAAATATTCGTAAAATTATCCATACTACTATATAAATGCGAAAGTATCTCTGTTTGCTACCTCATCACGACTAAAATCACGAAATTTGGCAATGAGATAGATTATATCCTGGAGAAGGACATAGGCTATCTTTTGTCACAAAAAATAATCTTGAGAGGGTGAACATTAAAAAAAATGTTCTTGATGCCAAAAATGGTTTATTTGTATATGGGTCTGTATATGGATAAATGTACGATTTGATCCAAATCAATCAATCCGAAAAGGGTAGTTTTGGAATTTTCGTATTGTAACTAATTGCTACATGATATCCATGGAAGTCAATAACAAACACTCTGGCATAAGATTTAAAACACAAAAAACAAACAAACAACGCACAAGATAAATGAGAAACAAAATGATACTGAATTGAAAGTAACATTTATTTATTTTTGAAAAATTTATTATAATATATTGTCGAATTTGTATGTGACGATGCACCAATTCATAAAAACTTGAACTTAGGCAATCCAAGTAATGTGATACATAAATTTGTAAGATTTTATTGTTGTTTTTAAATGATACTAGCTGATTCTCAAGCTAGAAAGTCCAGTCATATAAACTGAAATCGAGTAGTCATAGCACATAGTGCAATATGATTGGTTCGCTTGATAACTTGGACCTTTAAATCTGAATTAAATCTCAGTTGATTCGTATGCAAATTGTTGTTTGCTACTATCATTTTTGTGATCCAACATTCCGATTGATTTTTTTTAAATATTTATTTTTAGTTTTAATTGTTATATTTATTCTTGTCTTTATTTTATTGTTTCCATTCGTGATATTCATATTTATAACAAAATAATATGGATAAAAATAAGGATAGAACAAAGCCGGTCTATTTTGATATATGTTCACATGTCCAGTGCATGCATTTGTTGATATCGATGGACTCTGAAGCTTGAGTTTGAAAATTATTTGAAAATGACCATATAAACTTTTTATTTTATTTTTATAAAATGTAATTAAAATCCTTGACAATTGTCTGCAGTCTAATTTTTTTCGGAGGTTTTGTAGGTAGAAGTAAGTACTTAAGTCAGTAAAACTGATCATAAACCATGTTCAAAATTTTTGATCACGAGTGTAATACAGTGAATGAAACAAGACTGTAAACCACATAAAATTGTATATCTAAATAAAAAACAGAGACTATAAATATAAATTCAAAATGACATTGCTTTCAATCGAAAACCACCGCATGAATGAAATGAATTACAACTGACATGGGAAATAAAACATACAGAGAAAAAAAAACACAAAATTATTAAAACCTCAGTCACAAACAACCCAACGCAACACAAAACGCAATACAAAATTTAAAATAAAATATATGTATCCATATATATGTGTAACTCAATTATTTTACCATCCTACAGGAACATTTCCTACACACACTATTCTGTCCACCGACTACCAAACCAACCCGACCCGACCCAACTGTTATATATTATGTCCCCGGTTACAAAAACATAATCAAAAATATTTATGAAACAACAAAAGTTTCATTTTCATAATAAACAAAATATAAAAATATGGTTTTGTTTAGGCGTCTCTCTCTGTTTGTGCAGTAGTGCCAACTATATGTTTGTAAATATTTTTATACGGTTAAAATGGCTTAATCAAATTTTTTAACTACTGTACTATATGAATATTAAGGTGGGACGATCATGGTACTTGGTAGAGATAGACGATTTTTATATTATATATTTTCTATATAGTCAAGTCCAGGAAAAAAATTCAATCTGTTTGATTTATTTCAAATACTAATAAGAAGATTAAAAAAACTGAATATCACTTCAATATACCATAGAGACAAAATTAATGTTAATTATTATAAGTATTAAAATATTAAAATCGTCAATATTTCTGTGATTAGAGCTACAGAAAAAAATGTAATGGGCGCATAACGAACTTCTAGTAGTTGAATTTTTTTTAAGGAAGAAAATTAAAAAAGAAATAGCACCAATTTTACTCACCAATTATTTAACCATCATTCATGTATACATTAGGAGGAACGGAAGGAAAACTAACACAAAATATAGAATACCTCTCAGAACATCTCTAAGACAAACAACGTATTCGAAAGTTATTGGCGGTTTTTTTAATAGAAGAAAACTTTTAAATTAAAAAGTTATTTTTCTAAAATTAGCTTACAATTTTAGTGAAACCAATTTTTTTAAAGTTATTAGCTGAGCCGTCCTTAATCAATAATGATGTTAGTAGTCGTTAAATCTAGATAAATTTTCGCATATTAGGTTATAGCAATAAGTTTTATAACACCTAAATTTTAAGTTTATATATATATTTTTTTAATTCGATTTATAGCATTAACTGCAAAAATATTTCTGAGACATCCGATAGAACTATGTATATATTTACTGCATTATTTATTTCATTGATTTAATGCTAATTTTTTGTTTCTTTTCTTTTTAGGTAAGTGTTCATTAATTATTTAACAACAAATTAAAAATGAGAAAATGCCGTAAGTAGATTTCAAAATAAAATATATTTGTGATGGTTCGATTACGGTACCTACCTTATAAAAATGGTTGATTCCGAGCAAAGTGATTATGACTGCAACAAGGGATACAACATGAGTAACTTATAAATAGAATTTAAACTTATTTTTACCCGTTATGTTTTTAGAGCAGTATTTAGCAGTTTTTAGCAGTACTCATCCGATTTTTACAAAGCTCGGTTTGATACTACGAATTGTTTTCACAGTTAATATCATTATGAATGTGTTTATATTTGAAATAAATATAAATATATAATTTATTTCACCTTTTCTATATGGCCTGCATTTAACTAAAAACCGTCAAAATGTGTCAATTTTTCGGTAACTCTCCATAAAGAATATAATCAATTAGAATTTTTCGAAAACATCTTGTTGACATATTCTATACAATATTTCCAAATCGATTTTGAATATAATTAAATAATTACATTGTATGCAAAAATCCAATTTTAATGCTATAGTTGTTACCGTCATCGCACTGCCTTAGCCGAGGTTAGTTAAAAGGTAAATTAAATTTGGTGTTGTTTTTTTTTGAATAGGTAAATTCAATTTTCGTAAAAATACGTGAAAGTATACAAAGGCTTTGAATATGAATTAAAAAAATGTATTTTACTAATTTTAAATGGAGTTTAATTATCTTGTAATCAGATTCATGAGAAAATATATTTTCAAAATATTTAATTTTTGATTAGTTTTACTGTAATTGACGGACTTTGAACGAAGTGTGTTAATACTGAAAATACAAAATCTGTGAATTTTGTTTAAAATATTGTTTAAAGAAGTATTGTTTAAAAAAATACTGTGTGGGTGTTGTTTTGCACGCACGTAAGAAGTTACACTTCTTTTTAAATAATTTATTAAGATAATATTAAAACTCGGCCTGTCGCACTATCGTGCTCTAGATAAGCGTCAACCCCACTATAAAGACACAAAAGTTTAATAAAATGATAAAGTAGTAAAAAACTACAATAGAAAAATTATATATTGTATCTAAAACCAATGATTCTACATTTTATCATGGCAGAACAGAACCAGTATCACTTCTTCCTTTGAAATTAGATTTTGAAAGACTGGCATTAAGTCCATTATTTACATTAGAATCAAAGTTAGTGAAATTTATCAAGTTCAGACCTGGTTCAGCAATATAAACATTTAATATAAAAACTTTACGAGCCCATAAAAATGATATCATTGATAATGTAGCTCGTAATTCTAATATTCTTCTTTTATCAAAAGCATGGAGAAATAAAGATGAAGACATTCCTGTTCCTAATTTCAACTGTATAGTCAAATTTATATGTTCTAATGTAAGAGACGGCGGTGTAGCTTTTTACCAATATAATAACTATCCTTCATGTGATGCTGAAAATGTATGATAGTTTTCATGAAATCTTCTCATTTTAGAGTCCGCTGACGCCAATAATACTTTTTTGGGCATTATTATTGTTCGGATACCAAACACTAACCAATTCACAATCAGTTTTGACCGAGTGCTGCCAGAAATTTCATTCCTGCCATAAACTAGTTTACTAGACCAAAAATTTTCAGTTAGCCAATAAAAACGATGGACTTGTTGTTTTAATATTATAAAATTTGTAACGATATATAATTGTGGAAAAATTTATAACTCTTTCCTAAACATAAATCAGTTTCGTAATTGTTTTTTTTTTTTTTTTAGAACTATAGCTGTAACATTTTCCATGTATACATGTTTCATATAAACTATGAATACCTCATCAAATATTTAACAAAAATATAAACTTCTATACCGAAATTATATTATTTAAACAAATTACTTTATACAGGATGACGCATAAGTAACGTTATGATTTATTTAATGAATTACTTTTTTCTTTCTGATTTTATTTAACGTTGGTATTTATTAAAATTTAGATTACAGTTTGGAAATATGTTCATATTATGTTTTGAAGATAATATCTTACAAATGGTGCCCATTGTTTACTTCGCCCTGACGTGCTCTTTCCAGAGAATATTCCATAATTTGGTGTACAATTTCAGGTCCCAGCGCGCGCTCACTTCTTCTCGGTTATTGGCCTTAAGCCTTTGGATTATTCTTAGCTTATTGGCATATACCTTTCCCTATAGGTAGGCCCAAAAAAAAATATGTGGACCCGTTAAATCGGGCGAACGCGGTGGCCAGTTAAAATCAGAAAAACGCGATATTATTCGATCGCCAAAAGAGCTATAGTTTGGTTTTAACTCGTGAACCAATTGAATCTTATATGGGAAAATTTCGAACTGCACGAGATCTTCCAACACGCGAAAAATCACAGGCAGCTCCATGTTGCCGAAAACGCTGAACCAATCGGTAATGGATGGAGCGCTAGGTGCATTTCGATATGATCTTTGTGAATAATCGAATGCTGACTTTCAAAATAAAATTGAACAACTTTGGTTCTTTGTTCTGTGCTGAGTCTTTCCATCATAAATTTCCCAAGTTTTTCTGAAAAAGTTAATTTTGAAAAAAATAACGTAAACAAAAATTGTATTCACTAATTATATCATAACGTTACTTATACCCCACCCTATATAAACATATTTATATTTTTGTTGTATAAAAATATATTTTGTAAAAATTGTTATAAAAATTGCAATATAACCTACTTCATTGCGCTCTCGTTCTCTCATATGAAAATTGCAATTTTATTTAATAATTTTAAGGTTTGGTACATAAGGTTAATAACATATACCAACTATTTATAAAGTGCAAAGTATTTTAGCGCAGAGTTTATTAAGGACGTTGTATCATTTTCTCAAAACTGATGAAAATTCTTTAAAACCAATTAAGTATTGTTAATATTTAAATAAATCAGTTAAATTCATAACGTTAAGGGAAATTTGTTGGGCAGAAAAATCCAGAATGGTAGAGAATATCGAATATTTAGTGATAATATCGAATATTTAGTGATGAAATTTAGTGTTTTTAGTTATAACAAAATAAAGAAGATTTCTATTTGATACAATTTTACATGCAGATTTACATATATGTAAGTGCAGTGTTTGCGTATGTATGATAACTCTTTTCTTGTGATTGGTATACTTGAATCATGTGACTAACGAGAATTAAATATTAAATAAGACGGTAATCATAGCTGCGATTCATAACTTTCGTATGAATTTCATCGTGTGAACAGCTATGTAATTTTTGAAATGTCAACTGTTTTTAATGTGATCCAAAACTTTCATCAAAACTGTCCCAGTGAATAATTGCTAATATATGCAGATTACTTAGGATTAGTTTAAAAATAATTTAGCCATCTTTCGATTCCATCGTACCAATCTATTGCCTATTACCTATTGGAAAATTTATTTACTCAGATGATTATTCCGCTAGTGATTCTGGGAATAGTATATACTCCTTTTAGGCTAGACTATGTTTTAATGAACATAATTGTAACGATCCAACGTCCTTAAAAGAGAATAATAGACGTTATTTATAACAATTCATGTTATATGTTATATAACATGATGGAAAAAAAAACGTGCTTCTACTATTTATCTTCTTTTTACTTTTTTATAAAAATTATTTTAAATTTAGAACGATGTAGTATTTCTGAGCCATGTTCCATGTAACACCTAACAACTCGGGTAATGCATTAGGCACACTTTTTATGACATTAATATTCACTTTTAGTTAGACAGGTAAGCAATATATTTGGCCATAGACTTATTCAGAGCAGACAGTATTCAAGGAGGTATCGCCTGTTTAAATCAATGACATTTTTGTTGTTGAACATGATCTTAAGAATAACCTCTTCGAAACTTTTATGGTTTTTCCTGAAATAAAGCTTTTCCACTGCATTCGTAACGAGTACATACCTCACTGGCGAATAATTACGAATAGTTAATTAATACAATACCATCAGAGATACTTGAGGCATCGCTCTCTTGATTCAGACAAGATAGATAGATAGAAACATATTAGGATCTAAAAGTATAGCACTTCGACCTTATCGTCCATTGTGCTCCCCCTTCTACTTCAGTCATATGTTGGCAATAGCCAAGCTCCTGGCTTATCAGATCTTCCTGAAGGTTCACATATTCGGGGTGAGATGCACCGAATATCCTGTATCTGCTGTAATCTAGAGGTTCGCAGTCAAGGATAATGTGGCTAGATGCTTCTTCCTCCTTGCCACACAATCTGCACACAATGGACCCGTTATGGAGTTCCATTGTGTGCAAATGCTTCCGCAGGGGATAATGCCCGGTAATGAATCCGGTAACCCGCCGCAGTTGCATCCTGTTCAGCCTCAGTGCATCGAAAAGTAGCCTCTTGATCACGGTGTTTAGCATTTGTCCACTCGTTGATCACCTGGAATTGTACCTGGAATTCCTAAAATAGGCTTTGACTCAGAATGCCTGTAACAAGGTAACCAATACAGACATGAGAAGCACGAACCGAAAGAATTCGTTCCAGAGGAAACCTAAGTGCCAAATGGGAGGACAAGATCGTAAATTCCCTCAAAACATTGCTTGGACAGAATCAAAGAAACTAACTTAAGACAGGAAAATTTGGAGATCTCTCTGCCAATGCTGAACACCTCCGGATTGAAGAGATTTAATTAATACTGATGATGGTTACTTGGGAATTGAAATACGATACGAAGTTTATGTAATAACAAGAATTCATACATAAATTAGAGTAGTTTTTGGTTACTTGGATAATCTTTATATTTATACCTGAAGATGTACCACTTTTAAACTTTGGATCGCATTCAACTACGATACGGCATAAGATTCGTTTACCGCATAATTTCCTTCAAGAAAAGTACTTCAGATATTCCCAAGTAGTTTTCCAGATAATATCAATTTTCCAAACAGAAAACATGATGGAGTAAAAGTTTAACAATACAGTCATGGGTCAAACCACACATAACACTTTTTTATTGGGCGACAATCGTCTCTACTGTTTATTAGTGAGTAGATCGATTTTTGATTTGCACTATGCGATTAGAAGCCTATCAGCCAATAAAACAGTCCAACGATAAAATCAATAAACCATCGAAATTTTTTTGAAATATTTTAAGAAAAAAATGTTTAAATATTCGATTTGTACTCACCGAGAAATTTCGAATCGTAGCCATCAATTTCTAAAAGGATAATATAAATGTTTTGTGTCCAGATCTATGTATACTACCAAATTATACTGAACATATCTATGATAAAACTTTATATAGAATGTCACACCCATTGTATTAAGGAATATATACACAGTCCTGAAGGATATTATTCCTGATATATATCAAACCATTTTGCTATACAATAATACTTAGATGAAAACATTTAAACATGGCATACATCTCTCTCTGGATAGGCACAGTTTAGTAGATAGATATATCTATGTTTATGTTGATATTATTGTTATCTTCTAAGTATATATATGTAGGGATATGTTACCCCAGAATCCCTTAAAATATGTCGCAAGCGTTTTATATAATTTGATTTTAATGTAACTGTCTAGTCATTTGACTAAACTCTGACAAATTTAAAAATTGCACTATTGAGATAGATAGATTGTAGAGGCTACCATGGACGGGCTACACTTTGACCATAAGGCCCATTGTGATGCCTAGGGATGTGAGGATGTGAGTGGAGGGGAAGGAATTCTTGTGTATAGACTAGGAATTGGTAGGATATGCGGCTGCAACCGACTCTGATAGGAACTATGCCGATATTCATCTGGAGTTCGTGAAGCAAACTGCAGAAAATCTTCTCAAGCATAGCCGGTTACTTCGTTCTTATCCATACGCCGACAGTTTAGTCAATTAACCACCCCTTTTTTTCTTAATAATTGGCAAACTGCCGATGTCGGGATTTGAACCCATAACCTCCCAGTTTCCAAGTAGGCATTCTGCGCAGCCATAACGCCTTAGACCGCTCGGCCACTTAGACTGGTGCACTATTGAGATGGTCGAATGATGAACTAAATTTTTTTATTTGAGTCTTGTCAAAGTTCCTGGTCGTTGGTAGAGTATTGGGTAACAAAAACCACAGGTCATTGTGTTTTTTGAACTGTGTTATAATTTGTGAATAATATGAATGAAAAAATGATAATGGGGGGGGGGTGCACTGCGACCTATTAGATCTATTGTGCTCCCCCATCTGATGCCTAGCGAGGAGTCGTCTCGTCTAAGAGCACCTCGTCAAGTCCTGTTTCCTTCAGGAATTACAGGACTTGGATGAGTTTAAGGATTGTAGCTTCCCTGAACGTCTCTGGTAGACTCCAGACATTTTATTATTTTGTGCATGAGGGCCTCACAGTCTATAAGGAGGTGTTCCGGAGTATGCTCCATTTCTCAACAAAGCCTGTAGTGGCACTCATTTTCAAAGCCTAGCTTCATAAGATTTCCCCTGATTCTAAAGGCAAATGCAGGTTTTATATCTTTTGCGTTTAGTTTCCGAGAAGATTCTTGCCCTGGAAGGTTCCTCCAGACTATGGTCCTCTTGGTGTCTTCTTCTTTTCTGATCTCTCGATAGAAGTGATCACTCAGTAAGGAAAATCGATGCTCACTTCTTCGCCAGACCATCCGCTATCTCATTCTCCTCCGAATAACAATTCAAGGCTTTTGTTACTATACAAAATCTACCCGGGGAAATTTCGAAAATAAATAGTGAAACATAGTTTTTGTTTCCTTTTATATTACCCCCGATAATTTCGGAAACCTCAAAAAATCTAATCCGCCATTTAGGTAAGAACGATTAAATTGTAACAGTCGTTTAGAAAACTTATTTGCCATTAATGTTCTGCAAATGAAAGTGTTACAAAATAATAAATAAATCTTAAATTTGCTGACATCTAATCAAATGACTAGACTTTCGGCTACGAAACTGATTATTCTAACGACCTACCACATGTATAGAACTAATACATGGTATTATTCTATGCCAAGTAAAATATAAGCAAGCAAGGCAGCAGGCATTGATGCTGCTAGTCATAGCAGCAGTATTCCCATGAGAGTTGTAACATAGGTTAGTAGATCTATCATCTATATATTACACAACATACATTTACGGTACGGTATGTGTCTACGATCATTTGTCCACGTATGGCTTATACTATCGATTGACCCTACATATGTTCGTATTCAAAAATTATCTAAACAGCGATTGAACTAAACAATATTATTTGATAATACCTTATGATCGAGTACACACACTGTATAATCATCATATTCGCGAAATGAGAATCTATCTATTGAGTACGGTATTGGTATTGCATTTATATCTTGAATTTTACCTGATCAAAATATTTAATATGTAAAATTTTACACTATATTTAGTTCAGCGAAAGAAATAGAAACATCGGTGGAGTCAGTATGTGCCACAAACCTCATTCTCGGGGGCTTAGATGTAGCATGAAAATGTAGAATATTCTGTAAGTGCTTTGGTAGAATATTTTGGGTCAACCATTCTTTGACGACCCTTCTCTGAGCTACAGTTTAGTAGTAGCTTAGGGGAGGGCGAAATCTGGCAAGTAGACTTTTCTAGGCTTTTTTTCCTGAACCCTATGGGACAAAAAATTTGAATGTAGACTAGAAATTGGCAATTTGTGCGACTGAAGCCGGCTTTGATAGGAACTATGTCGATATTCATCTGGAGTTTGTATCATCTCAGATTTTTATCGCATCTTCTCTGGCGCTAATACTTCGGGTAAAATCGTTTGTTTTTACATCTCAATAGTTTATTTAAGGCTGGGAACCAGATTAATTATCCAAAATATAATAAAACCGTTTATTTTTAAAAAAAAGTTTTTTTCTTCAATTTTTATAATTTTCTCAATGCCTTCAAATATTGTTAAAAACTCTCAATGACCTACGGATTATCATCGTCACTATCGTGACCATACTAGGAAAGGTTAGGTTTGGTTAAGTTGTAGCCGCTGTCCTGAATGATGCACACTAAGACCATAAAGTCCATTATTTCCAACGGCAGGGACCGATATATCCTTGCTACTACTCCCTGAACTATTTAGAGCTGTACAAGTGCCGGAATAGGGAATTGAATTTTTTTTTACTTCTTTAACGATTTCATTTGGACGATCAAAATTTATTTATTATTCGTCAACAATGGTTTTATCAGTCGTTTAATGTCATACAAACATCGTAACGATTACCAACCACTTTTGTCTCAATGTTGTTAGAATTAGATAATATTTTCCTCAGAGTATACTCAAAAGAAAAAAACCAGATCTGTAGTTTTGCACAACGTTCTTTGACTCGCATACACCTAAGATTATTGGGTAAGGTTTCATGTTAAAGAAAAAATATCTTATTTCCATTTCATACAGAATTTTCTTCATATCATGTTCTATACGAAATTCTCATGGGATAAATATGATAGCTCTTCGGTAGCGTAAAATATTTTATCATATATTTATTTCTCTAAACATTTATAGTTACGATATCTTTTTTTTCAAATATTCTCTACCATACACTCCCGTTCATAAAAATTAAACCAGTTGAAAGATTCTGAAGTGTTACTGTATGTAATATTAGACATATATTTAGTAACACATACGCTTAGAATGTAACTTACTGGTTCAATTTTTATGAACAGGAGTGTACACTATGAATATTAAAGGATTAAACTACGAGTATGAACGGTTTATGGAGACGTGAGGCTTTTCAAATGCATGCATATATCAGACAAAATTAAATGGTACATGTATTTTTTTTGTATACATAAAAGTTTTTGAGCTGGAGGTACAAAATTTTAACCATAGATATTATAGAGTTAAATGCAAAATTATGTTTCGTATATGGATGCTGTCTGTCCAAACAATAGTTGTCACCCCAAATAGATTCTCACCCCGCATGTATTGCACTTCAAGCTTGTGGACCATTGTGCTCCCTTTTCTACTTCAGTCTAACGCAATTCGCATCTCCCATATCTTGGCAATAGGCAGGAGCTTATCAAGTTTTCCTGAAGGTTCATATATTCGGGGTGAGATGCACCGAATATCTTGTATCTGCTGTGACCGAGAGATTCGAAGTTAAAGATTATGTGGCTGGATGTTTCTTTCTTCTCGCCGATGGATTCATTGTGGAGTCATATTGTGTGCAATACTTTCGTGAGTGATAATGTCCAGTGATGAATTCGGTAACCTTCCAAAGTTGTATTCTGTTCTGCTTGAATGCATCGAGAGGCAGCGTCTTGCATATATTCCCAAACAGTTTTTGATGCTGTATATTTTCCCAGCGATCTCGGTATATAACAACCATCCACTCGTTGATCGTCGATCATCCCCTCGTTTTCCCAGTGATCACTTTGGAATTCCTAAAATAGGTTCTGAGAGTATGAAAGGTAGTCCAAATTCCTTCTTTGCTACGGTATCTGCTTTTTCGTTTCTTTCGAAACCACTGTGACCTGGAATCCAGATCAATTGAATATTGTTCTGTTTTGTCAGTACTAGTTGTTTCGCTAGGCAATCCCTGACTACCCGTGAGGTGGTCAGGGAGGTGGTACAGGGCTTTTAGAGCAGAATGGCTATGCTGGATTTTGTAGCCCCTACTGAGGCTAAAAAGTAAGAAAACAAAATTAATTAATCCCAAGTAATATGTAATGAACTCAATCTTAGAGTAGAATCGAGGACGAGACATCGAGTAAAGACGATATAAAGCAAAATAATGTCAGGTTTGAATTATTTTTATGAAAGAAATTTGTAGATTTCGTTGTAGATTTGATGTCTTTCTTGACTCTCTTATATATCTTATGGCGTAATTATCACATATTTTTCTAAATGTTTAGGAATAATATAATTCTCCAGTCAAAATTAACCTCATATTTAGGAATTTTTCTACTACCTCGTTAAAATATTTTCTACACATTCATTATTTTAAGTATATAGTTAAGAGGAAAAAACCAACAACACAAAAAAAAGAACTGTTCGAACATCGAAACTTTGTAGATAATGGTTAAACTGTTTGTTTTTCGTTCGTTTTTCCCAATTCCCTATAATAAATCATTGTCTTAATAGTCATATAGTGACTTGCATCTTTTCTCGTCTTTATATATATATATAGAAAATAAAATAAGTACCATGTAATGTGTATTGGGAAACACTAATAGTTTGTTTAGGATTGATTTTTATATGTATATAGGAAAGGTTTTTGTGTGTAGTTGTACTTAGGAGTAGGTAGGTGTCGTCTTCTTCCTCGAAACTGTATCACACTTCTATATATTAGCAGACACATCAAGAAATATATAGGATGTTTAGATAGATTAGAATGTAGAGACTGTCATGGACGGTACATACTTCGACCGTAAAGTCTAAGGATGTGAGGATGTGAGTAGAGGACAAGGAATTATGTGTGTAGACTAGGAATTGGTAGGATGTGCGGCTGTAGACGACTTTTATAGGAACTATGCCGATATTCATCTGGAGTTCGTGAAGGAAACTGCAGATTACCTTCACAAACATAGCCGGTTACTTCTTTCTTGTCCATATGGCGACAGTTTAGTCAATTAACCCCCCCCCTTTTTTTTATAAATAATTGACAACCTGCTGATGTCGGGATTCAAGCCAATAACCTCTCAGTTCCAAGTACACACAACGCCTTTACAAGCGCGGCTACTTGGCTGGTTTATATAAAGTGTTTACAAAGTAGAATAATAATAATGATATTAATTAATTTCGATATGAAGAAAATAACTCATCCACCAGGTGTTGAATCCTAAACCTCTGGATTGCATGCCCAGTGTGCTATTGTCACACCACGGATGATATTGATGAATGAGTCGCAATGAATTTTTTTTAAGAATGAGAATCACCAAAAAGTAGTTTCACTCACCAAACAATTACATTGCGCATATTGGAAACAATTTGTTACGCAGGTGTTGCGTCAGCTTATATTCCTCGAAATTAATATTCATATCTCTTTTGGAAATAGATATAAAGTCAGTCAAAATAAGCCAAAAAAACCGTGTTAATCAAAAAAAATTCGCATACAGCTAGAAATTGGTATATATATATATTAAGTATATATTACTAATAAAATATCAAATGTCCCCATCGATCCGACTTGTACTAAAATTTTTATTCAAGGTCAAATGTCAAGAATATCGGTTATTCGCATATATCTCATAAATGGTAAGTTTTATAACAAAAATACATCAGACAAAAATTGTAGATCATGAAATTTTCAACAAAAAATGTTCTTATACTATTTTTCTAATCAGTTCTCGCCTCTTACTACCAAAAAGCACGAAATTCTATTAATTAAAACTTTTCGTTCGTATTTTAAAATTAAAGCGTTACACCGACGGTTGATTTCAAATAATCATGCTGTATAAAATTTATGATACAACACAGATGGCTGTGTAGCGTGTGGCCTCTGTATATAATTTTAGTCAAATGTGCTTGCTTCATATATATATGTATATATATATAATATATTTGTATCGATACGAATCGATTGGATTTCCGGTATAATTTAATATATATTACGTTGGAGGCAATTTATTTCAACAAATCACGATTGTTATTAAATCTTACTGCAGTAGAAGATTCTATTACGATTCTCACTCACAAGCAAAAGCAGCACAACGAATTGAACTATACCTACAAACGGAGTATTAAAGTATGATTTATTAGTGTGGATTTCTTCACTTGTGTGCACGATTTTTTTATTTCATGTTTTGTTTATGGTCCGTAGATAAAAATGTTATCTTAGCCCACATAAACTATTAATTATTTATTTGAGGGTTAAATCGGGGACAAGGAAAAAGGTCGGTTTGGAGTGAGGTTGAAACAAAAAAGTTGGTATATCTTTTATAGAAAATTAATTTTACTACAATCTGGTTCCTTATCATTTTTTCTGTTTCTTTAATATTTATAGAAATATATAAGATTGATGATTAAAATCCTAAATATCTTTGTATATGGTTGTATTGAAAATTATTGAGAATAATTTTTCTGGATCCAACACATATTCTAATTATAATAGAAAAAAATATTATGAAAAATATTTAGGATGATAATATTTTTCTCAGTTTTTTAAATTCTAATTACAAAAAGTCAGTTTTTAAATTCAGTCCAAAAGGAATAGTAATGCGGTTTAAAATTACCATTGTCGAATTAAAGTAGTCGGTTGTGAATAAAAATTAGTATTGTTTGAATATAACTAAGTTATATATTAAAAAATTGTTGAAGAAAATTAAATATTTTGTTTTTGTTTCGAGTATCGGGATTTGTAGTAGATTCGACAGCGTTCCTTTTTGAAGGTTAAAAAGAGAGCCAAGATACCGCGAAAATATATAAGAATTAGAGTTTTACAAAAAATGATCAGGTAATGAAATATAGTAAAGCTATTTTTCTACCACTTCTTATATATTTTTCAGGTTTTCTAATATTAAGAAGAAATAAATAATAAACTTGACCTTTCAAATATCAATACGAATTTATACGGAATTTTATTTTGATCGAACTAAAATTGCGACCGCTAGATGTGTCTGCAGCCGTTCAGGCGGCCACTGGCCACCATGAACATTAATAAGATTAAAGTTAATTAAAATCGTTTTCCAAAAGGGATGGGACGTATTTATTCTAAGAAATTTCCTCTAAGTTGACGCAATTTTTTGTCAATGAAAATCTTTATAAAATTTTATATCTATTAGAATTAAGGATGTACGAGTACTGCAGCTTCGAAAAGATTCAGGTTTGATTTTTTTTACATGTAGTTGAAATGCATATAAATCAATTATAAAAGTTTCATGGGAGGTTACGAGAGTCTTGAATTAATTATTTAATATTAAAGTTCAAGTTTTAATGCATTGCTCTTATGGAGAAACCCATATTTTTACACATATTTTGATATATTTTGATAATTTTCACTTGTAATAAAATAAAACGAATAAAAAAAAATCTCCGCAATAGAAAATAGAAACATTAATAAAGAGATTGATCCAATAAAATTCCGGCATGACGGGCTTAAAAAAAGATATTTAAGAAAACCACTGAGATTTTGGGTAAATTATATTTTTGTCAGCGGTAGCTTAACTACCCGAAATCTCAGGTTTTTTTTCTTAAATATATTTTTTGTTAGGACTGGTATGACGGGCCTAAATAAAATTTTAATTTTAACTTACGACAAAAAATTATAAACATTATTGTGGACTTTTATGAATGGACTATATAAGATTTGGAAGAATTTTATAATTGGACTATACATCAGGGCTTGTAAATCCTTAAATATTTAGAATTACTTCAAAAAAACCGGATAGTACTTTGCTAAACAATTAGTAAATAACATAATATAGACAGATATTTACAGCGGAAAGAATATTGAAATGTTTGTTTTTCAAAATTCAAAACCTCATACGCTATCATATTTGTCATGCTTAATAAAATGTTTTCCTATTTCTTTTGTATCGTATATAATAGTTATGCGTTCGTTGTTGATAAATACGGTCACTGTGGTAGAGCTTAATTAATTTGTTTTGACTATTATATGCGCGTAAGGGGAACTTATTTAAAAGTAGAAGGGCACGTTATTTAAACCATATTTTAATCATATATTTAATACTTAGCATTAAATATATGTTTCCTTCCCGTCATTTTGAAAATGTTTGACTGATCCACTCAAACTGTGACGATATTCGAGGCTTCTTTACAAATTAATAAATATACTTCTCTTGTGTATACTGTATATAATTTTTTGATGTTTTTATTTAGAAAATCATTAAATATTTGATTATCAAATGATAATTAATGAGAACTCTGAGGTTTTTGAAATAAAATTTCAAATGCGTCCCTTTACCTAGATCAGTTTTTTTTTTCGTTTCTGTTATTTTTGTTTTATTATAAATACGTATTTCGACTACAAAGTAGTCATCATCAGTATAAATTAGCTAGTCGTAATTTACTCTTTGACAATTAGAAATAGATCGAAAGTCGAGATCAATAGACAAAAATAAAAATAAATAAAAAATTAACCAAAATAAATTAAAATTAAAATATAATAAATTTTATTCAAATTACTCTTGTTAAAATGTGTTTCAAATGTATTCAATTAAAATCAAATTAAATTAAAGACCTTTTGTTTGAAATTAATCTGATATTCAATTATATTTATGGTATAAAGGCGATAAATTTTTTATATTTTGGTATAATACGATTACATACAGATAGACACACTTAAATAGATAAAAAAATGTTCACTTTTTTTATATTTTACTAGAGCTAATATCTATGAAAAGCTGATGTGAATCGAATACATATATCAGAGTTCTATTACATATTATAATAGCGATACAAGGTATCTCAAAATCTATGTATATACTTTTACTACTTTTAAGATTTCATCAATATCATGTATTTTAGAAAAAAGGAAATATTTCGGAGTTTTTTAAGTGTTAATGACTACTAGTTCTAATATTTTCTTATATATATTTGGGTATATAATCTGTAATCGTAAAAAATAGGGTCACGTATATCTAGGAAACTTTTGAAAAATGGACGCTACTTTTGTGGCGCATGGTACTTACCTAAATGTATAACATATTATAAGGTCTGTCAACCTGGAACCCGATTTTATCGAATTAACACTAATTTTGAACTGAATAAACTACAAACCCTACAATTGATTGTAGTAAGGTTCGTTTTTAGTCGTTTTTAGTAACAAGATTCATCAAAATAAACACTAAAACGCATCTCACTGCGCATGCGTGCCCATGACATGTTTCGTTTAATTTAGTTCTCATCTTAATATTGTCTTGAACGAGTCTGACTCAGCGTTGCCAGAAGGTTACATTTCTTACATTTTACGTAACTTTTCATCTACCCATGTAACTTGTATGTAAGAAAAAATTTTAGATACTTTTGTGTAAATTTTTGAAAAATTACTTTTTCTCGTTATAAAAAGTTTGCCATAATTTCGGTATTCACAAATCTTCGCTTAAAAACTCACGCTTTTATAAAATTTAAAAATTTTATATAAAATAAATAAATGATAATGGATTTAAAAATAAATGTGTGGGTACTTACTATTTTTATTTTAATTATTTCATTTTTATTAAATACTAGCTGTTTCCCGCTTATATATATATATATATATATATATATATATATATATATATATATATATATATATATATATATATATATACATTTATTTATTTATTTATTTATATTTATTTAAAATACGATACGATTAACGGTTTTCAAGGTATCCGACCCATAGTGCATAGTGATAAATTCCAAACTGTAAGAATTGAGAAGGCAAAATTTCGCAATGTGTTGGTCGGACATTAAAACGAACCTGATTTTCGTACTGTATGGATCGAAATTAGCCTAGAAAATGATTATTATTAACATCGAGAACAAAAATTTTCTTCACTTTTTTCACATTTTTTCCAAGGGGTACCCCTTAAAAAAAATCGCAAAAATTAGAGGAAAATTTTATGTCTCCGATTTTGATAAAAACTTGGTTTTAAGCTAATTTGGACCTAGCGAAAACGATGGCGTTGGTTAAAATATGATACGAATAACGGTTTTCAAGGTATCAGGCCAATAGTGCTAATATTCCAAACTGTAAGAATTGAGAAGGCAAAATTTCGCAATGTGTTGGTCGGACGTTAAAATGAACCTGATTTTCGTACTGTATGGATCGAAATTAGCCTAGAAAATGATTATTATTAAAATCGAGAACAAAAATTTTCTTCACCTTTTTCACATTTTTTCCAAGGGGTACCCCTTAAAAAAATCGCTAAAATTAGAGGAAAATTTTATGTCTCCGATTTTGATAAAAACTTGGTTTTAAGCTAATTTGGACCTAACGAAAACGATGGCGTTGGTTAAAATATGATACGAATAACGGTTTTCAAGGTATCAGACCAATAGTGCTAATATTCCAAACTGTATGGATTGAGAAGGCAAAATTTTGAAATGAGTTGGTCGGACGTTAAATTGAACCTGATTTTCGTACTGTATGGATCGAAATTAGCCTAGAAAATCATTATTATTAAAATCGAGAACAAAAATTTTCCCACACATTTTCGAAGGGGAACATATATATATATATATATATATATATATATATATATATATATATATATATATATATATATATATATAAATATATATATATATTTATTTATATTTATTTTTCAATATGTACAATAGTGAATAGAGTCTCACTAATCCGGCACTTCAATAATTCGGCACGTCCAATAATCCGGCACCCTATAGTTTTTATAGTGCCGGATTAATGAGACTCTTCTGTATATGTATATCGATACACAACGATTTATAGTGTGCTATTAATATAAAATTGAAACAAAATTTTAATAAAATAATTTTATAGTTATTTTTTAGAAGCATAGTTTTTATGGAAATGATTAAATCAACAAAAATTTTAACCAACTCCAAAAAAAATGAGAAGATTCTATGTTCGACTGTATGTATTTTTTTTAATGTTCACCCGCTTCAAGATTGTTTTTTAATAACAAAAAAAAAAGATAGCCTATGTCCTTCCCCAGGATATAATCTATCTCCTTGCCAAATTTCATTACGATCCGTTTACCCGTTTAGTCGTGAAGAGGTAACAAACACACAGAATTACTTTCACATTTATATAGTAGTATGGATAAGCTAATTTTGAAAATCACAAAGCTATAATACACAAAATTAATAATTTATCGTATATTAATAACAAAATCATAACAATGTATCAACAATTAAGTTTAAAAATGTAACTTTTCAGGCATACCAACGTATCTTTCGATCAAGCCACCCTGGCAACACTGCTGACTCTATATTTTCAACTTTTTTTCATAAATATCAGCTATCCATATATATATATATATATATATAGAGTTCAGTGCATAGAATGTAACGAAGGCTGATGGGAACTACATCTCAATCATTTGTTAGAGTAAACTACATACGGTTTAAAAAATACTCCAATAGGTTTTTGCACGATACTATCATTATCTTTTAATTTAAACACAATTAATTGTTTTAGTTTGACGAATCTTGTTACTACAAACAAATGAAGCTTACTACAAACAATTTTAGGGTTTGTAGTTTATTCAGTTGAAAATTGGTGTTAATTCGATAAAGTCGGGTTCCAGGTTGACAGACCTTATAATATATGATATAAATTACAAATACACCAATATCAATAGAGATATATTATAGAGATACCTTTCGCATAATATAAAAGATACACATGCTCTATATATGTACACTCCCGTTCAAAAAAAAATGAACAGACCTGAAATGTTAATTATCTTACATTTCATAAAACTCTTCACTTTTGTAACTCTCTGTATAATGTATAATTTTATTAATTTATAAACAAAGATAAGTAGTATATTTTTTAAGTGTGTAAAAAATAAACGGAAGTATAAACTAAATTTATATTTTTTATTTGTATATACGGTGTTAGTGACAGAGTGAGAATTTAAAAAACATATGTAATGTTAAAACATGTTAAGTGTTATATCTTACTCTTAGCTGTACAAATTAAATTAAATGTTGTATCTGTTACTATAAGAATAATCAAAATTTTCTAACTGATTCGATTCAGGTCTGTTCATTGTTTTTGAACGGGATTGTACATGTATATGTATCTATCTACCTACGTATCTCGATATTAAACTGAATGAATGCATAATGCAATTTTCCACATGGAAGACACTTCGACAACGATGATGTTCCCTGATGATAATGATGATGATAAGGATAAAATAAAATATGTTTTAAAACTATTTGATATGATTCTAAAGCTAGCAATGCACTAGTAGACTAAACTAGATAGATAGAGAACTGTGAGAGAGTAGCTAGAGACTACATAGTTAGACTTAAAACATAAAATAAATATTCACATGCAAATAAAATGCAAATTTTATGTAAATTTGAAAATATTTTATTCACCTTTTATATGATATATAAAATTATTTAGACATTCATTTACTCATTCGTACCGACAACAATGTCGAAGAGAGTAATAATGATGCATCATGGGAATAGGGGAGCACGACTCAAAACTATCTATAAGTTAGAAAGAGAGCTGGATAGATATATCTTGGGGTGTTGCACTTCGACCTTATGACCAATTTTGCTCTCTGTTTTTCTTCAGTCTGACGGGATTCGCTTCTTCCATATCTTGGCAATGGCTAGGAGCTTGCTTGACAGCTTTTTTCTGAAAGTTCATATACTCGGGGTGGGACTCCATAACGGGTCCATTGTGTGCAGATTTTGTGGCGAGGAGGAAGAAATATCCAGCCACAATATCTTTGACTGCAAGCCTCTAGGTTACAGCAGATAAAGGTTATTCGGTGAATCTCATCCCGAATATATGAACCTACAGGAAGACCTGATATGCAAGCTTCTGGCTATCGCCAACATATGGGAGAAGCGAATCAAAATAGACCATAAGATTGAAGTGCAATACTTTTTAGACCCCAAGATGTATCTATCTATCTATTTACTCGGAGTGAGATGAACCGAATATCTTGTATCTGCTGTAACCGAGAAATTCGCTGGTAAAAATGATGTGGCTGGATGTTTTTTCCTCCTCGCCGCACAGTCTGCTCATAATCGATCAATTGTGGAGTTCAATTGTGTGCAGATGCTTTCGTAAGGGATAATGTCCAGTGATGAATCCGGTAATCTTTCGAAGTTGCATCCTGTTCAGTGTATCGAGAGCCTCTTGGATGCATTTCGTAACTCTATGTTCCCGAGTTTTTGTTGCGGTATCTATATCTTAGGCTGAGGTGTTTAAAAGTCGGCTTCAGACGCACAACCTACCAATTCCTTGTCTGCATACAAGCTCCTTGTTCTCCATCCACATTATTAATGTACGGTTTTAAATTAATAAAGATTACAAAAGAAAATGTTGGGGGTGGCCTCTGTTATCCGAGTTTCAGACGCCGAGGTAAAATCCCTTTATTATTATTATTATTATAAGAAAAAAACATTTCATAATTGTATTTATTCAAGGAAATCTGCAACTGTAAAAACGAGACGAGACGATAGAAAACTTTTGCAAGTCAATTAAGAGACATACTACAACTCTCGTCTCATTTCTTCTCGCGACTTCACTCCTAAAAATGGTATACAATCACCAAAGAATCTCTAAAAATAAACTGAATCAGGGTTTACTCACATTTTGAACGGATTTCCCCTACACGTTTAACAGACATATCTATACATTAAATGTAAATACTTCCTCGTGTTGAATGACACATTTTATTAACTTGTTATAAAATGTTACTATAAATTCTGAGGATAAATGCAATTAGACAATTTTACTATTTGTTAAAAACAATGATTTGCGTTTCAGGTAATTTTCAGATTTGCTCTTAACTACAGGAATTTGTTCTTTTTTAAATGACAGGAAATAATATTTTTGCATATCATTATTTCACAAATTTAATTGAAATCTAGCTTCGAGACAAAATCAGATAATTTTCAGTTTTCACCAACCAAAGTTTTGACTTCAAATTTCTTTAAAACAAAACAAATTTACATAGTTCTATTTGAGCCAGAAAAAAGTTATATTGTTCATTCAGAACATTCCAGATATATTATTCGGTCCATTATGCGCCAATTTGTAGCTAACGTAAAAGAAAGTTTCATACATCCTTCTCATTAAAAGTAGCCTAAACAATACAATCGGCTACAAAAGTATTACTCAAAATTCATAGTGAGAAAATGAATCGTATATAAATTGTGTTCGTACAACTATAATGAACAACTTTTATCTGAAGCTTTTTTTTGAAAACCGAATGAATAAGGTACCGAATCAAATATGAAATTTTGAAAAATTAGTGGAACTTTTGTGACTCATAGTACCAGGTCTAAATTTTTATCTGAGACAATTCTTTTAATATGAATATTTTTTTAAATTTTTACTTATCATCACTTTTAAACTGTTTTAAAACAGTTGGGAAATGATCGCTAAGATTGAAACATGTCACAACGACAATTTAAAGTGAAAATAAATTCATATTGAATAAAAGAGGTGCTTCTCTACTACATCTCTAACATTTCTCCGAACAGTGCTTTATTTGATTCCAACAAGATTGTTACTTAAAGTGCCACGCCTCCCATTTTGAAGGGAGTTTTTTTTTAAAGTGGTGCGCATTTAGTTATTCTTTTATTACTAACTATACGTAAAATTTACTCACCACTTTAAAAAAAAATCTCTTCAAGGTGGGAGGCGTTGCACTTTAAGTCACAATCTTGATGGAATCACATAAAGCACTGTTCGGAGAAATGTTAGATATGTAGTAGAGGAGTGACGGACTCGTGACTTTGGCACATGCTTGGATTTTATTTTTGTGCTTAAAGTTTTTTCTACAAAATTTTATGTTTTACAATTTTTACTCAATATATTTTTTTCAAATTTTATTACATTTCGAATTATTTATGGAAAACTATATTTTCTATGTTATGTGAACACATCAATGTGAATTGATTTTAACCAATTCCTTTCTGTTAGTAATTCATGGAAATTTGGATGGAATATTAATTTCTCCACAGATTGAGGAAAACTGATGTTATGAAAAATATTGACCGGTTTCGTTTCCAATCATTCATAATATGATTGATGTGAGAAAACACAACTTTAAATTACTAATGGGTAAAGGTAGGTCGTTATATATCCGATATATTCCAATCCAATCCACGATAGATATTGATATTGATAATTTTCACATTTTCTTGATACAATAAATATAGTTAGGTACCTTTTATTATATATATATATATATATATATATATATATATATATATATATATATATTACATAATACCCAAAACATTTTAAAGGTAGTTAATTAACCCTACATAATACATATGCTATTCTATTCGGGTATATACAGATGTAATATATTATCCGGTGAACCGACCATATTTATCATCAAGGGTTCAAACTGTTTATGAATATAAAATAAATCTTTGTTTAATTTTAATATTAGAGGGTTTGATTGGAATTTAAATTATTTTTGGAGAAAATTAATTTCAACAATGTGTATTTTATAATAAATTGTAATCAATAATTTTAGTAACCAATATGAATAAATTTTAATTAATATTTATTTAAACGTAATATTATTTAAATTTTATTTACTATATTTTAATGGAACCCTTCTGTATATAAAATCGCGTAACTGTAAGTCTTGTGAAATTTTATATTTTTGTTGTTAAAAATCTGGCGTGAAACACTTTATATGACCTTTCATGAGAATGACTTTAATACAGAAGAATCAAAAATCGAAGTCTTTGGTTTTAGAATTTGGAACAAAATTTGGATTTTACATCCTCTAATGCTATTGTTAGAGTGAAGGTTTTCCAATATAGACAGTATTTTGGAATTTCAATCAAACTTTGCAAATAAATAATAAATATCAGTTTGTTAGAAGTGTTAACCGTGGTAACTCTGGGAAATATATCTAAATATGAAAGAAAATTATAAGATTTAGAATCGAGTACATTGCACTAAAATACACAAGTTAAAAATTATGAACCTCTAGCTAAAAAAATCGATACCTTGAGTAAACCACTCTTTCTAACAAATTCAGGCTAGTGACGTGAAAATTTAGATCTTTAAAGGTGTAATTGTGGTACAAAATTTAACAAAAATCGTCGGAAATTCGATAAATTCTCTAAAAACTAAAAATATTAAGAATAAAGAGACGTTGAACGCAAATTATTCTTAAATGTCTGCTGTTATTCTAAAAGCTGATAAAACTTCGAGAAAATATTGTCACGAGTAAAACAAAATTAAAAAATCCGAAAGTCGAGTTTTTTTCGCCTATCTAACTACATATAAAAGAAAATGCTAAAAACTTGATTTTCAGATTTTTGCATTTTCCTTTACTCTATTACTGGAAGTATCGATGGGGTTGTTAACCCCTTAATTGCTAGTTGAACATAAATACATAGTTAATACATTTTAAAATGTATAGAAAATGTATTTGAATGAATTAAATTATTGATCATGCCAAAGGACCATAACTTCTATCGCGAGTATATATATCTACCACACTTGTTGGTGTTACATTTTCGAAACTAAACTGTAAAATAAATCACGTTAAAGAACGCACGCATGGATACTTTCGATGTAAGTAATTTTGTCAATGACAAAGTAGTAAAAATCATATTTAATTCATAGACATGTCACAAAATGAAGAAAAATAAATATATAATTTTATGACTTGATTTTGATGGATTTACACTTAAAAAGATTTTATGACTTTACGACGGACGACCAGACAAAGTATGTGAGTTTTACGATTGAACGTTTTCTTTTTAATATATTAGAGATTGACTTTTTGTTTCGTAATATATATTACATTGTGTCATAAATATCATCTATATACATATATATATATATATATATATATATATATATATATATATATATATATATATATATATATATTGATTATTTAATAAAAATTTAAACAGTGTATTCGAGAATAATTTACACTCTACAAATTTGCTTGATGAATCGAAGTTGAATTGATATTAAATTTTTTTTAAGTTCGATTTATTTTTATATTGTTATACTCTATATGTACTTGGAGGAATATGGAGGATCGTTCAATAGGGACGCTCGAAATTTGTTAGGTTACAGCAGCCATGTTGTTAAAGTAACATCTGTCAAATTTGTTGTGAATTGTTTAGTAGTGTATGGCAAATCACCATGGAAGGTTATGATTGATCCGTTTGATCATTATCTTTAGTGACAAGAATAAAATTAATCTTTAATGACGAGGCCCATTTTTTCTATGAATGAATGTAGCAAAATTATGGGATTTGGGGCGATACCAATCCACACGTGATACACCTGCACTAAATGCATCCCGTGAAAGGTGCTGTTTGATGCGGATTTTGATCTGGTGGCATCATCTTCCTGTAAAATCATAACCGTCAACGGCGAGTGTTACACGAGCATTTATGATAAGCCATTTATTGTGGCCGAAACTGGATGATATTGATACCAATAACATGTGGTTCTAATAGGATGGCGCTACGTGCCACACTGAGCGTGTCACGATGCAAACTATGCACGAACAGTTTGAGGGAATGGTTATCTTGTGCGGCCGCGATAAAATGTTCAAAAAGACATTTTATCCGCCCATCCTGTGGATAAATTAGTATTACCCTGAATTCCAAATGACGGTTATTTCATATAGATAGATATTTGAACCATAAGGTCCATTGCAATGCCTAAGGATGTGAGGATGTGCGTGAAGTGGAAGGAATTTTTGTGTATAGACTAGGAACTGGTAGGATAGCCGACTCTGATAGAAACAATGCCGATAGTCATCTGGAGTTCGTGAAGGAAACTGCAGAAAACCTTCACAAGCATTGCCGGTTACTTCATTACTTCATTCTTGTCCATACGCCGACAGTTTAGTTAATTACCTGCCAATGTGGGAATTCGCATCCATAACCTCCCAACTCCAAGTAGACATAACGCCTCAGACATAACACCTTAGATCGCTCGGCTACTTGGACGGTTATTTCATATAAGTTATTATAAAAATTGATTTTTCATTTATTTAATATTATAATCTCACACTGGTGTTTGCCGTTTTGGTAGCCAGTGTAAATATTTTAACCTGTTTATAAATCCTATTATTTGAACACTTACATCATTTCGACTTTATCCTAAAATATATAATAAAACACATTGATACAACTCTTTCACAAAATTGGACAAAAAAGAAGAGTGTATTATGATATTTATTTGTCCGATAATAATACCCATTATATTGTTGTATGATTATAATGACTCCTATAAACCCATTTGTTGATATTTAATATAACAATGCATACATACATGAATTAGGTATGTATAGATGATAAAAGACTACCCATAACATTAATAAAACTTACTCAATAATATAATAATAATTTAAATTAGTCACTGTAAATAGAATATTTATTTCCATAATGTTTTCTTCTTTGTATTGTTTCATATTATATAAATTAACTTATGTACTTTACAGTCCATAGCTGGGCAAATATGCTGGGAAACAATACTCTTAGTATTAAATAAAAAGTATTGAAGAAAACAAGATAAATTTTTAAAACAAACTTTTATGTAAACTTAATTATAGTAAAACAAATTTTCTGCAACTTTACTTCTTATGTGTTTTTCGATTTTTTCAATATTAAGAGACATATACCAAATTTTGTGTTTCCCCCTCCCTCCAGACCTCCCTTTCCCCTTCCCCTTTCAGACTTTGGTCATGCTTATCATAAAAATGCATTGTCATTGGAATTGAACCAACATGTAAAAATTCAATTCTGTAGGATAAGAGGAAGTGGGTTAAATTTAACTTGCAAGATTCCGTTACAGACAACGGGACAGATGAAACTAAATAAAAGCTTGTAAAAAAACAAAAACTTTCAGTACTGAGGACCAGGTTCATTTCAAAAATAATCTGCAAATACCAAGATAAGTTCTTTGAAGGTACTGAAAAATATAGGCAATTTTAATTACAAAAATATATAAAATTTAAAAAAAAATTGTTTCTGTATATGGTTTTAACATTTTGTGAGCTTTTATTAAAAGTCCTAGGAAGATTTTTTAAACCCACTTTGATATTCTTTCCATTTCTATAAAATTGTATAGCATTTTTCGATTTCGGAATACAAGACCCTTGTAAAAACCATCTAAAAAACGAGAGATCTCAGTTTTTCTGTAAAAATGGAATTCCTTGATTGAAATTTAGTAGTTTTGAAGAAAAATTTCAATAAAATCTGATAAAATATGCCTGAGATGAACCAAAAATCATTTTTTTTAATTTGGGTGACGTCAGCTGGGTAAATCAATATTTGGCTAGCACTGTTAAAGTTTGTCCGATTTTAATAAATTTTTTTTTGAAAACCACTATTTTGCGGGTGAGTTTTCCATTTTCACAATAATAATTTACTTTATACAATAACTTGTATAAAGTTCATTGATTTCAAGATACAAAACCCATGTACAAACCACTTGAAAAACTAATAGAAATAACTGGGTTTTTTTGTAAAAAATTGACATCCTTGACTAAAATTTAGAAGATTTGAAAAAAAATTTCATCAAAATCAGTTTTTTTATTTTCAAGATGACACCACCAGGTTCAAAAAATTTATACCAGTTGGTACTTAAGTATTCTAAGTATTATCTGACAGAATTTTAAGCAACGTTACTGTTGGGGTTTAATGTTACCAGTTACGAGTATTACACAAGTACTGAAGTACTTTTTATAAGTACATTACCTAAAGTACTGCCCAGCTCTCCTATATATTGTACAGAAGAAACACACAAACAGACAAAATGGAAAAAGGCAAGGCAAAAAGGCTTCCATTATGTAGAATTTATTTTATCACGAATAAAAGCTGTGTGATGAACAGACACAACCCACTTAACTTAAACCGACTTTTTATTCTTCTCTTAAACATAAAACACGAGTTGATTATATTATTGTAGTATCACATAAATATTGTACAGAATGTAATAAATACAAATATGTTTTATAACAGAGGCTCCGCAGACGGCTTGCCGGAGTCGAACGGACTCTACATAAGCTGGGTGAGAGTAAGTAATAAAGGTATCTTTTGAAATAAGACGGAACGATGTTTCAATACACGTTGTTCTACCGATTATTGCCCAATAATTTATTCAATCAATTTAGAATTAGTTTTATAAAATATTTATTGTTTAAAAAATATCTTTTACAATATGGAGAGATACACCAAAAAACATAATAATAATAATAACAATAATAACAACAATAATAACAACAATAATGATGATAGCAATAACAATAATTACAACAACAACAACTATATGTATTCCCACTTTATATAAAAATTAACCATTTAGAAATTAGTTACAAATTACCAAACCTTACACCCCCACCCTCCCTCCCAGCTTTATCATTGGCATCTTTTTTGTATCCAGTGGCATCAATTTCCCATGACACTATACCCCCTACTTAGAAAAAATTATTAAATCAAGTAAATAATTGTTTATTAGTTCTCCGATATGAATAGTTTAGGCAAATTATTCGGAATTTCCAAAAATCTAATTCTAAAATCTAAACTACAGCTATTACGTTAGCTTATTTTACGTTATGATGTGTTACACTTTGTAAAACTAAATGACTTAGTTGAATAATTGGTAAATGGATACATATTTATTATATTTTAAGTACCAAAAAAAGACGACGTATGAACTTAACAAAAAACGTATGAACTTAAAATCTGATAAATTTTTGTATAGTGTCTTAAGGATGTTCCAGCATGATACTACTTTTCGACAGACTTTGCTAAAATTTCACAGGCTAAAAATAATGTTTTCTAATACATCCCTTTAGTGTCAGAAATACTCGACAGAATTTAAAAAAAAACTAGGAAAGTAAAGATAAATATTTATTAATTAAATTTTTTTTTTAAATCACGTTTTAGCATTTTCTTTTCGAAATAGTTAATAGTTAAAAATTATTTTTTATTTCAAAATTACATTAATTTGTATATATGAATAGGGGATATATTTACGTGTTGTGTATGTGTAAATGTATTGTAAATTTATTTATTCCAAAATAAAAGCAAACTGGTTTTTTGTCCTGATTATATAAGACAATGCTGGAACTACCTTAAGTCACGAACGTTTCATTTCATACAAACAACAATAACAAACCCATAAATAAATGATATATATATATATATATATATATATATATATATACGGTAAAATTAACTTCCACTTATCATTTAGGTTTTGTTAAAACCAAAAAAAAACAAAAGCATTTGTGTTCTGAACTGAACTGTGTATAGTATTTCACTAATAAATCACATATGTAGTATTTAAAGAAACCATATAATACTAACTACTTACTTACTACCTTATAATAGTAAAGTATATAGTTTAGTAAGTGGTATACGAAGGAGAGAGAGTCAAATGAGAAGGATAAATAATTGTATTTGTGGCTTTTTAGCCGGATTTATTCATTTGTTTGGCAAAATGAATACCATACTCTGTATTCTGGTATTTATATTATAATATATTGTTTTAAAGATTTATTATTAGGCATTAAGGTAATGTATCCAAAAAAAAAAAGTCTTTTATTTATACACTTAAGGTAGTTGTCATGTAGTAATCGTGTTAAAAAGTTTCAGCTCAGAACAAACATCAATTATGTGAATAGACTGAGGTTGTTTACTATACTTTTTTAACCCGACTTCAAAAAAGAGGATGGTTCTAAATTCGTCTGTATTTATTTTTATTTTTTTTGACTTGAATATACCTCGTTTACTTGGTCGCTTGGATTAAAAATGTCAATCTTTTCGTTAATCTATTAGGTACAATAATTAAACGATAATAATATTATGGTTACGAAACGAAAAATTTCGGAAACGCAGATACTTTAACAAAGAAGAGAGTCGGAATACCTTTCATTTGCTCAGAGCCTATTTTAGGAATTCCAAGGACTACATGGAAATAGATGATCAACGAGTGGTCAAATGTTAAACACCATGATAACTGGGAAAAAGTACCGCGGCAGAAGCTCGGGAAGGTACTGCTTCAGATTGTAACCAAGAGGCTATCTCTCGATGCACTGAAGCTGTTGCAATTAACCTTTTAATATTTGTTTATTTGTGTATACTTTCGCGTCAACATAACGATGTTTGTTCAAATTCCTTTCGGTTACGTATGGCAAACTGTAGAAGACTTTAGCGTATACTCCGACAAATTTCATTGTCATTGAATATTTAATTAAAATTTAATTTCCTGGTTGACGAGTTAATTTTTTCATATCAGTATTTAATTTAATTAAATATTCAATGACAATGAAATTTGTCGGAGTATACGCTAAAGTCTTTACAGTTTGTCATACGTAACCGAAAGGAATTTGGACAAACATCGTTATGTTGACGCGAAAGTATACACAAATAAACAAATATTAAATAATTAAATCACTTCTACAGAAGTAATACTGTCTAAATAAATAAAAAATTAGAATAATATGAAAAAGTTGGCTATCACGTCACAATCGTCTTTGGTGTAGCGGAAGCATACTGGACTAGTTTTCCAGAGGCCCGAGGTTTGATTCCTGGTTGACGAGTTAATTTTTTCATATCAGTATTTAATTTAATTAAATTAACCTTTTGTTTTTTATTTATAATCAATACAAGAATTAATATAAAATTCTCCGAATTACAAGGGAAGTTTTTATAAATTTTAAATGGCATTATTTATATTCGCTAATGTATTCATGCTAAAGTAAGCATTGATGAGAGTATACCTGGGAATATAAATATACCCAAAACATATATTTTATTTAACAAAAAAAAATTACTTCGGGGATCCTAATTCAACATTTGTAACAAAATATTAATTTAAATATATTTAAATATTGATACACAATAAATTCGTGGAATTTATTTTCATATTTGTTCATAAAATAATTAATTTATTGAATATTCATCTCAAATACCAAGAGAAATTAATTATTATTTAAATTATTAACACAATAAACATCAATCAAGAGTAGTACTGTTTGCATCCATAATTGATTGATTGATCGAATTTGTTTTTTTCCGGAAAATGGTTGAAGAGTAATAGATTTCGAGAATGCAGGTTCATGTAGGATAAATGTATCCTAGAATTCCTAAAATTCGACAAACTCAGCATAATCTTTAGAAAAGGTGTAGTTTTAATTATAAAAAAAAAAGAAATGACATCTATGTATAAAGATTTAAAGGTAGATTCTCATATGATTTGTTTAGCTCGATGTTCGACGGGGGATTAGGATCAACTAGATCCTAGTCTCATAGTATTTACGCCACACAGTTTACAGGGTGCCGACATTCTTTAAAAACCCCTTTTTTTCTGATTCGATTTCATACGTTTATGTTCTAGCCCACTTCGCTCGACCCAGCCCGGCTTCGCATGGTTAATTACTACACTTTGATCTGAGCTCATTGATCGGAGAATCGATAACATACAACAGCCAAATATATGGGTATATCCACACTAATAAAATACCTCACGTGTGAGAGTTTAAAAAAAACTGTATAATATGTAATTAAGGTGATATGTAACTTTGGTGTATTAACTTAAAACTAAATACGTAAGCCATGAAAATATTTTTTCGAAATATCTTTATTATTACATACAAAATTTTAATTAGGATGTACTATACATATAAATCTTCCGGAAAAAATTATCTACATGATGATGAAAACAATTCTTTTGGGTTGAATCCTTACCCCTTACGGATATACAAATGAGTACTAAAGGAGTCCAGAATTAAATCAATTTCAATAAATTTCAAATTGGTTGACTTCAAATATTTAGTAATATTCGCTATTTATTTTTAAATAAACATTTTGGCATGTAAAATTATATTTTTTATTGAAATACATTAATTTTATTTTTTGTTTACAAAATATTTAACTTTTATATAAAAAAAAATCTATTAACAAAACTATCAGAAATAAATTGTAAATTTAAAAATATTTTTATGGTTGCACATTGGACGGACAATATTTGCCTCATTCAAATTAATATTTAAATATTATTATGTATAATTTTACTCGAACAAATGAGGTGTTTTGGGTATTTAGATATATTTATATATGTATAGAATTATTATTATAACATAATATATTGATTGAGTTATTACGTATAGATATGACGTCAGTAATGAGATGACTTACTCAATCAAGAAATCTAACAACTAATTGAGTTAATTGTTTAAATACTTTGAATGCAATGAAATCTTTTTCAGTTTCGTATATTTTACAAATCGAGTCAAAATTCGAGCTATCAATTCAAAATTTTATAATTGATTTTTACCATATTTATTCGGTTTTCGAAAAAATTCTTCGGGTAATAGTTGTTTATTATACTAACGATTTTTCTTCGAAACATTTTTCCAAATGATAGCTCGACTTATAGATGCCATTTGTACATTTTACTTGTACACACGTATATACAAAAGCATGATTTTTCAATCTAAAAGTCATGTTTGGATTGTAATTTTCGCCAAACTTACTCACGTTTATAATTTTAGCTTATCTTTGTTGAATTATCTTGACAGAAAAGCAGATATTCGTAAATGGTGTACCAAGAATAACTTATGAATACCTACAATAAACATTTTTTTTTTTC
Source organism: Nineta flava (assembly GCA_963920215.1). Taxonomy (NCBI): domain Eukaryota; kingdom Metazoa; phylum Arthropoda; class Insecta; order Neuroptera; family Chrysopidae; genus Nineta; species Nineta flava. Next base: position 130,095,066 of record OY986041.1, read on the forward strand.
GTCAATATCTCCAACCGTTACAAATCAGGACTAAACTTGTAATACTCTTAAGATATTTTACATATTTACATGAGAGTTTAAGTATCAAAATTGAATGAAGCACTTGATTCATTAACGATTAAGATTACTGAATAAAATTGCGATACAGATTTAGTTTAGGAAATTCATTAATTGCATATGACCTGAAGTATCCGGACACAAAAGACCAGTTATTATTAAACTCTTATTTCGGTATTTGTTTTTGTAAACTAGCATCTTTCCAAACATTGTTAGTATGGTTGCCTACATATGGTTTGGTTCTATTAACGGAGGTGCCTTTAAAATCCAGGTTCTCTTAAATCCTTAATTGATATGATTTATATAAAACTTCGATATCAAATCCATAATCTTTCCCGGATTTCCCAACCACTGCTCTCTAAATGAACCAGCGATATGCTATTTATTGATATTACATGTGACAGCATGTTACTCTAATTTAGGTTTAAGTAGTCTTTATATTCATATACATCAAGTCTTTTCCTAATAAATCAATAAATTGAAACGATGGTGTAGTATGTACGTACGCAACTAAATACATTAATTTTACAACAAATATCCATATAATATATGAGTACCATAGATATATGGTTTCAATGGTTTCAATGGTTCCATATACATATATATGTATATATATATATATATATATATATATATATATATATATATATATACGTATAATAAAACTGTTTTGACGATGTTAAAGGTAATTCTTTTTAATTAGAATTTATTTATAAATTAACCCCTTTTTACAAATTTTACTACTCTACAAACATACATACATACACATTACACAATACATTACTGTTTTATGTACCGATATGGTTATCATACAATGAATTTATTGAATATTGATAGTAGAATATTTAATCTCATGTAAACCTTTTCAAAACTGTTTTGTTCTTAGCTCATTTTTATAAATAAGAATATATATATAGGGTGAATCGAAACTGCCGCATATTTGCACACAGCTCTATTTTCTTTCACGATCATCGCATTATTCAACAACATCCAATAGAAATGGATAAATTGAAACAAAACGAAGACCACGCGTGATTGGCTCAAAGGTATGGTAAATACTAAGCACTCAATTCAATGTGCGCATAAATAACCAAATCTGCTAACCAGAGCACCGATGGACAGCAAGTATACGGTGTGAAGTACTAGGAAAACATGTATTAAGCAATAAAAATCTGTTATTATTCTTGCATTCATAAAATGATATTGATTTTAAATTATAATTTTAGAGCTCAGTTAATTTAGCACCCCATAGATTATTGTTGTTGTTATTTGTGACTTTTTATTATTTTTAATTAATTGTTCGTCGTTTGTTCTTTAATGTTCTACCTTCCAAATTGTTTGTTTGGTTTTTATTTATTTATAAATAATTAAACAAATTATCATCCTCAGGTTAGTCCTCCTATTAAAGATATTTACTTTTTACCCTCAAAAACGATGAGTTTTAATCAATTTACATCTGTTCGATCCTCATTGATAATTGTTCGATCATATGTAATATTTATTTGTTAATTATTTAATAGTTTTAAAATAAATAAATTATTTTCAGTTATTTTCAGGCCTTTTTATTAATTAAACATTAAACTTGGCCTAAGAGACTCTTTCTTGGCCAAATACTCTTGTGATTCTTTAGTCAAACAAATGAAATTCTTGTAAAAAAAAAGTTTTTTTCTAATTAAAAAATGAATAAAAACCTCAACAAGAGAAAATTTATGCAGCTTCTTTAACAGAAGTATATATATTTAACTGAAATATATTTAACTGAAGTATATCATTACTTTTTTCAAAAGTTTCATTTATTTGGATTAAACAAATGTTTAGTTTGGTCCGAAATTTTAGCATCTTGGTCCAAAGAAATCATCATTTCAGTTTGAGAATTTCGAGATTCTTGGGTCAAGAGTCAGTTTATCTTTAGTTAGAATAATTTTCTCAAGTCACAACTATAGATGTCAAGATACTTATTTTCTTATACCAAATATATTATAAATATCAGAAATTCTAGGTTTAAAAAAATGTTTCTTACTGCAAAGAATTGCTTCTATTGGTGGAGTCAACATCAACTTCTTATTTATATATTATTGTTAAAATAATACTAATGTCAATTTCTATTAAGGTTACGTAAGACATAGTATGAATGAACTATTGTATACTTTATAGATAAATATGTCGTTTAATAGAATCTTTCTGTGGTAATTCTACTTTCTATATTTCACAAACTCTCTACCCAATTTGGATACTACATATAAAATGTAAATAAAAACCTAACAAAAATATTCTGTAATATATATTTGTGTGTAATCCATATGGTTTTAAGGGAATATAATTTAATTTATTATTCTATTGAAAAATTTTTAATATTTTATGATACAAAATACAAAAAATCTATACATTTTTTGTTTTATATTTTTAATTTTGCCCCTAAAACCTGTATATACATATATATATATGGATATGGATGGATTTAATATGTTCAATGTTTTAACTAATTTGAATTTATGTATTTTCAAAAAAAAAACAATACAATAAAATTACAGAAACAAATTAAATTTGTGTCCTAAATTCAGAGCGGATTCAGAAGCGGAAATGACGAAATGTTTTGGTTTCGTAAAATCATGAATTTTTATCTGAAGTAATTTAAATGTAATATGAAAATGACTTTCTGAATTTTCTTCTGAAATTTTATTATTTTCAAACTCATTGTTTGCAAATATATTGTTGTTGAGTTTTAGGCTTAAAACGAAATAATTTTGGTGGTTGGTGAGTAAGCTGTCTGTGTCTCTCTGAAGCCGAGTCTGAACTTAATGCTATAAGCTGCATATTACCTATTGATTTATCGTCCCATAATTAAATATACAATTGGAATTTACATGAGGAAAATTTAAGCACCCTCATGAATGAAAATTTGATGATGTTTTAACAATTGAAGAGGAAAATGTGTAAAAAGTGACGCGTTACGTGCATTTTCGAAATTAAGTAGCGAACATATCATCCACTTAAGGTAGTTGGTCTTGCAGTAATCGTGTTAAAAAGTTTTAGCTCAGAACCCACATGAATAGGCTGAGACTGGAGATCATACTTTTTTTGACTTGAATGTACCTCGTATACTGAATGTTCGCTTGGATTATATAAAAATGTCAATCTTTTCGTTAATCTATGACAATAATTAAATGACCACTATTTTTTTTTCTTCAAAATACAAATAAAACATCATTTTACATTGTCCTTGCTTTTTTGGCCAATTCGCTCGACGCGTTTTTTAAATTAAATTAAAAGTGTGGTGAAATTACTACATTTGTATAAACCCGTAATGTTAATCGTACAATTTTTGAAAGCGATTTTTCTTAGGAATTTGTGAGAAGTGAGAGAAAAGTGAGTTTTTTCTTAGGAATTTGTAGAAATCCAGATACTAGATTCTTGCATGGTCTATTATGAAACATATAATAATGACAGATAGATAGATAGATAGCCTAAGGATGTGAGGATGTGAGTGGAGGGGAAGGAATTTTTGTGTATAGACTAGGAATTGGTAGGATATGCTGCTGCAGCCGACTATGATAGGGACTATGCCGATATTCATCTGAAGTTCGTGAAGGAAACTGCAGAAAACCTTCTCAAGCATAACCGGTTACTTCGTTCTTGTCCATACGCCGACAGTTTAGTCAATTAACCGACCCTTTTTTTCTTAATAATTGACAAACTGCCGGGATGTCGGGATTCGAACCCGTAACCTCCCAGTTTCCAAGTTAGCCATACTGCGCAGATATAACGCCTTAGACCACTCGGCCACTTGGACTGGTTGTAATAATGGTACTCTAACAAACAAACTTTGCATGAAATGTTGTTGAAATAAATAAATTGAAAGAGTAAAGAAATGAATGCAAAATTAAACAATTCACACGTACCTACTGACAAGACGACGGACGGCTAAACCGATGTGGGTGTTATAATAATATGTATATAATCTGTTAACAACAAGTGAACCTTAATCAGTTCCACTTTGTTAAATGTACACTGATTACCTTAAAAGATGATATCATGTAAAATGTTGAATATGTTTTATTTAGAATTTTCTGAAACAGGCGACACAAATTGATCAACGGTTCCCTGTATAGCATAAAATCGATTGTTTCTTACTCCTTTGGTCACTCAAAAACATTTTGAAAGTTTGATATACCGGGTGTCCAGAAATTACCACAGGAGATTGATAGAGTAGACAGAGAATAAAATTCTGAGACGAATAGTCCTCTACCATTTTTTAACCTGACGTACAGGTAATTAGTTATTAATTAAAATAAGTAACCAATCAGAGGCGCGCAATAGCGGGAAGCAGGGAAGTGTATACCGCTATTGTGGTCCGTAGTACATCTAGTTATTATATAATTTTCTTGAATAAACTCTGTCTTCTCTTCCGCAAAAAGTAACACAAATACTATTTGAAAGTGAAAATTAGCTATTGAATCCAACTATTATTATAAATGCACAAGCTTATGTGAGACCACTCGGCTGCGTAACGGCTGAACGAATTTTCATGAAATTTGGTAAGTAGTAGTGATGAGCAAAGCAAGACCAAGACAGTCTTGGTATCGGTCTTGGCCTTGCTCTAATACTTGTAGTCTTGGTCTTGATCAAATACTTGTAGTCTTGGTCTGTGTTTTGCGTATTTAGTCTAACCAGACATCGGAAAAGAATAGTTACTTCAAGAATATTCTTGTAGATCCTTTTTTTTTTCAGACAATGGTAATAAATAAAACATACAACGGTACTGGTAAGTTTACCAGTACCGTTTTTTATATTTGATGTTTAAATTTAGTGGAGTAAACTGGAAAACTTAAACACACAAAATGTTTTGTTCCAACAAAAACATATATTGAAGTTGTGACAAATATTTTCATATACCTTATTTACAACGGATATCATAGTCGGCTGCAGCCGCATATCCGACCAATTCCTAGTCTATACTCAAAAATTCCTTCCCCTCCACTCACATCCTCACATCCTTTGGCTATCTATCTATCTGTCATTATTACATGTTTCATAATAGACCATGCAAGAATCTCACTTTGGTCTGGGTCTTGCATTCTCGGTCTTGGTGTCGATCTTGTTTTTATTCATTCGGTCTTGGTCTTGGTTTTGCTGTATGTATGAATTTGGTCTGGGTCTTGGTCTTGCAAAATCGCAAGACCAAGACCAAGACAGCAAAACAATGACAGATTGTACTCATCACTAGTAGTTACTTTAAGTCCAGGAATAGAACATAGGGTACTTTTCATCCCAGAATATATCACTATTATAGCTGTAAAACGCGACAGACAATACTCGTTGAATTAATATAGTAGTTGTATAATGTTTGGATGCTGTCCCAAATGATTTGCCGGATAGTGTATACAGTATTATGGTTGTGTCTTTTTTTGTTGTTGTATATAATCCGCTTGCCAAACACTAAATTTATAATAGCAACTATACACATAATAATATTCGTTGGAGGTAGCCGTAATAGATTTGGGTTTTCAGTTTTTGTGTTCATATTTATATGTAATATGTATACGAATGAGATATAATAAAATTATTATTCAAAATAAAACCATCATATATTCATTCATATACATAATAAAAATTCATTTACATAATTTTGAATTAAATATGCAAACCGTTTTATTATCTTTATAACCCTTGTGCCTGCTATTAGGTAGGCTAGCTAAAATTTATTAGCTTAACAGCAAAAATGCAAAATACAACAAATGATCATCTTACAAAATCAAAAAAATTAATCACTCTCTATCATTGGGTTGGGTTTTTGATTGTCGTCAAGATTTATGTTGGATACAAGTTTTGGTTTAATAATTTGATAGTTCAGTTATTTATTTTTAATTTATCTGTTAAAATCTGTTCATATATCTATATGAGGACATACAGATTTCATTCAAATTATCTGATAAATCAGAAAATAAATGTTATTTTATCCAGATTTACAATGGTTCTTTTTTATATCCCCCCGTATATGGTATTATAAGTTTAGCCTCGACTTTGCAACGATTTAAAATATCGATCGCAGGAAAAAATTTTTTGTTATCACGCTGCGATCTGTTGAGATTCAGCCCTTTTTTGCTTGTGTATTCGTTAAAAAATTTATTATTAATAATAATAATAATAAATTTTATTAACGAGATTTACTCCTTATACATAACAAAATTTTAATTTAAAATATTAATTATAATAATAAAATTATGTTAAAAGATCGTATAGGCAGTTTGAAAGTATCGAAAATAAGTATCGAAAGTATCGTTTCTTCATTTATTTACGACTTCATCAGCAACTACAATAAAATAAATAGAATAAAATATTTTGTTGTTCATAAAATGACCTAACTAGTCCTATTTCCGCTTATCCACCAGTCCGCTTGTCTGTCCGTAGAAACGATAATTCAAACACGATAATAAATAACGCGCTGAAATTTCGTATGTTCTAGAGCTAAGAAACTTTAAGGTCATCATTGCTTTCATTTGTTTGGAGCAATTTTGATTTAGAAAACATTCAACTTGAATATATTTTATGGGCTACATATTTTGTGAGTCACTAAAATCATAGATTCCACATTTATTTTATTGCTAGTCATAGAATAAAATAGCGTAATAGATTATGTTTTGACATTTCACCCACCTACGGCATAAAAACGTTCTCAAACGTCAGATAAGTTGGTCAAATATCCACTGGAATCGGCGCCAGAAAATGATCTGTATATATCTTTTTATGAATGACACTAGAACTCCAGAAGATATTGCTGCAGTATCTTAATCCATATCAAATGACAATCACATTTTTCTAAATACAATGAGCATAGATCAATATTAGATATATAAACATAATCGTCTCCACTGTCGGGTTAAAATTTCTTCTTAATTTACAGTGCTAAGTGATATTATGTCAAGATTTAAGTTATAAATGGGTTTTTGTAAGTTATGTCAGACTAGGATGCAAAAATCACAATGATTTATTTTAGATTTTTGGAGATTAAAAACTTACTACTTTGACATTAAGTATGGCGAAATACATTCTAAAATTGATATAAATGTAGTTTTAAAAAAAAATTTAAACAAAAACTAATAAAATACATTATGGTCGTATAAAACAGATCCCATAGTTTGTAATAACTCACAATTTATAACAGATGATACAGCATCTTTAATCTGAAAATAATTTGAACAATTTTTCTTCCTATTTCTTGACATTACGATTTATACTTTCGAAAACACTCCATACATCTTAAAATACGATAATAACATCTTTAACAGTAATCTGTGACAATATCACAGATGATTGTTCTTATTTCTTTTTTAAAAGAATAAAATAATATCTGAATTACATATACTTTTTAATATATAGGGTGTTAAAAAACTCTGGATAGATAAAGAGTTAACCTGAGAAGAGAAATTCGTATTGAAAATGAACAAATAAGATTCAATATATATATATATATATATATATATATATAAATATATATATATAACCTTCTTGTCAACCCTCTGGCACTGAATAACACAGTCAGGCTGATGGGGGTACCGGGTAACTCTGGCGTTAAAGGGAACAAAGTAGCGGACTCGTTGACACGAGAGAGGTAATCTCAAACGCCCCTTTCACCTGACCCTATCATTCTTATAGCAAGTTGGGCATAAGCACAGCTAGGCCATTCAACTGTGCTCGGTTGAATCACAATAGAGTTGAGAAGGGTGCTGGGGCTCTTGACAGAATACTGCGAACTACCATCTTCAAAAATTGTAGATCTCTGATGATCCCATTTGTAGAGCCTGTATGAAGGACGATGAAACCTCCACACATGTTATTTGCACCTACAGAAACCTGCAGGGTGTCAGATATTGAATGTTTGGATCCGAAACCTTGGATCCATCAATCCTGGGAGCAATCCCGGTGGAGAAGTTGTGGGCCTTCTGTGTGGCGTCTGGCCTAAACAGAATCCTATAGATTCATCTGGTTAAAATAGTATCTCTTACCCGGAGACGTCTTGCCTTCGGGTGACAGGTTGTTCTCAAGGAAGACACAGAGGACCCCTTGGTCTAGGTGCTAGAGACCCATTTGTGGTACCTCTCTTTTTAATTATTATTATTACCCTCTTGTCAAGGGTAAAAGACACTGTTTAAATTTCGATAAAAAAACTCCCATTTTTATATCATTTATGAGATATATGTAAGGGTATTATACTTTTAGCTTCAAGTTTGTAAAGGTTCGAAATATAATAGAATGGTTCGAAATTCGAAGTGTTCTAGAATTAATAAGGTATTTCTTAAGTTCGTGAATAGAAATATGGCCTCTGCATCTGCCCACCAATATTTATCTTTAACATTGTAAGAAATGGAAGAAAGGTTTTCCGAACCTGTGATCAACCAATTGAGCCACCTATATATCCTATAGTAAATGTTATAACTTTATTTTTGTACGGATCACCCGGTATATTATGTTCATTTTATACAAGAAAATATGTACATAAATAATATTACATATTCATAAGGATTACAAATTACACGATTTATATTTCAAATACAAAAAAATAATAATAATAATAATGTCTTCATTGTATGATGGAATTTATAATCACTAAACCATTGTATATTCGGTGATTATAAGATGGTAGTTGTTGTTTTTTTTTTTTTAGTAGTTTACAAAATTTATTTTTAACACATAAATACGGCTCAGATAATAATAAAACTGTATCTTCTTCTTGAATATATCATTTGTAATCATGATATATGTTATATGATGTATATTCTGTTCACAAAAATCTTATGGAATCATAATCATACCATCTTAAGGACATGAGGCCTGATAGTAGATTATAAAATTTTTTTTAGCCATTGGAATAGCTCAATTATGTAATTATCCTCCTTCAAAAATTTAGAACCAGGTTTGACGATCATTTCAATGTGTAATTATCGATTTAAAATCAAACTTTTAACACAGCGTCTTATGGAGAACAGAATATTTTTGTACTTAAAATTATAAAAACTATATCATTAAAGTAGACACCATAATAAATAATGTTTATAAATATTGTTTGAAAATATATTTTCATTAAAAAAATGGTATTGACAAACGTTTGAATTAATTATCTAATAAAATTAAAACTGTTTTATTAGGTTTGTTTTTTTCCACCATATTTTAAAAACTGGCGGCAGCGCACTGTAAAATAATATACACATACACACAAATATATAACATAGTTTATTGCCAGATGCGTCAAATCAATTTCTAATTTACATTTACTGATATTTAAACAATAAATACATTGAAAATATTTAGGACAAATATAACAATCGTCGTAAGATTATTGATATCATTTAGAGCTTTTAAAAAATCCTAAATAAATTTTATTAAAGATAGTACTCATTTGACTTAAGCGTAGCTGAAATGAACGTCCTTAACTTACAAATATACACATTGTAAATAAAAGTATTGCATACAGAAATAACGAGTATTTAACATTCACACGCATGCGCCTTCACGGGTATGATGACGTCACACGCAAAACAAATACAGATGCCTAATGAAATGGTGTGCCTGTTGTGGGTTCAACCATTATAAGCACACTGTTAGTCTCGAAGTTATGAGCGATTGAAATCTAATCGGAATTTTGTCAGAAAAAAAATATTTAACCGACCACTAGTGTAACAAAAAGGAACGTCAAAAAGGAAAAATTAATGAATGTTACGATCATTAATTAAATATTTAACATTCATATCATAAATGTCAACAACAAAAATTATGATAAAAAAATTAATAGAGTCTAAAGAAGTAGAATTAGTAAGGAACACACAAGGAATATTCTTAACAATCTTATTAAAATATATACAAACTTAATTATTAATTAAGGAAACAAGATAACGTTACAAGATACAGCACACTAAAAAGTAGAATTTTGTTTTAATTTATTCCAGAGAATATTCTCCATATTTTATAAATATACTACACAACTGTAACTGTATACATGTTCCTTTAAACCCTTATATTCATTCCTATAACATTCAAGTTAATTATATTATTTAATTGCATTTTATAATATCGTCATCCCCATTTTAATTTTTATCTCTTGTATATAAAAGTACATTTGCTAGATCCTAATTAGGTAATTTTAAAATGGGGTAAAATATCTCTAAGATATGCTAAAAATTGATATTATCATCAATCTGATGGATCTATGATAATCATTGATCATGGGTCGAAGAAATGGTGAAAGATATCGAAATAATAATATTGAAAATTGAAAGTAGGACACAAAAATAGTATGTTTGAAAAAAAGTTTTATTAATAGCGGATAAAATTTCGTCAAGATAAGCAAAAATTTACTTTTTGAACTTGGTAACGGCGTTGAAGGAAACAAAATTCGATTTCAATGCACTTAAAATTTTCGAGAGCATCAGACCATACTCCATGTTTTGTTACAAAATGGTGTATGGTATTCTGATAACAATACAAAATATAGAAATTACCGAGCCCTCCAAATAGTATAAATAAAAAATAATCTCCTTATAATCGGATAAAATATATCGCCAAGGTCACCAAAATCATAACCATATTCGATTTCAAATCAATTTTAAATTTGAAATCGAATTTGCCGTTAAATTTAATGTACACCCCCGTTCAATACAATTGACAGACCTGAAATGTTAATTTTCTTACATTTCATAAAACTCCTCACTTTTGTAACTCTCTGTAAAATGATTGATTTATAAAACAAAGATAAGTAGTATATATTTTAAGTGTGAAAAAAGAAATAGTAAAAGTATAGTAAAAAACATTTACTACAAGAATATTCAAAATTGTGAGAGACTGATTCGGTTCAAATCTGTTCAATTTTATTGAACGGGAGTGTACAATCATTGCCCTTAGTGAATAAAAGCGTCCAGAATTTGTATTATCATGATTATAAAAGGGATTAACGCACAGATCCAAAAAACAGTAAGTTGTGGTCAGATTTCCATCAATCAATACTACACCTTAATGATTTGCTGCTCTATGGTCATAAAATGTTCATTCGATTACTATTTAAAACTTAAATTTAATTCAACCCCTTTTATACATGACTACCTGCCTACACATGGCCCATAAAAGTAGCACTTTTTTTTTTAAATTTTATAATTGGTTAAGTTGTTCGTTTGTTCGTTATAAATAAACTAACAACTTTTATTCGAATCATTTTCTCCAAAACTGAATAAATAAGGAACAAATCAACTAAAAAGTTTAGAATAAGGAACGTTACTTGTTTAGCCTATTGTACACGTCTCCAAAAGTAGAGCTCATTTAACAAAATTGCATAGTTAATATGTGACTTTTATTCGATACATTTTTCCAAAAATCGAATAAAAAAAGTACGAATCAACGTCAAAATATCGTATTTGAAATAGAACGCTTCTTTTATGGCTCATATAGTACATGTAATTAATTAAGGTGCGGTTTAAAATAAATCGCAAGTATAACAACATCCTGTGTGTTCTATAAACGCAGGTTGTATTAACATTGTGCTTGTTTTAAAATCATGTTAGCATCATACTACTTACCTACTCTCGTATTCTGATTAATTCTCTTCCTGTTTTGTAAAAATAAAACTGATTTCAAACATCATTGAACACTCAACATTAAGAAATATTACTTCAAATATTCGAAGGAAAATGAAGTCATATTTTATACGATCTCTCAGTACAGTGGCGTAACTACCGGTGGTGTTGCCGGTAGCATTCACAGGGGCCTCTTAACTCTGACACCTCCAAATTCCCGGATCAACTATTGCACAGCTTGTAGCGATATCATCATAACAATTTATGCGAAAATTCTAAGAAGTTCGTTGAATATTGGAAACATCAGTGACAAATTTCAAAAATAATTGTTGTTACTCCGTGATTGTCGCGAAAGTCGTATTAAAAAAACTTCTTTCTATGAAATAGCTCGAACATTCTCTTTTGTCAGCTAGTTTGCCGGATGTTTCATTTCCCATCACTCGAACGGTATGCTTCAGCTGAACGTTCATTTTCGATGTTTAGAATACTTAAATATTATCTACGAAGTAGGTCATTGTCCATAGAACAATTAGTCTATAGAAAAGTCCGGTGTATGACATTTTGATGTTTAGTTTCCACGATTGTCATTTTGTTTACAAAATAAAAACAAATTTATATCGAGTTCACCTCTGTTGTATTGTAAATAATAATTGTAATAAATTTTCTTGAAAGATTATATATTGTTCCTGTCAATGATCATATAGTATTGTATATATTGAGCTTTTTTTTAGTTACGAAAGAGGGGGGGGGGGGGGTCAAAACAAAGTTTCCACCTGGGTTCCGCAAGATGGAGCTACGCCATTGTCTTGATACAAAATAAAATCAAAATGATTAGATCATTTCTTCACAATTTTATATCAAAAATAATATTCATATTATTGATTTTGTTTTTAAATTAATCACTTTTAATTTAATTATATTTTTATTGCGTTGCTTCAAATATTAAACGGAAAATGAAGTCATATATTACATACGCGATCTCGTTACACAACAAAATCAATATGATGAGATTAGATCATTTCTTCACAAGTTATTAATCTTATTTATTTTTAAATTAATCGTTTTCTATTAATTTAATAATATTTATTATGAAATATACAAAGGTTAATCGGGTGATTGTTCTTACATTACTTATTAATTTTTTATTTACTCATGCAGAATAATAAATTGTTTTCAATTATATTAAATTAATTGATTTTTAATACAGAAATAACTAGTTAAACTCGCCTGGCTTCGCACGACAATACGTGCGTTAATACTTTTGTATTTCCTCCTAAAAAAACTATACAACCCAGTGCTACTAAAATGCTAAATTTTTCTTACGACGTGACTGTGAATCTGTTTTTCGATTGATGCTGAGAATCAGGATACTCTGGCGTGACGAGCAATTAGACGGAGGACATTTAAGTACAAGAAAAATATTCTATCAAAATCAGATCAGCAAGAATCCAAGCTGTGCATAACAAACAAATCATTCGAGATTAGCTAAAGTTTAGCTAAGAGAGATTTTGGTACTTTTGATCGGATATCTCATCCTTTCTGCAGGAACATTTTCTGTAGAAATCTATACGTACCTAAAATGATCGAGACAAGGTATTAGGGTTTAAGGTTCTTTTGAATGCGGTGTTCTGTAACTAAGTGTCATAAAGCGTTAAATGTCCGCGACTGAACCCGCTCGTGGTTTTTTGCTTCTAGTCACTGGGTACCAAAGATCACAAAGAAGACTTACATCCCTAGGTACTTTGACATAATAAACTTTAATGTCGATTATAATGTGTGATATTTTGAACATGAACAAAACCTTTAATGGAATCTTAATGTGTTTAAATTTAAGTAGACATGTATATTTATAGACGTGTTTATGATTATTACAGGCCTGTAAATAGATTATTGCTCTAGTAATATACATTATTATAACTGTAGGCTGTTTGAATAAACATGACCTATTACTTTATTACCAACACATATATTTAGATTAATAATAATAGCATTAAATATAGTATATATATATGTATGCCTATAATACAAACCATCATCTCTATATAATAATGTATCGCAAAATAATATATAGGGTGTGTATTGTAAAATTATCTATATATAAAAGCACTATGGTACCTAAACAGTAGCAATAGGGAATATGCATGAAAATTTTTTTTCACTTGAATTGAAGCATGTTTACTTGACAAATATCAAGGTAAAATTACTTTTTATATAACTTTAAAAATAAGCGAGATATGTATGATTGAAATTCCCGATTAGACAAAGAGGGTGATAGCCCTCTTGATATGTTATGTGACGTCATATTACACTTTCACCATTTAAAATACACGCAAAACTCCGTTTTTAGTATTTTTGGAAGAAAGAGACAGATAATAATCTTCAAAAGCTTATAGCTTCCTTGATATTTGTCGGATTTTAATTTCGTTTTTTAAATATTATTACAGTATTAACAGTATTTTCATATTCTGAAAATAAATGTGAAAAAAAATTTTCATGCATATTCCCTATACTCTCAACCATTCAACGTAATGAGATTAAAATTCAGTCATAAGGCGCGCAGACGAACATTAAGAAGGACGAATGATATCTACGTTTAAAGCATTCAAGATTTTCTTTAAACGATAGTAACTTTCTTTTAAATTATACAAGTACAAAGAACTGTGATGATTTCAAACGCAAAATAATGCGTTTACAATGTTTGAGCCCACAAGACTCCAAAACGGGTCCATTATGTGCAGATTGTGTGGTGAGGAGGGAGAAACATCCAGCCACATTATCTTTGGATATATGAACCTTCAGGATGACTTGATAAGCTAGCTCCTGGATAATGCCAACATATGGGAGAAGCAAATCTCGTCGGACTAAAGTAGAAGGGGGAGCACATTGGACCATAAGGTTGAAGTGGTATACTTTTTAGATCCCAAGATGTATCTATCTATCTATTTACCAAAAGAATTCTTGAAAAAATACAAATGAATAAATCAAATGATTTATTTTATTATTCAATGATAAGACGAATGATGAATGTTTTGAACATTGATATCATTCATTGTTCTTTTTAATAGTTGACTAATGACACACATTTTTATCGTCATCTTAAGCTGAATAATCGATCATCATTATTGAATAAGACTTATATACATGTCTAGTAATTTGTTACACATCCAATATTATTTTTAGGATAATATTTTGGTATACAAACGACATTGTTGTAATTATTATATTCTATATAATAAAATAACAAACAAGGTCACATGTACTTAAAAGAGTTAAGATAATATAATGTAATACAGCACTTTATATGTATTGTATAACACATATCTTAAATTACATATGTAGGAGGTGTAGAATGAAATCGGTCAATGCAGTAATTTGACTAGATAATTTTATCTATTTGGCTTGATAAGGCAGAATATTTAGACAGAATAGCCAAAATAGAGATTAAATATAGTTAGTAGAAAATATTGGATGGGAAACATTTCATTTCAAAATCATCTATAATAGACTTTAAGCGGTACGCTCCTAAAATCAATTATGCTTTCTTTTAGAATCCATTGGTTCACAACTATATCCTCCTCAACTTACCACGGTAATTGTTATTATGTAAATTACCTTGGTAATTATCAACAAACATATTTGACACTCATTCAATATTTTCAATAAAGATAATATATATCATTCAACTTGACTTCTATTTTATTAAATTTATTCTAATTTTTAATGATTCAAGTACAATCATTTATCATCTTACATTTTTGCATCTCCATCGGGGAATTGAACCCCGGTCTCCCGTGTGACCGCTAAAACTTTAAGAGGGCTGCGCAATAGTCTCTACACGTGTTATATTATGCAATTATGAATACTAGAAAAATTTTACCCCAAATTTTACCCCAAATTTTACCCCAAAATTTGTTGGTTCCGAAAAAAAATTGACGAAAATCGGACAAAATTATTTTATAAAGTGATTTTTTAGATAAAGATACTTTTTCCGTAGGTTTTGATAAAATAATTATAACCAGTCGATGGGCGAATACATGTAAAGAAAATCAAAATCAATCATATAAACCATGACCAGTCCGTGTGATCCAGGTGTTAAAGGTGCTGTGCTCTAAACTGGAAAGTTGCTGGTTCGATTCCCAATACTGGCAATTGGTCAATTAAATTAATTTTTTTTTTAATTATTAGGAAAAATTTACTAAACTGTTGGCGAATGGACAAGAAAGAAAGTAACCGGGCTCCACGATAGTAACCCAATAAACCAAATATGTGGTTGGTCCTCGATATTCTAGAATGTGCCCTTAGATACAAAAAGGTTAGAGACCCCTGGTTTAGACATTATAATAAATTTCTAATTTCATCCTTCACCATATGTGTCTAGTTTTACGATATTCTAGTCATCATTATTTGATGATGCTGATACACGTATTCTTCAATAATAATAAATATATCTCCTCATATTTGTTGTACAACATTATTGTGGTAAGTTAATAAGCACTTCTTATACTTTGTACTACATCTACCACACACTAGAACTCTCTCTACACATGAGTGAGATATGATCTGATATTGTTTTTGTTGTTCTTGTTGTTGTTGTTTGATTATTATTCATGTTAATATGTAAAATAATTTGTTAAATTGACATATATAATATACAACAACAAAATATTATATGATGTAGTATCTTGTAATATAATGTATACAATAATAATTATTACCTTCCTTTTATTTCCTGAGACTTTATACTATACACAAACTCCTCTAAAACATTATCATATAATAATGGAAATAAAACGGGATTTAGTTATGGTATTTCGTCATCGAATCCATATTTTTATAGAATTGAATGTAATTTTTACAACGTCTTAATATGGGCATATGAATATATGGGTACTAATGTTATTTTCATGCAATTTGCATTGAAATCGGGCAATCCAATTAGACTAAGCATTTTGTAAGCAAAAAAAAAACTACTAATTTCTAACATATAACAGCAATATCAAGTAGGATATATAGTAATGTTGGGTTGGGAGTTTCTTCCTGGGAGCCAAGGGAGTTTCTTCCAAAACAATTTGCAAATAACCCAAAATTGAAAATTATTTTTCTTAAATATGGGTAAAATTTAACATGATTAGAGTTATAGAGAATTAATTTTGCCTCCATTTATTTCCAGACTAGTTTTTTTCTCTAACGGTAATATTAACAAAAATATTAATTATTGTAATGAAATAATAAAGTCTTTTAAAAATGTCGCCAAGGTATCTTAATTTCCTACGTATTATACTCTCTTACCCTGAGAAAATTCGAAACTTAGCTCCTACGTATCGAATTATTTTTAATTATTATTGATCCAAAATAAACATTGAGAATGATTACTAAATCTTTCCCGTAACAGAAATATATTCTTCTAATCTTCTGTAAAAAAAAAATTTCTTAAAAAAGATATGTCCATCGAATTTGCTCGACTAAGGAGGACAAAATAGAACTTTCAACCAACTAGATGAATATTTAACATAGTAAAACCTCTTCACAATATTTCTCTAGTAAATTTTAATTTGATCTAAATTATTACGACGTTGCATCTGAAGGTTGTTATTACTAACGATCGTATAGTATATATATATATATATATATATATATATATATATATATATACATACATGTTATAAATTCTACTCAGGCGTGACAAAGGGCGTTATCATATACACACATACACACAGTGATTTAACTTAACATGCATATAACTGCTTCATTAAACAGTATAATGTCATCACATAAGAGAATCTATAATTTCTAAACTAGGTAGAGAATTCGTTAATTATTCAAGGTGGAATTATTTGCAAAACTCCAGGATAATGCCATTAGCAATTTAAGAAACAGGACATACTCGCCTTAACCGTTAAGAAATCTTAATAACATTTCAAAACCAAAACCATGCCTATCCTTAATAAACAAGGGCCTGTAAATCCTTTCACAAAGAGTGTGAAAGGATTCTTATAGATATACAGATTGAAATATCTTGGGGTATAAAAGTATTGAGTTCGACCTTATGGCCCCTTCAGCTCCCTCTTCATTCTAAAGAGGTTCGCTACTCCCATACCTTGGCTATAGCCAGGAGCTTGCTTATCAAGTTTTCCTGAAGGTTAATATATTCGAGATACACCAAATTTTTGTATCTGCTCTAGCCGAGAGAACCGTTGAAAATGTAGCTAGTTGTTTCTTCCTGTGTGAAGTTGTATCCTGTTCTGGTTGAGTGTATCGAAAGACAGCCTCTTGAATGAATTCCGAAACAGTATTTTCCCGAGTTTTTGTTGCGGTATATTTACTCAGTGATAGTGTTTGCAGTCTCTCCACTCGTTGATCAATTTAATACCTAAAATAGGTTTTGGCCCTATGAACGGTATTCAGACTCCCTTCTTTACTAAGATTTTTGCTATTTCGACCCGTCCATTTGTTCACCTATTTTAAATCACACAAAATGATGGACCTTAAAATATATCAAAAATATTATTAATTATCATATAAAAATTTTTGTTATTCAAAAAATTTATATATCGGCTCATTTTAGGACATGCTATACTTCCTTACCTCATTCAATATTATTCAAACCCTCGGTACATTTGATGAATATCAAGTCTAGGATAATATGATGTACACAATAAATAACTTTCCGTGTATAATATACGTATGACATGTTTTGTATATGTTGTTCGGTAAAAAAATTGATCATTCTTGTTTGTTTAACGAGGAAGAACATTTTTCTAAATACGCTGTTCTAAATATGATGTTAGAAACCGATAATAATAATTTTATTATTAGGTTAGTTTTAAAATATACACGTCGACCAATCATAATGGTGTGGATGATTGTATATGATGGGTATATACTATTTATAAACTAAAATTATGATTAAATCTGGCGCAAAAATAGATTTATGCTATAACTAGAAAGGATATTTTATATTTATGATATCATTTGCAGGATTTTGTACCATCTTTTATATATATGATATGGTTCTTGTGATTGCGGGCCACTAAACATCAAACGTATTTATGTCTTATAAAAACCTTAGATAGTATTAAGCAATTTCATTAGCTTACTCGTTCCGTATAATTAGTTTGTGAATTTGCCACTCTTATTCGGTATGAGTTATGGATTTTTTTCGGGTTAAGCAAACTAATTGACGGATCAAAAATTGTTTCGAGAGTTTTTTGTAGAAAATTTTATGTTTCATAACTTTTAATTCAAATATTTCATTCTAAATTGTTTAATACATTTGCAATTATTGATGAAAAATCTTGCAAAACTTTTGGGATATAAGCGATTTAGGTTTTAAGCGATTTTTTTGAAAATAAACACTCTGCAAAATTAAGTAAATAAACAAAATTAATAATACAATAGCATCAGAATTGATAGTGAAAGATCATATGCATACCACTACCATAACATCTAAGGTAGCTCAGTTGATAGAGCATTGGTATAGAATGCCAAAGGTCGTCGGTTCGATCCCCATCCCTAGATGTGTATGATTTTTCATATCAAGTATTTGATGTCAAAAAACGGTATCAATGTTCAGACATATTACTTAAATGTCAAAGTAGGTAAACGCTAGTCGCTTCCGTTGGTATAATATAACCGAAAGGCAACCATACTAACAATGGAAATAAATAGACGTTAGTATACAAAACAACAATTTAAGAATTTCAAGGATGGAAATTTTTAAGATGGAAATCCACTGCTACACTTGGTACGGTCTTTTTTTCTAATTGTATTTTAAGGCCACACGACGACATTGTCATTTGCGGCCACAATTTAATATAATCAGTTATATCTTCTGAAATGTATTTTCTAATTTCTATTTTGTCAAAATGATCATCGGAAATGTATACATTTTCAAACTTTCAAATCGATACTTCACTTGTTTTTGAATTGTTTTTTGTTGTGGTATTTAACCTAAAATCTCTGCTAATATGAATTAAATCAAAAGACAATTTGCCTGAATATTTAATAATGAATGTACAAGTTTGTTGGTGGATACAACATGTAACTTGGGTGTTATTTGTATTGCACAAAAGTCGTCTAGATAAAATGTCAAACACTACAGAGTACATAAACACGTCTTCCCAGATTTGCTTACAAACTAGGTCAAATTTGTAGCTTATATAAACTTGTGGAAAATCTAACTAAACATTTTCTACAAAAAATAAGTTTAAAAAAATCTGCAGAGACGTATAACTCAAATATATCCCGTGTATCCCCTATGGACAAAAAAAAAAATACAGGTCATATTTTCGCAAAATTGTGTATTTTCCTACGTTCATGACTAAAATAAAAAATTTAAATATACCAAACAATATATTTACCATGAAAATTATATTCTAAGTATATGAAAATGATACTCGATGTGAGATATTCTAGAAAATATGGATATTTAGAGACTTGCATATACCACACCAGCCTATGTGTATTTAACCATACGATATTACCGCTCATACGATACCTTATCCATACGATATACTGTCATGCTGGGCGAAAAATATATAAATAGAATACCGAAGAGAGAATCGTCGTCTCTTGGCTGCAATCGTATTTTTAATAAAGCATTGTTTATAAAATGTAATAAACCAAAAAGTTCATTTTTTTTCATTTATTTTTATAAAGAACCCGGCACCATTATTAAGGTGTGAAAATATATTATGAAAAAGAGTAATGTGAGCATCAGACGACCTCCGTATACAAAAGACTCTTGAAAACTTCGAAAAACAAACGCCGCTTATAAACACGTTCGTATACTAAGGCATATTTTTGATTTCTGTCTTTATGTTATTTTTACTTAAAAACTGATTTTTCTAGAAAAACAGTTTGAATAAATATCGAAATTTAGTATTTAGAAAATGTTTTATCAGTAAAAGGGTCGTCTTTTAACATTTTTTAATCCATTTTCATGTACCATCTCTATCAACGAAATACCTTTAACTAGCGCTATGGTTTAGATACAAAATAGGCAAAAATTAGTAAATTACATTTCAAAAACAACCAACTTTATCATTGGTTTTGTATATAGAGGTGAAATGGTATCTTATTTTAAAAAAAATTCAATTTTTGTAATTTATCGTGCTTTTTAATGGCGTAAATTTCTTATAAAACAAAAATTTAATTTAAGATCATCCGTATCGTATACACTCAAGTACCATGCTGGTCTTAAACACAGTTATATAAGGCCTATTTCAGCAATTTTTCCCAGTAAATTTAAACTCTATATATATTATTAAAAATATTTTCTCTCAACAGACCAGCTATAACAAAAAAAATAAATAAATTTAAACTAATCCGCAACATTTTTAAAATGATTTCGAAACTCCTGAAAGTGCTCTAACATTGCTGAAATGATTTTTGGGGCGGGTTTGACATACAGTTAGGTAAAAGGCCATTCTGTCTGATACATATTAATCTAGAGCACGAAAGTGCGACAGGCCGAGTTTAAAGGGTTTTTTGTCTTCGCGCTTACAGTACTATTACTTATCGTTAAATCAGAGCCGATCTGACCCCCAATTAACTTTTGAACGAAAAGAGCTACAGTGCTGATTTTTCGAATATACTCAATTTAGGGAATTATAAGATACTGATTTTTCAATCACCGTTAAGGAATAAACAGTTAATTAGTTATTTCGGTTCAAAAAACCAAAAAACATTAACATACCCCTAATTCATGGAGAGACAATATCATAATTCCAGAGCCTAGACCATAAGTCCTTGAAAGTTGATATTTGGCACACAGTTAGATATAGTGCCCAAACCGAAAGGAAAATTATGAAACCACGATATTTCTATCGAGAAATCGAAATGCATGTATGATTAGTGTGTTATGTTGATTAGTGGTAAAATTATTAACATATTATTATTAGGTATTATATATATATATATATATATATATATATATATATATATATATATATACATATATTTATATATATATATATATATATATATATATATATATATATATATATATATATATATATATATATGTATTTGTAATTAGATATCTGATAATAATTAATATAATGCACAGTCATCTGATATAATAGTGTTAATTATAATCTACATATATCGAAACATTTCGAAATTAAATTCGAAAACTTTGTATGCATGGATGATAATATTAATTTATATTTATAATAAATTTATAGCTAGAAGTAAGTAATCATACAAAAATTATCATAAACCAAATGAAAAAAATACATGCTATGATTAAATACGGGTACACTAGAAAGCAAAAATGAATTAAATAATTGCGTGGGGTGCTGCTTTATGTAGAAAATTTCTTTGAAACACTATGATGGTTTTATTTCAACATAAAGCGCCCTACGCTTTTATAATTAATTTATTTTCTATCTTTAGTTCAATTTTATTTCTATAAACACGTAGAATATGAGGATATTGTTGATATTCAATATTGAGAATTTATCGAATTTTTATGTCTGCTGATAAAAAAAATGTATCTACTATGTACGCACGTAAGAAGTTGTACTGTTTTTTAAATATTTTTTTCAAATAATATTAAATAAGGTCAACACAACTATTAAGACACAAAAGTTTAATAAAATGATATTGTAGTGGAAAAAAAATACAATTTCATTTTTAAAATTATATAGGCAATCACTATCGCACCATTAGATGTTCTCATAATACAAATATTATCTATGACTGTGCAATAGAGTGGGATAGCAAACTGTGTTACATCGATCGAACCGCGCAACTTCCGTTACTCACCAAAAATACACTCTGATCGGTTCCCATAACGCGCCAAAACAAGTATAATTTCAAAAACCCATTTTTGGACATTTTGTAGGTCTGTGAGGATGTGAGTGGAGGACAAAGAATTTTGTGTGTAGGCTACGAATTGGTAGGATGTGCAGCTGCATCCGACTTTGATAGATGCTATGCCGATACTCATCTGGAGTTCGTGAAGGAAACTGCAGAAAACCTTCACTTTCGTTCTTGTCCATACGCCGACAATTTAGTCAATTAATCACCGCTGTTTTTTTAAATTTTTGACAAACTTCCGATGTTGGGATTCAAACTCATAACCTTCCAGTTCCAAGTACAAACAATGCCATTACAACCGCGGCTACTTGGCTGGTCCTATGTGTATGTATGTATCTATCTCAATGCTTTGGCAGAAATGTCTAAACAGGAAATGACTTTTTTCATAACGTTTTTAAGTTTTTTGAGTAACTATTTGAAGTAACTTTCCACGAAAATGTCAAATAAAAATTTTAATTCTGGACCAGGTTATTCAGATCTGACCTGGTTTTAAAGAAAGTGATTCCAATTTTTAATGGATTATAATTTTTAAAGCATATACTTTTAACACATTCCCTAAAATATTCTATATAAAATAAATAATAAATTTATTAATGTATTATTAAAAATACATTGATTTCAAAAACCTTTTTAATCGAAACATCAGTTTCGAGTTTTATAATATAATATTTAAAAAAAAAAAATGTATATAATTAATGACGATGTTAAAATAACTATTAATCAAAATTTTATATGAAAAATATTAAAATAAATGTATCTACTGAAATATTAAATATATGATTTTATTTATTTGTGTAGTGCAGCATGTAAATGAAATATTTTCGTAGCCAATATTATTGCAGTTTTTTCAAGGACCACAAGTTTACGATCCGATTAAGTTTGGTTGCTTTTAAAATCTTCTCCATACAGTTAATTCTTAGATATCTACAAAACATCATCCTTATAACATCCGAAGCATATCTGATGATATGTATAACTGGCTTGTTGGAAGCGTCCAGGGGCTTGTGTTTCAGATGTTTCAAATTAACGATATATTTCAGATATATTAAATCATCAAATCAAATGAATTTATGTAATTTTTTGGTTAATTTTTCCTTACAGAATGATTTCACATCGATAGCGATTCCTACCGTGACATATTGAAAACTGGGAAGTTATGGGTTCGAATCCCGACATCGGCAGTTTGTCAATTATTAAGAAAAAAAAAGGGGGGGGGTTAATTGACTAAACTGTCGGCGCATGGACAAGAACGAACTCAAGATGAATATCGGCATAGTTCCTATTATAATCGGCTGCAGCCGCCTATCCTGCCAATTCCTAGTCTATACACAAAAATTCTTTCCACTACACTCACATCCTCACATCCTTAGCCATCACAATGGCTATGGCCTCTAATTCAAGGAAATAGGTTGCATTGCGTTGTAGTTCAAATTAAGCCTTTCGTTGTGAATGGGTCACAAATTGTATGTAACCTATTATGTTCAAGACCTAAAAAGACCTATATATTCCACCTATCTGCAGTACTATTACATTTTTTTTTTTAGATAAATGTAAAATTAACAAAAATCAACTAACAATTTATTAATGTAAAACTGTACGGGATGTTTCGGAATAACTTTTGATAGGGAGTGCTTACTGTATGGAGATTTATTATAATGGCACTTATCACATTTGACCCTTTCAAACCAAAGAATGTAGAATTTGTTGAAATTTTGACTTCAATAATTAGACTTAATAATTACGACTCACTAACTTACACTGATGATGACTACTTTGTTGTCGAAAGACGTATTTATGTAATAGAAATAAATGGTTAAGGAATTGGGATAGTTTTCTAGATTTTATTGATTTCTCATTGATTATCTTTAATAATTTTAATATCATCCGATTCCGTTGAGATATATTTCATGAAGTATACAAATCTATATCCCAATTCTGCCCAATAACTGAAAGTATAATTTAATGAGATATGTATTACTGAAATTTAGACATTGTTATTCTGTAACATGCCGTATAAAAAGCCTCTTTCATTGTACAAGAGATAGATTCATTAATTATCGTATTAAATCATTAATATAGATTGCATAAAATATCGTTTATATGATAATTGTTATGAAGTTTACAACCGTTTCAAGATTTTATGATATCTTTTATTGTAAATTAGTCATTTTCACGTTCTAGACATTAAGATGTATTATAATTTATTTTATGATATGAAAAAGTTGGCTCTTACGTCAGAGTCGTCTTTGGTGTAGCGGTTAGCACGCTGGTCTAGATATTCAGAGGCCCGAGGTTCGATTCCTGGTATCATCTCCTCGTAAGTTTACACAGTTTCCATCGTGTTTCGGCAGGGCTAACACAAAAATTGGCCAAATTAAAATATTTAATGCCACTTCTAAGTTTTCTGGTAAAAGATCAATCTTTATATATATATATATATATAATAATAATAATAATAATCATTGGTGCATATGTTAATGATCGTGTAACTTCTTAACGACTTGCCCGATTGAGTTTTTAAGACAATGGTCCATAGTTAGAATTCAATAGGTGGCATTGTAGTGAAGTTACTAACAAATAATATAATTTGGTGAAGTTTCTGGGAAGCAAAATAAAATCTTAATTCTGAAAACGGAAGCGCTGGGAAAATTATCAAAAGTTTAATAATTCAGTAGACACTATCGACTCCGAAAGTGAAATTTTCTTTACGACTCCAGAAAAACTATCAAATGATCAAAATTCCAAACCGTTCCAAAGTTATAGACGTTTTCTGACGTATAGATCTCTAACCAGCCGAGTAATCGATCGATCTAAGACGTTATGTCTACTTGGAACTGGGAGATTATGGGTTCGAATCCCGATATCGGCAGTTTGTCAATTATTAAGAAAAAAAGGGGGCTGTTAATTGACTAAACTGTGGATAAGAAGTAACCGGCTATGCTTGAGAAGGTTTTCTGCAGTTTTCTTCACGAACTCCAGATGAATATCGGCATAGTTCCCATTAGAGTCAGCTGCAGCCGCACATTTTACCAATTTCTAGTCTACACACAAAAATTCCTTCCACTCCACTCACATCCTTACATTCTTAGGCATCACAATGGACCTTATGGTCGAAGTGTAGCCCGTCCAGGGCAGCCGCTACAATCTATCTATCTGTAGATCTATAATATAATGTATACTTTCTATAGAAATACCTGCATTAAGACAATTTTGGAAATAAATTGTTTGTTCAACAAATTTAAAATATAAAAAAAATAACATTTTGAATTGTTAAAAGTTAGAAAAAATAATTATTTGAGATAAATTTCTCTATAAGAATTTTTTGAAGCCCGGGAAACACCGGGTTTTTTCAGCTAGTTAAAATATACTTGTATAAATAAATATTGAATGAACGGTTTTCGTTTATTCCTTGACTTATTGCTGCTTAAACTGTTTGTTATAAGATGTAATATAATAAAATTTATTTCTTCGAAGTAATGATATATATATATATATATATATATATATATATATATATATATATATATATATATATATATATATATATATATATATATATATATATATATATATATTATATATATAAATATATATATATAACATATATGTGTATATGCATAGCATACAAAATGTCAAAATATACAAAATTATATAATTTTTAAAGAAAATTAAGACATAAATATTATGATATAAACCTCATTATTATTTATATAAGTAAGAAGACCTTATTAAGTTATTTAAACGTCTTGTTATATCAATTTTACACTTAATTTAAAAATCATATTCAATTGAGCATAAAATATATCGTTTAATATACGTACTACAATATATCTTACTAAAACATATTACAGCTAGGCATATGTCAAGTTACAGGGTGTGTGTTTAAATATTGGGCATTTGTGTGATAATACAATACTTTAATAACGTCAGATTTATTGTTGAAAGATGTCTATAATAAAAGTCTATTGATGATCTATCTAAATCATCGATGGTACACAAGACCATAAAAGTGCCCTTAATTTTCAAAATTGATTTGTGCCTTATTCATTCAGTTTTCGAAAAAATGTTTCGAACAAAAGTTGTTCATTACTTTTATATGAAACATTTGCCAATAACTGAATGAATACGGAAGAAATCAATAAAATTTAGAAAAAAATGCTCCCTATATGGTCTATATGTGAAAATCCCTATGTGAAAATATATGTCCGTAACAATCCAACTTTGGTTTGTATCCTGTTTTGTATTTTTTGAAAATGTTATGCTATCAACATACTTCCCCGACATCCTCTTGGGCACGGTGGCTTTATAACGGTAACAGCTTGAAGACTCGACACTAAAGCACAGAGTATCGACTATGATAGAATCTATGCCGTTATTCATGTGGAGTTCGTAAAGGAAACTGCAAAAAACCTTCTCAAGCATAGCCGGTTACTTCATTCTTCTCCATACGCCAACAGTTTAGTCAATTAACCCCTCTTTTTTTCTTAATAATTGACAAACTGCCGATGTCGGGATTCGAACCATAACCTCCCAGTTTCCAAGTAAACATACTGCGCCGACATAACGCCTTAGACCGCTCGACCACTTGGGCTGGTCGTGTATCCACTTAGTTTATAAGCCTGTTGCATGAGTTCTCATTCTGGTAACTAATAGTAACCAATTAAATTTTTTAAAGAAAGTTAATAAATACGAAAAAAAAAAAATTTTCGTCTTGTTATTTCGCTTAAGTTTAGGTTATTTATATTTAGATATTAATATGGAATAAAACAGAAATTATATAGCAAATTTTGAGCCACCCTATATATAAACATATGTTTTTGTATGTAAGTACTTGAAATAAACATCTTAACTTATTTTAATATATGGAAATATATTAATTTTGTAAAATGAGATAATGTTTCAGATTATTGTGATGAAATAATCATAATCAGATTATTTTTAGAAACAATAGTTCTTAAAAGTTAAAATAAAAGTTGTTTGTGGTTTCGTTTACCTGGTATATATAATATATACGAGGGTTCAGTCCTGACTTTGTAACGGTTGAAAATATTGATCGTAGATAAAAATTTTGGTATAGGTGTTCATGAATCGATCTAATTAATACATCTAATTAGACAGGATAACTCAAAAATGAAAATTGGATCGTACTTTCCACACTGTTCATAGTCATCTTTAAAATGGTAAAAGAGAGATTTCAATTTAAAAGACAAAATCGTTATCAATAACAAAAAAGCATTGTCATTTCACTGCAGTTTTACTGCGTATGGTAAGGTTAGAGCTCTGCTTTTTTATGGCGGGAAGTCACGAGCAAAAACAAGTTTACGTTTGTGAATTGTTGCTCCCTGACCCTCCATGTGAATGCCAGTTAGTTAGTTGTTACTTTTTTGATTTCACTGTTGGTTCAATCTAGATGGTTTTTAGCTTAGTTTGGTGAAAACAGCCATCTAAAAGTTAATCGCCTCTTTTCCTAGAAGGTGTAGTTATTCTTAAGAAGGATAAAATTTCGGTTGAATATTATTTTAACCAAATCTTTCCTTAACATTTCCTAAAGTTTATCCAAAATATTATTTATATAATATATAATCATTTATAACATGTAATAATCTGTAGGAACAACAGTGTTTATATATATATATATATATATATATATATATATATATATATATATATATATATATATATATATATATATATATATATATATGTATATAATATATAATATATATATATATATATAATATATAATATATAATATAATATATATATATATATATATATATATATATATATATATATATATATATATGTATATAATATATATATAATATATATATATATATATATTTACATATATACAGACCGTTTTCAAAAGCATTTCTAATAGAGAATCAATGTTAAATATATAAATAAAATATTTACTATAAAACTGTCATTTAAGAGTGGATACATAGGAAATATTTGGTTGTGTGTTTTAATGGTATTACCGTATTCCAACAATGGGTTATTACACAATAAAAGAAAAAGTGCAAATTATTAAATGGTAGAAAATATCCGGGTAATTCAAACCGTTGATTTAACTTTTTTTTTGTCGAAATTCTATTTTTTTTTTCTTTTTGGGGTTTTATTTTTCTGTAAATTTGTGTGGATTGTTGTTTTATGTTGTACCGTTAATAGAATACTATCATTTATTTTCAAATATTCCACATACAAATAATAAGGGATATTCAAAAAAGAATTTTCTATTCTTAGAAGTAATGCTAAGCTTAAGAAAACAACAATGAACATATTTAGCACACTCTCATTACATTTTAAAGCAGTATTAACTACAAAACAGTAATCACACAGCCAGCCAGCATAATGTACACAACACACACACTACAGAGTACCCCCACTATTCTTATTTATTTATGAAGCATTGTGCAGTTATTATAGTAAATAATATTTAACATTGATTCTCCATTAGCAATGCTTTCCAACACCGTTAATTAATTATTAATTAATTAAGGAAACTAGGTTGAAACCAGAGTTGCAAAAAGTGCATTTTTTTGATAATTCATTTTTGATTTAATTATCAATTATTACAAAAATGTATTGCTTAAATTTTTCAAATTATTAATCCGTGAAAAGTCCAATAATTAAATTTTTTTATTTTTTGAAAAATGTAATAAATAAATTGTTGTACTTAAGGGACATCCTGTATATATATATATATATATATATATATATATATATATATATATATATATATACGTATATATATATATATACATATATATATATATATATATATATATATATATATATATATATATATATATATATATATATATATATATAAATGTATTCATATATATATACGTATATATATATATATATATATATATAAATATACATGTTTATAGTAGCAATAAATTAGAAATTGACCTCGAACGGAACAATCAAATAACCATGTTGCAAATTAAACAAACCGGAACCAATCAATAATATAATGTTTGTATAACAACAACAACAATAATAATGTTATTACAATATTTAGTTTAGATTATTTATTGAATACAGAAGAGCGGACGGAGAACGAAATGTTATTAAATATAATCAAATTTTTATTTATCAAGTAGGTACTTATCTCTCTAAATGATTGAATTTAACCCGTTTATTTATTGATTTTTTAATAAAGTGTAATTTTGATTTTATTTCATTTAAATTATTAAAACATAATTATTATATGCAATGATGCTGAATTTAATGATTTTTAATGATAATTTGATTATAGTATTTTGGATAATATCAAATTATCCAAAACACAATCGCGTATCATCGATATACATTTCTTTATTTCCGTCGTTTATAAGTTGAATCTGGCGGACTCATTTCATGTTCATATATATAACAGTCTGTTTTCAAAAGCATTTCTAATAGGGAATCAATGTTAAATAAATAAATAAAATATTTACTATAAAACCATACATATATACACATACTTACAAATATCTAGCTGCTTGTGGTATGATTAAATTGATGTTTGTTTGATGTCATTTAAGAGTGGGGATTTAGTGATGCCCACTTAATTTATAATATTATTATTCATTACGTACACACACACACACACACACACACACTACAGACTACAGAGTACTCCCACCATTTTTATTTCTTTATAAAGCATTGTGTAGTTATTATCGTAAATAATATTTAACATTGATTCTCTATTAGCAAAGCTTGCCAAAACAGACGGTATATCGCTAGATATAGTACATTCATAGAATTCTACAAAATCCACAATAAAGTTTGTCCTTATTTTAATAAATATGTTTTATTCAATATATTTTTATACGTGTGGAAATTTTGCTGATTAAAATAATTAGTAGTTAATTCTTACGTTCGATAACAATATTTTTTAAGAAAAAAAATTCAAAAAAAGTTAACAAAATTTTTGCGCTAGATTTTAATAATAATCATTTTCTAGGGTAATTTTGACCCAAACAATACGAAAATCAAATTCATTTTAACCTCCGACCAACACATTTCAAAACAATCCTTTTTCAATTCAAACAGTTTTGAATTTTGGCACTAAGGGTGTGATATCTTGAAAACCATTAATCGTATCGTATTTTAACGAACTGCATCGTTTTCGCTATGTCCAAATTAGCTTACTACGAATTTTTTATTAAAATCGGGGACAAGAAATTTTTCTCCAAATTTTGCGATTTTTTTAAGGGGTACCCCTTAGAAAATATGCAAAAAAAGTTAAGAAAATTTTTGCGATCGATTTTAATAATAATCATTTTCTAGGGTAATTTTGACCCAAACAATACGAAAATCAGATTCATTTTAACCTCCGACCAACACATTTCAAAACAATCCTTTTTCAATTCAAACAGTTTTGAATTTTAGCACTAAGGGTGTGATATCTTGAAAACCGTAAATCGTATCGTATTTTAACGAACTGCATCGTTTTCGCTATGTCCAAATTAGCTTAAAATGAAGTTTTTATTAAAATCGGGGACAAGAAATTTTTCTCCAATTTTTGCAATTTTTTTAAGGGGTACCCCTTAGAAAAAATGCAAAAAAAGTTAAGAAAATTTTTGCACTCGATTTTAATAATAATCATTTTCTAGAGTAATTTTGACCCAAACAGTACGAAAATCAGGTTCATTTTTACGTCCGACCAACACATTTCAAAACAATCCCTTTTCAATGCATACAGTTTTGAATTTTAGCACTAAGGGTGTGATATCTTGAAAACCGTAAATCGTATCGTATTTTAACGAACTGTATCGTTTTCGCTATGTCCAAATTAGCTTAAAACGAAGTTTTTATTAAAATCGGGGACAAGAAATTTTTCTCCAATTTTTGCGATTTTTTTAAGGGGTACTCTTTTTCATAAACTCAGTATATACTGGGTATTAAAGAAATTAACTCAGTTAGTTGTTATTTTCACTTGTTTAATTTGACGTTTCAATAAAAGAAAATGCCGTTTAGTAAGAAATAATTATTTATGTAAAAGAAAATTTTTTCTGGTTTACCTTCAAATATTAGAAGGTTTCACTGTATTTCGGTTACTTCGTCAGTTGTGTCTGCAAAAAAAGTTAATTATTTCAGCACCATTTTTTTGTTCTATTTTCGTACGATCTCATCAGTATTCGCACGAAAGCTTTCCTACATATTAGATGATTAAGACATTGTGTGTTTATAAATATTTAATGAAAAAACAACATCTAATTAAAGATATGGGAGAACAAAACGGTCGACATGTTAATTACCTTAGTAAAGAATTTTGTTCATAATTTAATTAACTTTCGTTTAAAATTTGCTTTTTCTCATATCTCAAAAAAAAAAGTCATACATCTTTATACACCACACAGAGTTTTCTTATACATTAATTTTCATTTATTTTCTGACGTTACGTAAAATATTAAATTGAAGAATATGCCCATACAGATTGAATTTTGATAATATTCTTTAATAAATTAATTTTTTATATGGTGTTATCTACAGTTTTCATATTTTAATTTATAAATTTATAAAGAAAGTCATTTAGACATTGTATTTATACATTTATACAATACTAATGTCAATTTCCATTAGGGTTACGCAATATATACTATGAAAGAACTGGCATATGTATGACTGTGGACAAGATATCTCAAGAACGGAGACAAAAAATTAAGTTTAATATTTTCATCACACGTAGCTCCAATGTTTTTGGTGGAAATAGGTTAACCAGAAATGGTTTTATTTTGACTTGTGAGCGAAGTAAAAAACATTTTTGAGTCAGAGGTACAAAATTTTAAACTTCGTTTTTATAGTATTAGATGAAACATTTTTTTTGAAATCCACAAACCATAGACGTTGAATTTTATGCTGGGCGTTTTTGTTTTTGTAAATTTCTTCATTTTTTTTGGAAAGAGTACGAAGACATAAAGCAAAAATGTATATAATTAAAGTATTCCCGATAAAAATGTAAACAAATTTTGTGTCCAAAACTGTTTCGTAACTGAAATAAATTAAGCTCAATAATTTACTTTCGTTCAAATTCAATTATGATAGTAAAGAACTCAAATGTTGAAGTTATTGATATATATTAAAGTAGTCATGAGCAAAGCAAGATCAATACCAAGACCAAGACAATCTTGGTATCGGTCTCGGTCTTGGCCTTGGTTTTGCTCAAATACTTGTAGTCCTGGTCTTGGTGTTGATCTTGCGTATTCAGCTGTGGTCTTGGTCTTGCTCGTTTAGTCTGTTACTTACTACTTACGTCGTTTTGGAAATTTTTCAAGGCTTTCTATATGTATAAATTGTAAATGATCAACAATTAATATCGATAATTAATTAAGCTTTATTTTTCAATAATCAAAGAATTTTACCGTATTCTATTGGTTTTTATAGTAATATAAAAATTTTTAAAAAATTAGCTTAACTCTATATCAACCAGGTGTTAACCAGACAGCGGAAAAGAATAGTTACCTCAAGAATATTCTTGTAGTTCCTTTTTTCAAACAATGGTAAAGTTTGCCAGTACCTTTTTTTATAATTGATGTTTAAATTTAGTGGAGTAAACTGGAAATCCTAAACACACAAAATGTTTTGTTCCAAACATATATTGATATTTCGACAAATATTCTCATATATCCTATTTACAACGGAACATATAATTTTTAGTATAGTCTTGCACTTTAGTCTTGGTCTTGCATTCTCAGTCTTGGTGTCGGTCTTGTTCTTGTTCATAGGGTCTTGGGTTTGCAAAATCGTCTGGTCTTGCAAGACCAAGATAAATTTTGCTCATCACTATATTAAATCCATTTGTTCAGCTTTGTATTTAGAGGTATATATTCTTAATATAATTTTTTTCATATATTTTTTCGAGTTCCATTCGTAGTGAAGATTCTTTTTTATGATTAATATATTCTATCCCACTTTCAACTGTAAATAAGCGGTATAAATTCATTTGTTTCGAAACACGCCTATTTTGTCTTGTTTCCAATAAATTATTGATGAATTTATCTCAATTTCATATATTTACACACACACACAAATAAATAAAGCATATAGTAACAAATAAATTGATTAAAACTTAATTAATCAACATTCTCATCCCAACAACAATATTCTTTTATCCTTGTTTATCACACCCATATGGATCAGCAAAAAAATCATAAATCAACCGCTATCAGTCAGGAGAAAAATAATATATTGTTTTAATTTCTGTAATAACAACAACAAAAAATTATATATCATATCAAGTTATTGCGTAACGAAATACTCGGTAATTAATTCTACTGGAAAATAAAAAGCACTTGAAATATTTTTACGTTTCGTTAAACAATTATAATAATAAAATATAAAATATATATATTTATACAAAAACGCTGTATATACATATAGATATAGATAATGATATAGATATTCAATCAATGATAAAATAAATTGTTTAAAAACGAGTAAAAAAAAAATTGTAAAAAAAACAAAGCCGTTAAAAAAATGATCATCTAGCGTTTTAAATTGAAATAATATCTAAATAATAATATAAATAAGTATAAGGTTATTAAAAAATTATGGTGTTATGTAAGTTTCTCTTTTTTTGTAAATGTGTACTTTAATATTTTAATATTTTTGTTTGCCACGATGTTGATTGATAGATAGATTGTAGAGGCTGCCCTGAACGGGCTACACTTCGACCATAAGGTCCATTGTGATGCCTAAGGATGTGAGGATGTGAGTGGAATGGAAGGAATTTTTGTATATAGACTAGGAATTGGTAGGATATGCGGCTGCAGCTGACTATGATAGGAACTATGCCGATATTCATATGGAGTTCGTGAAGGAAACTACAGAAAACCTTCCAAGCATAGCCGGTTACTTCGTTCTTGTCCATACGCCGACAGTTTAGTTAATTAACCGCCCCTTTTTTTTCTTAATAAATGGCAAATTGCCGATGTCGGGATTCGAACCCATAACCTCTCAGTTTCCAAAGTAGACATACTGCGCAGACATAACGCCTTAGACCGCTCGGCCACGTTTGTCATGATGTAATGGCCCGATCTTAAAACTATTTGAAGAACTTTGAAACGTGAATAGGACAAAATAAATTAATGGTAGTTGCATTGAATAAAACGAACCACAAAATGTTGAGTTTATTTAATTGCCAGTTTTCCATACTGGAGTATAGAAATTTTCTATACTGGCGTATTCGATGTAAATCATTTATCTTAAGTATCTTAAAACTGATCATAAAAAAGCTCTAAATAATAAAAAAATTAAAGCATCCTGGTAGTTCGATTACCCTGGCGTTCATCCTGGTATTTTGTTAAAATTATAAGTGAATTGCCATCCCAAAATTATTGGTGTTTTATGGCTTAATCTATATATCCATATTAATTTGTACTTTCTTTTTCTTTTTAGGTAAGTACGATTTTATGAAATTGCTTCAAGTAGAACTCATATTGTTCCAAAATCGTAAGTACTAAAAATAGAATATTCCGTTAAACTGGTGCGTTATTACAATCACCTAGATTTCCTCGCGTCAGGAGAGATATCTAGGATCTAGGAGATTATCATTGAATTGTTGCCGTTTTTAGCACCAGCCATAGTTAGATGTGATGAGCATGGTTGTTGGAAGTTTCCAATGGTTATTGCTAGACCAACGTCTGAAATTTTATTTGTTGACTGTTACTGAAAGATGAAAAGCTTCGTCCGAGAAATATCTATCCACCATCGAAATATTTCTCATCTATTGGGCGAAAATTTCTTAACACAATCGTATGCAAGTCTAATGGTCTTATTATTTTCTGATACGAACTTCTGGTACTCGTCAATAAATTGCGTGTTCTATGTTCATCAAACTACAATGTTCATCAACCCTTGAAAAAAAAACAGTATAAAATTTCTAAAATTTGCCTTAATTCCTAGATCAATTGTTTGTACTATACAGATATATATTTCAACTACAAAGAGGTCCTCATCAGTATGATTAACATACCTCCGGGAAGACAGTTTAATAACTATTAGCTCTGTGAAATCTTCTTTATCCGATGTATGTTTGCTGAATATATTTTTAATAATTTCCCCATTAAAACAATATATAATACCACAAATTTTAAATATCCTTATACATAATACTATTCGATTATTAACCGATTGAAATGGTATAAAATGAAAAAAAAAAAAAAGAGAATAATATGATGAATGAATTGAACGGAGCAAATAAGTTACAAGTACATGTATATGTCGCAGATGAATCGTCGAAACCGCTGTTTTACAACACCGCTAGTTGTTTTACATAACAACTCCGTTATGTAAAACAACTGAACGACTTTCAGCTGGATTGTCATTGCGATACGATTTACAAAACTGCGACCCACGTTTAGACGTAATGCAGAATAGCTTATCTGTAGTCACAAAGATCGTTTTGATATAGGGAAATATATAGAACGCCTTTTTTGTGCGGGGCCCAAAAACACTCAAACTCGACCAACTCGGAGTATGACCGATGAAGTGAAAGATTGTAGTACTCGGTTGTAATAGTTACCTTATTTAATTTCAATAATTTTTGACACTAAATCTAAAATATATAGAATTTGTTAGGAAGAAGGACCTTTAGTAATGGGAATTCTATTAGCCCGTTTACAATAATTGTAAGCTATGTATTTACGACTTAAACAATAGAGACTGCTAGGTTATATAAATAGTAGTATTAATAATAATAATAATGATATAAACTAAAATCTACAAACTGACGTTTCATTTCACGCTGTTTTACATAACGTCTAATCGTTGACCCGCTACATTGATAAACGCAAAACGTTTAATCAATATTACGTTTTAAAGTTCAGTAATTATGTAAAACATCTAAATGTCATTCAGTTGTTTTACATAACCGAGTTGTTATGCCAAACAACTAGCGGTTATGTAAAATAGTGGATTCGACAATCCATCTGCGACATATATACCATAATAAAATGAACGGGGTAAAATACAAAATAAAAAATAGGTAGAAATGTCGACATTGTTTAGCAATAAGTTGGGGTACATATATATAATATTGCATTAAAACCGTATAACCGTGAATAAAATGTTGAGCTTTAAGCTGTGTACTTTAAATACATCTATATGTATGTGTAAACACATGACATGTGTATATCGACTGTCTGTATATGTAATACTTGCTATAGTTTTACTATATAGTAGTCTACTTTGCCTCATGTATACCAAAAGCTTACCACCGTGTATCAGGGTTTAATGCATATGTAAGCGTATTGTATATATATACGTATGTACTCGTACATATGTAGTTCACCAATAATGTGAACTTTAAAAAGTTCAACAACGTATACATGATAGATACTTACTATAAGCTTTGTATTCAGATTATTATTTCATGAAAGTTCGTTCCATGTAAAAAATAAAATCTAGTAGTATAGAAAATGTCTAAACAAAATTTGTGACTATAAAAATATTGTCTAAAGTTAAGATAGTTCCAGCATGAGATCACTTTTCGACAGATTTTGCTCATTTTTTTTCACAGGCTAAAAATAACGTTTTCTAATAAATCCCCATAATTGTCAGAATTTTTGACCATTTAGAATGCGAGATAATTAATAATAAAGTAATCATTCTCTCTCATTAGAAGCATTTAAAACTTCATGCCCGTCCAACTATTATCTGTTGTATCGAAAAAATAAACTCGATAGAGTTTAAAAAAATTAGGACAGAAAGACAAATATTTCTTAAATAAATTTTTTTTAAATCGCGTTTTACTGTTTTGTTTTCGAAATATGATCATTTAAAATTTGTTTTCTTTCAAAATTACATTAATTTGTACATAAATATATGTTTGTGATGTGTGTATTTGTATTTGTTCTATAATAAAAGCAAAACGGTTATTTGTCCTGATTATACAATACAATGCGGGAACTACCTTCGACGGTTTTATTGTAAAATCGATGATGTACTAAAAACGGAAATCCAACGGATCCAACGGAAATAAAACCGTATTCATATATTATTATTTGTGTATACTTCACAATACAATACTAATGTCAATTTCTATTAAGGGTACGTAAGACATAGTATGAAAGAACTAGCATATACTATATAGACAATTATGTCATTGAATGTTTAATTAAATATTGAAAATTTTACCTCATCCGCCAGGTTTCGAACACTGGGCTTCTAGATTTCTAGCCCAGTGTGATACTGTTACACCACAGATGATATTGATGAAAAAGCCAATCTTTTCATTTCATGTTCAAAACTGTGTTTATATCTAAACCCAACCAGAGTGTAGACTCCCATTCAATATATTTGAAACGTTAAGTCACATTCTAAGAGTAAATATTACTGAATGTATGTATAAAATTACATACAGTAACACTGTTTCAACTGGTTCAATTTTTATGAACGAGAGTGTACACAAAATGAATGCAAGCTTTGTTCCTCGGATTATTGAGGTTATTTTTGATAAAATTGTTTATGGATTCAAATTTTAGACCTCTCTTTTAGAGAAATTGTCTACACGTATATTTTATGGAAACTCAATTGAAATTTTTCTTGCTGCATATAAAATATCGTCTGCTTAGGCCCCCATGTTTGTACATTGAAACGATTAGAACAGGCTGTATCGAATAGTTTCATAAACCGTAAATATATGAATATTTAATGGATTATTAATTTAGTAAATATTAATTTTGGATTATCTTCTGCTTATAATGTATAACGTATTTGTATATCGTTTACCTTTTGAGATAACAGTGATTCGTGAATTTTATCATATTTAAGGGATCTGATTCAGAAAATTTTTCCAAAGTTTTTAAACCATTCTCTTCCAGTCCTAATCGAGTTGTTTGGACTAATAGATAGCGAAACAATTATGCGAGAATATCTTAGGTAAATTTTTCTTACGACTTCAGAAATACTATTAGAAGTGGAAAATAAATAACCGTTCCAAAGCTATAGCTGACTAATCCAAGTGGCCGAGCGGTCTTAGGCGTTATGTCTGCGCAGTACGCCTACTTGGAAACTGGGAGGTTATGGGTTCGAATCCCGACATCGGCAGTTTGTTAATTATTTAGAAATAAATTATTTGTCAATCAATTTAAAATATAAAAAATTGACGTTTGTAACTGCAAAAATTTAGTTCCTGTATCACGTGTAAATAGCTGAATCGATTTTTTTGCGGTTTTCATTGAATTGTAGAAATTTGTGTCAGGTAGCATGAAGCCTATACAAAATTTGCACTCCGTGTAACCGTTCCGCATATTTATCTATTAAAGACAAACAACTTTAAATATTAGATTATCAAATGATAGTTAATAAGAACTCTAGGTTTTTGAAATCAAATTTCAAATTCGCCCCAATACCTGTTTTTGTATTATAAATACGTACTTCGATTACAAAGTAGTCATCATCAGTATAAATTAGCTAGTCGTAATGTACTCTTTGACAATTAGAAATAGATAGAAAATAGAGAGACCAATAGACAAAAAAAAAATTAATAAAAAATTAAACAAAATAAATGAAAACATAATAAATTTTATTGAAATTACTCTTGTTAAAATTACTTCCATTCAAATTTACTCTTGTCAACATCACTCTTATTAAAATTACTCTTATATTGTCTCAGGATATGTTATTCGTTGCTAATTTGGTGACAGTTTCACGGCTAATTTGGTGACTTCTTTGGAGTCGACATACGTATTTATAATACAAAAACTGATCTAGGTATTGGAGCGAATTTGAAATTTTATTACAAACAACTTTGTTTGATTTATTTCTTTTATACTAGTGTTTTGACGTAAGTCCGGGGCAAAGATTTTACTATAACATACATTAAACGATATATTTTTGCCAAACCAAATATTTTTGCAACCATATTTTTTTGCAATAGCTCAATAAAACAACCGAAATAATTTTATGTGTTTTTGTAAAAAGTTTTAAATATTTATTTCAATTGTAAATTGAGTACCTACATGTGTTATATATATATATATATATATATATATATATATATATATATATATATATATATATATATATATATATATATATATATATATATGTATATATACATATATATATATGTATATATATGTATATATGTATAGAATGCAATGTCCTCAAAACCACTACTGTTTCATGTTCGAGTTAAACGGACAATAGTCAGTCATTGTTAGTTGTTCTTTTAAACGA
This sequence comes from Nineta flava, assembly GCA_963920215.1. NCBI lineage: Eukaryota > Metazoa > Arthropoda > Insecta > Neuroptera > Chrysopidae > Nineta > Nineta flava. Next base: position 130,134,692 of record OY986041.1, read on the forward strand.
TTGGAGTTAGTTGGTATAGGATGGCAAAAGTAATTTGTTGGAGTTTTGTATGGGAGATTGGGAGATAGTGTATAGTATAGTTTTGTTTCAACTACAAAATCAACCACTGGTAATAACCACATCGCTGGTATAGTTAGTTGTAACATCACGAGTTTGCTGTTTATGCAATGTAAGTCGTCTCTATATATGCATACAGACATAAACAACTTTGTTTTTACATCACCATCTACCAACTACCAAAATACACCATTCATTCAGGCGACGGGGTAGTTTATGTAAAACTTTTCATAAACAAACTATATTGGTAAAATGATAATATGAAATTGATTTTCTGAACTTTGTATTGCAAAATTATTATTAAGCTCATATTATACTTATGGAATTATAATACAAATGTATACCCGAAGACAAAGATATTGCATTAGGAAACCCGGCATCTAGGTGAACCATTGAACTATCGATTTTTTTTACCGACGAAAAGAAGGAGGTACTCAATTCAACCTGTATATTTTTGTTTTTTTTTTTTAAGTATGATCACGCATAACTTTTTACAGAGTAGTCCGACTTTGATAACGATATTGAGTGCTTTCAATAAGATATTAACTGCTGTGACTTAGTTGACAATGTTGTTGACAATGACTTAGTTTTTTTAGTTTTTCAGTTCCTTTCTTTTTTCGAAGGTTTAATTTTTTGTATAAAAGTTTTTATTGGCAAATCTATAACATTAAAGTAATTTTCATCATTAAGTAAATTTATGGCTGAATGATAATAGATTTTATGGTCATTTATTAATAACTAGCGACTTTGCTCGCGTTTTATTGTTATATTTCCGGCTCCCGTCATTTTAAGGTTGGTCAGGCAATACAATACATTTCATACATCAACAGAAACACTCTTTTTAACAGAAATTAAAAATTTTAGTATGTAAATTAATTATTTAAACTTAGATCTAGTATCTAACATCACCAATGATCGGATTTATGGAATTATTTAGTTACTCAAAATAATAAATAATCGTCTTTTGAAGATTATTTTAACGATATGATGAAAATTTCCGTGAATTTTTTATCTTTATAATGAAGATATTTACAAAACTCTTCGTCAGACTATTTTTTTTAAATTTTAATGTACGAGATTTAATTTATAAAAGTAGAAGTTTTTTACTTTTTAATCTATTTAAGGTGGAGCAACATTATCGAAAATGTATCTGTTCATTCCACATTTGCTATTCACAACATGATAAAATTCCAATTTTTTGTACGTATGAGTTAGCAATTAATAGCATATCAAAAATTCAGATTTTTATTTATACATTGCCGATTTTACCTATACATGTGTCCGATCAACTTTAAGACTAGAAAAGATGTATGTAATTTCCCACTGCTTCCACTACTTTAAATATATATCGACACTTCCACCAAATTATTATTTTATTTAATATTTTCGAAGTTTATCTATAGATAAAATTTATATCAGTTTATAATTATGAGAATTTAAACAAAACAAAAAGTTTCGTCAAAATCGGTTCAGTTGTTTTTGCAAGTGTTTCGAATAAGACATTTACAATTTTATAATAGTAGAGATCAATATTTTCAAAGGTTTCTTTTAGAAATTTTAAAGTATAAAAAAGGGTTTATTTTATACAGTTTAATTTAATTGCTGAATTCATTTTCCTGAAAATACAGTCAAGCTGTATAAGATCGTTAAAATCGTCTCATAAAACTTTGTTTTGATCATAAAGAAATTTTGGAATGCATTTTTTAGAGCAGAAATCGCCTATATATTTCAATTTCATATACATATAATGTTTTAATGAATAACATGAATGAATTAACATAAACAATAATTATTTATAAAACAATATCACAAAAATTTCCTGGTTCACGTAAACCGTGTAACGCCTTTCATTCACGATGGTATGTATGTAACTGCAAATTATAGCATACTAAAGAAATTTTTTCTAAATAATTATACATTGATTCTACTAATCTGTTATTTTAAATAAGCATAAAATACTTCCTGTTTACAGTTTTTTTAATCTGTTGACACGGATTTCCACATACATGTTGCCACAATTAAATGAAATCTTATATCCATCCACATATTGTTATCTATGTATATTTAAGGACGTTCCAGCACTGTGTCATGTAATCAGGTCAAAAAACCGGTGTGATTTTATTATACCACAAATATACAAACACACATATACAACACATAGACAAATGCACTGTTCATTAATACAAAATAATGTTAATTTGAAGAAAATAAATAATTTAAAACTTTTATATTTCGAAAACAAAACGGTAACACACGATTATTTTTTGAAATTTATATAATAAATATTTATCTTTACTCTCCTAGTTTTTTTTAAAATTCTGTCGAGTATTTTTTCTAATATAACAGGTAATAGTTGAACGGGCATGAAGTTTTACATGCTTCTAATGAGAGAGAGTGAGAGAGAATGATAACTTTGATATTAATTATCTCGCGTTCTAAACGGTCAAAAATTCTGAAACTTCGGGATTTATTAGAAAACTTTATTATTAGTCTGTGAAAGAAAAATGGGCAAAATCTGTCGAAAAGTGGTACTATGCTGGAACATCATTAAACGTCAGAGTACTATACCAATGCCAATCTCTATTACGGTTACGAAGACATAGAATAAAAGAACTATACTATATAGTCGAACATACCATTGAATTTTATTAATTAATATCAATATGAAAAAATTATCTAATTATCTGCCGGGTATCGAATCCTGGTACTCTCTAATCCTGGACTTACGCTCAGCGTGGTGTACGGTATTATTTTTCAAAATTTTACAAATTGTAAAATATATACTTTGAGAATGCTTTGAAATAAAAAGCTATCTATAACTTTTGAGATGTTTTTTTTTCATAGGCTTTTATACTATTTATTGCTAGAAAGTAAACACAAAAAGACTCAAAAATATAATTACGTAAAGTATTTTACTCTAAAATAAGGATTATTGATTAAAGTAAATAAAGAAAGTAAAGAACACTAATGTCCTTTTACCCTTTTCTTTCTAATTACATCTTTTCAAAATGTACTCAAAAACATTTCTCTAAATTGTCTATATACGATAAATTAGAAAATTAATCAAATTTCTTATAAATGTTCAAATTGTACAGAATGATGCAAAACAACGGGTTCGAAATTCTATGTTCGAGTCTATTTTAGGATAAAAGTACAACGTTCAATTTTATGTAACTTCAACTTTAGTTGCAGGCTCAGTTTTGACTAGTTCTCCTCATTGAGTTATGAAGGTGAACTTTTGTTCCACTTATTTTGTATTTTCTGATTTTACTTTAAGTCATTATGACAAAATTTCTGATATCGGAAATTCTAATGTCAAAAATTATAGATTCATTGTGAATTTCAACAAACTATGAAAACTCTGACCCCAAAAAGTGGATTAAATGGTAGAGAACTCAATTTTTGATGGTAGGAGTATTTTATTAAAATATTATAAAGTGTGAGGATATTGATGTCCCAAGATTGGGGCCATAAGTGACAAAAGTTGTAGATCATAAAACATTATGGATTAATAAAGTCTTAAGCGGTTTTTTTCTCGATTTTCAATAGTTTAACTAAAAACTCATTGTAAAATTCAACAAATCGAAGTAAAAAACTTGAATTACATGAGTTACTCAAAATATTTATATTATATCAATACGTATATCGACTACAATATAGTCATCATCAGTATGAATTAGCTTAATATTATCCGGAGAAATATTTTAATCTTTGCTAATGAATATTGAAATTTTACTTTTATTTTATGGGACTGTATAGTCGATATGAAAGCATTTCCTGTTACACCCTGTACAACATATAAGAACCATTTGTATATTATGTTATTCCAATAAAATTAATTTCAATCCATTACAAACATACAACAACATTTTCGTACAATAACGCCATATACCAACCAAACTACATATATAAAATCTACTACTAATTTTATTTCCCTTTTCAACAGATTAATTTAGAAACAAGCAACCCATTGGACGGACGTAAAAACTTTTAAATGAAGAACAAAAAGCTATCAAGAGAATTCGGCTGTACCCCTCTCCCCTGTCGTACAGCAGCCCAGTAGCTACTTTGTATCCAAGGGAGAGCTATTTAATATAATATCTAAAAACATTGTTTTCTTATGTTACTTGTTTATAAACATGTGTAGTATATAATATAGAGTGATAGTGAGTATATAAGTAAATGAATGAAAGAGTGGTTTTGATTAATTGCCTGTCAATTTATAAAAAAGAATGATGAAGTTTACATTGTTAATCGGACAATATTATCTAGATAAGATAAATTTAGTCTAAACGTTTACTATGCTATGGTGTATGTAAGCGTAAGGTAGGGAAATGTATCTTATAAACCTTTTTTTTTATATAATACTTGAGCTGTTTGTTGTATGTGCAGAAATGACGAACATTGAATAATGGTTGTACAATGTTGTTCAAAAATTGTGCTATTACTTGTTATTGTATGTTTTAGAAGTCTGATGAAGTTCAAAGAAACGTTGCAAAATTATACACATATTATTATTTTTGTATACTTAAGCGTTGCAATGCAATACTAATGTCCATTTACATTATGGTTACGTAACATATTATGAAAGAACTAGTGTATACTATATAAACAAACATGTCATTGAATTTTTATACCCAGTATATGTAAATATACAAGATATATTAAGTTTAGTTCCGACTTTGTAACGCTTGAAAATCATGATCTTAGGAATAAATGTTTGGCATATATTTTCCGCATGTCCGCCTATCTGTCTGTCAGTCTGTCTGTTCGTGAGCACGATAACTCAAAAACAAAAAAATAAGGTCAAGTTCGTTAATGGGCAAAATCGGACCATATTTGTGCAGAATGGGCAAAACTGCCTATCTTTGAAACCGTAAGTCATATATCAAAAGTTTAGAAACAAAAAATTTTCTTCTCTTTAAAATAAACAACTTTTGTTTGAAAATTTTTTCCATAAACTCATTATATACTGAGTATTATAACAATTAACTCAGTTAATTGTTACGTTACTTGTTTAATTAAATATTGGTATAAGAAACTAACTAATCCATCAAGTATCGAATTCTGTTGAACAAATAGTTGAAAAAAACTACTGAAAATAAAAATTTAATTAATAAATTTTTTTAATTTATTAATTAAACTATTCATCAAACTGTTATCGTTTCGAAGATACACTAGTGAAAACTCATCGTGTTAAGTACAAATTATATTTTCAACAGTAAAGTAAACTTTATTGATCCATAACGTTTCTGATGTAAACGGTACACTTTTTTTCATTCCATTATGATTAATTTAAACTTTTCAAGTATACTGTGCAGAAACTCCAGTGTTTGTATTCAGTATAATATCTGATAAAAACAATAAAAATCCTCTTACATAATACACAATGCCTTAGTATACTAATAACTTTGTACATTAAATGAATAGTATATGTTATCTATTCGTTTATACCTGATGGAATATTGATTTCTATTGACGGATAGAAACTGTTATAATATGTTGAACAATCATATATAATATACAGGATGTAACAGAAATAACACTTAAAATATACGTAAGCGCTACAAATATCTCAATATCTAAAATAATTTTATATTTAGCAAACTTAAACTTCGAAAAACATATTAATAAATAAAAATAATACTATGGTTTAATACATTTGCTATAATTTTAATCAAAGAAAGTAATCATAGCTTGAATTACATGTTAATATGTTATAAATCTGTTAATAAGTTAATATGTTAATATGTTTCCACTTGAATTTATTGGGCTTGGATATTTTTATTGCTAAAATATTAAACATAGAGCAAAGACTCTATGTTTTCATAATTTTATATTCTACAACTTTTGTCTGAAACAATTTTCTGTACCTTGTGGTATTTGTTAATAATTAGCAAAAACAACGTATTTATTTTTATCCTCCTCCCCAAGCCATCAATACCTTGTACTTCACAATATGTTTAATTATGGAAAACATCTACTATCAAAAATTCATTTCTCTACCATTTGAATAATTTTCTCCTACATGGACTTACTTTTTAACAGAACACAAAATTTATCCCATAAATGTATGGGTCTTATTGTTTCAACATTAACAAGCATAACCTACCTGAATTTTGAATGTTTTATACATATGTCGCAGATGGATTGTCGAATCCACTATTTTACAAAACCGCTAGTTGTTTTACATAACAACTCCGTTATGCAATAGAACTGAACTACGTTTAACTGTTTTACATAATTACTGAACTTTAACACGTAATATTGGTTAAACGTTTTGTGTTTATCAATGCAGCGGAACAACGATTAGACGTTATGTAAAACAGCGGGAAATGAAACATCAGATTGTAGATTTATATCAATATTATTATTATTAATACTACTATTTATATTACCTAGCAGTCTATATTGTTTAGGTCTTCATCATAGCTTAGAATTATTGTAAATGGATTTATGGAATTCCGATTACTAAAGGGCCTATTTCCTTACAAGTTCTATATATTTTACATATAGTGTCAAAAATTATTGAAATTAAATTAGGTAACTATTACAACCGAGTACTACAATCGTTCACTTCATCGGTTAAACCCCGAGTAGGTCGGGCTTGCGTGTTTTTGGACTCCGGGCTGTCGGCTTTCGCTCTAAAAGGCGTTCTATATATTTCCCTGTATCAAAACGCTCTTTGTGACTACAGATAAGCTATTCTACATTACGTCTAAACGTGAGTAGAAGTTTTGTAAAACGTATCGCAATGACAATCCACCTGAACGTCGTTCAGTTGTTTTACATAACGGAATTGTTATGTAAAACAACTAGCGGTTTTGTAAAACAGCGGATTCGACGATCCATCTGCAACATATACATCGTAATTTCTGTAGCACTTTGTATAGTTCGATGTATATTGATATCAATTTTATTATTAAAAAATATATAAAATAAATGTTTTACATTAGTTTTTTATAAATGTGTTATTAAACATGGAAAAAACATCAATTATTATACACTACATAAATAAATATAATATGTAGTATCTCTACACTCAGCAACTCATGTAATTGTAATAATAGTTAAAATAATTACATGAAAGTTTAATTTACATATTTGATTTGATATATCATTTATTACTATTATTTTAATATACATACATATTACATTTTGTTATTTTATTCAACAAAAAATTTAGAGTGAACGCCACATGCCACCTCTATGTACAGACCAGAATGCTAAACGTTTAGTGTTTCTATCAATTTTCAGGAAAAATGTTTAATATATCAAAAATTTTATAACATCTGATGAAATGAAAAAAATAAAGGTATAGACAAGTGAAAATAAAAGCATAACTTAGTTAATTGCTTACGGATGTTAGGGAAGTATGTAAAAATTCTACGAAACGAACGAAAACTTAATAGAATTTTCCCCAAATTAATGCTAAAGAAACTGTGAAAATTTCAAAACGTTTGCTATTTAAAAAAACATAAAAAGTGATTGCAATTTTTCAAAAAAATTCGTTGTGCAGGAGCAGCGTCAATTTCCTTCGAATACATAAATATCTCTAGTCACTATCTAAGTCTGATCAAAATGAAATGTCGTATCTGATATCATTTTATTATTTTCAAGGCCAATTTTATTAATAAATGGCATACGTCAAGGGGAAAGGAAGGCATAGAGAATGAGGAAAACACAAAATATAAAATATCTCTTTTAATATTGGAACAATCAAAAAATGAATAACGAGTAAAGTTGTAGAAAATCAAGTTTGTTACAATTCATTACCTTACCATTTTTTCCAAACTCTAATGTGTACAGAGATATTTAGAATTTTGATTTTCAATCTTTAATTGTAAATATTTCTGTAAATATTAGTGTAACAGAAAAGTGATAAGAAACAAAATTACAGTAAAACTTAGAACCTACAACTTTACCCCTCCAAATTTTGTGTTTCCTCCTCCCTCTAAACCCCCCGCCTTTCCCTTGTCCGATTTTAAACCAAATGCGCCTCAAATACCAAATTTCATTCCAATCGGAATAAAACTGTGACCGCTAGAGAGTCCACAGACACATAAATGTACTATATATATACATGTAATATATATATATATATATATATATATATTTATATATATATATATATATATATATATTTATTTATATATATATATATATATATATATATATATATATATATATATACGTACATATATAAAACATCTAATTGGTAGGATCGATGCAAAATTCCAACATTGGTGCAAAAACAATGGAGAATGTTCTTGTGGAGATGTGTTCATTCCATAGAGTCAATTGATTTGCTTTATCATTATAAAAGCTGCGAAGCGCCCCAAATTATATACTAAAACGGTTGTTGCGAAAAAAAATTTTTAAATATATATACAAAAAGTTATGTTTTTGTCGCTAATACGCATATGGTATACAAAGAAAAATGATATGTTTTTGTTGATTTAAATTAAAGGTACATTCACATTTAGGAGTAAGTTTTAAATTATTTCGTACTATTTGTTATTTCTTATTTAATACAATTACTGGTAAAATTTTCTATTTTATTTTAAATTGAATATATTTCTTTTAGTATTGACAGAATTTCTTATGCTACAAAACATAGATATTCACGAATTTCTATTTTTCAGTACTTTTGTCTCTCTCTGTATCTCCAATTTTATCTCTCTTACATATTTTAACAACAATTGTAATCTGAATATAGATGTTATTATAAACTTCTATATTTTGAGAGAGATATTTATTTCATTTAGAAATTAATTTTAATGGAAATTGATATTTCTCTAACGAAAAATTATGACTATGAAATGATTTAGGATGACAAACAATTACATTTATTTTCCGAATAATTTGGAATGTCTCTTAGCATCTGTCATCATCAGAATGTTATTCAAGAAATGGTTTATTTCTGGTTTTGTTTTTCATTTCGATAAAATTATTTTCGTTGATTTTTGTATGTCATATTCTTAATTAATTTTGTTTTGAAAAATGTCTTACATTAGCAATTTTTAGTGGGTGTATTTTATCTACCCTTTTCCGAAGGGACAAAACCACCAGAGGTAGAGTGGTAAGAGTAATGGATATGGACTCTTGTTCACTTTTTTGTGTCAGGCAAGGTTTGACCTGCCGAGCATCACTCGTTTGTTGGGTTTCAAGTATTATTTTTGGACCAGTTTTCAAAAATGTATTTTGCTTGCGGATAAAACACGAAGATGAGCTTCAACCGAAAACATTACATATGTGGTGGTCGAATGTTCCAAAGAAATTTTTGGAATCTCAATTTTCGATTCTGTCGTTGTTTTAGGTCATCCAACGGCTTAATTTTCTCTGTGTCGAAACTAGCTTGAAACAATCTTTTTTTCCAGTTAAAAAACAGTTAGAAGGTTAAATCCATATACTGGTTTACTCCTTGAAAATTGAGGCCATCAAATTTCCTAATTTTCGCGGGCTCAAAACAAGCTAGAAGCTATCTATCGTTACCGAAAAAAACAGTTTGATGATAAAAATTGTTTTCTTCTAATTTTCTAATTTTTATGAAACATATTTTTGACCCAAGGATTATCAAGTCAAGGTGGCCAGACTGATGTGAGACTGCCCGTGTAATACATTAATAGACTGATAAAGTTGTTAAATAAAACAAATATTTGAGCTTCGAGACTCAAACATTTGTCTTATTTTATAATTGTTATGGATTGTTGTCAAGTAGGTAGATAGATAGATTGTAGAGACTGCCCTGGACGGAATACACTTCGACCATAAAGTCAATTGTGATGCCTATGGATGTGAGGAAGTGTGTGGAGTGGATGGAATTTTTGTGTATAGACTAGGAATTGGTAGAATATGCGGCTGCAGCCGACTATGATAGGAACTATGCCGATATTCATCTGGAGTTCGTGAAGGAAACTGTAGAAAACCTCAAGCATTGCCGGTCACTTCGTTCTTGTCCATACGCCGACAGTTTAGTCAATTAATCGCCCCTTTTTTTTCTTAATAATAGACAAACTGCCGATGTCGGGTTTCGAACCCATAACCTCCGCGTTTCCAAGTAGGCATACTGCGCAGACATAACGCCTTAGACCGCTTGGCGACTGGGACTGGTGAAGCCCTTCGTTAAGATAAATAATATCAAGATCACCATATGAAGTCCCCTCCGAACAAAATAACGTTGATTCATATAATTGTTTTTGAAAAACGCTTCCTTGACAACCTATTCAGGTGCATTGTTTTAAATGAGTCACCCTATATATATACATATTTATTAAAATATATTAGTTTCATTTTAACAAAATACATTTGTGTTTGCGAAATTGTTTGAGTGTTTCACCCAAATCAAATTGTACAACATACATCATTAGTTTTATCCAGTATGATATAATACAGGATGGTTTTAAATATTCAATATTATTGATTGGTTAGGGTTAGAGTTGTGCTTTGAACCAAAATGATTCATATTTCATTTTGACATTGATTGACGACTGACTGGTAAAGTCGAATTTGATTATTATTAATAATCAAGAGTATCAGGAGAATAGTATTATGCATATTTTATATAAGTTTACTACTGTGGTTATTCTCGGACTGACTATCTGTCATCCATTTGTATAGCGGTATTTACTATCGGCGATTTATGAATCGTATTCATAACGTCTGTTATACAGAATGTACTAGTAAAGAGCCGTAAATATTTTACAAAAACCGATCACAAATATTCGAATCTATCACTTACATTGGACAGATCGCTTACCCACATATCCGAATTTTGGATCTTTATTGCTTTCTGTGATTTTAAGGTTTGATTTCTAACGTAGAGTCGATATTCATGTTAGCGGATAAGAATCTGAGCTTAATCAATCAGACTCTGACATTAATATTTTTTAATTTTAGGCTTTTTGGCAATACATATTCACTTTTTAGAGCATGTAAATTTGGATTATGGACCACAAAAGTGCCTTATTGATAAAAACGCGTATCATTCTCTCAAGAGAATGTATACAGACCGTTCTCAAAAGCATTTCTAATAGAGAATCAATGTTTAATATATAAATAAAATATTAACTATAAAACTATACAGTACACCTCTGCAATACACATACATACAAACATCTGGATAGTGTATAGGTATACTGTATGCGTATGATTGTTTGTTTGTCATTTAAGAGTGGGGATTTTGTGGTGCACATACTAAAGTTAAGATTTCAATGAACATATTTAACCCACTCTCATTACATATGTACTGACTGACTTCACACAGTAACCACCCGGCCAGCCAGTAATAAATAATATTTAACATTGTTTCTCTATTGGAAAAGCTTTCCAACACACACGGTATATCAATCATTACTAAGAAAATATATAATTTATTCAATACACAGATAATACATTTATTTTATAATACAGATTATTTTTGTGAAAAACAATGTGTGTTTGGCAATAATATGAAATGAGGAACAACAAACACCACAACAGTATTATTATTATAATCGTGTCGTCACATCGAGTTCTTGTATACTGATAAATACATACTACATACGTCATACACCGCCCACGCATCAAGTTTTACACATAGCTTTTACATTTAAATACTAATAATATATATGAAATATTATTTCTATAAACTTTGTGGATTTTTATAGTTTATTTAGAACAATGTTTTGAATTAAATTTACTGAATATACCGAGTAAACTAAAATACATGCTTCTATCAGTAAGTAACGCACTAAAATGGAAAAAATTCCACTGTGGTCCTGGAAAAAATAACTATATTGTAAAGAATGGGGGTATTGAAAACATATATAGCAAGACTATACAAGATTTTATATGAGGAGTGAAATGAAATTTCAGATTATACAATGTCATGTTTTTTGTAACGGTCGGCTTGTGTAACGTCACAGTCAGCAATTATCGGTCTTGTTAAGATAGAAGTTGTTCATTCGTGTTTGTCAACCAATCACATTGCTCACAATAAATATGACAATGACGTTCATATTTTCACATCATGTCAAAACTTTTCTTTTTTTTTCGAATTTTTTCAATTGAATAGAATTAAAATAAATTGGGCGAATTTAAAATATATGCTTTTATTAGTAGGTAATAAAAAGCAAAAAATCCGTCATAGATTGTGAAAACAATAAGCATATTGTGAAATATGGAAGTGTTGGGGACGCGGGAAAAGAAGAAAAAAAAATTAAACTAATTAAAACGTACGTTTTTTACTCATAATTAAAATATAACACAGAAAATAGCGTCTGACAAAAGTTGTAGAATATAAATTTCGTCATAAATAAAGACTGTTAAATTTTTCCTCTATTTTCAATAGTTGAAAATAATAAAATAGTTTTAAATTATTGTAAAATTCAACAAATTCAAGTGAAAACTTCAATTGACTTAATAACCTTATGTAAGATATCTAGGATTTCTCTTTTCTATACGTAGTTTAAATACATATACATATATAAATTTTATTCATGAAAAAGTAAGTGAAGCTTGAAATATCAACTGAAATGTCAACAATTTCAGTTATCACAAATGTTTCATCTTATTAGGGTGTTCAAACTTGATACAATAAACAAAGAATATGTATATATATATATATATATATATATATATATATATATATATATATATATATATATATATATATATATATATATATATATCTAACAAATTAACTAAAACTATATCATGTCATAAAGACTATATAGAATCCGTTTATATAACTTTATACATAATATACAGTATGATACAGAAAGAAGGAAAGATAGTTTAGATCAGTGATTCTCAACCATTTTTTGTCGCAACACACTTTTAACGATTTCACGGCTCACAAAGAAAACGATAAGTTTAAAAGTTGTTGACTTACCCATAATACTCTGTGTAAAATAGTTTATGATCATAATTTTGAATGTAAAATAAAATAATATGTACTACAAAAACAACAGTACATTTATTAACCACATCACAATATTATTTGAATGTCAATCTTCAGCACGGTTACGAAGACACACAAGTTTGAACGGACAAGCATAGACGAACAAATCATTCACTAATTAATTAATATTAATATGAAAAAGGCTTCGTGTCAGGACACCTCCATACCAAAAAGAATGAAAATAGTTCCATTCAAATGAGCTCGGAAAGGTACTACTTCAGATTGCAACAAAGAGGCTATCTCTTGATGCACTGAGGCTGAACAGGATGCAACTGCGGAGGATGCAACAACGGGACTGCATAACGGGTCCATTATGTGCAGATTGTGTGGCGTCGAGGAAGAAACATCCTGCCACAGTATCTTTGACTGCGAACCTCTAGGTTACAGCAGATACAGGATATTCGGTGCAGCGCATCCCCGAATAAATTAACCTTCGGGAGGACCTGATAAGCAAGCTCCAGGCTATTGCCAGCATATGAGAGAAGCGAATCTCGTCGGACTGAGGTATAAGGGGGAGCACAATGAACCATAAGGTCAAAGTGCAATACTTTTTAGACCCCAAGATGTATCTATCTATCAATCCATTCAAATTTCTTTTGTATTTAAAAATAAAACAAAGTTTCATAATAATCTCAGGAGGATATAATATAACTTTTCCAACCTCTGTACCATTCTGTACATATAATTTAAGTCAATATTAAGTATGTACTTCATCTGCTCATTTTTTGTTGCTATAAAAAACACACACAGTCGTTGTTGTATAAGGAAATATAAATTTTCATGTTTTTTTTCATCATACATATAGATATAAAAAAAAAAAGATAAATAAATAAATATTATCAAGAAAAACAGAAAATGATGTTTGGCAAGCTATAAAAACTACTCTAAAAGTTTGTTTTTCATATATGTGTTTGGTATATTAAATATATATATCTATATATATATATATATATATATATATATATATATATATATATATATATATATATATATATATATATATATATATATATATATATATATGATTATAACAATACACAGGATATTTATGTGTTTTTATTAAAGTGCTTACAAAAAGATCATTTCACGCATTTGTAAACAACAATGAACATGAATGACATGAACAACATGCACAACTAGAACAAAAAATGAACCATAAAAAACGACAGAAGAAGACGACAATAACCAAAACTAATAATATTATGAAATGTGTCTAATATTGAAGTATTCAATAAATTTAAAATATTTTTTTAGTGTTCCGTACTTCGAAACATTGTCAGGCTAGCCACAGAGTCAGGTTGGCGTTCGCTACCTGTGTCCTAGCTTGCGTGGGTCCCAATACTTGCTACCTACACATAGAATAGTTCATACACGAAGAAGAAGGAAGGTAATAGAACTAGAAGAAATATTTTTTTGTGTTTCATACTTCGAAACAGTGTCAGATTAGCCATAGAGTCAGGATGGCGTTTGCCATCCGAGCTCTAAAGGGCACGCATCCGGGAACGCAAAATAGTTCATATACATAGAGGTAGAAGAGAGGAGAACTGAAGGAAATCGTTTTTAGTGTTCCCTACTTCGAAACAGTGTCAGACTGACCATAGAGTCAGAATGGCATTTACCATCCGGGTTCCAGCTGGCGTGATCCCTCGAGACTTACTACACACACGCACCAAAGTTCATACACGGAGAAGGAGGAAGTTAGGATAACTGGAAGAAATAGTTTTTAGTGTTCCATACTTCGAAACAGTGTCAGACTAGCCATAGAGTGAGGGTGACATTTGCCATCCGAGCCCTAGCCTGCGTGGCATCCCGAGGCTTACTACCTACACGCAAAATAGTTCATACACGGAGATTATTTGATTGTCTCGAATAGATTCGGATAACTGCTGAAGTTGCATACCTTGTGTATGTAAGCTTTTATCCCAATATAAGAAGCACATCTAGTACGTAATCCAACTTTATGTCGCTTACTGTGTAATCCTCAATACCTAGTTTATACAGGTACTGGGGAAAGAACTGTTGGACTACTGGAGAATGAACAGTTGGACTAAGTTAAATATCCTCAACATAGAACCAGATCTTAGCAAGTGAAATTCAGGATTGGGCCGAAATTGGGTTCAAACAAGCCAAGTATAAATTAACGTCGTTTCACAAGGATAATTCGCTTTGGCTCCGCGTCCTTGACATAATGCGAAAAACCGCACCCTTCTAGCATGCATAGAAGTAAAGAAGGTACATTTGGAGAGTTTTTCTCATTTTCCGGAGAGGGATTGTTTTGGGAAAATTAAAGTTTTCCCGTAAGCTTGAATGTGTTCCTCGTCGAATGCAAAAATCCGCATCTTTCTAGCATGTGTAGAAATGGGTTAGAATTTGTATACGTGCGACAGTCAGCCAGTGAGAGAGTAAGTTACACATAGGGCCATATATATCATAAGATAAAGTAGAAGTAGGTGAAAATTGGGTTGCAATATTCGAAGCATACAAGAATACGAAAATGAAGCTAAATAAAACCTTTTAAAAATAATTCGATCGAAAGTAAATAGATGCGATTGTATTTATAATTTCCTTTTTTTTTGTATTAAACATTATTCAATAGAAATCGAGAAATATGGACTTACGTAATACGATCAATCTATACATATAATTAATCAATAAAATGACAGAATTGATTGATTTTACATTAGTCATCTTCTGTCTGTGGTAGATGCAATGCTGCGTTTGTAGTAGTTAGACATCTATTATATATTATTATTCTACCCATATAATAATAATAATAATAATATATATATATATATATATATATATATATATATATATTGAGTAAAACATTGATAAGATATTATAGGAAATGATTTATATGCAAATATTGTAATATATATATATATATATATATATATATATATATATATATATATATATATATATATGTATATATATATATATATATATATATATATATAGATTGATATACGTAACTTATTATATAATAATACATAAACTATACATACAGGATGTCACAGAATAACCATTTCTTTTCTTACAGGACTCTAGGTACGTAGTAAAACCTTCTTACGTAGGTTTAGGTACGTAATTTCCTGGACAAAAAATAATCCAGGAATAAATTTTATTAAATGATTCATATTCTTCTTTCGAAGATTCGCGATTCAAATGCCTAACGCTATTTTCACTTTATTCACCAACGACGAAAATCTTTCATTTGAAGATTTTTCAAGAGATTTGTCGTTTACTAATAGACCTTTGATTTTACCTTAGATGATCAGACGTAGTATTTGTTATGACTCGTCTTTCATTATATGTCTAAAGTATCGAATCGTCGCCTTTTTGAAGTTCTTTAGATTTGTTCATAAATCGAAGAACTTCTACACACGATATTTTTCTTGTTCAGAAAATACGCAATACGTTTTTTGCTCATAATTGAAAAATGCCATACAGAAAATAGTTTCAGACCAAAGTTTATACATTTTTCCTCTATTTTCAATAAAATTATTGTTCAACAAATTCAAGTAAAACTCGAATTGAACTGCCTCGTCGCCCTGTTTCAAAGAGTCAAATTTGTTTCAAATTGCGGTAATCTATGAAGAAAGCGAATGGAATAACCAAATATCCACTTTCTGTCTTAATGTTCATTCTTAAAGATATTAATTCTTGTTTGGATTAATATCCGCTTTCTGTCTTAATGTTCATTCTTAAAGATATTAATTCTTGTTTGGATTCTCGCGAAGAATATACCGTCTTGTTTCGATATCGATTTCCTTGGGCAACACTATTACCGATAAAGTGTGTGACACCTTGTACACTTGGTGCATTAATTCGAATACTCGGTAGATTGATAGGAGGATGCATTCTAAATCGAAATTTCAAATTCAATTATGTATCTTAATAATATGCAGAGAGATATTTTCTTATCAGTCATAGAACAATATCAGCAGAAATATTATTATAGAATGGAAAACTCTCTATGGAAAATTTCTCATGGAACGTAACTGAAATAAATTTAATTAATATCGACAAATATTTTTCCTGAAAATAACTGAAAAAGATTATTTTACTCCTGATGATGGAGATACATATTCCCGAAACGTCAGTAGCTACTTTATAAAACTCAGACTGAACTTGCAAGAAGATAAAATGAAGTAAGACAAAAGAAAATTTTTGAAAATTTCTATAATTGTGCCAGCTTTTCTAAGTTTTAAACAAAAAATTTGTTTATGGCGTGTTTACGAAACCGAGAAATGGTTTTGCCAGGAAAAATAAAAATTTTCCTATGAAACGGAACCTCCAGACAAGGAAGTAAGCCAGCTGTCAAAGTTTCTCAGCTTCAACTTATTTTGTTTTGGGAAGCTCTTGGTATTTTTATATGTTTTAACACTAGAAAATACTTCCCATTTCTTCCACTTTTTAAATATCCCTATACCAATTAGCTGATGATTGTGAAATGGCTGAACAGATTTTCAACAAACATAGTTAAGAATTATCCCGATTAGACCAACGTGTAAATGAACAAACAATCAGTCCACGGGATTGAAATCGGTCCATCCACTTGGAAGTTACGATCCTACAGATAGATACACAGGCAAAAGAGGTTTCAATCTTCCAACACCTTTTTTGGGGTGTTTAAACTATCAGACACATAGATCGAGCAAGGATATCGCTTTCCACAGATTCCAAACAGGAAGGCATTAATCAAAATAGGTTCAAAATGATATCAGATATAACCTATCAACAATAGAATCCATGTAATGACTAACAAGTTTTTTTGGAAGCATACAATTTCCAACAAAAAACCTCTGCGCACATTTTTTGATAATTTAATTAGTTTACGCGTCAATATTGTGCGCTCCTGAAAATCCATAACTCGTAAAAAGTAGGATGATTTTCGAAGTAATTAACCATTAAATTTAATAACTTATTAACTAATTTAGGATACCAGCCAATTAGCCGAGCGGTCTAAGGCGTTATGTCTACTTGGGCACTGGAAGGTTATTGGTTCAAATCCCGACATCGGCAGTTTGTCAATTATTTAGAAAAAAAGAAGGAGAGGTTAATTGACTAAACTGTCGGCTTATGGACAAGAACAAAGTAACCGACTATGCTTGAGAAGGTTTTCTGCAGTTTCCTTCACGAACTCCAGATGAATATCGGCATAATTCGTATCAGAGTCGGCTGCAACCGCACAACCTACCAATTCCTAGTCTACACGAAAAATTCCTACCATTCCAATCACATCCTCACATCCTTAGACATCACAATGGACCTTATGGTCGAAGTGTAGCCCGTCCAGTGTAGCCGCTACAATCTATTTAACTAATTTAGCATGATTTTGACCAACATTTTATATTTATCCAACTTAACAATTATTTTGTTATTTTTAGACTTTTGGTATCGGTTTTGCCATAAGTACGACATGACAGTTCGTACAAGAAATATTTAACCAAACACCGCGAAAATATATTACAAACATTTGCTATCCTTAGTTTCACAAGCGATTTATGTAGCGGAAGAAAACAAACCAGTTTGCAAAAATAAATAATATTTGTTGAGGCAATAATTTAAATACTATTCGTTATTTTTTGTAACAATTTTTTCATCATAAAAATCTTTCTATGTTACAATCTTTATATTATGTATTTTTTTGCCCCATTTCCCCCATTGTGTGTGTGTGGAATTTAAATTGTTTGGAAATTTGCCAACAATTAAAATATCATGATGATAGTTTAGGTAATATAATAATAATTCTGGGTCGTTGTTGTAATGTTTAAATACCACAACAGAGAATTTCGAATGGTTTGAACACTTTTTGAATGACCGATATATACATGCATGTACAATGTTTTGTTACATAATATATACATTGTTCAATAATAGTTTCTGGCTACAATACAGGCTACAGGCCAGAGCTAATAATAATGCCGGTGGTAACACACTTTTGTTCTTAATTATTGTAAAAATTAATGATGATGTTATATTAATATTATATAATACTTTGGTCTATTACAACCCAATAAACTGGGATTTTCATTCGGGGTGGAGTGTGAGAAGTGTTATAAATGTATTTATATTGATAATGTATAAATTAGTAATTGTTCCTACTTCCGTATATTGTTTTGGGAAACGAATTAGTTAATCTAGTTAGTGGTTACTTCCTAGTAGGCGAATTGAAACGATAATTTTCAAACATTGTTTTATGTTTCAAGGTCATCCAACACTTTTTTAAGAAGATGGAAGTAATTTATTCGGACTTATATTTCACAAGCAAAAAATAATATCGTTCTACGATCGAAAACAAATATTACATTAGGTAATCAATTAAGCTTGTATGCGCAGTTGTGAGTCCCACCTAGATAGATATATTATGCGAATTATGAACCGCTGGATACTTGTATAGCCATCTGTTGAGACTCTGATAACATGGGGTTTGTACTTTGGTCCATTGATAAATGGTTCACAACAGTTCGATATATACATGGTATTTAAACAATTTCCGCTGTTAGTGGTTACATTTCACGTTTCATTTTATTTTAAATCACGTAAAATCAAATTTATACTAATTTTTTTCACTACCAAATGGAAGTTATAAGATGTATTTAGGCTCAAATTAAAAAAAAAATTGTATGTTAGATAAAAAAAGTGTATAGAAATGCCAGTGGGAATAATTTACATATTACTATAAAATTAATTGAGTTATAAATCGATTAATTACCCTCTTGCCTATGTAAAAAAAAATTTATTTTGTAACAAGTACAAATTGTGTTACACAGAGTGTCACAGACAAATTGGTCTTAAGGTATTTCCAAACTATTATTAGGTTGTCAAGAACTTCACGAATATTCACAATATTCACAATATTAGTAAAATGAAATCATCTCCTGAATTTTTTTGAGAATTTATCACAAAGGTGATTTTGAGAAAATCGTTATGTAAGTTGGAGAAATTTAACATGCATCTTCACAAACATGGTGAAATAAAATGCACGATTCCGACTGTTTTTACTTCGAACTCTCTCAATATAGTCACGGTTGTTCTGAAATTCGACACACGGGAAGTCAATTCTTTAGAAATATCTGTCCTTAAAACTTTGGTAGAATGTCCCATCGGATTGTTAAGTTTTTTGATAAAATATGCGTAAGAAAGTGCATTTTGATCATGTCCGCAGCAGAAGGTTACTTTTTATCGTTCAGTTCAGCATCCTGGGTACCGGCGAGCTATTTGAAAGTCATTTGAAATTATATACTAGTATATATATGATGACTCGATATGTATGATATGTTATGTGACGAATGGGAACACTGACGACAACGGGCAGCTGTTCTCAACAACGCGCCGGAGTGCCAACATATTTTTTTTACGCATATAATTTTTATGTAGTTCTTTTCTGGCGGGTACCCGATCAGCTGACTTTTTCCCTAGATGATAGATAACCATAGCTTAAGATTTAATTCGATCAGTAGTTATTCTGCCACATCCTGTATCCGAATAATCATTTTATGTTTTTTTTCAAAAAGTAATTAACAATTTTGTCACACACTTTTTTTCCTCTTAAATATCTACTCTGTTTTTCAGGAGCGAAGACACAAAAAAATGAATGTGAATACATACATACATACATATAGATAGCGTGTTAATGTTTTTTTACCACAATTTTGTGCTTTTGTAGAGCAGTAGTGTGAACAATCCATTAGTGTGTGTAACAAGAGAGGAATTGTCATCTGCAACCCTCCTCCTTCTATCCCGATGTACAAAAAATATCATGTCATGTGTTTTAATCCCGTGAGAGGATGTTAAATGTATATTTTTATAGTATTTTAAAAATTATATATTCGAATTTTAAAAAAAAATGTTTTTTAAATCATCATTAAATTAAAATCATTTTGAGTCGAGGGAATATTTATCTATTTTTTTGAAATTTGTTTCCATTTTTATTTTTGGTTCCTTATTTCAAAATATTTTTGAACTTCTTTTGGCGCGTAAATGTAAAAAAACTGAAAATATGTTAAAAAAAAAAAAAAAAAAAAAAAAAAAAACGGATAAAAAAAATGTGTTCAAAGTCACTAAAAAGCGAGAAATAAAACCTATTTTGACAAAATGGAAACCCGACTTCAAAAATCAAATATTCTAAAACAAAAAATGCACTAAAAAGTAAAAAAATAATTGCATATTCTTGTGCCAATTTTAGTTCACCTAAGCAAAAATTTTTAAATATATATGTACAATTATTGTTATTTTTGGAGACGGTGTCCAAAAGTTATGTGAATTTCTCTTTGCTGACACCGACTCCAAAATAACAATAATTATACATATATATTTAAAAATTTTTGCTTAGGTGAACTAATTTTAATTGGCACAAGAATATGCAATTATTTTTTTACTTTTTAGTGCATTTTTTGTTATAGAATATTTGATTTTTGAAGTCGGGTTTCCATTTTGTCAAAATTGGTTTTATACTAAAATCTTAAATCTGAATGTGAGTTGATTCACAATTGTTTTTATCGACCCAATTAAAATACATTTATGTTACATGTTTTTTATCAACTTTATCAACAAACATACTTTTAATAGGGAATATGCATGAAAATTTTTTATCACTTGAATTGAAGCATGTTTACTTGACAAATATCATGGTAAAATTACTTTTTAAATAACTTTAAAAATAAGCGAGATATGAATGATTGAAATTACCGATTAGACAAAGAGGCTGATAGCCCTCTTGATATGTTATGTGACGTCATATTACACTTTCATCATTTAAAATGCACGTAAAACTCCGTTTTTAGTATTTTTGCAAGAAAGAGGCAGATAATAATCTTTAAAAGCTTATAGCTTCCTTGATATTTGTCGGATTTTAATTTCGTTTTTAAATATTTTTACAGTATTAACAGTATTTTCATATTCTGAAAATAAATGTGAAAAAAAATTTGCATGCATATTCCCTATTGTTTAAATGCATTTATGATGATTTGACAAAAATATCATTTTTATAAATAAATATGTTTGAATGTTAATGTTGTCAATTGCATAATGAATAATTGAGTTCAATAAAATATGTGTTATCATTAATATGTGTTAAAATGAGGATCGTAACAATATCAATCCCAATTTATCATCCAGAAATAAAATAACTATGCAATATTTAACAAATAAACAAACAAACAGTATACCGACAGACATGGATCTAATTTACAAAACTATTTTATCATAATAAATCTGTATATTTATACTGTACAGAGCAAAGTTCTTACTGTCCGTGTGTGTATGATAGCTTTAGATTTCATTATTATTATTATTATTAGGTAGTACCTACCACCCAATGTTGTAGTCAGTTTTGTTGGGTATTACCTGCGGCTCATTTAAACATCAGGTAAACAAGGTATTTATAATTCAGTGTGAACCCCTCTGCATGTACAATATGGTGCAAAGCAATTGGAAATAACCTCAAAAGAGTTTCTTATCGTAAATAAACTCTAAACTTTTTATCGAAAATTTTCTAAATAAACTCTGTAAATAAAATGAAATTTTCGGCATATAGATACGTTGCCAGGCTGTCTATTTTACGCGAACCCAATAAAGTGTACTCGGTCTCTTATGAGTCGAATGTTCTACTGTTTCATTTTGATTATTTGACAAAGTGGTTACAATTCATATTTTGTGAATATAATTAAAACTTTTTTTTCTATAAGTAGGTACAGATGGCGTCAAAAGTTGATGTTAGTTTTTAAAATTTTATAATTGATTTGTGCCTTATTGATTTGATTTTCGAAAAAAAATTTCGATTAAAAATTGTTACTATATTCATAATGAACAACTTTTATCCGAAGCATTTTTACGAACACCGAATCAATAAGGCACAAATCAATTAAAAAACTTTTAAAAACTTACATGGACTTTACCAGTCCACGTCGCCGAGCGGTCTAAGGCGTTATGTCTGCGCAGTATGCCTCCTTGGAAACTGGGATGTTATGGGTTCGAATCCCGACCTCGGCAGTTTGTCAAATTTTAAGAAAAAAAAGGGGCGTTTAATTGTCTAAACTATTGGCGTATGGACAAGAGCGAAGTAACCGACTATGCTTGTGAAGGTTTTCTGCAGTTTCCTTCACGAACTCCAGATAAACTCCAGCTGCATATCCTTCCAATTCCTAGTCTATACACACAAATTCTCCCAACTCCACTCACATCCTCACATTCTTAGGCATCACAATAGACCTTATGGTCGAAGTGTAGCCCATCCAAGGCAACCTATACAATCTATCTCTATCTCTAACATGGACTTTTGACGCATATTGTATCTACCTGTATCAAAAACTTGGTATTTTTGAACAGAAATTATTTCATATGGTTTAAGTTTTTGCTATCAAGTGTGTACAAAATGTTTTCTAAACTAAAATAATATACCGAAACTAACAAACAACCTTTACTTTTACCTATGGAAGAGACTACATAATGTTGTCTGGATAGTTACAGGAGAACAGCCACCTTGGCAGAGCATACGGACGGACATTAAATAAATACTTTAGATGATAAACTTTATAAAACATAAATACATGTACATACGTACTATATACAATATACATCATATTATACAGTTTTACTGTAAACAAATACACTTGTTTATTTCAGTAGACATATTATTTGTGTCATTATAGTTTATAGTTATGTTGTCTAGGTCTACGGTCAATATAATATGATCTATTTACATTCGTTAAATATATTAACTTGTGTCGTCTGTTTTACTACTGCGTACGAGTTCATTTGGTAGTGTAAAATAAATGTTTGTTATATTAAAAAATTATTATTTAAATAAATAATAAATACATGTAAAAGATATAATTGATCTTTATTAATTAAAATTGATATTTTTAATTTCATTTATGAATTGTTATTGTTTTTATGTGTAAATTACCAAGGTTGTTAACATTCACAGCAACCGTGATAATAGAGGGAAGTTATAGTTGAAATGCAACAGATAAAAATGATGAACAAATAGCTAGAGATACATTGTCGAGGCTGCCCTGGACAGGCTACATTTCGACCATAAGGTCCATTGTGATGCCTAAGAATGTGAGGATGTGAGTGGAGTGGAAGGAATCTTTGTATATTGACTAGAAATTGGTAGGATATGCGGCTGCAGCCGACTATGATAGGAACTATGCCGATAATCATCTGGAGTTCGTGAAGGAACCTGCAGAAAACCTTCTCAAGCATAGCCGGTTACTTCGTTCTTGTACATACGCCGACAGTTTAGTCAATTAACCGCCCCTTTTTTTTTTCTTAATACTTGGCAAACTGCCGATGTCGGGATTCGAACCCATAACCTTCCAGTTTCCAAGTAGACATACTGCAGACATAATGCCTTAGACCGCTCGGCTACTTGGACTGATCTGACTTGATTGTAGTATAGAGAATAATTTTCAAACGAATCAAACTAAATCACTCAGTAAAGTTTTGCTATCAAACCTAACTATCTCGTAGACTTCATCACCACGTATACTAGTAACTAGTTAGTTAGTTAGTTTCTCTAGTTATATATATATATATATATATTTATTTCCAGAAAATGATATGAATAGGTTTTAGTATGTATATTTATAAATGTTGATGAATATAACCGAGAGAAATACTACCAGATGAGAAGAAGAACATAGGACTTTATTATGCCCTTTGTGGTCTGTTCACTATAACAAATATATATATATATCTTATATATATGGAAAATATCTTTCTTCTATTTTCCGCATTTATTACTTCTACTAACTATTTCAAATCCTCTTTCCGTTTCAGTCCTTGTTAGTTCGGTCGGTAGTGTCTTTTCTTTATGGCTGATTACCTTCACCATATTTATATATGAATTTTAACCATCTATATTAGGTAGCCTATCTATATAATAATATTAGCTGAATTTGTTTTTTTTCGTATAAATTGAACTGATTATTAAGCTATTAATTATCCATCTGGTTGACCAGCCTGAATTTGCGTGGCAGTTCGAGGATAAATCATTATCTCATAGCCTAACATTGTCATCACAGTACGCCATATCTGGTAATTTGAAGACGTAGCCGATCACGGACTCCCAAACTGATCGGTAGTGTTGACTTGAGCCATATTTGGGTTATAGCTATTTTGAATTCAAGATATTTCACGAACATAGTTGAACCCTTAAAAAAATTGAGAATCATTTTATAAGGTAATTTGGACACACGAAAAATGAAAATCTACTCTAATATAGTGCTGGGCCTGTTTGCTTTCTGAAGATTTAGCACATCTGTTCCGTTCTAAATCCGTAATTTTGAATTCGTGAACGTAAATAGCTAATTACTGCGAAAACCCTATTTCGAATCAAATTTCCAAGTGAATTTTCATGATTTTTGGATTAAAATGGTCTAGAAATATGATTTTCATCGAAATCGGAGATATATTTTTTTCATCATTTTTTAGGATTTACCCCTTAAAAAAATTGCAAAAAATCGGAAAAAATTGTTTATGATTGATATCGTTGAAAATCAGTTTATAAGATAATTTTAACTGTAGAAAAACGAAAATCTTCATTTTATAATATATATATTATAATATATAATATATATATACTTCATTTTATTGTTGGGCTTGTCGTTTCTAAGATATAGCACATTTAACCCTTATAGGTGCGTAATTTTGAATTTGAGAACGTAAATAGCTAATTATTTCGAAAACCATGTTTCGAATCAAATTTCTAAGTAAATTTTCATGATTCATGGATAAAAATGGTTTAGAAACGTGATTTTCATTGAAATCGGTGATAAATTATTTAACTCGATTTTTCGTATGATTGAATAAAAAAAAAAATTTGTATGATTGAATTCGTTGAGAATCATTTTATAAGGCAAATTGGACTCAATAAAAACAAAAATCCGGTCCAATTTATAAAAATTATCCAATTTATATAGATGTACCCAAGGGAAAATTTTGTTAAACAATTTATTTTACTAAATAGTCATAAACACTAATCGCAAATGAAGGGTTATAACCTCAAATAATTTGTAATTCCCAAATATGATAGTTGTAAATATGCACACTGTTGATAATCCTTCGAAGCCAATAATATAACTACTTTTTAACGGAGTGGCCGCATGAAATCACATGTCGACAAATTTTGTTCATTTTTTTCACAGGCTAAAAATAACGTTTTGTAATAAATCCCAAAGTTGCAGAAGTTTTGACCGTTTAGAATGCGAGATAATTAATAAAAAAGTAATCATTCTCTCTCATTCTCTCTCATTAGAAGATGTAAAACTTCAAGCCCGCCCAACTTTTATCTGCTGTATTGAAAAAAAAAACTCGACAGAATTGAAAAAAAAAACTGGGACAGTAAAAATAAATATTTCCTAAATAAATGTTTTTTTAAATCGCGTTTTATCGTTTCGTTTTCGAAATATGATAATTTAAAATTTGTTTTTCTTTCAATATTACATTAATTTGTATATAAATATAAGTACACTCCCATTCAAAAAAAAAATAAACAGACCTGAAATGTTAATTTGCTTACATTTCATAAAACTCCTCACTTTTGCAACACTCTGTATATTATTTATTTATAAACAAAGATAAGTAGTATATTTTTTAAATGTGAAAAAAGAAATGGAAATTTTTTATTTTTTATTTATGTAAACAATTTATGTAAACGAAAACATTTACTACAAGAATAATCAAAATTGTGTATGACTGATTCGGTACAGATCTGTTCAATTTTATTGAACGGGAGTGTATATGTTGTGTATGTGTGTATTTGTCTTTGTTCTATAATTAAAGCAAACCGGTTTTTTGTCCTGATTATACATTACAATGCTGGAATTGTTGGACAAATTTCAACAATTCCATTCTTATTTGTGATCCAGAATATTCAGTTTATACGAAAATAGTAAAATTGTATTCTCAACAACAGCTCACATTTTCATAATAATATTAATATCATTAAAAACATATTTACGTGGCCCAGGTATACTCACACGTAGACAGAGCTATACCATCTGTTTTCAAAAGCATTTCTAATAGGGAATCAATGTTAAATAAATAAATAAAATATTTACTATAAAACCATACATACATACACATACTTATAAACATCTGACTGCTTGTGGTATGATGTTTGATTGATGTCCTTTAAGAGTCGGATTTAGTGATGCCCACTTTATTTATAATATTATTATTCATTACATATGCACACACACACACACTACAGACTACAGAGTACCCTCACTATTTTAATTTCTTTATGAAGCATTGCATAGTTACTATAGAAAATAATAAATATTTAACATTGATTCTCTATTAGCAAAGCTTTCCAAAACAGACGGTATACTCCCAAGAACTAATAATAATGTAATAGGAATATATACTATCCTTTTGTCTTTTGTATACTCACTAATGAGCTACTATTATATTATATGTTCCTACAGGATGTTAAGTAGTTTTATTTATAATATATATTATAGTTCCACTTTTATTAATAATATTTAATAATAATAATGGAAAATATTTACTCTGTTGAACGAATAATAATAATAATACGGTGGTATTATATTTTATTTTTAATGAATATTTTCCTAGAAAATTCTGTTTTCAATTTACAACTGCCAATCAGTGTATGCATAAATTTTCTCAGTATTATAAAAATGAATGTTTAAGGTTGATCGGACACATATATAGATAAAAAAGGCGTTACGTAGGAGCTTCGGCAACTTAGCGAATTTCCTTAGAATACATAAATCACTCTCTCTAGTCACAATTTAAGTCTGATCAAAATGAAATGTCGTATCTGATTTCATTTTAGTATTTTCAAGGCCAATTTTATTAATAAATAGCATACGTCAAGGGGAAAGGGGGGCATAAAGATGGAATTTTCGACAATGTTGCTCCACTTTCTATAGATTAAAAAGTAAAAAACTGTTTAAAATTAACTACTTTTTTAAATTAAATCTCGTACGTTGCGTTAAAATTTAAAAAAATAGTCTGACGAATAGAGTCAAAAGACAATTATTTATTATTTTTTATTAATTAAATAATTACATAAATCCGATTACTAGTGATGTAAGATGCTATCTAAATTTAAATAATTAATTTACAGATTAAAATTTTCCATTTCTGTTAAAAAAGTGATTCTGTTTATTATGATTTCCTGGGTATTATCCAGTCAACCTTAATAAAAAACCTTAGATATTTGTAAGAGATATTTTCTAAAAAAAAGAGTGGCTCATATATAGAATGTACACTCCAGTTCAAAAAGCTTGAACATTTGAAACCTTCTAAGTATTACTCTGTGTAATTATACACATAATTAGTAATATATACGAGAATGTGACGTACTGTTTCAATTTTTATGAACGAGTGTACCATTGGTTTCAATCAAAAAAATATAAGACCCGAGAAATATTAATAGAGGATAGTTCTATTCGCTGACATGTTTCAGGATAATCAACCTTAAAGGGGCATGGCCTGCCTTTGCGTATATATTTTTCAAATCATTTAGTTTTCGAAAACATGTTTCGAGTAAAACTGGTTCATTATAAAAATAACAGCAATCATTATTCTGAACATTTTTACGAAGACCCAATTGATTTGGCTCAATGAAACATGAAAACCAATTTTAGATCGATTGTACATTTAAGGAGTGGTCTATTTGTTTTTTAGTGTATTGAACCTTGTATTTCGAAATCAATAAGCTCTAGATATTCCGTTATTGTAGAAAATCAAAAATAGTTTTATTCAAATCGGATAATATTTTGCAGTGCTGGACAAAAAATTGATCTTTGAACCTTTGATCCATGTCAGATCCATTTATCCGATTTTAATGAAATTTTTTTCAAAAGCACTTTCAATTTTAAGTCAAGAAATTCACTTTTGATAGAGATACCGTGATATCTCTATTAGTTTTGCAATTGGTCTATTCATGGACCTTGTATTTTGATAAACTCTAGACATTTCTTAATTGTCAAAATGGAAAGTACACCCCAAAAATAGTAGGTTTCAATAAAAATTTTATTAAAATCGGGTAAAATTTAACAGTTCTAGACTAAGAAATTGATTTTTAACCTGATAACATTTTCCTATATTTATCTGGTAGCTTTGTTTAATTGTTTCTGGAGATATTCAATCATATCCTACCTTTTGGAACCCGATATCTCAAGAATTAGCTATCGTATTCCCATACCCATAAGATTTAGAAGCTTGTAAATATTATATTTTAATTTAAATTTTCTTTCTCTTTTTTAGGTAAGTACTACCTTTTTATGCAAAAGAATCGCATCCTTGGCCAAAGCCGTAAGTACCAAAAAAAAAAACAAAATATTTCTTCAAACTTATAGGAAACAGTTTAGTTTCTAATTAAAAAACAAACAAAAATATCGTAATCTAAATCTTATAAATATAATTTCGATTAAACAAAATGTTGAAATCAAAAATTTTTAAATGTGACTTCGTTAGTAGTAACTAAGTACCTATTTGTATTTAGAAATTAGTTAAAGCGATAAGCATCAAAATTCCTCAAAACCATGGGTGGTAATATTTTGTAAAGTAACAAAAAAAAAAAAACAGAATTTGTTCGTCTATCATTTTTTAAAAGAATGAATATTAATTTATAAATTTCGTGATTTAATTTAAACATATCAAAAAATATTTTATTTCAATTTTATTATCACATTACGAAAACTTTTTATATTACATATATTTATAATGTACAAGGATGTTCGTTTATAAAGATATTATATCATCAAGCAATTAACTTTTAACTAGTATAGCCAAATCTATATCGAATATACGGTCAATTATGGTCAATTGAGTTTAGTGTTGTATAATCGTAGATGAAAGTTGTTAGAATAACCGTTGAAGTGACTCCAAAATTTAAAACGTATCCAGTAGTATGTTTCCAAAGTGTTCGTAAATTAAATTAAGTTTCCATCACAGTGTGTGCAAGTATTAACAATCAACGTATTCTCATAGCTCATCGGTTTGTTATACAATTTGAAACTCGATGAGACAAATTGGAAGCCACAAAATTACGAACCAAGACACTATAAAGGAATTTGTATTTGAGTTCTCAGTTAGTACTATCATACACTTTATCAGAAGAATTTAGTTTGTGAAGTTCCCTACTATAGGAATAAGATTAATTAAGAGAATTAATGATTAAACCTTGAACCCAATCCAAATGGCCTGCCCAAGCTTGATCTCTGATACCAAAAGTCCCATTTTTGGCCATTGACGGATCTTTGAGTATCTATGCATGTGTCTGCGAGCAAGATATCTCAAAAACGGAGATAGCGAGATGTATGAAATTGTAAATGTAAATTTAAAATTATCGTCTCATGCGACTGCAAGTTTTGGCGTACATAGCTAAACCGGAAATAGCCGTTTATTTTAGTGGTTTTGAGTTTTTTGAGAATTCCGCGATTCCGGCAATTTTTTTTTTAACTTTATACCAGAAAAATAGACAAAGATAATGTAGCATTAGAGAACCGACGGGATACACTTCGACCATAAGGTCCATTGTGATGCCTAAGGTTGTCAGTGAAGTGGAAGGAATTTTTGTGTATAGACTAGAAATTGGTAGGATATGCGGGTGCAGCCGACTATGATAGGAACTATGCCGATATTCATCTGGAGTTCGTGAAGGAAATTGCAGAAAACCTTCTCTGGCATAGCCGGTTACTTCGTTCTTGTCCATACGCCGACAGTTTAGTCAATTAACCGCTCCTTTTGTTTTTCTTAATAATTGACAAACTGCCGATGTCGGGATTCGAGCCCATAACCTCCCAGTTTCCAAGTAGGCATACTGCGCAGACATAGATCGCTCGGTCACTTGGACTGGTTAGAGAATGTAAAATCCACATTTTGAATGTGAATGTGGATGTAATCTTGGCGGATTTTTTTTAATTTTTTTACTTTGAGAATTCAATGATAACTGTTGTAACCATTTGCTAAACACTGTGTATAGAGATCGTGTGAGTGTTTCACACCAGGATTTTTAATTCTATAAAATAACACATTTGATGCCACACGATCTACTGATGACAATTTTTACTAAAAAATGTACTATGCTATACAAATTTTCTTATTACTTTGCCTATTTGTTGCTAATAATACACTGTAGAAAAATTTATATAACACCTTGTGGTTATTATCTCACTGTACAGAATAAAATATGAATATAAACTTTTTTTTAGAAGTAATTTTGAAATGTATCTACAAAATTTTTCTAGTACAAGATTTTTATATTTATTTATTTATTTAATTATATTGATTAAACTAAAAAAAAAAAAAGAATATTGTAAATAAATTTTATAATTATATATTCTTAAACAAAATTTACAAAAAATAAAAAACAAACACACACATTTTTCTCTATGTATGTTGAACTAAACCGTGTTGTGTACCATATCATTAAAATATTTTGTTACTATTATTTATTATAGTTTAAGGCCGTGCCGTTTGTGCGCTTTTAACTTATATTTATAGCAGCGCATAATAATTTAAATAAACTGTTTATAATATTACCTCCATATACAGATTTATTACGTAGCATGCATATAGAAGTTATGTGTTGGATCTCAAGGATCAATTTTGAGTGCTCATAGTTAAATGTTTATGATTTATAGATAATGATTTTCAAAAGAAAATCTATTTTTGGTCAAGGTTGTGTGTATACGTCTGTACAAACATTATCTACCAGAACTTTCTCATTTCATGGTGAAGTTTGGCATCACTAGAGCTTGAGCAATGAAATTCTCCCACACCGGAGGAAATGAGACTTTACGCGAGGATTTTTTTGTCAAATCTTCTGGGAAATCGACTTTCTTTAAAACTTTCGACTTTATTACACATGATCACAAAAGTAGCGCTCATTTTTCTAAATATTAGAAATGATTTGTTTCTTATTCATATATATTTATTTGTGTATACTTAAGCGTCAACATTACGATGTTTGTCCAAATTCCTTTCGGTTACGTAAGACAAACTGTAGAAGACTTTAGCGTATACTATTTAGACAAATGTCATTGCCATTGAATTTTTAACTAAATACTGATATGAAAAAATTAACTCGTCAACCAGGAATCGAACCTCGGACCTCTGGATATCTAGTCCAGTATGCTTCCGCTACACCAAAGACGCCTGTGACGTAACTGCCAACTTTTTAATATCATATTTCTTATTCATTTGGTTTATGAACAACTTTTATACGAAACATTTTCCCAAAAACCGAATGAATATGGTACAAATCAACTGTATTGAAAAATGAGCAATATTTTATGCCACATGTACAAGAATCGTTTGTGAGGCTTCTTGAAAATCAGCTATCTTGATATTATTCCGAACTTTGCTTCATTTCAAAAATGTAATCCCCTAATATGTGTAAATGGATTTTCAAAATATGACGAAATTTGATTTAGGAACCTACAAACTGTTTATGGTCTATCTGTCTGTTTGTTGGCCCGATATCATGTTAAAACAAGTCAATCGATTTTGATGCAGTTTTCATTTCATACATCCGCTTCCCCCTGTTAGCCGTTCCCAAAATCTAACTTTTTAACGGTTTGAGATAGAAAAATGAATTTTTACCTCATAAAAACAATTTTTGATGTGAAAACATTTATAGCGAGACTCGACACTCATGTTTTTTATATAACGATCGGCTATGTGACAATCGGCAATCATCGGTTTTCGTGTTTTAAATGTGAATTTAACATTGTACATAACTATTCATTGCTATTGTATATAGGGATATGTTTTTACATAATGTCTGGAGTCCTGTGCTCAAAACTTGTCACGTGCTATTTTATACACCCAATAATTGAGTCACAATTTGAGTACGAAGCAGATGATTCGGATTTATTGGTAATGGTTAGAACCCTTAATTTTCACCGTAAAATAATACTTCATAAAAGCGAATCATACATTTTATTTTATTTTTAGTTTTAAGATTTTATTTGGGTTCACTGTATATACAACCTCTATGTACACACTATAGTCTTTATATAGAGGTGGCGTGGAGATCACATCATATTATTATTTATTTATAGAAAATGTTTTTATGTTGATTTGCATTCAAATGATATTATTTATGGTAATATATAAATTCTTCGTGTTAGTTAAACACACAACGTACAGTGTCATGTATTAAAATTTATAAGGCCTGTCATTATCATTTTAACGCAAGTGATTTATTGTTTAATTGTTTGAAAAGTTTCATGGATGAAGTAATTTTCACATTTATTTTATTCAATTTGTGTAAATCCAATTGAAACTTTATACACACAATTCAACTACAATTTGAACTAAACGATTCTTCTTTAAACTTCTACTGGAAAAATGGTTGGAGACCTTGAACACCTGGAAAATGTTGGGAAATGTTAATATCCGACAAGGAAAATGATAAAATACCTTCACAATCTGAATGTTTGTATATAATAAATTATAAATTTATTTCTTGAAAATAGTTTAATTGACTAGATCATCTTCTATCTTTCTGAATAATTATTTATGTTTTTTGCGCCCTTTTATGTGGATTGTTTTGTGAGCTTTAGCTCGTACAATGGTGTTTATTTAAACGAGTAATATTGTGATGTTGTTATGTATATCTTTTGCAAGAATCAATTAACCTTTATTAAAAGGTGATGGAAACTATGTATTTAGAAAAATTACTTTTATAAAATATAATATATACAAATAATATTTATAATTTGTATTATTTAGAGTTTTTAGCAGGTAGATATCCGAAAAATGTATTTACAAGTATTTTAAAGTTATTCAACACATTCTCGAATGATAAAATTTTTAATTAAAATGTATCAAACAAAGAATTTATTTTAAAAAACAAAAATAAATGAATAAAATTTACAAATTTGCAGGTATTTAATTATAAATGAAAATAAAATTACATACATTTGTGAAATATATGAAATAATCAAAATACAGAGCTATTCAAAATTATGTTTAAAACATTTAAACAGACACATTATTTAAAAAAAACTAAATAAAAATACTTATCAAGTTAAATTGTATAATCGATGAACTATAAAAGCTAAGCAATTATATTATGGATCAATCTGGAACTTTGTCCAAACTAAAATTAAATCGTAAGACATACATTAAGTATAAAATTTGCTTTTGTTAAAAATCACATCTGAATTTTTGTTTCCTTTCTCCAGGAATATGAGCAGGTTGGGCTTTCGACAAGCCCCATACGATGCAGATACGCGTTAAAGAGCGTATTTTGTCCAGGAATATAGATTGCCCTAAATATTTACAGTTAAATTTTTTTTTAAACTTTAACTTTATAATTTCTCTCTCTTAACTTCAAATATTAACATAATTTTTACTAATCGTGTACAATAAAATAGTTTTTATGAAAACAGACGGAAAACCCGTTGAAAAATCAACGGATTATAATCCAAACCTTTTTATTAAAAGTCATATTAGTTTTTAAAATAAAACAAATATTTGAAACTTTCATAAAACAACTTTATTTGACTAGTTTAGGAACGCTGAAATAAAGTCCCTCTTCAGAAATAAAAATGAAATGCTTATTTCATTTTTACTTCTGAAGAAAGAACTGCGTTCCAAAACTAGTCAAATAAAGTGATTTTACGAAAATTTCATATATTTGTTTTATTTAATAACTATAATGGTTTTCGTCAAGTAACACTCATACAATCGATATTAGATCATTATTGAATTATGTTTATTAAGTTGATTATTTATAAAAACAAAAAGGATCTCTTGCGGATTCAAAGATTGATAACCCCCCCCCCTGACAGGGGAAGCATGTACCGGTTTTGCCCATTCACGAACTCAAAGTTAATTTTTAGAAAACACACACAAAATTTCAGGTCGTTATCTGTATTCGTTTTTGAGTTATTATCTCCACGAACTTGCGAAAATAGGCGAATAAGGTCATTTTATGAACACGTATCCCAAAAATTTTTTTCTGCAAGAATATTTTCAACCGTTACAATGTCAGGACTAAATTGAATATACCCTTGTACGTATTATATATTTCGGTTAAAAAAACTGCACATGTCGTTAAACGTTTTCTCGATTCTCAGCAAAACCAGACATATTTTTTCTGTCGTATAGGGTGAGGAAAAACCTCTTTGAGAATTTTTACACAAATTTTATAAATTATTCTTCATTCAGTCTTCGTTTCAGGACAACCTAAGTATCCTTCAATACTTAGACAAAACACCTACATGCAAAACGTTAATTTCGTAGGTCTTATAGTTCTTTTTTTTAATTTTTCTTGGACAAAGGACTGAGAATATTCAAGCCAATTGTATACAAAATAACATAAAGAATTTTAATATTGATGGAGATTAATTACTTCAGTTTTGACAGAAACAAAAAATGTACACTCCCGTTCAATAAAATTGAACAGATTTGAACCGAATCAGTCTCTCAAAATTTTGATTATTCTTGTAGTAAATGATTTTGTTTACATAAATTGTTTACATAAATAAAAAATATCAATTTTCGTTTTTCACATTTAAAAAATTTTTACTACTTATCTTTGTTTATAAATAAATAATATACAAAGAAGAGTTACAAAAGTGAAGAGTTTTATAAAATGTAAGAAAATTAACATTTCAGGTCTGTTCATTTTTTTTTAACGGAAGTGTACATGAAAGTAATGATAATTGTACAACATTTTGTATTTAATAAAGTTTTACTTGTAAATCTATATAAATGATATATCTTGTATAAAATATATTTATAATAAAATAAATAAAATATCACAAAGTATTTATGACGGATAGATGATACCATGCCTACAGAATTCATACCCATACACAGAAAGAGAGATGGATATCACTTATTTTTGTCGACACCTAAAAAATTACACTCGTATTGTGTTCTCGAAACAGTTGTTCAAAGTGTCTAGTTGATCAATCATTGAGAAAAACATATATACTCTTCAGATTCAAAACGAATAAAAATGTGATATTTATTTACAAAGTTTGTTTTACAAAATATTCTCTCCAACCCAAAAATATATATTTGTATACATAAATATTTGACGCAAGTGTGTATTGTTCAAAATAACTTATCCTAAAACTAATGTTATTAATTTAGAGATTAATTGGGTATATGCATTGTGAAGATTTAATCACAAATTTCTTTTTAATTCATATATAGTAATTTATTAATATACTAGCTTTTAGCCATGGCTTCGTCCGCATGGATTTCGACCGATGACCGATTTCGACACCGTGTTCATCCCCCTTTTCCTCTCAATTTCCAAATCTACGTACAATCAATCATTTTCATGCCAAATCGTGCTGATAGATATCCTAAAACCTGGCCAGAGAAAAAACAAGCAAATAAGTTAGATCAATCGTTCTTGGGTTATAAGCGCACCAATATATTTTATGTATTTAACATG
This sequence comes from Nineta flava, assembly GCA_963920215.1. Taxonomy (NCBI): domain Eukaryota; kingdom Metazoa; phylum Arthropoda; class Insecta; order Neuroptera; family Chrysopidae; genus Nineta; species Nineta flava. The sequence continues at coordinate 130,171,111 of OY986041.1, forward strand.
TAAAGACGATAGTTAAAAATTTTCAGATTTAATTAAATATTGATAAGAAAAAATTAACTCGTTAACCAGGAATCGAACCTCGGCCCTCTGGATACCTAGTCCAGCGTGCTTTCCGCTACACCAAAGACGACTCTGACGTAAAAGCCAATGTGTTATCAAATATCAACTTATTATTCATATTTTTATTATTTGTATATACTAAAGCGTCACAATACAATACTTGTCTAATTCCATTTCGGTTATATAAGACAAATATGAGAGAACTAACGTATTCTTTATAGACAAATGTCTTGAACCACAGCCCTCTGGATATCGTTTCAGATTTAGGTCATTAATTATCTATTAAGAGGTAAAATTTATTAAATACAAAAATTTCCGACCAATTGTCGATTTATATCTAAGACAATTACCGATAAATTGTGTTACGCCATATAATACAGTATTACATAATACCATAATACCTTAACGTTATATGTTACCAGTCTAAGTGGCCGTGCTGTCAAAGGCGCTCTGCTTGGAATTGAGATAATGCCTTACGGTGGCAGTTTGTCAATTGACTAAACTGTCGGTGTATGGACACGATCGAAAGTATCCGGCTATGCTTCTGAAGGTTTTCTGTAATTTTCTGTCATAAACTCCAGATGAATATCGGCATAGTTCCTACCAAAAGTCGACTGCAGTTACACAAACCTTCCAAAATGCCTAGCATAAAAACGCCTTGCGCTTTATATTGCCCGTATATAACTAAAGATAGTTTGATAAATATTCAATCGAAAAAAATGTGTTCTTCGAGTTCATTTGCCAAAAATAGAAAAATTTGGTATCGATTTTCATTAAAGTTTGACTGTTTTAATTTAATAGGAACGATTATTCAAAGGAATCTTTGAATTTTTTTTTGAAATACTTTCAAAATTAGACATTAAATTATTTTACAAAAGCTTCAAAATCAGAGAGATCAGAATAGAGTTCGTTCTTCTCTAAATCCAATCGAAGATGTTTCCATGAAACATCTGAAATGCAAAAACATAAAAGAATATGAATATGAATGGCTCCGGCTTGTTGGTATGTAAACGTACACTAAAGCAGTGACCCAAAAAGCAATCAATTTATGGACAATGTTGTAATCGGATGATATTCACATCAAATCGATTGTACCTATATTCCCATTTACTGTGTAAATTACTGAAAATTACGAATAAAAGCAAATGATGATGACACTAGTATTGTCCTTAGGGATTGTATTTCGACAACTAAAAATAAAATGTTATTTTAAACATAATTTTTTACTATATATTTATACAAAATAATCAATCATTTTATTATAAACAATGTTGATACATATATTTTGTTGTTTAAATTAAAACAATATGAATAAACAATGATTGTTTAATTTTAAACCAGATATATGTACCTAGGCATCCAATATGGAATATCCAAAACATGAACTTCGACAGAACATCGATTAGACACTTACTCGGATGTATATATAAGTTAAGTCTCGATTTAAGAAGCGGTTGAAAAAATTGATCACAGGAAACAATTCTGCAGCATCCAAGAGGTAAACAGTCAAAACTGCAAACTATAATAAATAATGAACTCTTGTATTTTGCTATAATGGTGATTTTAGCAAAATATTGGCAAAAATTAGAATTTAGTTCTCAGACATAGAATTAGTTACACTTAGCATTAATTTTACTCTTTTTATACCTTTGATGTAAAGGATTTTATACAGAGAAGGTTTTAATAAAAGTTAACCTTAATGCTTTAGCTGATTTCGGACTACAGTTATACTTAGCCACAAAATATAATTCATGGATAATAGTAGGTTTATTTACTATAATTTGATTTATACTTTTATTATATCTATATATATATGGTGTTCTGAAATTCATTCAAGAAAACTATACCACGGTGAAGAGCTGCAAAAAACAAACAAAAAAGTTTTATAAAGTTCTTCGATTTGACGCTTATTTTTTAAGATATCTATTAAATACAATCAATTAAACATTGATAAATTCAACCAATCACAGTGCACATAGTGCAAGGAGACGGGGCATCTTACCTTCTGCCAGCCTTTAAAGGGTAAAGCGCCACGTTCTACTGTTGAGGTCACGCCTCCTTACACTATGCGCTCCGTGTGATTGGTTGAATTTATCAATGTTTAATTGATATCTTAATAAAACCTATTTTGACAAAATGGAAACCCGACTTCAAAAATCAAATATTCTAAAACAAAAAATCCACTAAAAAGTAAAAAAATAATTGCATATTCTTGTGCCAATTTTAGTTCACCTAAGCAAAAAATTTTAAATATATATGTACAATTATTGTTATTTTTGGAGGCGGTGTATGTGACAAGTTATGTGAATTTCTCTATGCTGACACCGCCTCCAAAAATAACAATAATTGTACATATATATTTAAAATTTTTGAGTTTTGAGGTAACAAACATTAAATGAAAAATACAGACGAATTGAGAACCATTCTCGTTTTTGAAGTCGGGTTAAAAAATAAGTGTCAAATCGAAAAACTATATTAAACTTTTTTGATTGTTTTTTGCAGTTCTACACCGTGGTATAGTTTCCTTGAATGAATTTCAGAGCATCCTGTATATATAAATATATAATGATTTATAACAAAATAAACCTATATCAATATAAATATATGTAATAATAATACAATATAAATAAACATTTAATAAACAAATCAAATATTATAAATTTCATGTAACAAATTAATAATTATTTATTGTATTGTTAAATTAAAACAATTGTTTGTATTGTTTAATTTGGTTTTACATATTGTTGTTGTTTTATGTCATTCATTCATTTATACAGAGTGTCCTAGAATTGACTATTCCAACATTTTTAGTGAATACTAGATTTTATCCAAAAATATATAGAAGTTTTATTTCAACAAGATTTGAATACTCGTAAATCAGTTTTAAAGATAGCTCTGAAGATTTCTCAAAAAGTTTCATTATCATAAACTAATGATGCCACGAGAGACGAGAGAAAGGAGATGAAACGAGAATAAATCAGAGAGACAGGTAAGAATTATTAGTTTTACTTGAAATGTAAAAAGAGGATTAATCACTTTTGAAAATAAAGAACAGACAAACAGGAGATAATTCTGAAGCACACTGTACTACATATCATATCACAGCAATATTATATTTTGATGTTCAAATAGACCAACATTTTGTGGGCTACATTTATATGAAAATATAATTATTTTCAGCAAAAGTACATAATTCAGTTTTGAATTTAGAAAAACTGGTTATAGAATTATAACGTCAGAAAATAATATACATATATATATATATATATATATATATATATATATATATATATATATATATATAAATACACAAAATTTTTTTTCTTTGAATAAAATTTACCTATTTTATAAAAATTTCCTCAAGAAAACCCAAAACTTCGATTGGTTTCAATCGAACGGATTATTTCTGGGATATATCCTCTTTTTATGAATTCATCCCCCAATTTTATACGATTTAAGACAGTATCTCGTCAAGCTCTAAACCGTCAAGCTAATTGTCAACTAAACACGATTCCTATGTTATTTGGGTTCAATTTTCTTCTATAGTAAAATAAATTTTGTTACAATACTCAAAAAATTGGTTATCGGCCCACGTATTAACAAAAATTTATTATTTAGTATTTAACACATTAATCGTCAGTGGCTAAATCACCATATAACACATTAAAATAATGAATATAAACGGACGGAAAAAAAAAACAACAATCAAATAAACATACTGCAATGTAAAATTTAATAGAAATGTTTGAATAAGTCAGCCTGGATACGAATTTGAATTATTCTAATAATTAACAATTCCTGAATAAACCTTAGATTTGTCAGGATGCATTTAATTTTTAATTTTAAAATTTAACTATAATCTCCTATCCTTAACTATCCTATCTATGGCATTTTATAGTTTCCCATAGATTTTCTAAGGTAAATAGCGGCATCGGTACCTATATTTAAAGTCGGCCATAACTGCATTACCTACCCGATAATATCAATATCCATTATCCTGTTTTAAAATGAGACTTGTTCTGTACGATCTATGAAACGAACGAAACGAACTCAATAAATTATTATTCGATATTATTATGATTATTAATATAAATCCCAATATATTTAAAACCATGTTTCTAAATAGTTTTAGAGTTATTATAGTAAATATTATCTAATGTATTCAAATAATTAATGAACATCGTCTACCTAATGTTTATGTTCCCAAGTAACAAGAGTTTCTCTCTAATATTATATAATTTTCTTGATGAAAATCGCTTGGGAAAACATAATAAATTTATATAAGGTAACATTAGCCAATATCAGGAGCGTCTCAAGGGTAGTGCCGGTGGTACGGTGCACCAGGGGCCCCCAAAGCTCAAGATCAAAAAGCGTCAAGACCAAAAATGAAGATACTATTTCGAGAAATAAAATTTATGTATATGTATAGTATTGTAAGGCTTATTTAAAAGACAGTAGTGATTTTGGACAACTCAACCGCCGCCATGCTGATCTTAAATAATTGAAAATCTTTAATAATTGTAATAAATGGTTGGTTTCATACCAAGGGTCTATAGTAGGTACTGAAGATTGCATGTTACCAGAGGGTAAATTAGTGCTGCCATGCTTTCAACGAACTTTTTGAACCAATTACAACAAACAAATGGAGTTTTTTGAACGGAACAATTTATTTTCATAATAAAATATCTCTTGAGGTTACAGTGATAAATTGAATATTTTTTGAGATATGATTTTTTTTTTAGTTCCAGAAATCATGATTTTTGTTTCTAATTATAAAACCTGAAGACATTTTATGTTTGTATCGCAATTCAAAGAATATGAAACAAACTTTTTCCCATTTTTTGACATCAAATGCTTGATATGAAAAATCATACACATCTAGGGATGGGGATCGAACCCACGACCTCTGGCATTCTAGACCAATGCTCTACCAACTGAGCTACCTTAGATGTTATGGTAGTACTATGCATATGATCTTTCACTATCATTTTTGATGGTAGAGCATTGGTCTAGAATGCCAGAGGTCGTGGATTCGATCCCCATCTCTAGATGTGTATGATTTTTCATATCAAGCATTTGTTGTCAAAAAATGTTATCAATGTTATCAATGTTCAGACATATTACTTAAATGTCAAAGTAAGTAATCACTAATCGCTCCCGTTGGTATAATATAACCGAAAGGCAACCATACTAACAATTTGAAAACTTTTTCCCGTCCAAAAATTCAATAGTTTTGCAAATGGATCGATAATTTCGTTTAAGAAAAAATCTGGTATCTTATAATCAGTGCTACCTATAATGGAAATTAGATAATTAATTATTTGTGATAATAGATCTAATGTAAGTAATTTTATGGGGCCTCGGGGCTGGTAAGAACGTCGTGACGCCCCTGACCAATACACAATGATAATAAGTAATATACAACCGACAGAAGATAGATATTGGATACATATTATATACAGTATTGGTGCGGTAGTTTGATTCAATTATAAATTATTTGTAATAAACATTAGAATTTGATATATATATATATATATATATATATATATATATATATATATATATATATATATATATACATATATATATATATATATTCTCATTGAAAATTGAGTTATATTGGACATTTCTCTATGGAATATCTTATAATTCTAACTTCTTAATAGTTATTTTGTATCATAGAAATAATAATATATATACAATAGTTTGTTATTATGTAAATATAGGATATATCATAGGTGGGCAGACCTTGATTGCACTCAGCTCTGAGTGAGAGGTAGGAAGAGAGATAGATTAAATATAGGGTATAGTTTTGCAGTTCTTTATGTACGGGTTTGAAATTTGTGTGAAATTTTTTTAAACGTCATAACGAGTTTAACGAGCTATAGCACCTATTTTAATTCGCAGTAGCAAGAATTAACATATTTTTTAACTTGTTGACTAGACTATATATATATAATACCTAATTCTACTAATACATAGAAGATCTTTGTCGACGAAAGTCGACAACTTCAATAAACTTATTAGAAATTGTAAATATTGAATATTATATAGTTAAATTTGTCAATATTAAATGTTTGATCACAAAGTTTGATGCACTTATTACTTGGAATATCAAGGATATGTAGGAATTGAAATGGGCAACATCGAATAATTCCTTATATAGTGAGTGTTTTTCTTAAAAATAACTCTCCAAAAATAAGAACTTTTGAATCTGAATAAATTTCTTCAAAATCAATGTTACTATAAGACGTTCCACTTCGAAAAACCCAATTTTTAATCGAGTCAGCTTTTCTAAAAACGCTTCACTGTTTTCAATTTTCAAAAGTAAACATTCTGTACATATAGAAATATGATATACCTTTTATATACCAAGGTACTGTATGTATATGCATACGCATAAGCATGATTTTGCAATATGAACTGAAATTGCAGCAAATCTACTTGATAACAAATTTAAAACAAAATATGTTTTCCAAAAAATTATATTTTATTTTTGAACATCTCGTTATGGAACCGATGAACAAGCAGTCTTGTCAATTTGAAAATGAAATTTTAAAATTATTGTAATTGTTCGAATTAAATAACTTGAGGGTCTCAAGATTAATTGAACAGACCACCAAAGTTGATTTTTAAATAACGATAGAATTAATTATAAAATTATTTTATTTTATTTTTTTTAATTTAAGGCCTATACAATACATATAGGCTAAAACAAAAACTACAACTCTATATTGAAAAAATTGAAACCATTTATTAACGAAGGTATATTTTAAAATAATAATTATACAATGATGTTCACAGATACAGGTGTTGCTAATCACAATATTTATTTTAGTTAAAATTTACAATTATGTTTAATTACACACCAAAAAGAATATTTCAGTTGATATTAGAGAAAAGTGGAGACATAGTTTGGGATTCCAAGCAATTCTTCATTTTCTATAAGAAAGAAAGATAGATTGTAGAGGCTGCCCTGGACAGGCTACACTTTGACCATAAGGTCCATTGTGATGCCTCAGGATGTGAGGATGTGAGTGGAGTGGAAGAAATTTTTGTCATTTTAGTCAATTAACCGGCCCTTTTTTTTCCTAATATGGGTTCGGGATTCGAACCCATAACCTCTCAGTTTCCAAAGAGGCATACACCGCAGACATAACGCTCGGCCACTTGGACTGGTGGATTTTCCATAAACTTGTTCGACAATCAATAATATCAAATTGTAAAAAATCCCCAAATAGTTTGAATGGTAAGTTTATGAGCTCTTGAGATCGAAATATTGAAATGTTTTGAGTTGCATGTCTATGTAGCTTCAGGTTGATTGAATAAATTTTGATAATAGACATTTCGTCTATTGATGTCTATTGAGGGGTAACATACAATGCAGTAATATAATAAATAGCCTTTTTCTATGGCTTTGCGGACGTTTACACTTTTCTAACATCAGATTTAGCTTAGAAAAGCATTTGTATTCTTTTTTAACAGCCAGAAGATTAATATTCTGTATGTTATATTTGAATTCTCCCCATAATAATATTTGATGAGATAATCGCATTATTTTTGAACCATATTGTACTTCCTAGATAATATTTAGTTTATAAACTATAGTTATTAACCACAAAATTCAAAATTATACATATAATGTACGCTTTTGATAGTAAATAAGACATTAAACCGTCCATAGACGTTCAATATTTTTGTCCATATTCACTTTTGTCTGTTTAAACTTATTAGAACATTGAAAAATTCACACATTGTGCATGATATTTGCAAAAAAAGTAGACAATGTTTCGTTTTTTCAAAGTTGGCGCCACTAACATTTAAGTAAGATGAAATTTTGAACAGGAACAAAAAAATTGAACGTATATGAACCGCTTTGTAAATAGTTACTAGAAGTATATTAATATACAAAAATAGTAATATACAAAATATTACTATTAAAACTGACAATAATATTATACAACCAGAGCAAATTTTAGTCTAGCAAAACTATTCTAGTATATGTAATATAGAAGTTTACCATAAGTTTACAAAATGATTACCACAAAAGTTTAATTTTCCATCCATGATAATATATCACATCCAATATGATGATGATGCTATACACGACCATTGGTACGAGTAGCCAATAATATGGTAGAGTAGAAAGGCCCAGGGAAATATGAATTATGAAGTTTTATTATTAACATCATAGATAGATAAAATACGGAGGTCTTCATAACTTGTGGCTATTTATTACATGGAAACATTTATTAAAAACAATAAAATTTTATACCGTGTGTTTACAGAAAAAAATTCTTTCTAACATTCCAGGAACAGTAGAAATTAATAATATTAACCCTTAATTGACACACGGAAATGGCGTATGTGTCACGCAGTGATATTTTGACCCTTGAAAAGTTGATACAAGAGTTTTTTAAATTTCTCTTTGAACAAATTTTGGGACATATTTCTCAGCTTTACATAGAAGCCGTAACATTGATCATATCAGAGCTTTCGGATATTCATTTTTTTAATATCCATTTATGAACAATTTGAGATGTATTAAATTTCTTAAAAATTATAATGATTAAAAGTCTTAGAGCGTGATATTTCCTATCAATACAATTGTATTAAAAAAATAGTCTAGTTGCAAAAGTTAGTGCACTTTTCACGTATATAAAACCGTGGCCGTACTGCTTGAAGGTTAATGGATTGTAAATAGGCGTTGAAATATTTAAAATTTTCGAAATTTTTTAAGGTATAGAACCCTATGCCTTTCGGTTTGCGCACTATATCTAACTGTATGCTAAATATCAACTTTTAAGGATTTATGGTCTAGGCCCTGGAATTTTTATTATGTCTATCCAAGAATTAGGGGCGTGTTCAAGTTTTTTGGGTTTTTGAAGTAAAATAACTTTTTAACTGTTCATTTCTTAACGATGAGTAAAAACTTATCTTATGATTCCGTAAATAGGATATATTCGAAAAATCAGCACTGTAGCTCTTTTCGTTCAAAAGTTATTTCGGAGTCAAATCTGGTATAATTTAAGGATAAGTAATATCGTAGTAACGTACACAGGCAAAAACCCTTTAAACTCGGCCTGTCGCATTACCGTGCTCTAGATTCATCTAAAAATATTAGGTCAATATTTCTTCACTTCTTTTATTATCGGATAGTAAAAATACTCATTACAACTATTATTTACGACTATGATAAATTAAACATTTTCCATAAAAATTTTGCATAAACATTTTCTTATTAAAATTCATGTTATATATACAAACAACTTTATTTTAACACCAGCATTGTGTTGCTTCCGTCCGATAGAGTTTAGAGTAATAAAATAATTTAATGGCTGTCATTAAGGAATTATGACAGAAACCACCCAAGAAACCAGTCCAGGTAGCCGAGCGGTCTAAGGCGTTATGTCTGCGCAGTATGCCTACTTGGAAACTAGGAGGTTATGGATTCAATTCCCGACATCGGCAGTTTGTCAATTATTGAAAAAAAAGGGGTGGTTAGTAGACTAAATTGTCGGCGTATGGACAAGAACGAAGTCACCGGCTATGCTTGAGAAGATTTTCTGGAGTCTTCTTCACGAACTCCAGATGACTATCGGCATAGTTCCGATCATAGTCGGCTGCAGCCGCATATCCTACCGATTCCTAGTCTATACACACAAATTCCTTCCACTCCACTCACATCCTCACATCCTTAGGCATCACAATGAACCTTATGTTCGAAGTGTAGCCCGTCCAGGGTAGCCTCTACAATCTATCTATCTATCTAGCGCCTAAGAAAATCGGACATTTTTGCTGTTTTTGTCGTATATTTGTGTGTGAAGCTTTTTTCTTCGGGTGGAAACTTCTGTTTTTTGGAGAAAAAATCAACTTACCCTCTCCATAACATGTATTTAATAATGGGCCATGCCTTTAATTAAGGATTCATGAGATTCATGGTATTTGGTGGCATTAAATTTTTGTACACCCTACATTTCTTCATAGAAATGGGTATAGAATTTTTTTTATTAAGAAAATCATTTTATTTTTATTAAAACCAAATTTTGTTTTCAAAACTCATCGCCACTTTTATTACTCTCTACCACTTTTAACACCCTTTTCTCTGCCACATACCTCGCTCTGTGAGGTGGCGTGCTAAAAACCCATATATGTATGCCCATTAAATCTGGATAAAATATCTTTTTGACTCTCAAAATCTCCACTTTTCAATCACTAATTAGCGATTTTTAAATTCCAGAAAATTGAGCATTGGTATTTCTTTCGAGGAACTAATAAATTTTGGATTTGCTATTGGTCTCATCAACATATAACTAGGGAAATATTATTATTTAAGCCCGATTTCATACGATTTCACAGAATGATTATGATTTATGTTTTATTTTTGCAAGTGAACAATCTAAAGGCCATTTTTGATAGAAAATTTTAAAAAAAATTTCTTTTCTTTATTACATACAATTTAGTTAGTCCAAACTTACCGTACTTACATGTCCATACCCAAATGTATTTTGTTCTTCATGTAATTAAATGAAATTTGATTACTTTAAAGTAATAATATGCTTTTAAAATCTCATAAATGTTAAAACAAAAACAACACAATAAATTTTTGAAAAAAAAAAAACTACAAAATTACAATCATTTAATCACCCAATTATGTAAAAATAACTTTTTATTATACGTACAGTTTTATTATATATACACAAATTTTTATTAAATTTTGTTACATAATCCTTACAAAAAAAAAATAAATTGTACAATGAGTTCGTAAACAAAATGGTTGATTCATCCTATATAGTCGAGGGAAAAAGGTATTTAATGATAGAGAACTACTGAACTTTGAAGAGAGAATGGGTCACCACAAAATAATCTCATTTTTTGGTAACTCATCCTCAAAAATTTTTTGATATTTCTGTCTAAATTCTACTTTTCCAATAAACTATACGGTTTGGGAGACATTAAGGAAACAAAATATTTACTCGCGTAAAGAAACACAGGTTACCCAAAACTGGTTTTTGCAGTTGAAGATTAACACCTCTTACCATTCCGCAAGGTCTGATTATGACATTAAAAATAATTTAAATCAAAAAACTAAAGATGTATTCGTTTTGGGTGCTTACAGCGCCATCAAGCGTTGTTTTTAGTGTTCATCATGACGCTGTATATCCTGACAAAGCGCGCTAATAGTTGTGGTCCACGATTGACACCATGCTCACAGACGGATTCTCTATCGAAGTACGGCAACAAAAACATGAGTGCCAAAACGTACTATTTTACACATGTAACTTTTCAAGCAACTATTCATAACGCATATCGTGGTGAGCAAGCGCAATAGTATTTTTTGATGAAAGTATGCAATTATAACACAATAGACCTTACTTCTATTTCGATGCAATCTTTTGTGTAACTTTTGATGTAAGAATAGGGTGATTGGTTTACTTCCTTGTGATTGGTTTACTATGATCATGTGACTGAAGTGGTTGACAAAGCAAGAAATATTTAGCAAGACGAGAGTTATAAGTTATTAACAAAACATGCGATTGATATATTTCGTCATGTACAAAGAGATGTAAGTATCGTTATATCACATACATTTATTACGATTGAAAACTTTCATCAAAATTTTCACGTGTAAAAACGGACTAACTTCCAATGCGAACTCTGTATCGAACCGTTTGTTTATTTATTTGTCATGAGCACCGGGGTTTAGTGTATTTTATTATTTAATCTTTGTTTTCTTAATAAACAAAAAAACCACCAAAAATACAAAATCTTATAAAAATAAACCTACATTACCGACATACTTTTACAAATTGTCAGTTTAGAGCATTTTGGTTTGATTTTAGGAGCTTTTGAATTCACTCAAACAAACATTATATTGCTTGAAAAACAGCTAAACTGTTTTCATTTGACATTTTGAATATTGATGGCAACAGACACTTACACGTGCTTATAATTCCAAAACGAACGGTAATTTCAAGACTAACGTAAGCGTTCATAAGTCAAAACCAATGCCTATCAATAGGGAATATGCATGCAAATTTTTTTTCACATTTATTTTCAGAATATGAAAATACTGTTATTACTGTAATAATATTTAAAAACGAAATTAAAATCCGACAAATATCAAGGAAGCTATAAGCTTCTAAAGATTATTATCTGTCTCTTTCTTGCAAAAAAACTAAAAACGGAGTTTTACGTGAATTTTAAATGGTGAAAGTGTAATATGACGTCACATAACATATCAAGAGGGCTATCACCCTCTTTGTCTAATCGGGAATTTCAATCATTCATATCTCGCTTATTTTTAATGTTATTTAAAAAGTAATTTTACCTTGATATTTGTCAAGTAAAAACATGCTTCGATTCAAGTGAAAAAGAATTTTCATGCATATTCCCTATTTCAATTATATACATGAGGGCTCAAAGCATGTTAGCGCCCAAAACGAATACACCCTAATTATACTACCTTATTACATAAGATCAAGTCCAAGTGTTTACCAGTTCAAGTGGCCGAGCGGTCTAAAGCGTTATATATGCGCAGTATGCCTACTTGGAAACTGAGAGGTTATGGGTTCGAATCCCGACATCGGCAGTTAGTCAATTATGAAGAAGAAAAAAGAACGGACGGTTAATTTACTAAACTGTTGGCGTATGGACAAGAACGAAGTAACCGGCTATGCTTCAGATGGTTTTCTGCAGTTTCCTTCACGAACTCCAGATGAATATCGACATAGTTCCTATCATAATCGGCTGCAGCCGCATATCCTACCAATCCCTAGTCTAAACACAAAAATTCCTTCCACTCCACTCACATCCTCACATTCTTAAGCATCACAATGGACCTTATGGTCGAAGTGTAGCCAGTCCAGGGCAGCCTCTACAATCTATCCAACTATATAATATCAATAATTTTCAAACACTATGTAGATTCTACAGATTCGGGTATATTATAAAATGTTTATATATCTCTGTAATTTACGTTCTTCACCAAAGAGAAGTAAGTACACATGTTTCCTTTTATTTTACCAAATTGTCATTTGGTTTAAAACCATTTCACTTGAACACACACACTCTCACACACACACACAAATGTATAATAAGTAAAAAGAAAATTTCATATTAAAATCCTCTTCTGCCATTTTTTTTTTGCTGTGTGCTCAAAAAGTTGTGTTTAATAATATTTTTTATATGAAATGTTTTTTAAAATGCTACTTGAAATATTTATTCACTTGACTACCGTCAAGTAGATATTTCTGGATTTGTAATGTTGTATACATACTACTCATTTTTAGAGTTCCGTACCTACCTTAAATCTGTATATCTTATGTATAATGTTTTTCAATGCACTAATTTGCATTTTATCTCCTTACACTATGCGCTACGTGATTGGTTGAATTTATCAATGTTTAATTGATTGTATTTAATTGATATCTTAAACAATAAGCGTCAAATCGAAAAACTTTAATGAAACTTTTTTGTTTGTTTTTTGTAGCTCTACACCGTGGTATAGTCTTCTTGAACGAATTTCAGAACACCCTGTATACAAAGAATATTAATTTTGCGAAGTACATTTTAAGATTTATTTAAAAAAACGGTTAATAGTACATAAGGACTCGCGTAATTAGGGTTCCATATATGAATTTAATCAAAAAACATTTCATCGACTGAACTATACAGGGTGTTTCAAAATTCATTCAAGAAAACTATACCACGGTGTAGAGCTGTAAAAAACAAACAAAAAAACAAACAAAATAATTAATTGTTGGAACCCTAATTTCGCGAGTCCTTACGTACTCTTGACCGTTTTTTTTAAATAAATCTTTAAATCTCCATACAAGCGCTTTAAATTTATAAAAAGGACAGTTGTAATAAAACATGAGGATTAACATTTCTGTTTTTTTTATCATAAAAAATTATTATTTTGTTTTAAGAAAGTTTTATATGTTTAGTAAAAAAAAAAAATTTTACTGAAACAAAATATTCTGCAAAAAAAAAATGTCATCGTTATTTTAAAAAATGTGCAGTATTTTAAATATTAGAGAAATTTATTAACGAATTAGTGTTCATAATAAATCTTGATAACAAAATATTAGGGAAAGCACGCCTTAATCGAAAATAACTCTTTGACAACGGTCATTAAAACCTTTTTAATATTGGTCATATAACCAATAACGCAGCATTCGGCTGGAATACAGGAAGATCAGCAAAAAGAATTTCTATATCGAAGAAAATTATTACATTAAAGAATTTTAAAACAGATAATTGATTGGTTATAAATAAATACCATTATTTGTGTATATATTTTACGACAATGTTGCTAATTCTTTTATTCTTGCGATTTTCATTTTGTTATTTTAAATATTTTGATATCTTCTAACAATCTACTAAAAAGAACGAAAACAAATTGAAAATACATTGTCATATACACAAATTAATCAGGTAATTCGGTAGGTACTTCTAATTATCTGATTACTCTTGCATTTCTCGTTGCAGCTACAATCGTGAAAATTGTATTTTTAAAGAGCTTATAGCTGAATAACATGAGTTTTACCCATCAAGAACTGATTTACTTCATCAGCAAAACATCATTATTCATGATTCTAACTTGACAAAAACTGAACTTCCATACAAATTCTCGCCCTTGAAGCTCCATTTTTCGAAAATTTGGAAACACTTATTTTATGGTGTACAACTTAAATAACAACTTTCACTTCTCAAAAACATGGAAGCACTGACTCCCTTTTTTACCTCTTAAAGGGTTGATTTTCTAAAAACACTCAAACACTCAAATGGAGCCAAAACTATTGACTAGAACTAAAATAGAGCAATCTGCAAAATGCCATATTTCATACCATATTTTTTTGTACTTTGACTAATGTAAATTTTAATATTTTTGGTTTAAAAGAAAACTATTCGTCTTTCCACAAAAGGTCTGGTAAAATATATGAAAATAGATTAGAAGATTTATGTCGTACTAACATTTACCTTCTCAAAACAGATTCTTACAATCGAAAAATATCATCCCAGTAAAGTAATTTTTCTCAATAGCCTATATAATTCCAATGTAAGTACTTATGACACAAGATTCTACTTACACTTAAAACGCGGTTAATATCTTATAAATTTTATAGATATTATACCTAAGAATTATACGGTACACGTTAAGGGTTATATAAGTTTTTATTGCATAATGTTTACAATTTTTACTCTTAACTAAAATCCATCTAAATGAATCCTTTGAGATACACAACAATATACACCGTATGATAAGTCCTGGGAGGGATGAGGGGTAGGTTTGGTTATATACAGTAAACTTTAATTTGATACTAGTGTTTGATATATTATAGAGAGTCATAAAATCGTAATAAATGTTGTTAATATTTAAGAGAATATATATATACCATCAGTCTCTCAATTTTATGACACTTTTATGTATTATAGTTTATGTTCGTTTTTTTTTTTTTATATCGCAAAAAGTTAATTGGCCGTAACGTTCAGGGAATTATTAGATAGCACTCAACGTACGAGAGGAGCGGGGATTTTAACGTCAATAAAAACATGCGTCTATCCGTCCGCATTTAAACATTACACAATTTGGGTCGATCTAAACAATTACACTTTATGGCGTTGTAGTTAAATATGTCGTCAAAGATATCAGAATTATCGTATTAAGACGTCTGGTGGCCAATTTTAGTGTGCAGTATAAGTTATAGCCGGCCTAGATCTCTAATATAATTTATATTTTCTATAGAAATACCTGCATGAACATAATTTTTGAAATTAATTATTTGTCAATTAATTATTTGTCAAAAAATTGACATTTCAAACTGTCAGAATTTAGAAAAAATAATAATAGTTGACATAAAAAACAAAGGTTATTATTTCAATTTGCACACAAAAGTCAGACATGTTCTGTAAGCCTCACCCTTAGGTCAGTTTTAAGTATGTGAAGATATCTTTTGAAAACAGTGCCAACAACTTTTATGAAAAAAAGTTTTAAACTTTGTGCCATGTTCATATATTTGCCGCTACTCATTTTTGTACCAGAGGTACAAAATTTTAAACTTAGATGTCAAACCATTAGAAGTTGCATAAACCATTTTTTTTAAATCCACAAACCGTAAGTGGCCCTTTAATATTGCTGTTCTTTAGGTTTTTTGAAAGTTTCTCAAATTATAATTAAAAATTTCCTCCATGTAATTTTGCAGCCCTTCCACTACTTCAAATATTTATCGACACTTCCACCAAATTTCTATTTCAGCGAATATTTTCGAATTCTATATAGCGAGATACCTAATAGATACATAATAATATATACCAGTTTTTTATAGTCTAATTCTAAGCTTTTGAACAAAGTTTCATCAAAATCGGTTCTTGAACAAATAAACAGACATTTACAATTTTATAATAGTAGAAAAGAATTCATAAAAATATGAACAACTTTTGTATCAAGCATTTTTGCGTAAACGCAATGAATAATATTTACGTTCTGTCTTTCAAATTATGTGTATATATATATATATACTCCACCAATATTAAATTCAGTTATGGATGCATATTAAACTCTTTATATAGAGGTCACGTGAGTGTTTACGTCAGATTTCTTTTTCCTTAATAGCTCATGTACCATCGTCTGCTCGTGGACCATTAAATTTTTTATAATAATTTGAAGACACGTGTAGTGAAGCTAATCTTTAAGTTCCAATCTTTTTAACCCGACTTCAAAAAGGAGGATGGTTCTCAATTCGTCTGTATTTTTTTTTATTTTATGTTTGTTACCTCAGAACTTCATCATTTATTAACCGATTTTGAATTTTTTTTTTTTTGTTTTAAAGAGTTTGATTTCCGATTGGTCCCGATTTGGAGGCGGTGTCCAAATTTTATGTGAATTTCTCTATGCTGGCACCGACTCCAAAAATAACAATAATTGTACATATATATTTAAAATTTTTTGCTTAGGTGAACTAAAATTGGCACAAGAATATGCAATTATTTTTTTACTTTTTAGTGGATTTTTTGTTTTAGAATATTTGATTTTTGAAGTCGGGTTTCCATTTTGTCAAAATAGGTTATATATATATATATATATATATATATATATATATATATATATATATATTATATATTTATCAATGTCCACTTTTAATCCGTATAAATTTCATGAGAATTACATTAAGTACAAACCTGGTCTACAGATACTAATAATAATAATAATAACACTTTCTACGTTTATAAATGGATTTAAAACTACGTTGCTCGTAGAATAGTAACGTATATAGTACCAACTTTAATATAATATATACTGACATAATTTTATAGCTAAGATATCATCTTTTAACACTTAGTTTTATTTTATCTGTTGGATAATAATTTTAAAAGATATTTTACTACAATGTATATTAAATATATATTATAATTTACGTCTATATATACACGGCCACACAATAAACCCATGTATCGTAGTGTTTGGCAATGTTTGGCAACCGTTAGAAAAACGTAAAATAGATACTCCTGAAGAGGTCATTTCGTATCATTTAAGTTCAAACTAGTATTATACTGTACACTAGATACTTGCTTTTCAATATCTACACTGATAGAAGGAATTTCTTTCCCCAAGAAAATATATTTTCTTCAAAATATTTGCTTCAATAAAGAAACCCTTGTTTTCATTCAAGACTACGCAGTCGAACCAAAAACATGTGTTTAATTGAGCGAAGAAACTAAAATTATTGAATGGTGTTTTCAAATTCTTTAAAGTAGATTTCGTTAGTCTTGGCCTAAGAGAAACTTTCTTGGCCAAATACTCTTGTGATTCTTTAAAAAGAAAATTAAATTATTGTAAAAGAAGTATTTTTCTTATTAAAAATAAATAAAAAACTCAAGAAGAGAAAGTTTATGCAGCTTCTTTAACTGAAGTATATATATTTAACTGAAATATATTTAACTGAAGTATATCATTACTTCTTTAAAAAGTTTCATTTATTTGGATTTAACAAATGTTTATTTTGGTCCAAAATTTTAGCATCTTTGTCCAAAGAAATCATCATTTCAGTTTAAGAATTTCGAGATTCTTAAGTTAAGAGTCAGTTCATCTTTAGTTAAGATAATTTTCTCAAGTCAAAACTATAGATGACAAGATACTTATTTTCTTATACCAAATATATATTATCTTCTCTATATATGAGAGTAAGATATTCTTAGTTTAAATAAATTTTCCTTACTGCAAGGAATTACTTCTATCAGTGTAGTTGCCTAAAGGTGCAATACCTCTGTCGCCAGAAATCTTTGCGTATTCATCAACAAACTTTGTAATTCACATTTTTAAATCAGATTAAATTAAAATAATTTGATTGATTTATTAGTTTATAAATTATCTTTTTATTTAATATTTTTGACATAAGGTTCAACCTTGAATATACCGGGACATCTTGGTATATTCCAACTTTTATGATTCCAACAGCGAGAATCGTATCCGAACCTCTTAGGTGAAAGCCAGGAACCGTGTATTTAGGTAGTAGCAGGAGGTGTATAGAATTTTTATTGATTGCATGAACAGTTTGGGATGGTTCACCCTGTAATCTTAATTATTTTAAACAGTTACATAGGGGTCGTATGAGGATCAGACACCATATTTTAATACACTTTATAATAATATCTTATCAAATGTGAGAAAACCAAATATTATGTCTAATAGAATATGAAATTTTAATGTTTTTTTTTTCGAGTTATTATAATTATTTTATATTTTTTGTGATAATTAAAAGTCATATTAAAATATGTTTGCAAATGCCCCCGCAACGCATAAAAATTATTATAAACAGTGCCGGATTCAATGGGGGCTGGCCTATAATACTTTAGGCAGATTATGATAAAAAATATATGCAAATATCAATTATTAAGCATTGTGACATTATTCCGAGGGCGGACTAGGCCCATCTTAATGTCACAGCCTAAAATAAATAAATAATTTGTACTAAGCTTCATGCAATTGTTTTATTCTCCAATAAAACAATTCTAGATCCGCGCCTGACTAAAATCTATATTTATGTAAATAAATTTTATAGTTTTTGGCACGAATTTTGCAAATGCTATCATAATTGGGACGAAAAATAATGAAAACACGAAACAAAAATAAGATGAATTCTATAAGCAAAACATGATAAAAAGTTTATGTGGTTCGAAAAATATTTAGTGTTTTTGGGATACGGCCTTGAAAACGACTGCTTTAACGACTTTGAATGAAATGACTTTTTGCATTACTTTCAAGCTTTCAAGCATTACATAAGCTTTTATTTCTTCAATTAATAAAGTTTATCTCGATATTATTTCAAAATATATTAAATTTCACGTAAAATTAATGGAGTCTAACATTTCGAAATTTTTTCGATTACAAGTCGTCTTATAAAAAATTATCAAAATCAAAATTTCTAAAATCTAAATCTAGAGTATTTCCACATAACTAAAGGGATCTTTCTTTGAACTTTTGATTAGAAACTTTCTTCCAGTGAATAACCCTGTACCCGCTTACGTATTTTGAATATAAATACCCCCATAATGAGTTGTTCTTATTTACAAAACATAAACGTTATAGAAAAGAGAGACAATAATAATAACGAAGTAGAAAGAGAGAGTCGATTGAGAGACGAACGCACACATATTTTGAAATAATCCAAGAGATATCTAATTCGTTACACAAGTATTTTCTTTTTAAGTACCTACCTATATGTATATATACTTCTTTATACAGGATGTAACAAAACAAGGGTGTATCAAACATTGTAGGGAATATTAAATATGTATCAATAATATGGTCGAACCCTTTCGAATTCTTTAATCAAACTTTTATTACAAAAATATGAATCAAAGAATTTTTAATTATATAATTATACAAGCGGCTCACCAGTCCAAGTGGCCGAGCGGTCTAAGGCGTTATGTCTGCGAAGTATGCCTACTTGGAATCTGGGAAGTTATGGGTTCGAATCCCAACATCAGCTGTTTGTCAAATATTAAGAAAACAAAAGAGGCAGTTAATTGACTAAACTGTCGGCGTATGGACAAGAACGAAGTAACCGGTTATGCTTGTTTTCTGCAGTTTCCTTCACGAACTCCAGATGAATATCGTCATAGTTCCTATGATAGTCGGCTGCAACCGCATATCCTACCAATTCCTAGTCTATATACAAAAATCCCTACCACTCCACTCACATCCTCACATCCTTAGGCTTCACAATGGTCGAAGTGTAGCCCGTCCAGGGTAGCCTCTACAATCTATCTATCTATACAAGCTGCTCCCTTCAGGCTATTGTATGAAAAAATTTTTCATACAAAAGTTGTTTATTTTTATTAGTTTAATATTTTTTACAATTAAGGTAGTTTTCGTGTCTACTGGGCATAATTATAGAATGTTCAAAATTTTTGCACTGCACTCATTAAGAGTATTATACACTCATACTGTATATTTGAGATCGAGTAACCTTCTCAAATTCGAGAAAAACTTAATTGAAGTTCGAATAATTAACATGGGAAGCAATGGAAACGACCCATTTTAAGCAGTATTTCTCCCAGTTTTTTTATTTTTAATAAAAAAACGACACTTAAGAATCTTTTACAAAAATAGCTATAAATTAGTCGATTTGGTCTGCGTATTTAAAAAAAAAAACGAGAATTACTGACCATCTCATTGTTTAGTTATAACAACGCAAAGTGATGCATTTCATAAATAAATATACGCGTCAACCGGTAAATAAATATACGTGAATATTCGCAACTTATAAAAATGTTAGTTAGTATTTGTATAAACGTATAGACATGTATCGTATATATAACGTGTCTACCGGTACAGTCTTGGACTAAACTTATGGCTTATTATGCTATATGTTCATCACTCTTACTATACGCATACGCCCTACAACTATTTGATAATATTGTATCACGACAATTACCTTAAAGATTTTCTCACGAAATGCAAACTTTTTATAAACATAAAGATATTACTACCTGAGGCCGATTTTTGAAATCGGACGCCTCGATATTATATTCTTAAATTTGTTCTTGATTAATTTGTTTTAAATACCACTAATTAAAACTTTCTTTTCAGTCGTAAGTGGTTCTATGTCTTTTGGCTCCTTTTTTCTGCTACATCCTGTACATATAAATACATACAGGTACTTCAGTATATATCCCATTGTATTCGAGAGAGCTATCTTTAAAACAGAATATTACACATTTTACAATCTTAATGGCATAATATGCAGGGTGCAAATTCGTATCGTTTTTCCCTATTCTTTGTTCACATTGCGATAAGTGAAGAACAGATTCATACTTATAGATATAATACTTATATAACATGACGATATACTCCTTAACTCATCACAGAATACTTTTTACTAAATATGTCTGGAACATAAAAAAACTAACAGGGAGCAATTTCGAAAGAGACTTCGTGGAAAAAAATATGCCGACAACACAACTAAAAAATGAAAATAAATAGCAAGCTAAAATTTTGTATGTGTGTTTTCGAAAAAGTTTGGTAAGGTTTGTAAATAAGCAAAATCGGGTCATGTCTCAAAATGTAGAAAAACTGTCCATCGTTGAAACCGTAAGAGATTAAAAAATTTAAAAACAAAAAATATTATTTTTTTGTAAAATTGACAACTTTTGTTTGAACCTTTTTTCATAAATTCAGTACATACTGGGTATTCAAGCAATTAACTCAATGAGCTGTTATTTTTATTTTTTTCCAGTCCAAGTAGTCGAGCGGTCTAAGGCGTTATGTCTGTGTAGTATGCATACTTGGAAACTGGGAGATTATCGGTTCGAATCCCGACATCGGCAGTTTGTCAATTATTAAGAAAAAAAAGGGGCGGTTAATTGACTAAACTGTCGACGTATGGACAAGAACGAAGTAACCGGCTATGCTTGAGAAGGTTTTCTGCAGTTTCCTTCACGAACTCCAGATGAATATCGTTATAGTTCCTATCATAGTCGGCTGCAACCGCATATCCTACGAATTCCTAGTCTACTAACAAATTCCTTCCACTCCACTCACATCCCCACATCCTTAGGCATCACAATGGACCTTATGAGTCGAAGTGTAGCCCGTCCAGGGCACCCTCTACAATCTATCTACCTAGCTGTTATTTTTCACTTTTCTATGTTTATATTTACTGAACTAAATAAAATTTAATTAAGTTCCAGCATGAAATCACTTTTCGACAGATTTTACTCATTTTTTTCACAGGCTCCATATCCTGGAGATAATTACGATTAGCTAATTCATACTTATAATGACTACTTTGTAGTCGAAATACCTGTTTAAAATACAAATAATTGTTCTAGGAATTAGGGCAAAATCTGAAAATTAATTTCAAAAGAAAACCTAGAGTTCGCTTTGATTACCTTAATAATCTTTATATTTCTACAACCTGAAAGACTACAAAAATACAAATTTTGTTATTAACATAAAATGAATATTTTAACTTCTTTTTTTTTTCTTCTGAATAAATAAATATACAAAGTTTTAGAGCCTGGGATATCCCTTTAGCTAAATAAAATAAATATTATCCTTTTTTTTGGCCTTATTTTCATAAAGTATTCACTCAGTTGAATCTATTCGATGGTAAAAATAAATATAATAATAATAAATGTTTTTTGTGAATGGTATTTATAAACCTCGAAGGTTTTTACCTTGTCATTTGCTTTTCTGTATGTAGATGCGATAGGTAGATCACTTGTGTTTGCTTAACGGATATAAAACTTGTGTGTATATGTCAACAGAATTCAACCGTTAAGTTTTATGTTAAATTTGCATATTTACTACTATCTAGTAATAGTCCACAGCTGGGCAGTACTTTAAGTAAAATATGTATAAAAAGTACTTAAAGTACTTGTGTAGTACTGGGTATTTATATAAATACTCTATTACTCATGAAATTTTGTACCTTTAGAAATATTTCATTAAAAATCACCGACGAATGGGAACATTGTTAATAAATTTGCAAGCCAGCCTCAAGTTTTAACGATAGAAACAATTATAACTCGGTAAAATTTTTAGCATACAGTTTTAGAAAGAGGAAATTTTCTTCTAAAAATTTTGTTTTCAAAAATATTGATTATGATTTAAATTGTTTTGAAAAATGACATACAACTGTTTTCCAGACCAGAGTGAGGACCATGTCAGACTAGATATATGTAACATTGTTTATTTCTATACATTGATGTCAAAATTAGTTTACAAATGTTCAGATATATTACTTAAATGTCAAATTAAGTAAACGCTAGTCACCTCCGTTAGTAGAACATAACCCACATACCAACAATGGATGTATAGACAAAAAGTTTACAAAAGCATTTAAATAAATGAGTTATATCAGTGATTCTCAACCACTGTGCCGCGGCACTATTGTATGCCGCCAAATTTTTCAAGTGTGCCGCCAAATTTTAGACATGTATGTATACAGTAAAAAATTAACCAACGTAAAAACGAAAAAAGATCGAGACTGTTAAATGTAGAAATTATCAAAAAACATCAAGCTCAAATTTCTTATTAAAAGTATTCTTATTATTAACTTGTAATGAATCCCTTAATAAACGTACTGTTGTTTTTGTAGTACATATTATTTTATTTTACATTCAACATTAATATCATAAACTATTTTACACAGTGTGTTATAGGTAAGTAAACAACTTTTAAACTTATCTTTTTCTTTGTGTGCCGTCAAATTTTGAAATCGTTAAAAGTATGCCGCGACAGAAAAAAGGTTGAGAATCACTGAGTTATATATTCCTATTGAATATAATCCTATCGATTTTCATGATGATGCTTCGAATAGATTACTTTCTATGAACAATTTCTTACAAAAACTCATCGCTCTTAAATTTATAAAGAACAAGTAATGTAACAACTAAGTTAACTGTTTGAATACCCAGTATATACTGAATTGTATATCAATGTTTGAATTTTTAACAAGTTTTGAATTGTGCCACAATCTAAAAAAAATCCCTTATGGTTTTAAAGATGGGCATATTTTTCGCTTTCCGAAGAACTTTTGAGCAAAAATTATGAGAAAACTATTGAGTTTATAGAAAAAAATTTCAAACAAAAGTTGTTTATTTTAAAGAGAAGAAGAGATTTATTTTTAAACATTTATTATATTACATTTTTCCCAAACATGGCCCGATTTTGCCCATTAACGAACTTGACCTTACTTTGTTGCTCTAGAGCACTCAAAAAAAGATTCAGTTCGTTATTTCTAATCGTTCTGGAGTTATCGTGTTTACAGACAGACAGAGACGAATTTGCGGAAATGGGCTAATTAGGTCATTTTGTGAACAACTATGCCAAATTTTTTTTTCTGCGATCAATATTTTCAAGCGTTACAAAGTCGGAACTAAACATAATACTGTGTATAAAAAGACATTGAGAAACAACGGCTCAAATATCGACAATTTCGAAGTCAGATTGGCAGACAATGTTATATTTATATATTGATTAATATGTTAAAGACCTAAACCAATCATGTTCGTTCACAGTTAAATTTTGAAATTTAAAGTTTAGTTATATAACATTACAAATATAGATAATATTATATTCACATTGTAATATCAATTTTAAATCCAATTTTCCATAGTCAAAGCGTTTGTCTGGTATATTTTAGGTGCTTACGGTGTTTTGTCATACATGTAGCGAATGTAATATGAAACCATTTATTGTGTCATATATAGCAAAAACATATATGTAATATATTTTTTACAGTGCGTCTAAAAATGTGCGTTTGTCTTTGTCTTTGGGAGGACGTTTGAAAAAGTCATTTTACGGGAAGAGACGTACGGGGCGTATTAAGCGACTGCGCATGCCCGCGACGTTACAAACTTAATGTATACGTTGAAACCAGATTTAAATATTCTATTGTTATTTGGTAAATAATAATACTCGTGAGTCGTGACTCGTAATAATTCTTTTATTTTAAATAAAAAACTAAAATCCTGTGTTTTCTCTAAAATGATAAAATTACTTATATAATTCATTATTACTTTCCAAAATGCTATTGAATATACCTTCATCTTTGGCTCAAATAAATCCTTGATTCTTTAACAAGAATTTACATACTTTTATAAAAACTTCTCTGTATTTTAAACTATGTTTTATTAGGATTATAAAGATTAAATTTGTAGTTTCTCCAAGACCCAACAATGTTGAAAGTATGATTTTCAATATCGAGAAAAACAAAAAAATGCATTTGAACTAACATTTTGAAGCATATCAATGAATTCGTATTGTTTTTTTTTTTTATAATATATTTAATTTACAGCATTTCAGCATTTACAGCAACTTCACTGCATTTCTATTTTTTCTTTCGAACGTCCTTAAATATGAACATTGAACGATGATTACTTTTGAATGTTTGTGTAATTTTTTTGAACATACACTATCCTATATAATCCAAACAAAATATTATAAATTTTAAATCTTCTATTATATTTTAAATTAGCAATTTAATTTCAAATATATTATGATTTTAATCCACAATAATGTTTATGCAATTTTGTGCATTTTAATATCTATACACACCATGGTATTTATATATATAAATAAATAAATATCAATAATAAAAATTAGTTTATGTCTGATGTCTGCAAAAATATATCATTAGTTATAGTCAAGTTAGTTATATTAGTTAAGGTTTTTTTCGATAATAGGGAATAGAAAATTTATTTTCACTTGGATTGAAGCATGTTTACTTGACAAATATCAAAGTAAAATTACTTTTTAAATAACTTTAAAAATAAGCGAGATATGAATGATTGAAAATCCCGATTAGACAAAGAGGATGATTGCTCTCTTGATATGTTATGTGACGTCATATTACACTTTCACCATTTAAAATACACGTAAATCTCCGTTTTAAGTATTTTTGCAAGAAAGAGACAGATAATAATCTTTAAAAGCTTATAGCTTCCTTGATATTTGTCGAATTTTAATTTCGTTTTTAAATATTATTACAGTATTAACAGTATTTTCATATTCTGAAAATAAATGTGAAAAAAAATTTTCATGCATATTCCCTATTAGTAACAGGCTAAATTTTTTTCAGTAGTTTCCTTTCGACGCGACGCCCAACTTTTCTCTCGCGAAAATTCTCGATGATAGTGACTAATGAAGCGTGTAAGAAAGTAACTTGTTTGTTTGACGATAGCAAAAATTTTATCAGTAACAGTTAATTTGTTAGTTAAGTTGAGAGATGTAATAAAGACTACAAAAAACTTGTGTCCTACAAAATGGATGGTGTGACAGGCAGGTCCTCCACCCCCAACATGTTCTATGATAGAAACTATGCCCATATTTATCTGGAGTTCGTGAAGGAAACTGCAGAAAACCTTCTCAAGCATAGCCGATTACTTCGTTCTTGTCCATACGCCGACGGTTTAGACAAACTGCCGATGTCGGGATTCGAACCCATAACCTCCCAGTTTCCAAGTAGGCATTTTGCGCAGACATAACGCTTTAGACCACTCGGCCACTTGCACTGGTCGGCTGGGTATACAGCTAGCTCTTCTCTATGGTGGCAAATATTAAGAGGCGGCAAAATTTTACTCGGAAAAAGTAACTAAGTAAAGGCCGACCACGAGATTCATTTCAACGCCCAACCCATGCGTTATGCGTCAGCATGAAAATGTTCTTTAGAAGGAGGGAATCGGTAATTTTGAAACTGCCTTCAGCGGAAAATTGCCTTTCATTACCCCTGTGTGGAATCCATTCTTAAAATGATATTTGGCATGACTTAAAGTATACATCCTGTATATTTGTAATTAAACTGTACTGATATAGTTTTTGTGGTTATTAAGATCAAGTGGAGTCGTTATATAGTTTTCGATGTTGTCGATGTTTAGAGGTATTAAATGTTTATTAAGTTCATGTTACCAGATCGACATAGCACACACCAAACAGAGCACATACAGACTCTTTTACTACTCTTGTGCAATGCTATCAACATACTTCCTTTTGGGCTAACAGCAGCGACAACAAGTGTATTTGGAAATCAGAACAGAAAATTAGAACACTTAATTGTTAAACTTTGATAAATAAAGTTCATATGTAGATAATTTTCATTGAATGCTGAATATCAAAAAGTATATTAAACAAGCGAAAATAACAACTAACGTTGCAAACAATAGTTGTTTATTGTTAAAAAGAGACATTTATTGTCTTTAAATTTTTGTTCTATCTCTAACTTTTCAAAGATAAGCAATTTTGCACATTTTGCCCAAACATGCGTTGATTTTGCCCATTCACGAACTTGACCCTACTTTTTAGCTCTAAAACACATATACAAAATGTCAGGTCGCTATTTCTTTTCGTTTTTGAGTTATCGTGCTGACGGACGTACGCACGGAGAGACACATTTGCGGAAATGGACCAATTAGGTCATTTTATGAACACCTATACCAAATTTTTTTTTTGCGATCCATATTTTCAACCATTACAAAAACGGAACTAAACTTATTATACCCTGGTATATATTATATACCGGGTATAATAAACTTAATATACCCTGATATATATTATATACCGGGTATAAAAACTGTCGGCTTACGACAGTCGAAATTTCGCATGAATGTTATCGTGTACCCGTTTCTAGATTTTGACTCCATGTCCCGGAGACAGTTACGATTAGCTAATTCATACTGATGATGACTACCTTGTAGTCGAAATACATATTTATAAAATACAAAAATTATTGAATTTCAAAACAACCTAGAGTTCTCTTTGATTATCATCATACTCTAGACTCCTGTTTAGTGAGTAGGAGGTTGTGAATAGAAATGAATCCAATCACTAAAAATCCTACAAATAAATAAAAAGACATAAAGATTTAGATCATCTGTATTTAATGAAATATGTAGAAATGTCATAATGAGTTTGTTGACAGTTACTAAGGTAATAAATATAAATTATTACTGTAATAACTGGGGGAGTAGGCAGTGGATATGCATAGGTTTCTAAAATAAAGAAAAGCGTGTTCCATTTTAGTCGCGAAACCGCTCCAAGTGCAATACATCATATGTCCCTACTTGGGTGCAAATTATTGGGAATATACCAAGATAGCCTGGTCTTCCAAACTTTCGCGGTCATGTGCAAAGTTTCATGTTACTTACATATTTATACTTTAAGTAAAAAATTTCTTACTTATTTATACTTTAAGTTTTCCAAGTTTTTTGTTTTTTCGTGCAGTGCAATAACTGAGTTGTTAGAACTTTTGACTTTCTCTGAAATCTGGGCTCACACCTTTTGGATGATGTTATTTTATTTTTTATTACAGACTATGGTTTGTATATTGAGTGTCATAATGGATTTCTGACAGTTCACAAAATTTTTAGAACATAATAAATGTAAATTTTTCTGGAATAAACCATTTTAAGTCATTTTCTTGTTATACTTATATTTATTAAATATAATGATCAAAAACTATATCAAAGTTTCATAATCATAATAATCATAATTAAAATTGAACTTTAACTAAACAACTGGTGTATATAAATATAATGGGTGATTCATTTAGAGGTACCTTTTGTCTATAGATTTTTTGACAGATGAAGCGTGAGTCGTGTTAACCTAACATAGTGTTTTTGTTCCGTATAGTTAGGAAAGACTTAGTCCGGTCCTTATTCGGTCTTTGGGCTCTTGAAAAACTTGCAGAAACTCAACTGTGATGAGGCACATTTTGGCTTAACGGATATGCCAACAAACAAAATTGCCATGTTTGGTCAAGAGCTGCCATTGCTATCAGACAAAACAATGGTTTACTGTGTTGGAACCATCGAGGTCGCCCAAAATGTAACTGTCAAAATGACGAGCGTTATTGTGCCATGATAACGGATTATTTGTTTCCTGAAATTAAAGCCTGTGATCTCCAGGACATTTGGTACAAACAAGACGGTGCCACTTACCACACAACACGTGAAACCATGGCTTTATTGCGATAACAACAGGTGAACAATTAATTTCGCGCTTTGGACCGGTGAGTTGGCCGCCTAGATCCTGTGGCATCACACCCCTAGACTTTTTTCCTTTGGGGCTAAGTCCAAAGCCTATATGGATAAGCTGCGTACGATTGAGCAACTGGAATCCAGCATTACTCGCGTTATTCGCCAAATACCACTCGAAATGCTCAGACGCGTCATCAAAAATTGGAACTGCATAATGGGCCATGTTAACCGCAGTTACGGACAACATTTGAAAGAAATAATCTTTAGAAAATAAATGTAAAGAATGGTTCTTTTATATGATTATAAAGATAACCCGATAAAATTTATTTTTTTAATATTTATTTAATTTTGAAAAAAGGACTTCCAAATGAATCACCCATTATAATATTTATAATATAGTTTGCTAAATAATTTATAAGTTTTGTAAAATAACTTCACTCATTATGTGTAGCAGAAACTAATATTTTTGTATATATATAGACATAAGAATTAAATATAGTTTCGTAAAAAGTTTTTAATAAGGATATGAAGTTGTCTGAAACTTGACTATACTAACTACTAAACTAGTGTATAGTGTAGAAAGTTATTGCTTTAGGTGTGTTTATACTAAGACTAGAACATCTATTAACTATTAACCTAAGGACCTAATTAAAAAGCTATCTAGAGTTAATAACAAGTATACAACTTAATTATAATATCGACAATTTTCACAGTTTGTAAAACATAGAAAAATTCAACTTTTTTTATATTTCTCACGGCAAATATATATATATATATATATATATATATATATATATATATATATATATATATATATATATATATATATATATACATATATATATATATATATATATATATATATATATATATATATATATATATATATATATATATAAAAAACGATGTGTGTATGTATGTTCCCTATGGACTTCAAAACGAATGGATCTATTGTGATGAAATTTTCAGGCTATCTTCAGATTAGCCCAGGTGATCCTGTAAAGTTTGGTAGCAATCGAAGAAAAACATTTGTCTTAGTTTTTTGGCATTTTGTGTCTATCTGGCTATAGACAATTAGTGCTAACAGTGTGAAGCCGCGATGGGTCACTAGTAGTATATATTTGTCCAAAATCGTACACTTATCTCACTGGTGACATGTTGACATCTTCGCTAATATATACTTATATGAATTTGTCCAAAATCGTACAAGCATCTCACTGGTGATATGTTGACATCTACGTTAGTATATTCTTTATATGTTTTTATCCAAAATCGTACACTCATCTCACTGGTGGCATGTTGACATCTACGCTAATATATACTTATATGTATTTGTTCAAAATCTTACACTCATCTCACTGGTGATATGTTGACATCTACGTTAATATATTCTTTATATGTTTTTATCCAAAATCGTACACTCATCTCACTGGTGGCATGTTGACATCTACGCTAATATATACTTATATGTATTTGTTCAAAATCTTACACTCATCTCACTGGTGATATGTTGACATCTACGTTAATATATTCTTTATATGTTTTTATCCAAAATCGTACACTCCTCTCACTAGTGACATGTTGACATCTACGCTAGTATATACTTATATGAATTTGTCCAAAATCGTACACGCATCTCACTGGTTACATGTTGACATCTACGCTAATATTAACCTACGAAAAGACGCTACGCTAAATCTAAATCTACGCTAAATTGATTTTTCTTATGATTTTTGGAAAAATATAAATCAAGTGCCTTGTTGTAATCTTTCGTTCGTTTCCGGATAAAATTGCAAGGGCTTTCTTTCATTTTAATAAAAAACACTTTTTTTTTAAATTTTATTTTTAATTATTAATATTTTATATTACATTTTCTTCAATTCTAGAAAAATAAAAGTATTTCACGTTCTTTTGTGTAAAACAAGAAAAAGTTTTGTGTTTTAGAAAAAAAAAAATTCATTTCATGTTTTGTTTCAAGAAGAGAGATAAAAAAGGGAAAAAATTAATCACAAATAAATACTTACATGTACAGGGTGGTCAACGAAAAATTATGAAGTTATGGCAAAAAAAACTGAAAATATTTTAACAGGGATGTTTATGATGTTTGCAATCTGAGGAAAATGTATTCAGCCCTAAACCTTTTGTATTCAGCCCTATTTTTTGCACAAGTATATAAGTATCTTGACATCAGTAAATTAAGTATCTTCAAGTAAACACATTCTTGATTGAAAACAAGGATTTCTTTCTCAGAGTAAATATTTTGAAGAAAAACATATTTACTTGCTTCAAGAAATTCCCTTCTATCAATGTAGAGTTTCGATTATAAAGTATATATCAATTTGAATGAGTGGATCATTTTTAGTGGACCATTCTGTTTACAAACAGCATAAAGAGAAATTAAAATGGTATTGAGACAAAAGTTTTTTGCATCGATGTTTTTTCTCTCGCTACAGATAATCAATCAACAAATACTTAACACCGATAACACAAGGAATGAAAAAAAAAACCTATCAACATGATTGAGTTGAAAGCAAAATAATTAACTAATTCCTTTTTTTTTTGCGTTCCCGTTCATCTTTTCAACAACAAAATACATTTCAAAAAGTTTATTCATTTTCCAAATTACTTTCGACATAATAGACAGCAACAAAAATGTACAAATTTTTTAAATTACTTTTTGTGTTTATTTTTTTAAATATCCTTGCACTCCTTCCCCCCAATAACTAAACTTAGTCCAAGAGGCCATGCTGTTGGAATGTACTCGATTCTATAATCTTAATTTTCTTTCATTATTTTTAGGCAAAATAAAACCCAAAATATTGTTTAATAATTATTCTGAAGGAATTACTTAAGATATTTCCAAACTATATCAGCTGATCGGGGATTGTTGAAAACATCTGTCCGTTATCGTCAGTGTTCCCATTCGTCATATAACATATCATACATATACTAGTCATCATACATACACTAGTCTATAATTTCAAATGACTTTTAAACAGCGCACCGGTACTCATGATGCCAACTGAACCAAAAAAAATAACCTTCTGTTGCGGACATGAAAAAAATGCACTAAGGAATTGAGAAAAGTATGTGTTGAATTTCAAAACAACCGTGACTTTATTGAGAGAGTTTGAAGTAAAAACAGTCGGAATCGTGCATTTTATTTCACCATGTTTATGAAGATGCATGTTAAATTTCTCCAACTTACATAACGATTTTCTCAAAAACGCCATGGTGATTAAATTATCAAAAAAATAAATGCAGCTGATTTCTGAGGATTTATTTTACTAATATTTTGAAATTCGTGTAGTTCTTGACAACCTAATAATAGTTTGGAAATACCTTAAGAATGGCGAAAGTATCTATCTATAATATAACAGATATTTATATAAAGAACTTAAAATTCGCCACGTAGAAGCTACCTACGTACACCAAGCCGTTTTCTTGAACGTCAATTATAGAAACTTTCGGTTTTCCATGTTATAGATTTTGATTTATCGGAACGAATATTCAGGAGAACAATCCTCATATTAATCTGAAATTTTTGAATGTAATTGACAACTTTTATTAACGTTAATCAAATAATTAATTTTGATTTTTTTTTCTTTTTTAGGTGAGTACCATTTTTATGAAGTAATACGACTATTATTCGCCAAAATTCGTAAGTATGAGAAAGCAAATAATTTTTCCAAATGAAATAAAGTTATAATCAACATTTTCCGATGATATTTCAAAAGTAACTCGTTGAATAGAGTGAAATTGACACGATTTTCGCGATTTCTTTTTGGATCCAAGTTTTGTGAAAAATGTGGATACATTGTTTTAGCATTGTTTAAAAATTTAAAAAACAAAATACGAGAAAAATATCCGAAATTTTCTTCTCATCAATTTGAGAACACCCCATCCCTAGATGTGTTTGATTTTTCATATCAAACATTTGATGTCAAATAAATGTCAAATAAAGTAAATGCTAGTCGCTTTCGTTGGTATAATATAGCCGAAAGGCAACCATACTAACAATGGAAATAAAGAGACGCTAGTTTACAAAAAACAATTTGAAAAATATGTTAATAGAAAATAAACAAAATTAATAATACAATGGCATCAGAAATGATAGTGAATGATCATATGCATAGCACTACCATATCATCTAAGGTAGCTCAGTTGGTAGAGCATTGGTCCAGAATGCCAGAGGTCGTGGGTTCAATCCCCACCCTTAGATGTGTATGATTTTTCATATCAAGCATTTGATGTCAAAAAATGTTGAATGAAAATCATTTTAAAAGGTAAATTAGGTATATTGCATGTTTTACCACAAAGCAACAAGTATTTCGATTCCATATCTCCGAGATACCTACGATAACATATTATTATTTGTGTATACTTGCGTCACAATAATATACTCATGTCAATTTCCATTAATTTTACGAAGACATAGTATGAAAGAACTACTGTAAACTATACATGTCATTGAATTTTATTTAATATTGACAGAAAAAATTAACTCAGGTATCGAACCCATTACACCATGGATGATATAGATGAATCATCCGTGGTGAAACGGTAGCACACAGGGCATGAAACCCAGAGGTCCACGGTTCGATAACTGGTGCATGCGTTGATTTTCTCATATCAATATTATTTGCGATTAGCTAATTCATACTGAAGATTAATTTCAATAATCTGGAGTTCTCTTTGATTATCTTTGATAATGATTACTTGTAAACAAAAATTTAAAAAAAGGATTAAAATGAATCGAAATGGGTACCTACCCCCTTTTTGAGGTCAGTTAATAATACAACCTTAAGTTACGCTACTTGCAACATCTTAAATATCGAAAAACAATTGAATTTTCAGGGATTGCATATCACAGATTTGGATTAACTATATTAGAGAATATTCAAGTAGAAGTGATTTAATTTTTAGTAAAATGTTGTTCCTATAGTAAATAGTAACAATATTCACAATGATTCAGTTTGATCATTGTATTATTATTTAACTGAGCTTTAGACGAGTGTAGGTGAGCTTTAGAATTCTTATAAGTCAAGTGGAAGAGGCCTAATCTTATTATGAAGCTGTATAATGAATAATGAATATATAATAAATACAAATACAAATACAATATGTTTACAATACAGGGTGTTATTCAATTTCAAATATTTTAAGTATGACAAGCTTCTAATCAAAACCAAATTTGATAAAGAGGCTGGGTACGACTGGTCTATCTACGCTGCCAACTTCCCATTTGATGCCCCCGAAAACTAGACAGGCTATTTAAGACGCTTCGGCAATTCGGATGCAGTTCTTCATTCAAACTATATTGAAATATTATGATTTCAACTATTCATTAATAAATTGCAGTTTTTACCATTCAATTACAATTTAGCAGTTTTTTTAATTGTAAAAATCCAAATTTTTTGCAAACCTTATCAGGTGTTAATTATGGAATTATGCGTCGAACGAAATTGATTCGGAGTCGAAATCATTATTTGTTCATGAACAAAAAAATTCGAAAAAACGTGTACCCATTACAATAACTTTCCAAATGAGAAGTTAAAAATCTATTAATTCTCTACATGACAATGAGGCAGTGATTTTTGAACCTACACGTCCTCTTTACGTTCAAATAGCGTCAAAAGTTGAGCTAGCATTTCAAAATTTTATAATTGATTTGTGCCCTATTTATTCGGTTTTCGTAAAATGCTTTGGATAAAAGTTGTTCATTATAGCTATTTTAACAACTTTTGTTCGAAACATTTTTCCGAAATTTGACTAAATCCACAAATCAATTTTGAAATGATATCTCGACGACTTTTGACGCCATTCGAATATTATGAAAGAGCTTCACGTTAATTGTTTTATATCGGATCATTATGGGATTTTTAAAGGTTTAATTTGGAATTAAAACGTTTAAATTTTTTAAGGAAATATCAAATCTACCTTCAGTTCAGATTGCGAACAAGAAAAATCCATTCATTATTATAAATTAAACATACGGAATATTACATGGACAAAATTATAGTTAGTCAATCTGATTGAGAGTAACATTTCTGTGATTAAATGATAGAGAACCTACTACTACATTTTCATAGCACATAGAATACATCCCACCTACTCAAAACCCATAGTTCAAAGACTTACCTAGAACTTCTAGATTCTAGAAGATTATATATCAAGTGGTATCATTATTAAATATATATACAGTGCGTATTGTGAATTTATTGACTGTGTAATTTATTGACAAATTTATTTCAAATAATTACGGGTCAAGAAACTTATAGAACTGACCAAGTTAACTTCAACGATTTTCTTAAAATCTAGGTCTTTTGATATTTTTACAAATTTTGCTTCGTTTATAAAAATGTATATTTCCTTCTTTTTTTTTACATATTTTTTTAAGGGCTTTTCTATTTCTGTTGGAGATTTCAGCTAAGAAAAACTCTAGCGTTTAAAAAAAGAACCATTGATGAATGTAAACAAACAAATAAAACATATTTACTTGTATACGGATTGTACATTTTTTTGGCGAATTTCCTCCAAAGGAAATGCAACTATTGTTTTTGCCCCAATGTTGGAATTTCGTAAAAATTTCTTCAAATGTCCATCGATTCTACCTATTAGATGTTAAAAATCACTATCGCTAAAATTTGTGTATATATATTATATATGTATTTTTATGTGTCTATGGACTCTCTAGCGGTCACAGTTTTATTCCGATAAGAATAAAATTTGGTATTTGAGGCGCTTTTGATATTCTAAAAGTCAAGTTCGTTAATGGGTAAAATCGGACAAGAGGAAAGGGGAGTTTAAAATGAGGGGGAAACACAAAATTTGGTATATCTCGCTTAATATTTGAAAAATCGAAAAATTTATCAGGAGTTAAGTTGTAGGTACTAAGTTTTACTGTAATTTTGTTTCTTATCATTTTTCTGTTACACTAATATTTACAGAAATATTTACAATTAAAGATTGAAAGTTAAAATTCTAAATATCTCTGTACACATTAGAGTTTGGAAAAAATGATAAGGTAACGAATTAAAGCAATCTTGATTTTCTACAACTTTACTCGTTATATATTTTTCGATTGTTCCAATATTAAGAGAGATATTTTATATTTTGTGTTTTTTTCTATCTTTATGCCCCCCCCCCCCTTTCCCCTTGAAGTATGCGATTTAATAATAAAATTGGCCTTGAAAATACTAAAATGATATAAAATACGACATTTCATTTTGATCAGACTTAAATTGTGACTAAAGATATTTATGTATTCTAAGGATTTTCGCTAAGTTGACACAGCTCCTGCGTAACGAATTTTTTTATATTAATTTTTCTCAATTTTAACTCGACACTAATCTATCATATCTGTAAGGTACAAATAACTGTTCCACAAGACACTCTATATGTAAAATATTAACACGTTTGTCTATTGTCAATCATTTGTAAGATCTTTGAAAGACATTAGAGGAGGTAGATTTACACTTAAAGAAGAAAACTTATTAGAAGATATATATTTAGACAATACAAAGAGAATATCAAAACTTTATACTTGAAGTTCTAATTGTAAAGTTGTCATAATATTATAATACTTCAATCATCATTTTCTTTAATGAATGAATTTCATCATCTATCGTTTCTCACGATTATATTATTGTGAGTATTAATATTATTATGACTATTATTTTATAGCAATTCATATAGAAGCCCGTTGAAACATTTATAATATAATCACAGATTCTTGAAGAAAATACTTATCGTTTTTTAAGGACGTGCCAGCACTGTGTTATGCAATCAGTTCAACAAACTGGTTTGATTTTTTTATAGCACCAATACATAAACACACACATATAAAACACATAGACAAAAACACTGTTCACATATACAAAATAATGTTAGGTTGAAGAAAAGGAATAATTTTAAACTTTTATATTTCGAAAACAAAACAGTTACACACGAATTTTTTTTTAAATTTATATAATAAATATTTAGCTTTACTCTCCTAGTTTTTTTTTATAATTATGTCGAGTATTTTTTTCTAATACAACAGATAATTGTTGGGTGGACATGAAGTTTCACATGCTTCCAATGAGAGAGAGTGAGAGAGAACGATTACTTTGTTATTAATTATCTCGCTTTTTAAACGGTCAAAAATTCTGAAAAATTGAGATTTATTAGAAAACGTTATTTTTAGCCTGTGAATAAAAAATGAGCAAAATCTGTCGAAAAGTGATGGTATGCTGGAACATCCTTAAATTTATTCATGCAATCAAAATAAATCAAGAATTGCAATCTTAGAATAAAGCTGTAAGTTGACAATTTCTAATAAGTTGGCATATTCAAAGTTCCCATTGATCTAAAAATTATACTCAGAGCCCCTCTTTAAAAGAAGATCCACTCTTCTGCAAATTTCTAAACAATTTAATTTCCATTTTTAAACAATATATTCGTAGTTATACCCAGTATATATGATAGATACCAGGGTATATCAAGTTTAGTGTGGACTTTGGAACGGTTGAAAATATTGATACTAAAAAAATAATTTTGGTATAAGTTTTCATAAAATAAAGATAAATCCAAAACGAAAAGTGATGGTGAGCTGAAATTTGTGTCTTCTAGAGGTAAAAAGCATGGTCAAGTTCGTAAATGGGCAAAATCGGAGAAAACCTCCTCTTAAATAGTCATCTTTGAAACCGTAAGAGATAGATCAAAAATTGAGAGACAAAAAATGTTCCATTTTTTTAAATAAACAACTTTTGTTGTATACTTTTTTTCATAAACTCAGTACATATCGGATATTTAAGCAATTACCTTAGCTAGTTGTTATTTTCACTTGTTTTTGAAATATTTTTGAGAGCAGAGGATATCGGAAAACGGACATTCGACAACATTATATATATAAAATTATTATAATTATTATTATTTTAGCATAAATTTTATGCTATTATTTTATGTAATATTATGAAATATTATTCATTATAAATAAACAATAATGGTTATAACAGATAAGCAATACGCCTCTGGTGATAAATAATTAAACTAAATTTATTTAGTAATTTTAGTTATTATTCAACAAATATTGCGTTTAATAATTTGATAATAATTTTAAAAAAGTATTTAATGGAAATCGTTTAATATAGTTAAATATTGAAAATTTATTATTAATATTGAAATTAGTGATGCCGCGAGAAACGAGAAAAACAAGACGAGACGTGAATAAGTCTCGAAAAAAGACGAGATGCCAACTAGAATCCTCGATTTTCGAGTAAATATTTGAGAGACAGACGATAGTACTCGCTTTCAATCTCTATAGATTTTTTAATCTGTAAAAATCATCTGTAAATATTTCGGATGTCTTAAGTACTCCACTTAAGAAAATAGTACTAAGCACTATAGTAAGATAGATACATCTTGGGGTCCAAAAAGTGTTCCACTTCGATCTTATAGTTCATTGTGTTCCCCTTTCTACTTCAGTCCGACGAGATTCGTTTCTCCCATATGTTGGCAATAGCCAGGAGCTTGCTTATCAGGTTTTCCTGAAGGTTCATATATTCGGGGTGAGATGCACCGAATATCCTGTATCTGCTGTAATTTAGCGGTTCGCAGTCAAAGATAATATGGCTGGATGTTTCTTCCTCCTCGCCACACAATCTACACATAATGGACCCGTTATGGAGTCCCATTGTGTGCAGATGCTTCTACAGGGGATAATGCCCGGTAATGAATCAGGTAACCCTTCACAGTTGGATCCTGTTCAGTCTCAGTGCATCAAGCGATAGCATCTTGGTTGCACTCTGAAGCAGTACCTTCCCGAGCTCCTGCCGCGGTACTTTTTCCCAGTGATCACTGTGTTTAGCATTTGACCACTCGTTGATCACCTGTTTACATGCAGTCCTTGAAATTCCTAAAATACGCTCTAGGCCAATGAAGGGTATTCCGATATATTATTAGTGATTTATTATTAAATAAATTAACAAGAACAGTTAAACAAAAAACAAAAAAATTACCCTGTTCGGGTAAATAATTGACAATTTTCACAAGTTAAGAGAAAATTAAATTATATTTTTCCTTATATATACATAGATACATAGATATAGAGAATAAATATCTCTCTTTCCTGTGTACAATCAAAAAGTTCAATCTTCATTAAATAAATACAATTAAATCTTCATTAAATAAATGATATTTATAAAATATAAAATTTTTGGGGCAAAAACAAATACTTACACGACGCATTCAAGTAATGAATAAATGGGTTTGTAAATTAATTAAAATATATTTATGATTTAGAATTCAGTACCGGGTTACATTCTGTAAGTTTTAAGTTTTGCTTCAAGATTGTTTTCCTCCATTTTGTTACAATGGCCGTCACAAGTTAATGTCAGTTTTTTTAAGTTTATTATTTATTTGTGCCTTATTGATTCGGTTTTCGAAAAAATATGCTTCCGATAAAAGTTGTTCATTATAAATATAGGAACAAGTTTTATTCGGAAAGAACCAGTCCTAGTGGCCGAGCGGTTTATGGCGATATGTCTGCGCAGTACGCCTATTTGGAAACTGGGAGGTAATGGGTTCGAATCCCGACATCGTCAGTTTGTCAATTGTTAAGAAAAAAAAGGGGGGCGGTTAATTGACTAAACTGTCGGCGTATGGACAAGAACGAAGTAACCGGCTATACTTGAGAAGGTTTTCTGTTGTTTCCTTCACGAACTCCAGATGAATATCGGCATAGTTCCTGTCATAGTCGGCTGTAGCCGACCTAGTACATTCTACCGATTCCTAGTCTATACACAAAAATTCCTTCCACGCCACTCATTCTTAAGCATCACAATGGACCTTATGGTCGAAGTGTAGCCCGTTCAGGGCAGCCTCTACAATCTATCTATCTATCTATCTGTGTATACTTTTTGATGTCTATTTACTAGGCATAAAGCCGTAATCCTAGACGTAATCCTAGATGATGTGAATAAAATAATTAGAACATACTTGACCGATAATATGTTGATAATATGTTTTGACATTTTCTTCTTTACAAAATATAAATTGTTATTGTAAAACGATATGATATACTTTATAACTTTATATATATATATATATATATATATATATATATAATGCCATGCTCACAAAAACATTCTTTAATTTATTATTATTAATATATTATGTATTCAAAGTTGAAAGCACACGCAGAATTATATCTACTACCTATATATAAGAAGAACTTACCTCTATATAGATACACACTAAAGGCATGTTCACACTATGTATAATATGACAGTCGTTTATCAAATCGCTGTTGAAGATCTTAAACGGCACATGTCAATTTAGCCCTTTCAACTACATTTTGAAGTAATTGCAGATCCTGAATGCCAGCCCCCCCTCCATTAATCACTAAATAGTCTGTACACACATGTGAGAAGCCACCTTTACTCGAGAGCCTTATCTTTGTCATCGTTCACTCATGAACTCTATTCTCTGGTATATTTGTGCATTTTAACATCTACCTAGCTAATAAATGACTTTCTATTTGACCTAAATAATACCTATAGCGGAGCGGAGTCTATAATAAGTAAGGCGAAAGAGTTAAGAGTAGCGTTAAGCCTTGTGGAAATGCGCTGTTGATTTGCAAGAAAAGATCCATGAAGGTTTACGTGGAGAGTAAATAAACTACGTTTATTAGTATAAACGGTATCCCGGATACTCACAATGCTCCCAAAACCCTGTTTTCAGGAAAACAAATCAGGAGTCGTCAAGAATTGCCTAGAGAGACTACTCGCACGGGTAAAACGAAACAACTTCTAATTGATTTCATTTTTTGTTTTAACGACAATAACAATGAATTCATCGACTCAAAATTTTAAGGGATCCACCCTATGTAATGTTGAAGAGCTTTTCTTGAGGAAAAGAAAGAAACATTCAGATGCATTCTCTTTAATTGTGAGACCGTGCATCACAGAAGCACTTCCAAATATTTTAATCTCCTGGAAAGTCTACAATAAGCCTACTTCTACGGGTACATTGGAGGAGATCTATATTACTTTTAAATAGACCTCGCATCTTATCTTTCTCGTTCATCTGAATACTCTCATCTGAACATATGTGAACCAGGCTGTACCGTCTAATATTACGAATCAGTTAAGACTGAAGAATTAAGAACCAAAGAAAATGATACTAAAGAAAACGATACGAAACAGAATCAGTTATGAAGTCACTACTCATAATAATTTAACATAAATTCTGTAAGCGACAGGTCTGACATATCATTATTTTAAACTGAGAGTCAGTCAGTCTACCAGTCAGTCGGTTTGCTTAGCAACTATACGGCTTATTTTCATTGTTTCTTGTTTCTTAATATCACGTGCGTAATTCTATTGTTTTATTTTGTATATGCGATGTACAGACAGGGTGGCCATTCATACGTTAACGAAGGAATATACGTTAACATAGTAATATACAGTCTGTTTTCAGAAGCATTTCTAATAGGGAATCAATGTTAAATAAATAAATAAAATATTTACTATAAAACCATACATACATACACATACTTACAAATATCTGACTGCTTATGGTATGATGTTTGATTGGTGTCATTTAAGAGTGGGAATTTCGTGATGCCCACTTAATTTATAATATTATCATTCATTACGTATGCACATACACACCATAGAGACAAACTACAGAGTACCCCCACCATTTTTATTTCTTTATGAAGCATTGTGTAGTTACTATAGTAAATAATATTTAACATTGATTCTCTATTAGCAAAGCTTTCCAAAACTGACGGTATCCATTCCATTTCTTCCTATATATTAATGAGAAATTTTGTATTTCACAAACAGAAGAAGCTAATTATATTATGAGTGTCGAATATTGAAGTCAATTAAAATAAAGAAATTTGTCAAGTATTAAGTAAACTTAATGGTTCTGGAAAAATTCAAATTTCTTCTGTTTCTGGAATAATTTCCAAAATAATGTATTTATTTGGGTGTATATACAAGGTGGGCCAAAAGTAATGTCATAATGTGAGTGGGCCATAATTTTTATAATTGACATCTAATGTCCACTGTGCTTTGACTTTTATGTTGCAAATAGATAGAGAATTAGTTGACAACAAACAATGGAGCGATACACTCCTGAAGAACGCGGAATTATTGTGACTGCTTATTTGACTAATTTTCGGTCTGTTGTTTAAGGCAGCGTGAATTTCGTCGCTGTTATCCTGGTCGTCGTGCACCTTGTGGGCGAACAATCAAGCGGTTAGCTGAACGCCTCATGCAAACTAGGTCCATTAGGGATGTCGCTAGACAGATGTTGAACGAGTGTTTTTGCCGCAAGTTGCTGAATTGGATCTCGAACATTATTGATTCCAACAGGACAGAGCAACTGCTCACACAGCTCGAGCAACATTATAGATTTTGAATCACCAATTTCCAGGCCGCGTGATCCCATTTTGGCGATTTGAATTTGCCGGCCAGATCGCCAGATTTGACAGCGCCATATATCTTTCTTTGTGGCTTTTTAAAATCTCGTGTTTACCACAACAAATCATAAACCTTACAGATCTTGAAAGAAAACATTTATTTTGCGAGCAACAATATTACACTTTTGACCCACCTTGTACAATCACCTATTAATGAAGAAGAAGAAAAATGGGCTCAACCTATCGATATGGAAAGCTTATTTCAAGATTTTCGTATATTACAAGTAAAATGTACGTTACAGGTACTATGGGACACAAAAGTAGCGCTCATTTTTCTAAAGTGAATAGTTGATTTGTGCCTTAATCATTCGGTTTTTGGGAAAATGTTTCGAATAAAAGTTGTTAGCATATTTATAATGAAATACTTTTATGCGACGTATTTTTTCGAAAACCGAATCAATTATAACCGAAATCAATTATATAATTTTGAAAAATGAGCTGTTTTTTGTGGCCACGTGTACTATGACCGATATAAAAAAGATTGTACAGAAACTTTCATGGATATAATAGCCACTAGTAGGAAATCTTATTCAGTTCTTATATTTTTTGCCAGTGTCTCTTCGGTTCATAAATATTTCTAGTGTAAACAAAAAAAAAATATGGGCTCAACCGGGATTTGAACCCGGGACCTCTCGCACCCAAAGCGAGAATCATACCCCTAGACCATTGAGCCGCTGTGTTAAAGTTATATGGTTTTAAATTTACAATCAATTTTTGTAAATTAAAATACCTTTCACTTCATGGTGAAAGAGAGATTGAACTACAAAGTGAAAGGTATTTTAATTTTTTATAGTTTTGTAGATTCAACAGTATTTACAATAAAAGTATCGGCTCAATGGTCTAGGGGTATGATTCTCGCTTTGGGTGCGAGAGGTCCCGGGTTCAAATCCCGGTTGAGCCCTTAATTTTTTTTTCTGTTCATACATATGTAGATAATATCTAGCGACAGTAAAAAACTTTATTGGTAATTTTTTCATAAACAAAAGAAATTTTTAGGAAAACTTGTAATCCTTTTCGTCTTAAAATCATCTTTGAAATAAAAAAGTATAGTGTTTCTGTCAAAAAATTACCAAAAACTTTATTT
Organism: Nineta flava; assembly: GCA_963920215.1. Classification (NCBI taxonomy): domain Eukaryota; kingdom Metazoa; phylum Arthropoda; class Insecta; order Neuroptera; family Chrysopidae; genus Nineta; species Nineta flava. The sequence goes on from OY986041.1 coordinate 130,214,715, forward strand.
CCCCCTGATAGTTTATCGATAGCAAAAAATATTGGGCTCAACCGGGATTTGAACCCGGGACCTCTCCGGGACCTCTCCCAAGCGAGAATCATACCCCTAGACCATTGAGCCGATATATTACGCCATTTTAATAAAAATTATTTTGATAATTTTTTCAATCTTTGATAGACTCTCCAGTCCAAGTGACTATTCTATCAAAGGCGTTCTGCTCGGAACTCGGAGATTGCAAGTTCGATTCCATACAGTGGCAGTTTGTCAATTAAATTTAAACAAAAATTTCAATTCTGTTGGCCTATGGAAAGGGTAAAGGTAACCGGCTATGCTTGTGAAGGTCTCTGCAGTGTCTTTTCACGAACTCCAGATGAATATCTGGAACTCTTTAGGGGTCGGTAAAAAAGTGCCCAGAAAAACCTACTTGCCACGCTTTCGCTACTAGTAATATTATTTATAATTGACTCTATTTTTGGCGTAAGCATATTTGTCCTGACAGCTTTTTGAATAAACTGAATGAAATATAATTAGTTCCAGATGTTTTTGAACTGGTAGAACGGCAAATATTAATTTTCAAAAGGTATAATTCTAAATACGGAGAGCAAAGTTAGTAATGATTTTAATTTAAAGAAATTTTAATTAAAATAGATTATTTCTTTTTGATATAAATATGTTTGTTTATTTACTCGAAGGTATAAATAAATTATAAAAGTATCTTCATCTTATTGAAAGTACAGGTTGCCCCTTGCAAGACGTTTAGCAATAACAATTCATACGTATAAAGATTTTTAAAATAATCAAAGAGAACGCTAGGTTTTTCGAAATTAAATTTCAAATTTTTCACCAATTCCTAGAACAAATATTTGTATTTTATAAATACGTATTTCGACTACAAGGTAGTCATCATCAGTATAAATTATCTAATCGTAACTATCTCTGGGATATGGAGTCAGAGTTATGTTGCTCGTGGCTAATTTGGTGCGTGTCTCACATTAATATTAAAAAAGGTTTGTCTTTTATATGATCTGACTGAGGTAGTACCTGAAGGATTATTTTGACTGACCAATTAAGGGATTAAGTGTGTTATGAACCCAACCCATTTATTGGCGACATCATTTTCTGACCGATTTCAAAACTACTGAAATCGGTACAAAATCCCACAGAATTAGATGCATACGAAAGTATCTACAACTGTCGTCTTGCTAACTTGATTTTATGAAATTCTCTCCCGTTAAGAAAATTCACTTAGTTTACGTAGATCTTACATAAAAAAGCGACTGCTTCAATTTCGTTTGGCCAATAAATTGATCAGTTATAAATTTTCCAATCAGATTTCGCAACAATAATTCTAGAAATATCTGTGTGAAAGTATTATTAGACACAAAATCTTGCTGAATATGAAAACTGTATAAAATATCGTCTTCCATTTCCTTTCCCTAAAAACCATTTTCATAATTTAATACAGTGTCATCATCAAATCCCCTCAACATATTTTTCTTTCACTCAAATCCATTATCATTCGGACAGTAGAAAAATGTGTAGATTTATAATAACGAGAGAAAAAAAATCAAGCGTTGCAAAGGGGAGATTTAATGTTACTTATATGGATGGTATTATGTTTGTTGTAATATTATTATTTATATATTTATATGCATTGGGTACTCGGTATTTATTGTCATTATATAATAAATTTCTCCTTTGACAAATTACCCTCCACGCACGGGAAATACATTAAGCATGGCAATACTCGATTATCTCGAGAAAGAGACTTCGTCAAATCAAAAGTATTTTGTTGTAAACTACTTATTGATGTTAAAATTTTGAAATGAAACTTCTTTTGCGAGACTAAGTAATCGGAACCAACTTAATACAAACAAATTATCGATGCAAAAATCAAACATATAATTATATTTATTTCAATCTAAGTAATATATAAAAAAGATAGTCTGCTATCTTTGTATTGTGTGTATGGCTATCTTTGTTAAATAGGCACCTTGATAGTCATGGCTAGCAGTGTTTTTTACATCTTACTACTTCCTTGCGCTTATGTGGGTGAAGCATACTCCGTTTTACCAGTCCAAGTGGCCGAGCGGTCTAAGGCGTAAGGTCTGCGCAGTATGCCTACTTGGAAACTGGGAGGTTAGGGGTTCGAATTCCAACATCTGCAGTTTGTCAATTGTTAAGAAAAAAAAAGGGGCGGCTAATTGACTAAACTTTTCGGCAGTTTTCTTCATGAACTCCAGATGAATATCGGCATAGTTCCTATCATAATTAGCTGCTACCGCATATCCTACCAGTTCCTAGTCTATACACAAAAATTCCGTCCACTCCACTCACATCCTCATATCCTTAGGCATCACAATGGACCTTATGGTCGAAGTGTAGCCCATCCAGGGTAGCCTCTGCAATCTGTCTATCTATACTCCGTTTTTATCATTTCTTAGGTGAAGCACATTATAGAGTTCTACGCGGAAAATATTTGACAAAACTAATGGAAAAAAAACAAAATCCAGTTGTTTTGACGATTTAACGGATACTTTCTGATATATGCCCTCTTTATACGATTTAATGCTTGATATGATATAATGATTGTATACGATTTTAAAGGATATCTCGAAAACCAAACCACTATATCGTCAAACGAACATGAAATTGTGTTTGTTTTTGGTGAAATTTACCTTATGAATAGTGAATTTCATTCAAATCGAAAATCCAAAATTAGGTATTATACGGTTACATTTCAAATTTTGCCCCTATTTCTAGAACATTTGTTTGTATTTTATAAATACGTATTTCGACTACAAGGTAGTCATCATCAGTATGAATTAACTAATCGTAACTATCTCTGGGATATGGATTCAGAGATATGTTGCTTGTTGCTAATTTCGTGCGTGTCTCACAATGGCATTAACGACCAGAATTGTAATACACTTGTACTTATTTCCTTACATAATATCAAATATTTACGAATACTGCGTACCTAGAATAGGTATATGTGTTATACAATAATAGTGTATAAATATGTCTCTAATATGACCTTATTTCGTATAGTATTTGTTGGCTGAAAAATATCTATCTATCTATCTACGTCCAATAGTGGTCAAATAACAACAGTAGTCAGCTCTTTTTTTGTGATATATCCCACAGGACTAATTTTTTGAAATAGGAACATTATGTTTTCTGCATTAGTTTGTAATGTACATCGTTGAATAAAAAGGATTTTTTGTTTGTTTTGAACAAAACAATGTGTTAATATTTTTACTACTTTATCAAAAGTTCTGTAACTGAAAATCGTTCTCCTTTTCTTTGAAAAATCATGTCTACGAAAGTAAATGTTTGTGGTATTGCTAGATTGGTTCAATTATTCAGATGCTTTAAAAAGGACTTAAATGAGATAATTAATACACTTTCAAAATCCTGTCTTCAAAACTTTAAGAGATTCATCATCAAATTAAAAAAATTTTTAAAAAGAACCCTATTTTGGTGGCCACGTGTAAAAAATAAACATAGTCGACTAAATAAGAAAAGAAATGGTGATACCAACCATTTTTTTAAAGCTATTCATCGAAAAATGATTATAATTTTCATTTCAAGATAACACTTTTGTTAAACAGCTTTTGCATATACCTCATTTACTGTATAATATGAATGTCTGAAGTATCTTTGTGTTAAAATGTCTGAAGTACTTAAGTATGTGTATCATCGATGCTTCAAACCTTATCTTATTTTAGTTCAGATTCAGAAATGCATTTTATACCGGTTGTTTAATTTACATCTTCGCATAGTAGATCTCCCACGAGTATGAGAGAGTACATATGTATACATTAAGCAATGTGTATGAGAAGGAGGTCTGGAGAATAATTTTTTTTAGTACTCCACTGTTTAAAATTTATTATTATTTTGTTTTCATATTTTTATTATTCAAAAAATAATAATTTATATAATTATTGGTTTATGCGAGTTGAGAATTTACATAATTTCAACAAACATTTACTTAGATCGGATATGACTTGCGTATATCCAAGCTTACTTCGATATTTCGGCACATATTTCAAATCAGTTACAAAAAGTACTTGTCTCAAGACAGTTACTAAAATTAGTTGGCTCAGTACAGTTACTAAAAGTAGTTGTCTCACATGAATTAATCAGATGGTATTTTGAATTTTTATTTCTTCAATTTACAAATTGAATATTTATTATGGATTGTGCTGAAGTATCGAATAGGCGAATTAATGGTTTCTATCTGATTGTATCTAAGTATATTTTTTTTGTATAATTTATTTAATTCACCATTCCGAAACTTGCGGTTTTTCAAACTTGTCACATTTCAATACACATTCTATACACATTTTGGCTGTACAATTTATGTATTTTATGTGAATATGCAATGACTTTTTCAATTTATAACTATATTGTTTTGTATACGCTTGGTATTTTTGGCCTTGTAGTTTTTCTTTACAGAAGCGTAAAGTCCCCTTTATATACAACTATGTATCTGAATTAAATTTGTAGTGTATATTTATATTTTTGCAAATCAGACATATTTGAACTTTTTTTTTTACTGTAGTGTCGTTTTTTTTTTATATACGATATTTCTTTTTACTACAGTTCAATCTAGTACATATTCATGTAATTTTTTTTATAACTTGTACAACCAAACTTAGTATTTTAAGGATAGTTATACTATCAACATATTAAATGAAAAATTATTTATTTCAAATATATTTTATTTTTACATATATTTTGTTTTGTTCTTCTTTTGTACTTTTTTTTATTTTCAGTATTTCTGATTCGAATCACTAGTCGATAACTTAGACACTTACTGGATAGTAAAGATCTTACTACCTCAATATTATCTTTTTTAATGGGCCCAGCTTTTATTGAAAGACTTTCGGTTCAACGTGTTATTTTTTTTATATTTACGTGCATCGCGTTAGCACCGATCGTTTTCCAATTTTCATAATTCCACATACAATACTCTGCTTTGGATTTTTTTTTCTAAAGTACCGTATATTTAGTTTTCATTATTATTTTTTTTTAAAAATACATCATAATACCTCTTTTAATTAAAATTACTAAATTAACAAATTTTCATTTTTATGAAAATAATTGATAATTCAATTATTTTCAATAAAGTGTTTAGTTTTTTTTTTTAAACTAAACACTTTTAAATATATATATTTTTTTTTAAATACACAGGTCTTATAGATTTGTTTTCTTACTTAAAGTTAAACTGTTGTGTGCTGAACAACAGAACAAAGCATAACAACTGATCTGTTCACTTAAAAAAACCTCACTCTCCAAACGTCATCTAACTGAATGCGTATCGTACGACACATACCACACACAACAGTTTAACTTTAAGTAAGAAAACAAACCTATAAGACCTCCTTCTCATACACATTGCTTAATGAATACATATTTACTCTCTCATACTCGTGGGAGATCTACTATGCGAAGATGTAAACTAAACAACCGGTATACTTTTAACACATATTTATTTTTCACATTACAAAACTAAAAAAAAATTCCATATGCATTAGAAAAATCTTAAGGATGTACGAGCACTAATGTATAGTCCATTTATAAAATTCTTCAAAATCTTATATAATACGTTCATAAAAGCCCACAATAATGTTTATTATTTTTTGTCGTAAGTTAAAATTAAAAGTTAATTTAGGTCCCTCATATCGGGCCTAACAACATTTAAGAAAAAATCCTGATATTTCGGGTAATTAAGCTACCACCGACAGAAATAAAATTTACCTGAAATCACAGTTAATAACGGAATTTTATTGGATCAATCTCTTTATTAATATTTCTATTTTCTATTGCGTAGTTTTTTTTTTGTTCGTTTTATTTCATTCCAAGTGAAAATTATCAAAATATGTAAAAATATTTGTAAAAATATGGGTTTATCACCCCCCTGAAACTTTTTTAATTGATTTATATGCACTTCTAAACTAAATGTAAACAAAAAATCAAGCGTTAATCTTTTTGAAGCTTCAACGCTCGTACATCCTTAAACAAGAGAGCTTTTAAACATTTAGTGTAGATAATTCTATTTCACAATTTTTTCACGAAATCGTATAATCGGTTCAATATGAATAACTACAACTTCTTCGAAACCAAAATTATTTTTTGTTCCTTTTCAATTATTTTCAGTTTTGTATTTTCCTTAAATCGTTTTATCTATTAAGTAATTGAATTAAATCTTCTTAAAAATATTTATATTTCAGATTTAACATGAAAATGATTATCCATTGAAAGAAAAACAATTTTCATAAAAGCATTTTTCCTTACAAGCAGAAAAAATACATAAACTTCAAAACAAAAAAAAGGTTACTTATATTTTTCTGTTTAGCTACACTTTTGTGTTATATACAGATTGTTTGAACGTTTATTCGTAAGGAGACTGTACACTGATAGAAGGAATTTCTGTCCTCATGAATATATATTGTCTTCAAAATATTTGCTTCAATAGAGAAACCCTTGTTTTCATTCAAGACTATGCAGTCGTACCAAAAACATGTGTTTATTTGAGCGAAGAAACTTAAATTCTTGAACGGTGTTTAAAATTTTTTTTAAATAGAGTTCGTTAGTCTGGGCCTAAAAGAGTCTTTCTTGGCCAAATACTCTTGTGATTCTTTAGTCAAGAAAATGAAATTCTTGTAAAAAAAAGTATTTTTCTTATTAAAAATAAATAAAAAACTTAAGAAGAGAAAGTTTATGCAGCTTCTTTAACTGAAGTATATATATTTAACTGAAATATATTTAACTGAAATAAATCATTACTTCTTGAAAAAGTTTCATTTGTTCGGATTAAACAAATGTTTAATTTGGTCCGAAATTTTAGCATCTTGGTCCAAAGAAATCATCATTTCAGTTTAAGAATTTCGAGATTCTTGAATCAAGAGTCAGTTTATCTTTAGTTAAGATGATTTTCTCAAGTCAAAACTATAGATGTCAAGATACTTATTTTCTTATACCAAATATATATTATCTTCCCTATATATGAGAGTCAGAAATTATTGGTTAAAAAAAATTTTCCTTACTGCAAGGAATTACTTCTATTAGTTTTATGAACTTTAGGCAAGCAATTTTCGAATATACCCCCCCCCCCTCCAAACAATCGAATTATCCTCCAAAGAAATACAGCACTAAAGTGTTCAGTCTTAACCATTCAGATACCTCTTTAATGGCCATTACCTCAACAACCTGATCCACACTGCAGTCAAGAATCCGGTCGACGAAAAGATAATTATGCAGCAAGGTTATCAGAGAAAACTCCGTGATTTGCTCTACCGTTCAGTTTGGATCCGTCGGTATCAAATATTTGACCTAAGCAAATTCTAATCCCAATCTTGATGTATCAAACTTTCTGGAAAATCTGCAAAAACGATCTGTGGCTCATTCATTTACTGTCTACAATTAGTTACTATTATGTTTTTGAAATAAAATTTCAAATTCAACCCAATATCTAGATCCGTTTTTTTATTATAAATACGTATTTCGACTAGGAAGTAGTCATCATCAGTATAAATTAGCTAGTCGTAATTTACTCATTGACAATTAGAAATAGATAGAAAATAGATAGATCAATAGACAAAAATAAATAAAAATTAATTAAAATAAATTAAAATAAAATAAATTTTATTGAAATTACTCTTGTTAAAATTTCTTTGATTCAAGTTTACTCTTGTTAACATCACTCTTATTCAAATTACTCTTATATTGTCCCAGGATATGTTATTCGTTGCTAATTTGGTGACAGTTTCTCCCTTACACAAGAAATTTAGAAAGTCAAGAAATTTAAATACTTTACTCTGCCATTTTTTGGCAATGGCTGTTCGTTTATAGTCTCCTTAAACGAAACGAAAAAGATGAAGACATTTTTATTGTATGCACATTTATTATACGATTTGAAAAAAATGTTAACACAAAAAAATAAATATATACAAAAAACGGAAATACGTCACTAAAAAAGAACGTCTTTTATCTCGTTCCTCTATACAAAGTGTATCATGAAATCCTTGCTTACGTAAATTTAACCATACTTGATTCCCTATTATATACCATAATTATTTTTTTAGTAAATTTCCTCTACAAGGAAAAATGTGTGTCTATGTAGTATACGCTAGTTCATTCATACTATGTCTTCGTAACCTTAATAGAAATTGAAATTAGTATTCTTGTGACGCTTAAGTAAATAATAAATGAGTAGAACTGGTGGTGTTGAAAAGATAGCAAAATTTCGCATTTAAACTGATCAAATGAAATTTGGTATGTGAGGTTCTTTTGGAATTCGAAGTTCATTGACGGGCAAGATAAAAGGGAGTTTAGAGGTGGAGGGACATTGGTATATCCAAGATATATACACACACACATATACATATACATATACATATTTATATATATATGTGTGTGGATTTACACTCGAGCGGTTACAGTTTTAATCCGATCGGAATGAAATTTATTCTGAAGTTATTCAGAGAAAATTCACTGGTACAGCTCCCACGAAATCAATTTGGTTAAGAATTTGGATCAATGTCTATGCAAGCTTATTAAACTTATAATAACATTAACATTATAGCATCCTGTATATAACTAAAGGTAAGGTATAGCGTACAAAGTGATAGGAATGAAATTTATTCTGAAAAAATTCACTGGTTCTGCTCCTACGAAATCAATTTTGTTAAGAATTTGGAACCGATTAAATTGGCTTACAATGTCTCTGCAAGCTTATTTATTAACCTTATAATAACATTAACCATTATTTCCATGACGTCCTGTATATAACTGAAGGTATAGCGTACAAAGTTCAGTTTTGTAACAATGTTATATATATATTATGTTTTTTTGTACAACACCATCCAGAAAAACTTTTACGTGTCTTTTTTAAATACCTTTTTCTACAGTACAAACAATATTGTTCTAAAAAAGAGTAATTGCTTCCGTATCGTGTATATATATATATATATATATATATATATATATATATATATATATATATATATATATATATATATATATATATATATATATATATATATATATGTATCGTATATATATATATATATATATATATATATATGTATCGTATATATATTTTTTTTGCACTGTTTTTTTGTTTTAACTATTTCAGTTATATATTTATTTTGCGTCAAACAAAAAAATTATATATATATATATAGTACAAAAAAAGAAAATATTATATTTAAATAGAAACAGTGTCTGTACTGTATAAGATAATATTTATATACTCTGGTACCAATACCTGTTAGAAGAAAATGTAGAAATCTTAGATAATAATGATTATTAGTAAAAGATAATTTGTGGATTTTAAACCAATGTTTAATTTATCCTCAATATTTAATAATGAGTTTTATAAAGAGTATTTCCATAAGGATGCTCGACTTTTACATGTAAATAAAACAAGTTTTGTTTGAGATTAATTTTTATTTAATTTAATTTTTAATTTTTTTTTTAATTTGAAAGAATATTTTATGGCATTAAGTGTGAAACATAACGTTGTTCAAATGTCCGCTGCGGCTTTAATTGATGGCACGTATTCTGGAGGTCCAATTTCCAATGACTTTGTGACATAAATCTGGTTGATTTTGCTGGTTGGCGTTTGTTATATTTAAATTTTTATTTATATTTTGAAGGCATCAATTGTTTGTGGTTTATTTGCTGGATAGACATGCGATTTAAGATGGCCCCGAAAGAAGAAGTCTAAATGCGTTAAATCCCACGACCTCAGTTGACCGGTGACCAGTTCGCGTCGCCGCCGCGCTAGTTAGGCATGTCCTCAAACCGTTCGTGTAGAATGTCCATGGTGGAATGCGATGTGTGGTACGGAGCGGCGTCCTGTTAGAGCCACATGTTATTGGTATCCAGTTTTGTCTCCAAGAAATCACTTTCCATCGATCTGTAGCACCCGCCGTTGACCGTTATGGCAATGCCAATTTCGTTTTGGTAGATGATTCCACCAGACCAAAATCCACACGAAACAGTAACTTTCTGGGGATGCATTTGGAGCAGGTGTATCTCGTGTGGATTGGTATCATCCCAAATTACAAAATTATTATCCCGACAAAAATTTGAACAACTTTTGTATCAAGCATTTTTTCCTAAACGACATAAATTATAAACGTTATATTATCGAATGATAATTAATGAGAACTCTAGGTTTTTGAAATAAAATTTCAAATTCGTCCCCTTTACCTAGATCAGTTTTTTGTATTATAAATACGTATTTCGACTACAATGTAGTCATCATCAGTATAAATTAGCTAGTCGTACTTTACTCTTTGACAATTAGAGATAGTTATAAAGTCGAGATCAACAGACAAAAATAAAAATAAATAGAAAATTAACTAGATTAAAATATAATAAATTTTAAATTATATTGAAATTGCTCTTGTTAAAATTTTCTTCATTCACATTTGTTCCTGTTAATTTTACTCTTACTAAAATTACTCTTATATTGTCGCAGGATATGTTACTTGTTACTAATTTGGTGACAGTAATATTATAGAGTGCAATGATATTATATGACATTCATGCTCACACGCTTACAGGGACGGGACATTATAAAGTAAATAAACAACCAAAGAGCTAAACTTCTAATTTTGTAAATAAACATTCGATTTGGAAAATTTTAATGGCATTCATCTACTAACTATATCTACAATAAATAAATAAACTGTTAATATAAAATTTCAAATTCGCCCCAATACCTACATCAGTTTTTGTATCATAAATACGTATTTCGACTACAAAGTAGTCATTATCAGTATAAATTAGCTAGTCGTAATTTACTCTTTGGCAATTAGAAATAGATAGAAAATTATAATTATAATTATTATAATTATAATTATTTATATAATTTTACGCAACACACCCGGTATAAACGTTGATAAATTTTGTTTGCAAAACTGTATATCAATCGGGCAGAATCTATTTGTGACACAAAACAAACTACACACGCCAGCTTTCAAAACTAGTTAGATAAATAGAGTCACATATAAACTAACAAAAAATAAAGCACAATTACCCACAAAATAAATAAAAAACTTTTTTTTTATTGGAACATTTTTGGTTGATATGAATATATTTACAATTTCCTTTCAAATAAACGGCAGTGTCTGAAATAGACAGACCAATATGTTTTACATCGCAGTTTGCAAAGTCTATTTACAAAAAGTTCCAAAAAAATACTCAATAAAATTTTAACACATACAGAATGACTCGATTTTAAGAATGCATCACAATATTTTTTCAAGGAATCGGCTTTGGAGGAATGTATAGGGTGGCGCATAAGTAACGTTATGATTTGTTTAATGAATACGTACTTGTGCATCATTTGGGTTTAACTCGTGAAACAATTGAATCTTATATGGGAAAAGGTGTAACGTATGTAAAACCAACTGCTGAGAACGTCACCTGATGGAAGTTTAGGGGTTTTCCTCAACACTTGCTTGCACCCGAGCAATTTTCACATCATTTCGAAGTGCACGAGGTCTTCCAGCACGCGGAAGATCAGCCCCATGTTGCCAAAAACGCTGAACCAATCGGTAAAACGTCGGTACATGAAAGAAATTTCGATATGATCTTTGTGTCTGAATAATCGAATGCTGACTTTCGAACTTTGGTTCTTTGTTCTGTGCTGAATCTTTTCATCATAAATTTCCCAAGTTTTTTCCAAGTTAATTCCGCTACTACTACCCTATAGTAGGAAAAGAGGTCGAAGCCTGGCAAGGAAGTCTTTCTAGGCTTTTCTTACCGACGCCTAACGGCCAAAGAATTTATATGTTGGCTTGAAATTGGTAAGCAATGCGACTGCAGCCGACTTCGATAGGAACTATGTCGATATTCACCTGGAGTTTTTGAAAGGAGACTATAGAAATCCTTCACAAGCATAGCCGGTTACTTATGTTCTTGTCTATATGCCGACAGTTAAGCCAATTAACCGCCCCATTAATTGTTTTTTTTCCATTAATGTAATTGGAAAACTGCCGCCATTGAGTTTGATCCACCTCCCAGTTCCGAACAAAGTGTCTTACCTCGACCACTCGCGCGGTAAGACCTTCATTGTTAAAATTATATCAGATGGAATGTCTGTTTGAAACCGAATAAAAACAATATGACGCACCCTCTACAGAAAACAAGGAATCCAAACATTGATTAAAACCAGGAAATACATAAACAAATTTATTTTAACCAGATGGAGAAAAAAATTGAACTTATGTGATAATTTTTCACCAAATAACAGAGTTAGAATAATAAATTTTCGTAAAAAACGTATATATATATATATATATATATATATATATATATATTACATTTTCTATATGTATTTTTATTGCATACTTTTTTCCGGTTTATGTCAGTCTACCGGTTTGTGTCTATTGAGACTTTAGAAGAAGAAGAAGTTTTAAAAAAAAAAAAAGAAATAAAGAAAAAGAAAACATGCAAGTTTTGCAGATCTTGAAAAACTATAAGACAGTCGTCAGTATACATAAATAGCATAGCAGTTGTAAACCACATAGAAAACGTCTTAGAATGTCAGTTGATTGATTTATAGGGAAGTAAACAACTATTCTTTAAAAAGCTTCCAAACAAGAAGTACACTTTCTTATGTGTAAGTAGATATATTCAATGTACTTACATATGTATATATCATACTTACAAAAACTATATTTTATACATTTAACATTAACATGATGTTACAATGGTTTTAACAAGTTGTCTTTTACTAATACGTTAAGCTATGTCTTACCGTCCAAGTGGCGTATATCTGAGGCGTTATGGCTACTTGGAACTGGGAGGTTATGAGTTCGAATCCCAAAATCGGCAGTTTGTCAATTATTATGAGAAAAGTGCGGTTAATGGACTAAGCTGTCGGCGTATGGACAAGAACGAAGTAACTGGCTATGCTTGTGAAGGTTTTCTGCAGTTTCCTTCACGAACTCCAGATGAATATCGGTATAGTTCCTATCAGAGTCGGCTGCAGCGGCAGATCCTGCCAAAACCTATCTACACACAAAAATTCCTTCCACTCCACTCACATTCTCACATCCTTAGGCATCACAATGGACCTTATGGTCGAAGTGTAGCCCGTTCAGGGCATCCGCTACAATCTATCTATCTAATCTATGTCTTTGTTTCTATCTTCACTCGAAATTGTGGTTAAAAGTAATATTAAATCAAGAATTTAGCCAAGTTTATGATGCATTCATAAAAATTGGAATAGGGAATATGCATGAAAATTTTTTTTCACTTGAATTGAAGCATGTTTACTTCACAAATATCATGGTAAAATTACTTTTTAAATAGCTTTAAAAATAAGCGAGATATGAATGATTGAAATTACCGATTAGACAAAGAGGGTAATAGCCCTCTTGATATGTTATGTGACGTCATATTACAATTTCACCATTTAAAATACACGTAAAACTCCGTTTTTAGTATTTTTGCAAGAAAGAGACAGATAATAATCTTTAAAAGCTTATAGCTTCCTTGATATTTGTCGGATTTTAATTTCGATTTTAAATATTATTACAGTATTAACAGTATTTTCATATTCTGAAAATAAATGTGAAAAAAAATTTTCATGCATATTCCCTATTCCGTGGGATTTTGAACCGATGTCAGTAGTTTTGAAATCGATCAGAAAAGGATACCGCCAATAAATGGCCTGGGTTCATAACACACTTAATCCCTTAATTGGTCAGTCAACTCAAATAATCCAAGAAAGTCATTTGAGGGAAGTGCGATTGACAAAGAAATTTATCAATATTTTGATAAAAAAAACCTTACATATCTTGGTTGGAGATTGAACCCAAAGTCTGTGTTTCGAATGGTAAAAACATGGTTTTATATAAATAGGGTATAAACTTCAAAGCATTTTCATTCGGTTGCCTCGTCAAAAAATTTTACTTTTTGCCCTCCCTCCCTATCTCCGCCCCCCGTCCATTTGGAATCCATTCGGACGGTACGGAGAGGTTCAGTATCACTTCAAGACCCAGATTACCACTCGCCATCTGGTTGCCTCTTCATCCAAATTTGACATGTCATTGCCTTGAATATATACAAAGTATAAACATGTCAATACTCGAATTTTTCATGACATCACATCAATATTTAATTGTACAACATAAATAAAAAACATTTTATGCATTGTAAATATTCACATCAGTAGTTTTATTCGTTCGCTCGCTAGCTGTACAGAGAGAGCAGCAAGCAAAGCAACCAGACAGACAGCAAAAAGTAAAGATAGTTTATCTAGATTTTATCGCCCACATAATGTCTACTAATGTAAATACAAACTGTGCTCTATATAGCCTGTATTTCTACTACACATATTATAGCATGAAAAAAAAATTTGCATCACTTAACAAAAATATTGTAACATTGTTGTATGCCACAAAACCATTTTAGAAAATGTACGCTATTTAACTGTATACAGTGTGCCAATCAAAAGATACACCATCAAATATTCATCACACATGTTCACGATATTTTGATAAGAATTGTGACTGATAAATATTTAATGAACAGTATATTTTCTAAATTTGGTTGGATAGGTCACACTTTAAGAAGGCAATGTAATACCATCAACAGACAAGCCCTAGACTGGAACTCACAAGAAAACAGAAAAAGTGGAAGACCCAAGATAACCTGGAAGAGGTCAATCGAGAAAGAGATAGAAGATAAAGGAAAAAGCTGGAGAGAAATAAAGCAAATGGCCCAGAATCGAGTACGGTGGAAGACATTTGTTGCGGCCCTACGCCCCTCGAGGAAATACAGACATTAATATATATATATATTTTCTAAAAATACAAAAACATAATAAATGTATAAATAATATTAAAGAGAACTCTAGGATTTTTCGAAATAAATTTCGATTTTTGCCCCAATTTCCTAGATCAAAATTTTTTTGTATTTTATAATTACGTATTTCGACTACAAAGTAGTCATCATCAGTATGATTTTGCTAATTGTAATTATTCTCCGAGGAAATGTTACTTGTTGCTAATTTGGTGACGGTCTGCACAATAAATGTAATTAGTCGGTGAGTCAATTGTTTAAATATCCTGTATATTCTGAATTCTTTGTCGAAACTGTTTATTTGACTTCCATGCTCCTATAGATGTATCAAAACATGAGTATATACCATTACTTGACATTTTTAGCCTGGGAGCAAAAAAATGAGTAAAATCTGTCGAAAAGTGGTTTCATGCTGGAACATTCTTAACACCTTCCTGTTAGGAACTTGTGGATAACTTGTGGTCAATCTTTGCTTGGTCTAATGAATAATATTTTAAGTGTCGTCTTGGTAACTATGCAGCTCATAGTTACATGACTGTATAGTTACATTTTTCTTTCTAAGGAATTTTGAGGAATTTTAACGAAGTTTTCTCATATTGGCATACTGTATTTATTAATTTAAATATGGGATAGTAAATGTTTTTCGTAACAAATTGTACTACAATTAAAGCAATGCCGTCCACAAAAGTATAGTTTTTCGAATGATACTCGTAACATTCGACCCGTTTTTTTGTTGTTAGTTTTTTTTATATATTTTATTGAACTAATTACAATCATTTTAAAATGAATTTATTTTTTTTTTTGTTTTACTAACGAAATAACATGAAACTAGAATATAGTTTAAAGTTCGTTTTTATACCATGCATATTGTATATAATTAAAAACTTTCTACTCTTAATCTATTTGTTATTTATCTCAAAAAATGGAATCTCAAATATGGGTTTGAGATTTAAAAACACAAGTTGACCTACAAATAACCTCGAAGGCCAAATAACCTCGAAGGCCAAGATCAAGACAATAATCACCGAACAAAACAACTTTTATCCGGGTGATTTTTTGAAGATAAGCCATTTTAGGGAAGTTCTAAGTATTGTCATGACCAGGGCTGTATTAGGCCATGTAGATGCCCCTGTAATGCAAGTATCGGTGCTCCTCTCTCCTTATGTAGGTAGATAGCAATTTAAACCTTATATCATAACCAAATTTCATACACGGCATCCTATTTTCCCCCAAAGTGACAATATTATCGTCATTTTAACGGTCTGCAGTGAGAAAACGGATATTATCTGCAGTGAGGAATACGGTGAGGAATACGGTGTGCATCACAATGGACCATTAGGTCCATTGTGATGGCTAATGATGTGAGTGGAGTGGAAGGAATTTTTGTGTATAGACTAGGAATTGGTAAGATATGCCGGCTGCAGCCGACTATGATAGGAACTATGCCGATATTCATCCGGATTTCGTGAAGAAAACTGCAGAAAACCTTCTCAAGCACAGTCGGTTACTTCGTCCTTGTCCATACGCCGACAGTTTAGTCAATTAACTGCCCCTTTTTCTTCCTAATAATTAACAAACTGCCGATGTTGGGATTCGAACCCATAACCTCTCAGTTTCCAAGTAGGCATACTGCGCAGACATAACGTCTTAGACCGCTCGGCCACTTAGACTGATGTCACCATGAAAGATGACTATAGTAATTTCTCTCTCCGAGAATTATTCATTGCAATCAAAGAGCTTAAAGCGTGTTAGCTTTCAAGACGAAGGCGGTTTATAAATTAACTGAAGCTGCGTTCAGTTAATTTATGCGGCGTTAAATTTAGCCAGGTTGTAACCTAATTGAAATTGAATTAGAGCCTCTTTGAGACGTGCAATTGTTTCTGTGAAATTGTTTGTCCTTTAAAAAAATAGACCTAAAACCTTTGTAAAACGAAAACGAGAGTATTAAAACTATAATTCTTCTCTTACTATTTATCTCACGAGTTGGGGGCCTCCTATTTTTCTCACGGGATGTATTTTTATCACGGGTTATGGGCCCCTATGCTGCGCCGCACCTACAGCCAGTCGCCTACATTGCCAATATGGATAATCTATTTTGTGTGACTAGAACTGATGATTATATGCTATTATGCGAAATAAGTTTTCTGGAAGTGGGGTTTCACTTAAAATATTTTCATAAAAATTAATTTTTATCCCTAAAACCTTCTACATACAGATTGTTGTCTGTATATATAGAGATTCTATGATATTCACACGAGAAGCTTATACGCCATTCAAAGTCAAAATACCATTTAACTTTGCACTAAATTTCCGATCCAATTTGTTTTTTTATAAGGTTTAGGATCACTTACTGAGCATAAAATCACAAAATGCTGACAGATCCAGGTGCCGCTTCAAGCGCCATCTTGAAAAAACGTTTTTGGCCAATATCTCGGAAACTATGCACTTTAGGGCAAAAGTTATAAAGATCATTATTGTAGAAAATAAAATTTCACATCTTTTGTTTCCAGTAAACTTTTTTGTTAAACTTACCGTTGACGATTTATGGCCCATTTAATGAACCTGTTTTTCTATCGCGGCCGATAACTTTTGAAATATTAGATTAATCAATAAAATGCATCAATCCATTTGTAAAGATCAGTTTATTCTCTACTTTTTTTTTCAAACTTTTTTTTCTAATGTCCATACTTTTGAGTTATAAGACGTTTAATGTTGGACTACCGGGCGTAAAGTTGAAAATTTCAAGATACGCATAGAATATAATGGTACAAATTCAACAAATAAATTAGAAAAAATATCCCGATTGTTTATGTAGTTAAAAATTAATAGTTCTGAGCTCGAAAAAATTCCGTTAGACCCTTTTTCCCATCCCCTCTTCTATTTAAGAAACTATTTTTAGAAATGGCAGGTTAATATATAGATATAATTCCTAACGCTAGACCTTTTCGTTCCTTCTTTTGTGTAGAGATATAAAAGAAACGGTTATCTGCTATAGAAAACAACCTTTGGGCTGCCGCGTCACCCGCCGAGCGTCGGCATTTCTACATTAAACGTCTTATAACTCAAAAAGTATGGATATTAGAAAAAAAAGTTTTGAACTAAAGTTGTAGAGAATAAACTGATCTTTACAAATGGACTGATGCATTTTATTGATTAATCTAATATTTCAAAAGTTATCGGCCACGATAGAAAAACAGGTTCATTAAATGGGCTATAAATCGTCAACGGTAAGTTTTACAAAGAAGTTTACTGGAAACAAAAGATGCGAAATTTTATTCTTTACAATAATGGTCTTCATATTTTTTGCCCTAAAGTGCATAGTTTCCGAGATATTGGCCAAAAACGTTTTTTCAAGATGGCGCTTGAAGCGGCATCTGGATCTGTCAGCATTTTGTGATTTTATGCTCAGTGAGTGATCCTAAACCTTATAAAAAAAAAAAATTGAATCGGAAATTTAGTGCAAAGTTGACCAAAAAAAACGTCTATTTTGACTGGCCTATTAAGATATTCGTTTATTTATTGAAGAAGAAAAAAACACCACTCATATGAAAGAAATATTTCTCATACGCATTACTTGTGATAAATTAAATTGTTGTAAATTCATTGCACCCTCATCGCAGCTTCAGCAGTTCAGTCAGTCACAGAGACAATGATAAATTCATTTTAATATTCAAGGGGATTTAAATGTACGAAAAATATACGTTTTAATATTTAAAGAAATTGAAGAGAAAAAAAAACACTTAGCACTTTGTATTTTTTGTATAATTAAGCCCATGTTTATGGTACTGTAAGAGTCCTCTCAAAGGTATTTCCAAACTATTATTAGGTTGTCAAGAATTTCATGAAATTCACAATATTAGTAAAATGAATCCTCAGAAATCGGCTGAATTTTTTTGAGAATTTATCACCATGGCGTTTTTGAGAAAATCGTTATGTAAGTTGGAGAAATTTAACATGCATCTTCATAAACATGGTGAAATAAAATGCACAATTCCGACTGTTTTTACTTCAAGCTTTTGCAATATAGTCAGTCGGTTGTTCTGTAATTCGACACATACTTTCCTTAATTCCTTAGAAATATTTTTCCTTAAAACTTTGGGTGAATGCCCATCGGGTTGTTAAGTTTTTTGATAAAATATGCGTAAAAATGTGCATTTTTTTCATATTCGCAACAGAAGGTTATTTTTTATGGTTCAGTTGGCATCTTGAGTACCGGCGCTCTGTTTGAAAGTCGTTTGAAATTATAGACTAGTGTATGTATGATGACTAGTATATGTATGATATGTTATGTGACGAATGGGAACACTGACGACAACGGACAGCTGTTTTCAACAACGCGCAGGTGTACCAACATATTTTTTTTACACATATAATTTTTTATATAGTTCTTATGGCGCGGGTACCTGATCAGCTGATATAGTTTGGAAATACCTTAATATACGCGTACATACATCACCAAAAGTCGAGCTGAAATTTAATAATTTCATAATTAATTTGTGCGTTATTTATTCGAATTTCGGATAAATGTTTCGAATAAAAGTTGATAGTATAGATATTATAATGAACAGCGTTTACCCGAAGCATTTTTTCGAAAACCGAATAAATAAAGCACGAATCAATTATAAAATTTTTTAATTTTAGCTCGATATTGGACGTTGACCGTACATTATAGGCACATCAAGTATCACTGGCTACCACCCTTTAAATTTCGTACTTTGATCAATCACTTGTTTTGAACAGTATTTGGACTTTTACGGTAACACATAAGCGTGAACGTAATTAAAATGTGCGTTGTAGAGAAAAAAAATGATTAAAACGAAAAATAATGCAAAAAGTTTTTATTAAAAAGTTTTTACCTTTTTTTTTTGAAAGTTTTTTTATTACATCTGATTTACAATTTTACACCTTAGATCGAGCATATTTGTTTGTTGGGTATCATTGATTAAGAATGAAGAAATTCAAGGATGAGTATCAAAGAATACGATTTATCAAAATAAAAAAACGGGTCTCAAAATAACGCAAAAACTATGGTTACGGGTTTCATTTACGGTTTTACACTAAAGTAGTTAGGCGATAGTATTAAACTTAAGTTTTAAGTGTCACAGCTTTCGCTATCTCCGTTCTTGAGTTCTTGAGATATCTTGTTCAGAGACACACATATATGCAAACATACACTGATAGAAGGAATTTCTATCCTTAAGAAAATATATTTTCTTCAAAATATTTGCATCAATAAAGAAACCCTTGTTTTCATTCAAAACTACACAGTCGAACCAAAAACATGTGAAGAAACTAAAATTCTTGAACGGTATTTAAATTTTTTTAAATAGAGTTCGTTAGTCTTGGCATAAGAGAGTCTATCTTTGCTAAATACTCTTGTGATTCTTTAGTCAAATTAATGAAATTCTTGTAAAAAAAATTATTTTTCTTATTAAAAATAAATAAAAAACTCAAGAAGAGAAAGTTTATGCAGCTTCTTTAACTGAAGTATAAATATTTACCTGAAATATATTTTACTGAAGTATATCATTACTTCTGTAAAAAGTGTCATTTGTTTAGATTAAACAAATGTTTATTTTGGTCCGAAATTTTAGCATCTTGGTCCAGAAGAAATCATCATTTCAGTTTAAGAATTTCGTGATTCTTGAGTCAAGAGTCATGTTTATCTTTAGTTAAGACAATTTTCTCAAGTCAAAACTATAGAAGCCAAGATAATTATTTTCTTAGACTAAATATATTTTATCTTCCCTATATATGAGAGTCAAAAATTCTTGGTTTACAAAAATTTTTCTTACTGCAAGGAATGAATTACTTCTATCAGTGTACACATACACAGAACCATCAATAGCCAATAAGGGAGTTATTGGTATCAGGAACTCTCAGGAGATTCGGTAAAATCTCAATATCGTTTTTAATCAATCTCTCTATATTCTACATATAGCCGAATAGCTGATATAACATCTTTAAGGAATGTATTTTAGGCACTTTGAAATCATTAAAAAACTACTATTTCAATGTTAGTGAATCTGGAATGCCGAGGGCTTTTATAATATTTTGCAAAATATTTACCCTTAAAACTCGGCCTTACGCACTACCGTACTCTAGATTCCAAATATATTCTTTAGGCACTTTTTGTTTTAGAAATATTCGAAATATACCGAATTTTTTTTTAAAATATACAAAAAAGTATGCTTTAGGCAATCTGAAATTTCTTCTTATATATTAGCGCTCCGGCTAATATTTAGAGGTAACAAAATGGAATATGATACATAGATATAATTGGATAAATCTTAGTCTGTTTATATTTTCTTCCAACCGAATAAAAATTTAACTTTAGATAAATATATAAAAAATTAAATTAAATATTTACAAAGAATTGATGTATAAACGAATTGTATATATAAAACATATTTTTTTATTAAAAACACGTAAATATTTCAAGATATGAATGAAGCTTATCCATTTTAGGTTCCGTATTCTTCATAGGATCTCTTAATCTTTATGTTTAATCCTAATTCAAATTATATTTACAATCCAATTTTCTAATTCTAAAAACCTCAGTTCAGGTAATTTGAGCGAAAACTATGATAACACGTTTTATGGTTTTCAGGATATCATTTACTCGACAATGCTAAACTTGAAGAGTAATTATTTGCCAAAAAATTACACTTCAGATGTTTTTTTTCATTACAGCTTTTTCAACCCTACTTTCCTCGAAATCGATAGAAAGAATTTATCAATGTCTTGAAATATGTAGATTGGATGTTTAAACCAACGTGATTTTTGTAATATTTGGATCAAAATTACTCTAGAAAATGAAGTTCATGAAAATCGGAAACAAAAAGTTTTTGCTTATTTTTTGCAATTTTTCGAAGGTGACTTACATGAAAAAACTGTAAAAATTCGAGACAAATTTTTTTACACCAATTTCAATAAAAATCTCCTTTTAGGCTAACTAGAACACTGCGAAAACGATAGCGTTGATAAAAATACGATCTGATTTCTGACTTTCAAGAAATCGAGTTCTCAATTCTTATAGCTTTGAATTTGAGCACTGTGAGGGTAATATGATGAAAATCATTATTCGGATCGTATTTTTATCAACGCTATCGTTTTCGCTGTATTAAAATTAGTCGAAATCGAGATTTTTGTTACAATTGGGGTCAAAAAATATGTATCGATCTTTTCCGATTTTTTAAGATACACCCCTTCAAAAAATTTCAAAAATGAGCAAAAATTTTTTGTTCCCGATTTAAATGAAAATCATTTTCTAAGGTAATTTTGATACAAACATTACGAAAATTTATTTAATTTTAACGTTCGATCCACGGGTTTCAAGGTTTGCCTATAATTTATAAACCATTAATCTGATATCGCAACAAATTTCTGTATTATTACAATTTATGGACGCATGGATTGGTTCGAATCTAATATAAAAATTAAAAAAGGGCCCTACTTATATTAGGAACCGAATTTAAATAAGTTTTTCTTAAATTGTGTTTTGATTTTATATGATAAAACAAGCACCGTTTAACAGTACTACACTAATTTTTGAAACGGAATACTAAACTCGTGGAATGATAACTGTTTAATAAGTGTTTAAAAGAAAAATTAATAATATAAAAATATTAAATCTAAATTAATAATAACTGAATAAATTTGCAAATTTTCATAATTTTTTTTTGTTTGTTACACGGGGCAATTTATTTAACAAAATATAATGATTTCACATATTGAAAACCGATTTGTTGAAAATTGTTGCAAAAATCAATAGACGGACAAAACCCAAATGAGCTTTTTAGTAACAGAAAACAAAAATGAATTTATATAAAAATCCGAGATACTCAGAACTAATTTGAAGGTAATTTTCGATAAAAGATTTCAAAAACTTTATCTCGGTATGTTGTCAACCTTAAAAGAAGTGCTTGAAATTTTATATAGTATTTAGTCTTCGGGTATAACCACACCTAATCATGACGTTAGTTAGCTGGAAAACATTTATCTGAAAATAGTAAAAAATAAAAAATTCGTAGGAGCTGCGTAGACTAAACAAATTTAGAGAGAAAAATTATAAATTGCAAATATTATGGACATTTGAAGAAGTTTTTTCATCGATACATCCACAATAGCTGAATTTTCTTATGAACAAAAGCTCGCTGAAAAATTTTTTATAACTTAGTATTTAATTTGCAGGTACATTAAAGACACATGAACTAAAAACGCATTCCTAGTATTTGAGGTTCAAATATCTACAGTCTAAATTCTGAAACGTACAGTGTGTTCGTCGAATACAGGTCCTGACAACTTTTATAATTGACAATGTATCGAGAAAAACTTGCGTCACTATTTATGAAAACATTACCTCTTGTCACCTTGGATTAAAAACATTGTCATTTTAATCCATAGTTATTATCAAAACCTATAACAAGTGAAAATAACAACTAACTGAGTTAATTGTCTAAATACTCGGTATATACTGAGTTTAGGAAAAAAGTATCAAACAAAAGTTGTTTATTTAAAAAAAGACATTTTTGTGCTTAAAATTTTTTCCTATATCTTACGTTTTCAAGGATGCACATTTTCCACCCTGCCCGGGAAAATTTTGAGCACAAATTAAAAGAAATATATTGAGTTTATGAAAAGTTTCAAACAAAAGTTGTTTATATCTAAAAAACCAGCACTTTATGTCCAAACATTTTTTTTCTCATCTCATACGGTTTCTGAGATACATATTTTCTCCCTCTGGCAGGGGGGTGTCCGATGCAATTTTACCCGTTCATACAATTGATCATCCTTTTTATCTATAAAACACACACATACAATTTCAGCTCGTTGTCTGTTTTCGTTTTTTGAGTTATCATGTTGACGACTAGAGAGAGCACCCGTTACAAAGTCAGAAGTAAACTTAATATACGCCAATATGAATATGAATTCTGAGACGAAATTTTATCTCTTAATCATTTTTTAATCAGACGTACAGGTAATTAGTTAATAATTAAAATAAGTAGCCAATCAGAGGCGCCCAATAGCGTGTGTAAGTGAGTGTTTGTTAGTATGTTAGTGGGGAATGCATGTACGTGTGTGTGTCTGTCGTAACCCAGTGCGTGCCTCTAATTGGTTACGTATTTTAATTAATAACTATTAAAAAAAATAGTTACCTGAACGTCTGATTAAAAAATGGTAAAGGGCTTTTCGTCTCAGAATTCAATTTTCTATCCATACCTTCAGTCGTGTCCGGTATATATATATATATATATATATATATATATATATATATATATATATATATATATATATATATATATATATATATTATTATATTATATATATATATATATATATATATATATATATATATATATATATATATATATATATTATATGTATATTATTTATATCGGGTTTCTATATAAATAATGACTTTAAGGTTATAGAAATTATTCTCCGTGTAAAATTTAAAAAATTGTATTTCAAATTTAATATTATTCTTGTTAATAAATACGTAGGTACCTATAGCAAACTCAATTAGTTGGTCCTTGGCGCAGGAAATGGCAGAAAAATGAAAATGAGTGGGGGGTTTTATTTAATGTCCAATAATAATTAATGCGTCCTTAAACCAATAATAATCTGTAAAATAAAGTTTTTTACGAAAAAGAACGGTCCTTGAATTTTATTGCATTTTTTAAAAAGAATAAACATCATTTTATAATTTTTAGGAAAAGGATAAAATATTTATGATTCGTTTTACAAATTATATTTAAAAAAGGAATTGTACAAAAAGAAAGACATATTGATACATATGTAATATTGTTTATTCTCTTTGTTATTTAAAAAATATTTCCAACATCATAAAAATACACACATCTACGACAATCCAGTGACCAAAAAACGTATTGTTACTGTATTTTTTAATTTTAAAGGTTTAATGATCGATCTAGCTAATTTAATTTTTAGTAAATATTTTTTATTGTGGGTCCTGAAAGTGGTAAATTTTAACAATATGCATAATATAGCCCACAGAAATGCTCGTATTAATATGACTAACTAAGAACTAAAATGAAAATGAAAACATTTGTGAAGTGGAAAGAAACCTTATTATACAGTGGTTGAACTAGGTACTTATTTCTGAATAATATTTCGGCGTCTTAAAAAGGAATTGAACATATCCAGTAATAAAACAAATTTGGGTTTTACCATTTCTTGTGTAAAATATGTGTACAATAAACATATTGTTATTATAATACAAAGAAAGGGGTTGATATTAGTTAGTAGATATAATTTTGAATCAAAAGAACTATTAATATCACTATATTTAATCTTTAATGTAGTAAAGTAAAGTATATAAAATATTTAACAATCAAACCAATAAGTGTTTTTATTTCACAACAGTAATAATTACCAAACATCCTGGAAATTCCAATAATAGTTTATTACAATTTTCACTATTATCTTGACTTGGGTCCTTGGTTTCACTATTACCTGGAATTGGGTCCACTATTGAAGTTTCACAGGATGATTCGCCGTATTCGTGATTAACTGTAGATATTGTTTCCTCATTATCAGAAGTGCTTTCATCATTATTATAGGTGTACTGTACTATACTGTACTATACTGTACTATACTGTACTATATGGCAATATTGTTGGTACTGTAGTAAAATAATAGAAATCAAACTTCACTACACTCTAGAGATACTCACTCACAAATAAAATGTGATAATCGATCATTTGCTGCAATTAAAATTTTAAGATTACCTATTATATGGATAAGAAGCGAATAACATATAGTTTATAGGCAAATCCAACACAAAATACTTATACTGTAATATTAAAAATACCAAACATACTCGTTTGAGAGTCACTGTTTGTAATAAGTCTATATGTTATGAATGGGAAGTACTTCATAATTTTTGAAAGGCAGGCTTATAATTATATTGCTCCTGACCTTACCTCAAAACACATATAGACTGGTCTGCGCAGTAAAAGACGAATTTTGACGGTCCAAGAAAGAAGAAACCAACTATACATACAAACTGATTATTATTAATCCATATAATATTCATTCTCTTGGCATACATCCAACAAAAATATTGTTACACAATACATTTTCAATCTGTTACTTCCGTTCTTTAAAATATAAATACACATCAATAAGGAAATTAAAATTTAATTCTTTTCATAAAATGGCTTACTTGCTACGGTATAAACAAACGTCCTGTTTTCTTTTTATATGTTTTGTTTTGTTTTCTTGTTTAAATTCTGTTTCCAAACGGATGTTTATAATTAAAAATATTAACCCGACTTCAAAAAAGGAGGATGGTTCTCAATTCGTCTGTATTTTTTTTTTTTTTTATTAGGGATTACATTTTTATACCCCCGGTATATAATATAATTAAGTTTAGTTCCATTTTTGTAACAGTTGAAAATATTGATCGTAGAAAAAACATGTTGGTATAGATGTTCATAAAATGATTTAATTAGTACATATCCGCAAATGTGTCTGTCCATCTGTCCGTCAGTCTGTCCGTCAACACGATAACTGAAATTTTGTATGTGTGTTCTAGAGCTAAAAACTAAGGTCCAGTTCGTGGACGGGCATAAAAGCAGACCAGGTTTGCGCAAAATGGACATAACTGTCTATCTTTGAAACCGTAAGAGATCGTGACAAAAATTTAAAGACAAAAAATGTTCCTTTTTAAAAATAAACAACTTATGTTAAAAACTTGTTTGCATAAATTCAGTATATACAGGGTATTTAAGCAATTAACTCAGTTATTTGTTATTTTCACTTGTTTAACACAACTGTGATAATAATGTTTTATAAGATTAATTTCCATGGACTAGGAAGCCCCTTTGTATGTTTGTTTCAGATACGCTAAAACTTCCTTCATTAAAATCAAATAAACGTAGGAGCTACGTAGATTAAGCTAATTAAAATATTTTTAAATAAATATTTTTGCAAATATTAAAGTTAAAATTTAGATAAATATTTACAACTTTACTAATATTGTAGTTTTCCATTTTACCAATATTAAGAGATATATCCCAAACTGTAATCCGCACAGGTCTAATGTCGAATTGCAATACTTTTTAGACCCCAAGATATATCTATCTATCTATATTTATAAACAGTTGCTCTAGATTTAGTTTGTTTATTGTTTATTGGCGGCGCTACATCTTAAAAAGTTTCGCGTATAACGCGAAAAACTGATAAAAACTTCTCAAAAACATGTGTATTTTAAAAATTGTTTAAAGAGTATGGTTTTTGTAAATTTCAATTGAATTGGAAAATAAGCGATTTTTTTTTTCTGTTTGATTTATTTATTAAGAAGTCATTTTGTATGATTTATTATCACTAATAATAAAAAAAGAACTCTATAATAAGTCTTAACTGTTTATAAAACAAACAAATCACTTCTTTATGATTGTATTAAGCGATACATCATCTATCTCTTTAAGTGGTATGTATGTATGTATGTATGTATGTATATACATGGCCGCAATTTGATTTTTATCGTTATCATCAATTTAACAACATACCATGTATCTCAAAATTTTGGTTTGATATTGCTTTAAGTGAATCAAATGTAAAGATTATTAAAATAATCAAAGAGAACTCTAGGTTTTTTTGAAATTAAAGTTGATTAAAGTCGAATTAGCAACAAGCAACATATCTCTGAATCCATATCCCAGATATAGTAACGATTAGCTAATTCATACTGAAGATGACTACATTGTAGTCGAAATACATATTTATAAAATACAAATAATTGTTCTAGGAATTGGGGCAAAATTTGAAATTTAATTTGAATCAAATTTATATATTCTAAAAAATAATTCGTCACGTAGGAGCTACGTATACTAAGCTAATTTTTTCAGAAGTAATAATCATAACGAACTTAAGAAAGCAGTGCAAAACATCTTATATTAAATATAAGTATAAAAACTTTAAATTTGTAAATATTTCTGTTAATATTAGAGTTACAGAAAATATAATCAGATGATAAATTGTAGAAAAATATATTTTCTACAACTTTACTTATTATAAATTTTAAGATTTAACTAATATTAGAAGAGATATTTCACATTTTATGTTTCCTCCTTTCTCCTGAATCGATTTTGCCCATATACGAACTTGATTATACAAGACGATGAAAATCAACTTTCTAAATATGTTTACAAGCTTACTTATTCGTTAGTCAAAGTGAAGCAAATATCAGTGCTTTAAAATGAAGCTTATTACGGGGTGCTTCCGTGAATATACCAATTTGGATTGTTTGGATTGTATACGAATTGTTGTAGAGATTGAAACGAGAGCCTTTGTCCCAAGAGAGACTCTCAAGATAAAGCAAAATGTTATGTTAGTAAAATGTATGTTTCATGTTCTCTTATTTCAAAGTTCCAGGGAGTTTTCTTAAAACTTTTTGAACTTTCTGTACATATATTCAATCAAAATCAAAACCTCTGACCTATGATGACTCATAGTTCGTGTAATGTATAAACATTCAGTATGTGTTCCTTTTTCCTTTCAAAAAGACACGACTATTAATTAATTTTCAAAAATACATATTTTTCACCTCCATATACAAAAATAGTGTGAATATAAAAATTTTTGTATTCGATATCGAAAATCAAAGATGTGTTTTAAACCAATATGTCAACAAATGATAATTAATGAGAACTCTAGGTTTTTGAAATAACATTTCAAATTCGCCCCTTTACCTAGATCAATTTTTTTGTATTATAAATACGTATTTCGGTTACAAAGTAGTCATCATCAGTATAAATTAGCTTAGTCGTAATTTACTCTTTGACAATTAGAAATGGATGGAAAGTTGAGATCAATAGTCAAAAATATAAATAAATAAAAAATTAACTAAATTAAATTAAAATATTATAAATTTTAAATTTAAAAATATAATAAATTTATTGAAATTACTCTTGTTAAAATTTCTTCCATTCAAGTTTATTCCTGTTAACCTTACTCTTGTTAAAATTACTCTTATATTGTCTCAGGATATGTTACTCGTTGCTAACTTGGTGACAGTTTCACCCTAACACAATATGTCGACTTAAAAACACGTATTGGAACCAAATATCTCAATAGTTATATAATTTTTTCTCGAAGAATACTTTTTATTTTTTAAAACAGCAATAGAAAATATTATATAATTTTCTTTTATTTTCTTTTCTTTTATTTTTCTTTTTAATATTTAATAATTTTTCACCAATCTGTAAATGGAACAATTTTAACCAAATATAAAAATTTCAAAGCCACTTTTTACTACTCAAAATTTATATCTAGAGTATTATAACATATTGTTGAAATGTAGCCTGACTAAAGCCGCCATCTTGGAATATGACGCCATGGGTAACTTTACCAATTTATACATGGCTGGTATTCTCTACCTCTGTATATAGAGGTCAGATATTCTTCAAACCAAAGTTTTATGACTGCAAGACATAAATATTATTCTTATCCAAAGATATTTTTTAAGTATCTAAAAGATATTTTTTGTGGACACGTAGAAAATGTCTTTACAGACATTTTAATTTTCAACACGAATATTATTTTAGTATAAAATTAATGAAATAAAAATTTTTATATTTATTTAGTTTTAAATAGAAAATATGTCATGTTGTTTAGTACTTTTAGTATTTTATAATAAATTAGAACTTTACTATTATAAAATCAATGAACTGATTTATTTTTGGACTCACTATTTATGAGTCTAACTATATTTATGAGTGTTTTTATTAAGTCAAAACTGTATGGTTTTTAAAAACTGTCTACCACTCTTCATTTGAAGCTTGAATTCTTTTTTAATTAATTAACTAAAGAAAATAGTTTTTTTTTCAATTGAGAAATATATGGACAAAATTTGGTAATAGCAGTGAATTTATTTCTGACAATGTTTATTTTTAGTTAACAGAAATATTGTGAATTGTGAATTTCCAACGGAATTATCTTCATTTTTCATCGAAACATGGCTAAAAGTCCATAATGAAATCCCAAAAATCAGTTTTTCTCAAATATCTCGTAAAATAATGGTTTTACGTTAACAGAGGTCATTATTAAATGTATTTCTTAGCTAATTCTACATAAAAAAAATCTTAGACACAATTCACATAGGACTAATAGCTCTCTAGATACGGCTGAGAAACGTTTTTCGTAACGATGCAATTTGAGTTTTAAATGTGGGACAATGTGTCGTGAATCTAGGTCTTTTTCGTTCATAGAGGTCAGTATCAAAGTTGCTCCTTAGTTAATTTTGTAAGAAAAAGGTCCCTTACAATATTTACGCAGGCCCAATTGTCCTCGATATATATAGTAGAGTCAAATTAGGATTTTTCAGACAGGTTACTTAGAACCGCATTTTTTTTTTAAATCGATTCATCTTGACGTCCTGAATAAGACCCTAGATATTCCAGTCAAATACTATTTGACTGGAAATATTCGATTCATTTCTGGAAATAATCAGATTTCATGTACATTTTTTCAAATTTTGGTAATTTTTTTATAAAAAAAAATAAATGATTATCAGTTTTTAATTATAATCAAGTTCTAAAGACATTTTCGCAATGTTCTTTTCCAAATGAAGTAATCAAGATCATTTAAACGTTGAACCTACACGTAGGTTCAAGACCCCAAAAGTTGTAAGGGTAGACAAATATTGTTGTAAAAGATTCATCAAAATTCAATTCTCACAAACAACTTTGAAGAAACTATTAGATACCACTTTGTTCCTTAAAAAACATATTTCAATGTATATAAAATTAAAGAAAATATATTTATATAGCAGCCAAATTTATGTTTATACAAACAGATGCAAGAAACTATCAAAGTAATTAATAAGCACACAAACAAACACACATCAGTAGTAATATTAAATAGATATTTTATAGACATTGAACTGAAAATGAAGTACAATATTCTCCATCCATTCCGCTAACTTTCTTGTATACATGTAAAGTAAAATAAATCACTCAACTTGAATGATAATTCACATATATAATAATTATAATTATTATTACTAGTTTAAACATGTACAGCAATCATACAAATATTATTAGACACATTAGTAGTAGAACGGCACATCTCTAAACAGATATATAACAAGAAATATTACAAATTAGGGAATCCAACAATACTTCACTGTTGCGAAATTTGAGAATATAATTTCAACATCTAATTATAATTGCCATAGCAGTCGAATTGTAAAATAAATAACACTGTAAAAATAACATCCAGTAAATGCATCACTATTGCTAAATTTGATAATTATATACAAGGATATTTCAGAACTGCAAAAGATATTTTTTACAGCAGTCGAAATGTAAAATAAATAACACTGTTAAAATAACGGCACTATTTATTGCATTTTATTCAAACTGCCTTTCTAAACACTTCTAGAACCAATAACAACAAATTGCAAAATTTTGAGCGAAACCGATCGAGTAATTTTTCTATTTCTATATCGAGCCATTTTGATACGAAATTTGCAACAGCGTATATTTGAGTAATCTAGGACACAAATACATTTATTTCTAACGAAAAAGTGGCTTTTTTGTAGCTATTTCTTACAATCAGAAATAATATATTTAATGCCTGTCTTTATTTCTCTTTACAAGTAAATGTACACTCCCGCTCAAAAAAAATGAACAGACCTGTACCGAATCAGTCTCTCACAATTTTGATTATTCTTGTAGTTAATGTTTTTGTTTACATAAATTGTTTACATAAATAAAAAATATATAACTTCATTTTCTTTTTTCACATTTAAAAAATATACTACTTATCTTTGTTTATAAATAAATAATATACAGAGAGTTACAAAAGTGAGGAGTTTTATAAAATGTAAGAAAATTAATATTTCAGGTCTGTTCTTTTTTTTTTTGAACGGGAGTGTATATCTGTCTTAGTCTCATATACACAATGTTGCAAATTTTGTATCTCAATGGTTAATCTTGACGATGGGAGCCTGTACGCATACAATATACAATTGAGTTTCGTAAACTTAATTTTATATGTAGAAAATATTCATAGTGTTTGATACGATCCTTCCTGTATAATAATATTTTTATGAATGCTGTATACAATATAGGCTTCATTCGAGTTAGACGAATGAACGACACACATTAATTGTGTTATAAATGTTGATAATATTGATTAAATTGATTGACAACCTAAACACTGTTAAGTATCCCTACTCGATGAATGAATTACACTGTAAAAGTCTACACTTACGTATATGATTAATATTATATATATATATATATATTTAATATTAATATATATATATTATTTAATTAATTTCATTCAATTCGATTCAATGATCATTATCAAAGTGAAAATTATTTACTTAATTAAAAATGACTGTGAAAATATTATTATTAATAATAATTAATAATAATTTTAATTAACTCTATGGATAATAATATTTAGAAAGTGTTTGTTTGTTTATTGATGACAAAATTATTAATTGATTTTATTGGTTAAGAAGCTTGCTAGTAACTTAATATTTTCATAAATAGATGCCTTCATAGGCATCGATAGAAGGTAAAAACTCTAGCTCAAAAGTTTTTAATACTTCCCTCACCAGTAAACTAAGATTCTGTAACAAAATAAGCGTAGCGACAAGTACGTGAATATCTCACATATACCCGACTAGCAGCGGTCGGCACCAGTCCAAGTGGCCGAGCAGTCTAAGGCGTTATGTCTGCGCAGTATGTCTACTTAGAAACTGGGAGGTTATGGGTTCGAATCCTGACATCGGCACCAGTCCAAGTGGCCGAGCGGTCTAAGGCGTTATGTCTGCGCAGTATGCATACTTAGAAACTGGGAGGTTATGGGTTCGAATCCTGACATCGGCAGTTTGTCAACTATTATGAAAAAAAAGGGTCGGTTATTTGACTAAACTGTCGGCATATGGACAAGATCGATGTAACCAGCTCTGCTGGAGAAGGTTTTCTGCAGTTTCCTTCACGAACTCCAGATGAATATCGGCATAGTTCCTATCATAGTCGGCTGCAGCCGCATACCCTACCAATTCCTAGTCTATACACAAAAATTCCTTCCTCTCCACTCACATCCTCACATCCTTAGGCATCACAATGGACCTCATGGTCGAAGTGTAGCCCGTCCAGGGCAGTCTCTACAATCTATCTCTATATCTATCTCTAGCAGCAGTCGGCATGTCGAACCGATTCGACCATCCCCACATTTTGTCAATTTTTCTTCAGTCGCTTAGAAACCGGATGCGTTCCGGATCCAATGTTCTTTGTGAGGAGTTTAGAAAACTTTAAGATAAATTTTTAACTTTTTTCGTTCGAGAGTTGCAAGTTTCGACAATCTTCTCCCACGAATTGAATATACTATTCATTGCCAGAGCACATCAGGGAATGTATCCCGCCTACACAAATGTAGCACTGGAAGAAGGCAATGAGACAATGAGTATGTTTGTACAGACTAGTGTACAAACATACCGGTGTCAGATAAATTTGAAGCGGTCCATTTGTTTAAACTTCCTACAATGACCCGGCTAGCCTCAAATGACACGATAGTCGCCCACAGCACTGGGAGTTGTCGGTGTTCTAGGAGCGGTTGTCCGAGTATAGTCTGCCAGTTAAACGACTCCGACACGACGTCGGCCTAATGTGAAATATCTCCCTTCCTAATCTGAAGTACCCTTGTGTCGTGTACCCAATGTCGTTTACACTATTGTCGGGTAGATGGGAAATAAGCCTAAATCAATTTATCTCTAAAAGACTTTTCTGGATGGTATTATATCTACTAACACTAACACGACCCTTGCCAAAGTAACATTTAATAAATTAAAAAAAGTACTTTTCAATAAATCAGTGACATTAGACATTAAACATAAACTTTTAATGACTTGTGTGTGGTCGGTTCTAACATACGGATGTGAAACTTGGACTATATGCGATAGTATAGCTAAAACAATCGAAGCCTGTGAAGTGTGATTTTGGAGAAGAATCTTCAAAATTAGTTGGAAAGATTTTGTTTCAAACGATAAAGTGTGGAAAGAGGCAGGAATAGATAAATGCGTAATAAAATGGATTCGAAAGAGGCAACTGGAATTTCTTGGTCACATCATCCGAATACAAAAGCTACCATACACCTTTCTTTAACAGGGAAAATGGTTGGAAAAAGAGGAAGAGGTCGAAAAAGAATAAAATTTTTGAACAGCATTTTGCCAATTATAAAACTTCAAGACCACACCACCACCACCACAGATCTTATTCATAAAGCCCAGGACAGAGCATCCTGGAAAAGCATAGTTGTCAAAGTCTGGAATCAGACACAATATTATTATTATTATTATTAACACTAACACGATGCCACTCTGTACAATATTTAATTTATAAATATATATAATATTACCAGGAGAATAAATCCTTTGAATTTTGGAATGACAACTTTGAAGGCTAAGACTTATAGTTTATGGCACTTTACATATTATAATAATACATATTATATATATATATATATATATATATATATATATATATATATAGAACAAGAAGGTATCATCTGTTATAAAATATAATGGCCCTATATAAGCTATTCTAGATATATTTCTAGAACCAACACACAATAAGATACTACAGTAACAAAGTAAAGAGAGTTAAAAAGAGGAGGAAATTTATTATTATTATATGAAGAGAATAAAACTTATTATTAATTACATTCACCCAAATACATGGTGTCAGCAAATAGTCGTCAGTTACATTGTCACTCTAGATATATTGAATGAAATGGTCTGTCATTCCATGTGGTTTACTGCCTCATATTGTTTTAAAGCACAGTTGTCTATTCTAAACATAGATCGCTTATTGTTTGTTGCCGTCATTAAACATTCTATACAGATTGTATTTTATAATAGATCCGATCTAGATACAATGTATAGTAAATCTATCACTGTATATGCACAGTATACCATGATATAATGTACTTTGTTACACCCAAACTGCACTCTACTGGCAGTGGAGCTAATACATCCCCACCAAAGACTGATCAAAGACAGTGCATCCTCCATACATGTTAAATACACCTGCGGAAACCTGCAGGGTGTGAGATATAGAATGTTTGGGTCCGAAACCATCAATCCTGGGAGCAATCCCGGGGGAGAAGTTGTGGGCCTTCTGTGTGGTATCAGGCCTTAACAGAATACTATAGCTTCATCTGCTTAGAATAGCGCCTTTTACCCGGAGACTTCTTGCCTTCGGGGACAGGTTGTCTCAAGGAGGGCACAGAAGACCCCTTGGTCTAGATGCTAGGGACCCACTTGCGGTACCCCTCTTTCTAATTATTAAGACAGTACATAGCATAACAAATGTCTGTGATGAGAACATATCCACCCCGCCACCGATTTTAAAGCAATTAAAGTGTAACGAAGTACACCATATCATAGTACACTGCATATAGACAGCAATAGATACACTATATATTGTTTCCAAATTGGGTCTATTTTAAAATACAAACTGTATATCATCATTGAACATTAGGTATAAACCTAAATGATCTAGCTTAAAAAAGCCAATCAAACTAATATATTTTTGGGTAGCGTATCTACAATTGAAGAATTCTTATTGATCCTGTTGAAGTATAAGGGTAAGCCCTCCACATGTTAAACCAACACCTAAAACCTCATGTGTTGCAGTATAGAGTGCTAAAACCATTACATATCTCTCCCTGCCCTACCATCGGAAAAGAAAAAGGTAGAACCATTTTCACTAACTTAAAATTTTATTAAATTACTAAAACATTTCGTAAAAATATTTTTATTTTTGACTATAGTTTCGGAAAGACAGTCCCTTCTTCAGAGAAACTAATAATATTACGAGTAATAATAATAAAAATGAAATTATTAATTTCTCTGAAGAAGGTCATCTGTGTTTCCGAAACTATAATGCTTGTCTAAAGTTTATTCTAATCTGAAACGGATTTTACACGTTCATTCTGCCATTAGATCAGTCCCTGTCTTGGTCAAGGTCATCGTTAGATAAATCGTCGTTGGCGTTTATAAGTCTAAGTTTTCTACAGTTTCTAAAATAAGACCATGGGTATTCCACGCTTGATCTGGCATCAGAACAGTCCATGGTCTTGATTATTACTAGATTTCTGGTAAAATGATGACCTGAGTGCAGAGTTAAAATTAAATTATACAGAAGAACTTTTGTGTAAGTGTAAGCATCATTAAAATATTTAAAAATTCATTAATCTAGATCAAGCGTCGGCAGACTTTTTTGACAGCGGGTCAAAATCGACCAAAATGTGAGTTTTAAGATCAGATTTTTTCAAGTCAGTCTTCTTAATACGTCAGTTTAACCAAGTCTGGCTTCTAGCTAGTCGTCTTAAGACGATTTCATCTGAATTTTTGGTAGATAAGCTACTCTATTTATTTAAAATAAATTTCATATGACAAAATATTTGGGTTAAATCACTCGGTGAACCCCAGATCATAGGTTACCGTCTCCTTGTCTAGTTCATCAATTCATCAATTCATCAATTAACGTATTACACGATCAAACACCAGTCTGACTATACAGTCTGTTTTCAAAAGCATTTCTAATAGGGAATCAATGTTAAATAAATAAATAAAATATTTACTATAAAGCCATGCATACATACACATACTTGTGGTATGATATTTGATTGATGTCATACAAGAGTGGGGATTTAGTGATGCTCACTTAATTTATAATATTATTATTCATTACATATGCACACACATACTACTAACTACAGAGTACCCCCACTATTTTTATTTCTTTATGAAGCGTTGTGTAGTTTCTATAGTAAAGTATGTTTAACATTGATTCTCTATAAGCAAACCATTCCAAAATAGACGGTATACATAAACTGAACTGATGGGAAAGTAAGATTTGACACCTATTATCTACATTGCCATATAATAGGACAAGTCACACTAGCAGCAATCTAGATCATAGAATAAACATCTATGTTTCAAAGACTTATACACATATATAATCCTAAAAGAATGACACCAACAATATTCTTACAACATTGTTTTAACTTATTGTATTGTTATATACATAAAATGTCGAATAAAAACAATAGTCCCGCATATCATTCCTCTCATAAAAACCGAAGCAGAATATTGGGTACACTACTTGCTTGCTTTTGGTATATGGCGATATATTTATTAAAAATAGTCGTATGAAAAATAATATTAGCTATAAAAAAAAATAAGAAGAAAATAAAGAAAAAACTGCTGTTGTTGTTGTTATAGCTATGTACATAAAAATAAATAGCTAAACAGCATTTATTGTTAACTGGTGTAGAGTTTTATTGTTGCACAACGTTTAGTTATATAAATGGTAATAATGTATTCGTTTTACCTGGATAATTCCCTTAAAATGGCAACACAGTTTGAATAAACAACCAGTCCAAGTGGCCAAGCGGTCTAAGGCGTTATATCTGCGCAGTATTCCTACTTGGAAACTGGGAGGTTATGGGTTCGAATCCCGACATCGGCAGTTTGTTAATTTTAAAAAAAAAGGGGGGCGGTTAATTGACTAAACTGTTGACGTATGGACAAGAACGAAGTAACCGGCTATACTTCAGAAGGTTTTCTGCAATTTCCTTCGCGAACTCCAGATGAATATCGGCATAGTTCCTATCATTGTTGGCTGCAGCCGCATATCATACCAATTCCTAGTCTATACACAAAAATTCCTTCCATTTCACTCACATCCTCAAATCCTTAGGCATCACAATGGACCTTATGGTCGAAAGCCTCTACAATGTATCTATCCTAAGGATAATAGAATAATCATGGTAGCATCGAGATGATCTAATGATGGAATTCAAAAATATGGCATGAAACAGAAATTTGAAATTTGGGTGTAGGCATCGTGAAAAATTATGAAAAGCTTTTAATCTTAAGGTAAACTGTTTTATTGTACAATCGGCGATGTATTAAAAGCTATAATAATAATATTATGAATAATAATATGATTCAATGTGGGACTTGATATTATTACCAATTGATATTATTACCAATAAAAGAGACATTTATATTAAATGCGCCCCAAGGTTTTATTTGAGTCTGATGAAAGCGTCCCAGATTGATCCATAATATTCCACTTTAGTTGTTTTACCCCAGATTCGTCCATTTTGGTAGAGCCTTAAGCTAGATATCTCATTCTGGTTCTAAAAGACTCTTCCGCCAGAAGATGGAAGGGCCTACCCGTCACTATCCGGATAGATCGCACTATCGTATAACCCCATGAATGACAAATGCGTTTTGAGCAGTGACTAGTAAGCACCCCCAATTAGAAGGTTTATCTCTTTCCGGTTTTTGACAATAATCCACGTTGGCCTAGCTGGTTGTTAGTCTAGAACAACGCTCTGCCTCTGAGCGACCCGAGATGTTATGGTAGTGGAATGCATAAGATCTGTCACTATTTTGATGTCAATGATTTATTAATTTGTTTAGTTACTATTTACATATTTTTCAGTTGTTTTAACTAGCGTCTATTTATATTCATTGTTAGTATGGTTACCTTTCGGTTATATTATGGTTACAGAAGTGACTAGCGTTTACTTAATTTGACTTATAAGTAATATGTTTGAACATTGATAATATTCTTTGACAGCAACTGATCACAAAAAGTATTTTTACTTTGTATGTTTTTTAGTACTGACTACGGAACCATGTACTGTGTGCTTGCCCGGTTTTTTTGTTAGGTATAATCGAGTTGCTATGCAGTTTTTTTTCGATATAATCAGTATCTCTGATCATGGTACTATACTCTAAAGTCCTCTCTATTCCTGGAAAATAAAAGAACATTCGTTCGTTGTTGTTACATGACGTAGATCGAGATTGACTTGTTATTCTTAGTAATTTACGCTAGTTAGAGCTACATCTTCTGTATAAAACATTTTGTTATGATTTGAATCATTGTTGTATATAATAATGTATCTTGACAATGTATATGTATATATATATATAAAGCATTTTCTTTTATATCTTACATAATAATATAATGGAATTATTATTATGATTAAATAAATTTATTTATCTTGAGTATCACATCTTGTTACTCTGTTTTTGAAATATGAAGAAAAATATTTTTATTTATTTGCAAGAATTATTATTATTATGTGAAGCTATCTACTCTGTGTGTCTGTGAAGTTGTACCACCGTCATTTTCCTTGCAGAATAAGCAAGGATCGTTTGAGTAGTTTCGGGTCCGTGACGTAGAATTTTCGTGAAATCGTCCAGCACATATGGACCGTTTTATGCCCGATGGACCAGCTACGTAATCCCTTTGCGTTATTTTTTCATTTTCTTTTCCACGCGGCCCGTTGCTTTCGCATTCGTTCTGCACTAGATTTTAAGCTCGTTGGATTCGTTTCAATGCGAGCTTTTCTCTGATAAGCGTCTGATATAATTCAGAGCAAATTTAGAAGTCATATGAAACAAAGAAATCAATTTTTTTGTAATTTTCAATTTAATCCCGATTTTCACTTATATTCCGGCAAATGTTTTTATTATCTCACTATGTCTTCTAGTAGTGCTCCACAAGCTCTTCACAAGGAAACTAGAATCATTATCCTCGCTAAACGCGTTTTTACGCTACACCAATGTATACCTACACAAAGTTAATTCGTAACCATTCACGCGCATGCGCCTACAATGGTACAATGACGTCACAGGCAAAACAAATATGGCGCGACAGATACGTAAAGATACGATCTATCTATTGTGGGTTCAACCATTTGTAAACGTATTCTTTGTCTCGAAGTTATTAGCGCGAGTTATTGTTGAAATATGTCAAGAACGTTCGGCCGACCACCAGTATAACGAGCGAATCTTGATTAACGCACCGCCCCGGATAGATGGAGGTCTATAGTTTGAATCTTGGTGGTTGAATTATCTTTTTTAATTTATGACATACTTTTTTTGCGAATTTACTGAAAAAAATAGACCTATTGATCTCGTACCGACTTCAATATTTTTCATATATATTTCATAGGGTTTTCTACAACTTTACTTCTTATACATTTTTCGATTGTTCTAATATTAAGAGAGATAATTTATATTTTGTGTTTTCTTCCTTCTTTATGCCCCCCTTTCCCCTTGACCTATGCCATTTATTAGAAAAATTGGCCTTGCAAATACTAAAATCATATCAGATACGACATTTCATTTTGATCAAACTAAAATTGTGACCGCTAGAGTGATTTTTGTATTCTAAGGAAATTCGCTAAGTTGACGCAGCTCTTGCGTAACAATTATTTTTGGATCAAATTCAATATTGATCCAAACAAATCTATCCGAGCAAAAAATATTTAATAAACGTGAAGGGTGAACTTTACGGGATGAATTTAAGTTTATATAATTTTTTTCCAGTAATTTAACTGACAATCTAAACAACTTTATGACATTTTTCATAAATAAAGAATACAAAATTCTATAGAATATTATTATAAATTATGCAACGGTTTATTTCCCAGAAATTTTCAATTCAAACGTACCATATACTTATTATGTGGTACATTTAATTTCGATATTCCATAATAGAAGCAAAAGGTAGGTTCTATTCTCCAATTAAACTTTCCAAGTATGTTTTCTTTCCATATCGTTTACCTTTATTTTTTATTGTACACCATAGAACATGATTCGAAAATTATAATTTTGATTTAATCTTTGAAATGGAGAATATATACAGAATGTCTCAGAATGGATATTCCTTAACTATCAGGAGTACACAGGTTTTATTACACTACTAGCTTATACCCGTGGCTTTGCTGGCGTTTTGTTGCTTATATCTCCGGTTTCCGTCATTTTAAGACTAACAACTTCAATGTAATTTCCCAATTCCACTACTTCAATTGACACTTCCACCAAATTTCTATTTCAGCGAATATTTTCGAATTCTATGCAAAAATTCTTTGCATGAATTCTATGAAATATGGTATTTTGCAGATTGCTCTATTTTAGTTTTAGTCAATTGTTTTGGCTCCATTTGGACACGCACCAAATTAGCAACAAGCAACATATCTCTGAATCCATATCCCAGAGATTGTTACGATTAGCTAATTCATACTGATGATGACTACATTGTAGTCGAAATACGTATTTATAAAATACAAACAAATGTTCTAGGAATAGGGGCAAAATTTGAAATATAATTTCAAAAAAACCTAGAGTTCTCTTTGATTATTTTAATAATCTTTATTCCTCTCTTATGTTTATATATTTCAATAGCCTCCCATAAATTTAGTGTATGACCTTTTTGGGCCACATGCAAAGCTCCATTTCTTGATCAGAAGGACACTTGAATGTGTCCTTCTTGAATCAAATGATTCGCAAATGCTGATTCTCCTGTTTTCTTCCTCCAGTATATCCAATGTTCACCCTTTTTAATTTTGAAACTTCTCCCAGTTTGACCTATATACACACCAGGACAGTCTTTACACCTTATCTTGTAAATCCCTGATTGATTTAATTTATCTGGTTTTTGTTTGTTATTAACTATGATGTCACATAGTTTTATTGGTGCCTTGAATGCGATCTTAATTCCAAGGTTTTTTTTCTAATAAAGGTTTGTTTCTAATAAGATCTATCATTGTTGACATTTCAGAATAGTGTGATGCTGAAACACTCTGTATAGAATAAACACACACACACACACTCCTTTTCCTTGTCAATATCAAAACAAACACAACCCCAACAACAAACAACTACATACCTATACAACGAGAACCAAACGAAACCGCTGCGCCGCGCCCGCCTTACTTATTTGTATTAATTTCCCTTGAGTTTGAATTTCAATTCACAATATTATACTCTCACAAGTCGAGTAGTAGATAGCAGGTATAGAGTGCACTGCTACTATTACTACTTACTATACCGTATAGTTAGTAAGTTGTTTGAAATGAAATCCCATTACAATCACAGAATAGGGACTCATGGTTGGTGTGTAGGTAAAGTGTATTCACCTGATAGTTCGAGTATTCGATCGACACACAGAAAAAGTAACGAGAAAAACAAATTAGACTTATACAGATCTTAGAAAGAAAATATATTAGTTTACAATAGATATTTATTTAACCAATTGAAAATAACAACTAACTGAGTTAATTGCTTTAAAACCCAGTATATACAGAGTTTTCCCCTCTGTCGGCTAAACGGTTAAGCACAAATTATTAGCGATCTAGTAAGTTTATGAAAGTTCAAATGGGCTGGCCATGTTATAAGAACAGATGAAAGTAAGTGGTGTAAAAAACTTACAGAGTGGACACCCTTAGACAGGAAAAGAAAACGGGGAAGGCAAAAGAAAAGGTGGGCAGACGAAATAAGGAAGATATGTGGTAGTCTTTGGACAATAGATGCAAAGAACAAGTCCAAATGGAGAGAAATGGTGGAAAAGATCTAGGAATGGAATATTTCATGAAAATATGGGGAAACAAGCCAAAGGAAATCAGGATCAAACTTAGATGATCCAAACCAATACCCCTCTTCACAGAGGGAGGCCCCTGCTCTATAAAGAGTGCCACAGGGCTTTATTATTATTAATAAGTTTATGAAAAAAAGTTTCAACCAAAGTTGTTTATTTCTAAAAAAACAACACTTTTTCTTTTCTATATTATACGGTTTAGTAGATAGAAAGGAAAAGAAGATTTTTTTGTTTAAAAGTTAAAAAAAACCTAAATGATTATGCCATAGTTTTAATTTCAACTAAACATGAATCATGCCATGTTTTTATACATCTATGCGTGTGA
Source organism: Nineta flava (assembly GCA_963920215.1). Lineage (NCBI taxonomy): Eukaryota > Metazoa > Arthropoda > Insecta > Neuroptera > Chrysopidae > Nineta > Nineta flava. Next base: position 130,257,321 of record OY986041.1, read on the forward strand.
AAAACGTAAAAGTAAAATTAGTATATACGGGCTGTTTGGACATTTAATTCAAACAGTTGTTACATTTCTTGTTTTGAAAACTATTTGACAAAAATTCTTACTTGATACGCAAAATCATATACTTCTTGAATGTGGATTGAACCCAAGACCGTTAGGTTGCCGGGCATGTGTTCTTCCAACTGAATCCACAAATGGCTAAATAAATGCAATTCATATAATTCTTCACTATATCTTTCGCTATTTTTTGGAACTTAGATATTATTAATTATTTTTATATATCTATAAAATAGATTAATTTGGTTTTTTTTCTCTTTAAAATAGATTCATTTCAAAAGCTTAGCTGTATAAAAAAAATCATAATTTCAAAAACTTAGCTACATAATAGACTTTATACTATGGACCACAAAAGTAGCGTTCTTTTTTCTAAACTTTTCTTAAACGTGATTTGTACCTAAGTCATTCGGCTTTTGGGAAAATGTTTCGAATAAAAGTTGGTAGCAGATTTATAATGAACAAATTTTAAGTGAAGCAATTTCGTAAAAACCGAATCAAGAAGCCACAAATCAATTATATAACTTTAAAAAATGAGCGCTATTTTTGTGACCAGGTGTACTTAATCGGCATAGATCCCACTATGAACAATTTTTCATCATTATTAGCATTCTGATTAATTTTAAATTTTTCTTAACAGAATTTGGTTGTCAATGTGAAAGATTTCAATTTTAATTTTAAATAAATATAACCAGTTTTAGTGAAAGTAATCATTTATTATATTTGATTCTGAATCTAAAACTGTTATTAACCCGACTGCAAAAAAGGAGGATGGTTCTCAATTCGTCTGTATTTTTTTTTTTTTTTTTTTTTTTTTTATGTTTGTTACCTCAGAACTCCGTCATTTATGAACCGATTTTGAATTTTTTTTTTTTGTTTTAAAGGGTTTGATTCCCGATTGGTCCCATTGTCACCAAATCGCATTCTGATGAGGGGATCCCCGGAAAATCGAGGAAAATACTCATTTTATATGTGATAACCGATTTTTGCGAATTTTTTTTTTTTTTTTGAAAGGGTATACTCATTCATAATGGGAAAATAAGAAAATTTTTTTAAAAACCGACTTCAAAAAATTTTTTTACAAAAAAAAAACCGACCCCAAAAAAAAAAATTTTTACAAAAAAAAAACAAAATGCATGTAAATAAAATTGAAAATCTGTTATAAAAAAATGCTCTTAAAATTAAAAAAAAAAAAAAAAACGGGTAAAAAAAAAAAGTTTTACAAAAAAAAAACCGACCCCAAAAAAAAAAATTTTTACAAAAAACAAACAAAATGCATGTAAATAAAATTGAAAATCTGTTATAAAAAAATGCTCTTAAAATTAAAAAAAAAAAAAAAAACGGGTAAAAAAAAAAAGTTTTACAAAAAAAAAACCGACCCCAAAAAAAAAAATTTTTACAAAAAAAAAACAAAATGTATCTAAATAAAATTGAAAATCTGTTATAAAAAAATGCTCTTAAAATTAAAAAAAAAAAAAAAACCGGGTAAAAAAAAATGTGTTATAAAAAAATTCACTAAAAATTAGTCGTTTAAGTAGGTCTACCCATATTTAGATAAATAAAACTAGTTATAGAACTTTAGAGTCACTAAAAAGCGAGAAATAAACTATATTTTGACAAAATGGAAACCCGACTTCAAAAATCAAATATTCTATAACAAAAAATGCACTAAAAAGTAAAAAAATAATTGCATATTCTTGTGCCAATTTTAGTTCACCTAAGCAAAAAATTTTAAATATATATGTACAATTATTGTTATTTTTGGAGGCGGTGTCCAAAAATTATGTGAATTTCTCTATGCTGACACCGCCTCCAAAAATAACAATAATTGTACATATATATTTAAAATTTTTTGCTTAGGTGAACTAAAATTGGCACAAGAATATGCAATTATTTTTTTACTTTTTAGTGCATTTTTTGTTATAGAATATTTGATTTTTGAAGTCGGGTTTCCATTTTGTCAAAATATAGTTTATTACATTAACATCGGCTCAATGGTCTAGGGGTATGATTCTCGCTTTGGGTGCGAGAGGTCCCGGGTTCAAATCCCGGTTGAGCCCATTAGTTTTTGCCATATTTTAATCTTATTGCAAATGTTTATACAAAAACTTGACAAATTATATATTAAAACCTTCCTCGAGAACTACTCTATTCATTGGTGAACACAGCATGAAAATCGGTGTAGTAGTTTTTGAGTTTATCGCGAACAGACAGACAGACAGACGCGGCGGAGGACTTTGTTTTATAATATGTAGTGTTAGGTGTATATTTTATCAGTCCTTGACGGGAGAAAATATTATGTTACTTGGTTATAAAGGCGTTACAAAATTTTTGCGGGCGAAGCCGCGACGGGTAATGCTAGTATATTAATATAGATTATATTATTTTATATTTTCTCAGGAAGAAACAGTGATTACAAAACTATATAAAATTTGCCCCAATTCCTAGATAAATTATTTTTATTTTATAAATACGTATTTCAACTACAAAGTAGTCATCATCACTATGAATTTTTCTAATTATAACTAATTAAAAATTGATATCTATATTGAATTAAAAATTCAATGGCATATTAGTCCATATCTAGTATAGGCCAGTACTTTCATACTATGTCTTATGTAACCTTAATGGAAATTTAACAATAGTATTGTATTACAATACTATTGTTAAGTATACAACAAAAAATATAATATGTGTAATCGTAACTATCTCCGGAATATTAATTTCAATTACGAAAATCTTTAATAAATCTTTGTTTAATAAATAAATAATAAAATTATTATAAAAAGTAAAATATTTTTAAAACAATCTTGCTGACAGGTGTTCTTTGTAACCACAACATAAAATAATTAACAACTTAATAATCACCCCCCGGCCTCCCCTCCCAAAAAAAACCAATCTAATTAACATAACTACAGAAAACAGAATGTTTTAATTAAATATAAATCCAATATATTTAAAATGAATTGAATGTGGTAAATTAGCCACAGAACCAAACCAAACAGAACATAATAAATATGTTGAATCAAATAATTATTTATCTGATCACTTAAGGTAGTTCCAGCATTGTCTTGTATAATCAGAACAAAAAAACGGTTTGCTTTTATCATAGAACAATTACATATACACACATACACAACACATACACAACACATACATATATTTGTATACAATTCAATGTAATTTTGAAAGAAAACAAAATTTTTAACTATTATATTTCGGAAACAAAACAGTAAAACGCGATTTTTTTTTTAAAATTTATTTAATAAATATTTAAAAATTCTGTCGAGAATTTTTTTTTAATACAACAGATAATAGTTGGGCGAGCATGAAGTTTTACATGCTTCTAATCAGAGAGAATTATTACGTTGTTAAACTACTAAAATCGGTACAAAACTCCACTGAATTAGATGCATACGAAAGTATTTACATATACAAATTGAGAAAACAGATAATGAATTTAGACAATGGCCCAATTCCAAATTTTGATTTAATAAAATTAAACCATTTTCAAAAAAATCGAATACCTGTATATCAAGATTAGCTTCGATACCCTCACTTTAGTTACAAAACAAATGCCGCATAGTCACCAAAAGATACCGTCAATAAATAGGTGGGGTTCTTCACACATCTAATCCGTTAGTCAGTCAACTCAAATAATCTTCAGGTCAGATTATACCCTCAGTCAAATCGTATAAAAAACAGAACTTTTTTAATATCATTGTGAGACACGCACCAAATTAGCAACAAGCAATATATCTCCATTGAATCCGTATCCCAGAAATAGTTACTATTAGCTTATTCATACTGATGATGACTAATAGTTTCAAAAAACCTAGAGTTTTCTTTGATTATTTTAATAATCTTTATTAATTACGTTGTTATTAATTATCTCGCGTTCTAAACGGTCAAAACTTCTGAAACTTCGGGATTTATTAGAAAACGGTATTTTTAGCCTGTGAAAAAAATGAGCAAAATCTGTCGAAAAATGATTTCATGCTGGGAATACCTTAAAAATAAAATGAGTATATATTTATATATTGAATATCGATGAATGCAATCAATATAAAATAAATAAATAAACTTAATAATAATAATAATAATAATAATAATGAATGGACGGATGGTATTCATTTGTTGAATGCAATTCTCGTATCGACCACACAATATCACGAATTATATTTGTTAAAATATTCTGTAAATGAATTTAAAATAAACATACAGGATGAATCAAAATGAACACAGCAAACTCAAGGAGTACATTCTAGGATTGACATGAAAGAGAATCCGATCAGCGTGCATTTTCAGCATGTAACGAATCGCGTATATAACACTCAACTGACGTAGCCCTTCCATGATCAATGTTACACAGTTTTCTATCCTGCTCTATTGCTCAGTGCTTGAAAAACATTAAACAGTAAAAAATATGTGCCATACAATATAAAGACTAAATTTATTTTATACATACATTAGATGCTTAGCGAAACAGACCACAAGTAATCCTGTAACATTAGTAACCCCTTTTTTCAGTGGACAATAATTTTGTGTCTGTTATGATTCTTGCATATTGATATACAAGATAATATTATACATTATAGACCTAAAGATGAATGATCGTTATTATTTTGGTAGTAGCTTCACTGCCATCTTTTACATTAGAACATTGAAATTTGACTATACAGTTTAAATTAGGTACAGGAATGTCTTCATAATTATTACTCCATATTTCTGATAAAAGACGAGTACTAGAATTACGAGCCATATTATCAATGATGTCATTTTTATGGGCTCTAACTCTAATTCTAATGTAAATAATGGATTTAATGTCAGTCTTTTAAACTCTAATTTGAACGGAAGAACATGGTAGAACGGTTCTGTTCTACCAAGATCAATTATAGAATCATGGTTTTAGATAGAATATATAATTTTTCTATTGTAGTTTTTCACTACTATATCATTTGATTAAACTTATTAAATATTATTTTAATACATTTTTTAAAAAGAATTATAACTTCTTACGTGCGTACATAAAAACACACACACACACACTTCCACTAGTTTTCTACTATTTTATGTATTAACGGACAATACTATTAGCAAAGTTACTGTAAGTATTGAGGATTTTTGTTACAAGTATAAGTACCCAGTACTACATTAGTACGTTAATAAGTACTTTACTTTGTTGGAGTAGAAGTAAGATGATTCCAATTACCTAGAACCTATAAAAGCAAGAATAGACCCAATTTTGGAATTCAAACCAACCATTATTTTTCCTGATAAATAATGTCAGAATATGTTTGTTGATGTTAGTTACTGAGGTAACAACATGTAGTTACCTAAATAACAAAGCGCATATGTAGTGATCCGCAAAGGTATCTAAATATGAAAGTATATTGAGATTTAGTTGCGAGTCCACTATAATTTAAAGTACTGCATACCTCTGCCCTTGAGTCTTTTACAACTGTGTTAAGATTTTTTCTGTTTTAAAATTTTATTTATTTTTTATTTATATATTGTTCTTTTTTATTTACAGAGATTTACGATTCAACAAAATTCGTGATATACCTCCTGGCACATTTCGTGGATTAAAACATCTGGACACACTTCTATTAAATAATAATATGCTGACATCATTACGTGATGGTGCTTTTGCTGGTTTAACATCATTACGTTATCTATACTTGTACAAGAACCGGATTTCACATATAGATCCAGCCGTCTTTCAAGGATTACCACGTCTCGAACAATTGTAAGAATATTTTTGTATATCTATAAGTATTTATACTACTAAACTACTTTTTTTTACTGTTTGTATTTTATTTATTTTTTTTACTAGTTTATGTATGTTGTTGTTGCGGTTTTACTGTATTTTTTTGTTATAATACAGTGAAATCTCGATAAAATCTGTTCGCACTGTTCAAAATAATAGGATAAGATGCATGTAATTTTTGGTTCGTGTTTTACATGTTTTTTTTTCTCTTTAATTTAGGTCTAAATATGAAATTGCAGTAAAGAAACTCTTTATTCCTCCAATTAAAACAATTATCTCGTAAGAAATCCCGTAGGAAAGATTTGTTTTATGGGCCATAAAAGTATCGTTCATTTTTCAAATTTTGTTCAGTTTTTTAATTTCCGCTAAATTGTTTGTCTTGTTAATACCTAAAAATGGTTCCTTTACTTTTTTTCAGTCAAATTCACAATTTCGTCGAAATCCTCTTTTTTTCCGTTTCGCTAACTTAGAACGCATGACAAAAAAATGGGTGTTGAATCGGTGGTTGGAAAATAGTAGGTCTTGATCTGGGCTATCAGCCCTACAAGATTATGCAATTCGCAAATATTACGGAGAAGTGTCATAAAATTGCCTTTTTTTTGAACCCATTTCCTGTTCTATTTCTGAAATGCTGTTATCTCATCAGCGCACAAATTGCAATGATCTCTGAATAAGAACGTTAGGGTAGTGGATCTCGATGGGGTAGTGGATCACAGTTTTGAATGGGAAAGTTGCGCTATCATTTCAAAGTTTTATAATTGATTTGTGCCTTATTTATTCGGTTTTCGCAAAACTGCTTCGGATAAAAGTTGTTTATTATAACTATATTAACAACTTTTATTGGAAACATTTTCCCGAAAGCCGAATAAATAAGGCACAAATCAATTATGAAAAATTTTGAAATGATAGTGCGATTTTTGACGCCGTATGTAGTTGATATGAAAAGTTGCGGTAATTCATCATATAATACATTACAGAACCGGTCATTTTTTTGTTAACTTACGTGTACAAGACAGTGCACAGCTATTTAATAATTAAAAACTTTTTAAAACTCATCTAATAAAAAAAAAACATTTATACAGTTTTTTTTGTGCAGTTATATTTTGTCATTGTATACAACAAAATTAACTTCTTTTTTACATTACCCCATCCTATAAAAACACACTTATAGGTTCGAATTGTTAAAGCTATTTATGTATGTATTCAGTCAGAACTGTAAGAAAAACTTTATACTCTAAACTTTATAATTGAAAACATATTATTTTTCACAATGACATTGTATATAAATTTTTATTCCTATTTAATATAATTTATATAAAAAAAAAGTAATTTATAAATTCAATTACCTGGACTCTGAACTGAATACTGTACAATAAATAGAATCTGAATTGAATGTATTCAATATTATATATATATAGGATGAAACATAAAAACAATTCGTGGACATTTCGGAGTAATATTATAATAAGGGTTCAGGCCTGACAATCTATACTAATATAATAAAGATGAAGAGTTTTTTGTTTGTTTGTTTGTTTGAACGCGCTAATCTCTGGAACTTTCAGTCCGATTTGAAGAATTATTTTTGTGTATGAAAGCCACATCCATAGGCTAGCATTACTTTAACATTCTTAGTTCGCCTTAAATATTGATATTTTTAATGTAAGTCGGAAGAAAATATATATTCAATAGATATAGATATCCATAGGTCGCTGGTTCAAATCCGGATGGATTCGCGGAAAAAAAAGATAATACTTGAAATTAAATTCAAATTTGATCTTGAATAAAAACAAAACCACCTTGAGGCACCTCCTAATATTCTCCAACTTTGCCAGCATCTTTTTTTTCATTATTTGGGAAAATATTTTCGATATAAATTATATATTTTTTTATACAGTCTAATATATATAAGGTGAATCGAATCAGGTGCATAATAGCACACGCCTCCATTTCTTTCTAAAATGCTCCCATTCCCCAATAACATCCAATAGAAATCGATAAATTGATCATCTCCCCGAAACAAACGATGACCACTCATGATTGGGGAACATGTAATAGGTGGTGGAAATATTATCATTTTTTCATCTAAAATTATAATTTAACATAAAAATTATTTTATTAATGGAAAAATAATAATAGATTTTTATTACATGTTGTTCCCCTAGCACTCTGTTTTCAGTGCTTTGGTGTTTCTCATATCTTTGAACCAATCACGAGTGGTCTTCGTTTTTTTCGGGAGATGATTAATTTATCGATTTCTATTGGATATTATTGGGGAATGCACCTGGTTCGATTCACCCTATATATATAGATATATAGATATATATATATATATATATATATATATATATATATATATATATATATATATATATATATATATATAAATATACATATATATATATATATATATATATATATATATATAAATATACATATATATATATATATATATATATATATATATATATATATATAATAAAAAATAATAAAAAATGTTAATTGCATTTATTCTGTTTATAGTTTTTATATTTTTATACCCAGTATATTGTAAATATACAGGGTATATTATGTTTAGTTCCGACTTTGTAACGCTTGAAAATATTCATCGCAGAAAAAAATTTGTATTATAGGTGTTCATAAAATTACCTAATTAGTCCATTTCCGCATGTCCGTCTGTCCGTCTGTCCGTCTGTGAACACGATAACTCAAGAAAGACAAGAGATAACGAAATGAAATTTTTTTTCTGTTTTCTTTTTTTTTCTGAGCAAAAAAGCATGGTCAAGTTCGTTAATCGGCAAAATCAGACCATTTTTGGGCAAAATTGGCAAAACTGCCTATCTTTGAAACCGTAAGAGATATAACAAAAGCTTAAAAACAAAAAATCTTCTTCTCTTGAATATAAACAACTTATCTTGGAAAAGTTTTTCCATAAACTCAGTATATACTGGGTATTCAAACAATTAACTCAGTTAGTTGTTACATTACTTGTTTATATGTAATTTTAATATTTAAAAAGTATTTATCTCGCAACGTATATTTTAATATGCATTTCAAATGCATATTATATTTCATTTGAATACGAATAATAATGAATTTAATTGACATATATTTATGTATACATATATATATACAGGTGTACAGGGTGCTTCAGTATATCTTATATTTACAGTTTGTACTGGATCCTATCTTAATATAATATCAATATACTTCACAGCGCTTCCAATTTTGAAGCCATGAGTATTTGTAGAAAATTTTGGCTGAAAATTAATCTATTCAACGACTCAAAAAGAAAATCACATCTAAGATAATGAATAGATTAAAAAAATTTCTTCAAAATCTTCAAAATCATACAGTCCAATGGATGGAGATGTATGTGATTTTTCAAAAACGATTTAATACCAAAAATGTTTTTGTCTTTTGGAAGAAAATTTTTCTCTGTTTCGGAAAAGTTATGTAAAAAGTTGGTTAGATAGATAGATTGTATAGGCTGCCCTGGACGGGTTACATTTGGACCATAAGGTCCATTGTGATGCCTAAGGATGTGAGGATGTGAGTAGAGTGGAAGAAATTTTTGTGTATAGACTAGGAATTGGTAGGATATGCGGCTGCAGCCGACTATTATAGGAACTATGCCGATATTCATCTGGAGTTCGTGAAAGAAACTGCAGAAAACCGTTACAAGCATAGCGGGTTACTTCGTTCTTGTCCATACGCCGACAGTTTAGTCAATTAACCACCCCCTTTTTTTCTCTTAATAATTGACAAACTGCCGATGTCGGGATTCGAACCTCCCAGTTTCCAAGTAGGCACTCTGCGCAGACATAACGCCTTAGACCGCTCGGCCACTTGGAATGGTAAAAGTTGGTTCCTTACAACGTTATTATTCCTGACATGTCAAGTTAGACGCACAAGTCGATAATAAAGCACACATATTTACTACAGATTTCTTAAAAAAGTTCCCGTCAATAGTAAATTTCGATGTTTAGTATAGTAAATTATAAATATTTCTAGAATTCGGCATTCTTCTAGAAGATGAGTAAACAAGTTTTAGATATTAAGTATGATTATTTCTATGAGAAACATATTTCCAGGAAATACGTATTTATAAAAATACAAACAAATGTTCTAGGAATTGGGGCAAAATTTGAAATGTAATTTCTTTACCTTTCCAAATTTCAATTTCACAACCGAAAAATTATTCATTTCTATGAGATGAATAATTATTCATGATTATTTCTATGAGATACATATTTCCAGGTAAAGATTATTAAAATAATCAAAGAGAACTCTAGGTTTTTTTGAAATTATATTTCAAATTTTTTTTTTCCCCTATTCCTAGGACATTTGTTTAATACGTATTTATAAAATACAAACAAATGTTCTAGGAATAGGGGCAAAAAAAAATTTGAAATATAATATTTCTAGGTATAAATTTATCATTAACAGTTTTTAACAATATTTAATAAAATCTATATCAGTAATTCTCCTTAGGAATAAAGTTACTCTGGAACATTGTGTGTATTGTTTGTATGTAATATATATATATATATATATATATATATATATATATATATATATATATATATCAGAAAAGTAAATAGTATATAATACGAGGTCTGTCCGAAAAGTATCCGACCTACCTTCATATCTCCGCGCTGGCGTTATTTTTCGTCATCGTGCGAGTGGCATCCTTCAAAGTAGTCTCCATTTGATTGAATAACACGCTCCCAGCGGTGTTTTTACTTTCCGCAACAGTCCTGGAATTCAGTTTTTAGAATAGCCTTGAGTGCCCTTGTCGCATTATTCAACCGTCTATTTGTCGTCGAACCAGTGTCCTTCGAGCGGTTTTTTCAAATTCGGTAACAACCAAAAGTCACAGGGGGCTATGGCTATGTCGGGACAGTACGGAGGTTGGTGAAACAGTTCGATATTATGTTTAGTTAAAAACAGCTTCTACTTTCTAAATTTGAGGTTAAAATTTCCCAAATTGTAGTTTTTTGTATTCCAAGCTCATCTTCTAATTCGCGCACAGTCAAACGTCGATCTTCTTCAATCGCAAGTCGCACGCGCTCGTAGGTCAGAACGAGGATCATTATCAATAGATGTGCGGCCACTTTTGAAACGATTATACCACTCTTTTATTTGTGTTTTGCCCATACACTCATTCCCAAAGGCCTTCTGCATCATTTGAATAGTTTTCGAACTAGTTTTTCCGAGTTTGAAGCAAAATTTGATGCAAGTTCGTTGATCTGATCTTTCAGTCATTTTTAACAATAACAAAATCCGACGAACGCAAAAACGGCTTTGTAAACAAATACACGCTACGCATGAACTATACGTCCTGTAGGTGTTGGCGAGGAACCGATAAGTTCGTGAGGCTTTACTGTTGACGTTCATGCCTCGCAGAGGTCGCTCGAAAACTCTGGCGCGTAGATATAAAAGCAGGTCGGATACTTTTCAGAGAGACCTCGTATATATATATATATATATATATATATATATATATATATATATATATATATATATATATATATATATATATATATATATATATATATATATATATATATATATCACAAAAGTAAATAGTATATAATATTATGTAAATACGTATACATATATAAATATAATATGAATATTCATTAAATTAGAAGAACAGATATACAATTATCTGATCTATATATTCTATGAATTTATATATCATTTAACCCTCTGTTTACATACATTATATTTTTACCTTAAGTCTACTTATAATGTCTCGAGTATCTGAGTACTCGGTAGTGCACCGCGCCAAAACCACTCTACTTCTTTTTACCCGAAAAGTTTCGCTACAATCTCGGTACTCCTAGCTTTAGGGTGTACTGGTACCAGTCTAATTTTCCGAATACGCGATACATAGCAGGTTTTTATCTATAGCGGTTACCGAAAAATTTAACATAAAAAAATCATTGAATATAAAATGAGCAGTTTTTCAAATGATCGAAAATAGGTTTTCTGAACTGTTATTTGCGTAAATTGAGGGTTAAATATCTCTTGTGCAATATAATAGTTCTGTGTTAGTTTTGTAACGAGAATGAATGTTTATTCAAGTAGCAGTAACTATTTCGTGTTACTTGTTAAAATGTTTGATACAGAACATTACCGTTTCTTTACAATAGAACGAAAAAAATACATCATGAAAATTATTTTTCTACATTGAGATTCATGTTGACAATTTCCTAATCCTATTCGGAAATTAACGTTATTATATTTATTCAAAATTTTACTCGCATTCAATGAGTTAAAAATGGCTATTTAGTTTTTTTTCTTTTTTAAATAACTCACTATAAAGCCTAAACTAAAACCAAAAATCTAAAGTTTTCTGTGTTTTTCATAAATATCTCGATTTATATTAAAATTAGTTTGGTTAGTAGATTTGAAAAAAGGTTTCTCACAATATATTCTTAGAAATTGGTAGCAATAATTGGTAGAAATTGGTAGCAATTTGTGGAAAACATTCTATGGAATCTTAAATTTGTATTCAATCTGTTAGTAGGGTTTCTAAAAGAAGTGTCAAACAATATTTGTTTGTATATGTATAAGCCCGTTTTTATACGTGAAAGAAAGCTTTGATGAAAGTTTTCAATCGTTTTATACATTTGTGCATTATAAACAGTTCACGCATTGGTAATGAACTCGATATATACCGGGTATTTAAGCCATTAACTCAGTTGTTATCTTCACTTGGTTTTTTTTCTATATTTCTTTACCTTTCCAAATTTAAATTTCACAACCGAAAAATTATTCATTAATTCGACTAATAAACAATTTAGACCCCTTTCGAGAAAACATTTCAGTACCGCACATTGAATTTTAAAATGGTAGATGAATTAAATAAACAAGACATGTTTATTATAATCGTTACAATTGCTTTAATATTCATCGACTTAAGTACTTAGTAAAATGATACCTTCTAGAATCATCATCAGCAAAATATAGTACTATGATGCTAGTAGTTTAGTAACTGACATAGTAATGTTGTATTTATAAATACGTTAAATGAATACAATTACCCCATTTAGTCTTGAATGTTTTATCAATTTATATTATATAAAATTTTGTTGATTGTCCAATGTGTAATGTATGATGTATCCTCTTACATTTCAAAAACTATTAGTAAAACTACTGTTCGCGAATTTTCGAAGAAATTGTAGCTATTGAGGTCGCTAAGGGTAGTTTTACTAATAGTTTTTGGAATGAGATTGGTAGATTGTAGAGGCTGCCCTGGACGGGCTAAACTTAGACCACAAGGTCCATTGTGATGCCTAAGGATATGAGGATGTGAGTGGAGTGAAAGGAATTTTTGTGTATAGACTAAGAATTGGTCGGATATGCGGCTGCAGCCGACTATGATAGGAACTATGCCGATATTCATCTGGAGTTCGTGAAGGAAACTGCAGAAAACCTCTCAAACATAGCCGGTTACTTCGTTCTTGTAATATAGCAAAAAAAAAAATGTAAAATATATTTTTATCGAACAAAAACCGACTATTAAAAAATATCATCTCCTATTAAAACAAAAACTACCCTTTTCGACACGTTATATCGTTGCGCCATATCGCTTGATTTGTAGTAAATAATTAACTAAATTAAAAAAATATCATGTGCATACGAATCAAAAAAATAATGACATAAAACTGTCATTGGATAAAAATTGATTAAATCATGTCATTACACATCGCGCATACACTCATCAAACATCAAATAATTGTGTTTAAACAAATTTTTAATTAAAAAAAATATTTAGTTATTTATTAAAACATAAAAAAATTTATGATAAACGCACACCCATCCCCATGGACACTCATACACACATACTCACAACCCACTCAGTCACGGACACTGGCATGCTTGTTAATTTAACAATAAATAAACCCTATTTTGACAAAATGGAAACCCGACTTCAAAAATCAAATATTCTATAACAAAAAATGCACTAAAAAGTAAAAAAATAATTGCATATTCTTAAGCAAAAATTTTTAAATATATATGTACAATTATTGTTATTTTTGGAGTCGGCGTCAGCATAGAGAAATTCACATAAGTTTTGGACATCGCCTCCAAAAATAACAATAATAGTACATATATATTTAAAAAATTTTTGCTTAGGTGTACTAAAATATGCAATTGGCACAAAAATATGCAATTATTTTTTTACTTTTTAGTGCATTTTTTGTCATAGAATATTTGACTTTTGAAGTCGGGTTTCCATTTTGTCAAAATAGGGTTTATTTCTCGCTTTTTAGTGACTTTGAAGTTCTATAACTGATTTTATTTGTCTAAATATGGGTAGACCTACTAATTTTTAGTGCATTTCTTATAACAGATTTTCAGTTTTTTTTACATGCATTGAAGTCGGTTTTTTAAAAAAATTTCTTATTTTCCCATTACGAATGAGTATACCCTTTCAAAAAAAAAAAAAAAAATTCGCAAAAATCGGTTATCACATATAAAATGAAGATTTTCCTTGAATTCCAGGGGATCCCTTCACCGAAATGCGATTTAGTGACAATGGGACCAACCTGAAATCAAACCCTTTAAAACAAAAAAAAATTCAAAATCGGTTCATAAATGACGGAGTTCTGAGGTGACAAATATTTAAAAAAAAATACAGACGAATTGAGAACCATCCTCCTTTTTGAAGTCGGATTAATAATCATCATCATAATAATAATACTATAACTATAATGTTTATTAGTCGCCATTAGACATGATGTTGAGAGCTTTATGTGTGATGTAATGTAAAATGGAATGTTACTTATGGGAGCTATAATACAGGGATAGATCTTATTAGAAAACATTAGTCTATAAAAGCTTTCGTGTATATTATTATGGACAGATTCAGTTAGGTTAGATACTAGCACACTTTTTTGATGTGAAAATATCTGTAGCGAGGCTCAATACAAGATTTTATATGGGGTGTGATATGAAATCTCAGATTATAACAATTTGACGGTCTTTTGTTAAGATATCCATTTGTGATTGTCAACCAATCACATTGCTCACAATAAATACGACATTGACGTTTATGTTTTCACATCATGCCTGAGTATTGAGTCCCAGATTTTTTAGCGAATTTCCTCCAAAGGAAATGCAGCTATTGTTTTTGCACCAATGTTGGAATTTCGTAAAAATTTCTTCAAATGTCCATCGATCCTACCTATTAGATGTTAAAAATCACTATCGCTAAAATTTGTATATATATATATATATATATATACATATGTACTTTTTTTAAATGTCTGTGAACTTTCTAGCGGTCACACTTTTATTCCGATTGGAATGAAATTTGGTATTTGAGTCGCTTTTGGTATTCTAAAGGTCAAGTTCGTCAATGGGTAAAATCTGAGGGGGGTTTAGAGGGAGGGGAAAACACAAAATTTGACTATCTCCCTTAATATTTGAAAATTCTTTTGTGAAAATTTGTGTTTCATTTCATTTACATAGCAACAACATTTATTTCATTTCGAAACAATTCTCAGAATAGGAGTTTTCTGGGGCAAAAAGTTTATCTAGCAAGGTTTTATCTCTGATAAAATTCATTTTTTCCAATTTTTCACAAACATAGAAGTGGCATAAAACTTATTTAATGGTAGACAACTTGTAAGACATTGGTGTGAAGATATTGTGTCAACTCAATGTATATCTGAATATCTCCGGATGTTATTAGAGCAAATTTTTGAATTCGGTCCTGTTCTACACAATTACAACAATATAGTTATAGATCCCATATTATTGTATAATATTGTTATTATTATTTGCTTTTTACAAAAAAATTAAATAAACATTTTTAAATTAATAAAATCATTCAACTAAATAAATGTCGCATTTAATAATAAATGTATATTTTTATATAATAATAACAACAGGGCCGTAAGTAGGTAGCTACCGCAGGGCTCTCAAGCTAGAGGAGTCCCCTTATGTGTAAGCAAAAATGTTATTCACAGATTATTAAAATTAAGTTGATAAATCGTTGTCAATTTGTCCATTTTGAGTAAAATGGACAAAAATGCCTATCTTGGAAACCGTATGAGATAGAACAAAAATTAAACAACAAAAAATGTTCGTTTTTTAAAAATAAACAACTTTTGTTTGAAACTTTTTTCCATCAATTCAGTAAATGCCGAGTATTTAAGCAATTAACTCAGTTAGTTGTTATTTTCACTTGTTTAAGATGTTTTGCTTTTATTATTTTCAAAACAATTGAAACAATGTTTTTGTTTATTTTCTAAAAAAGGAGCCTTAAAAAAATAGGAACTTATTCGTTTCCCCCCCCCAGTAAAAATGGTTGAAAATGGGTGAAAATGGTTTGTTAGGACCATAGAAATTGATTCCAAGGAGGAAAAGTCCTTTTCATCCTCGAAATTCAAAAATTTTTATTATTACTTTTAAGGATTTTTACAATATTAAATTTGGGTTTGCGTAAAACGTATAAGATCCAAAAAAATTGCATACAGGTCCCAGTCGAGGCTAGTGCTACGCCACAGAATAATAAGTAATAATATCAATTACATTTTAAATTTTGCCCCAATTCCTAGAACATTTGTTTGTATTTTTATAAATACGTATTTCGACTACAATGTAGTCATCATCAGTATGAATTAGCTAATCGTAACTATCTCTGGAATATGGATTCAGAGATATGTTGCTTGTTGCAACATATTTATTGACCCCACCTATTTATTGACGGTATCCTTTTGTGACTATGCGGCGTTGTTTTTGTCACTTAAGTGAGGGTATTGAAGCTAACCTTGTTATTCAGGTGTTGATTTTTTTTTTTTTTTTTGAAAAGTGGCAATTTGAAAAAGTCTAATACCTAAATATCAAGGAATCCTCCCATACCCTCACTCTCAAAACAACGCCGCATAGTCACAAAAGGATACCGTCAATAAATAGGTGGGGTTCATCACACAGCTAATCCTTTAGTCAGTCAACTCAAATAATCCTCAGGTCAGATCATAGCCTCAGTCAAATCATATAAAAGACAGAACTTTTTTAATATCATTGTGAGACACGCACCAAATTAGCAACAAACAACGTAACTCTGAATCCATATCCCAGAGATAGTAGCTAATTCATACTGATGATGAGTATATTGTAGTCGAAATACGTATTTATAAAATACAAATAAATGTTCAATTTCAAAAAACCGATTCCTAGTTTGTTATTACATGACTGTTTACAATATACATGTACTATGTACTATTCACGTTCAAATTTGACATTGACATGGTTAGTTGTTTTTTTGTTAATGTTTGTTTGTTGAAATGGATGTCAAAGAAACATGTACATTATTTTATTTGTTATTTTGATATGATTATTGTTATATATTATGTGTATGTCTATCTACTACTCTCAAAGCTTGTTGTTGTTTTTTTTTCGAGATTATATATATATATTATTATAAAAGGGAATTGAACAATGCAATTGACGTTCTTTTACGTAATTGCCATCGATTATATATTGAATAACCAATTAACAATATAAAATAAATTTTTGTTTTGACTTTGAGTTGAAACATAACAAATAATAAAATTTTTATCACAATACTCGAAATAAAATTGGATATTATTTGTAATTTATTTGAAAAAAAGTGCAAATACCAACTAACTGAGTTAATTGCTTAAATACTCGGTATATACCTACAGTTTATGAAGAAAAAAAATGTCAAACAAAAGTTGTTTATTTTTTAAAAAAAGGAACATTTTTTGTACAAAATGTTTTTTACTATCTCTTACGGTTTCAAACATGAATATGTTGCTCTTTGACGGGGGAAATCACGATCCAATTTGGCCACAAAAATTTGACAGCACTTTTTAACTATAAAATACAAGATTTTTTTTTCATTTTTGAGTTATCGTGTTTAAGGAGAGGCGGACGGACATACGAAAATGACTAATTAGGTCGATATTTTCAAACGATAATGTTATTTCGATTACAATAATAATATAATAACTCTAGCGAAATTATCATATCAAACACTAAATTCTATTCCTATTTGCAAACAAGTGAAAATAGCAATTAATTGAGTTAATTGCTTAAATATCTGGTATATACTGAATTTATGAAAAAAAAGTTTCAAACAAAAGTTGTTTATTTTTAAAAAAGACACATATTTCGACTTTAAATTTTTATTCTATCTCCTACGGTTTCAAAGATGTATAGTTTTGTCCATTTTGCCCAAACATGGTTCGATTTTTCAAATACGAACTACGAACTTGACCTTACTTTTTAGCTCTAGAACACACATACAAAATTTCAGCTCGTTATCTCTTTTCATTTTTGAGTTTTCGTGTTTACAGACAGACGGACGTACGGAGAACTTTGCGGAAATGGACTAATTAATTTTCAAACGATAATGTTATTTCGATTACAATGCGATCATCGTCAATAGCTAAATTCTCGTATTACACACATTACAGAAAAAATTTAAAAAAAAAAACGAATTCTTAAACACGCCAAATGAACTTTTAACATCGTAACCGAAAAAGTCAATTAGTTGGAATATTATTACCAGTAACAGAAATGGCAGATAATTAAACTTCAGCATAGTATGTATGTATTCAAGTTTCGTTGTGAAATTTACCTACATTAAAAGCGTTGGGTCATCAAAGCTCTGACGATACTTAATTATGATATTAGAATATCCTAATACTTTTCCACACATACAAGTTAATGGCAAAACAGATATTTTCGGTACCAAAATACCCAAAATATAAAGATACGGTGAAAATTCAAGATGAATTGTGGACATCAAATATATCTTCTATAATCGTTGGTGTGTCTGTTAATGATCGATCGTGTAATTTCTGAACGATGGTCAAGTCGTGAGGTCATATTGACACAATATATTTGTTTTGTCGAGACAATGATTCATAGCTATGCAAGGATCCGATAGGTGGCGCTGTAGTCAAGTTATTAACAAATTATATAATTTGATGGAGGTTCTGGGAATAAAAATGTCATTTGTGGAAGCGCCGGGAAAAATAAAAAGTTGAATAATTTAGTAGACATTATCGACTCCCAAATTGGCTTTTCTTTTTCACTGCCGGGGAAAAAGAGTGGCTTTCCATAGATAACGCTGGGAAATTCAGCTAATAACCTAGATAATTACATATAAGATAATGTAGAAGTAAAAAAAAGACTGCGTGTAATCTTTACGTTGAAGTATAACTGAAATTAATACACGGCTAAAGAAGTTTTACCTCAAAAATGCTTTCTGATGCTGTTATGTCCATGAATTTGGTTATCTACCTAGTGTCCACAAGTTGGTTTAGCCAACCCTAATATATGTATTAGTTAATACTATTTTTTACCGACGAAAGAAGGAGGTACTCAATTCAACCTGTATATATATATTTTTTTTAATGGTCAGTTTTGATGATTTTCATTTCCATAGAAACTATAATTATTAATGTTTTTTTTTACAAAAACTAATTGTCATTTCCATAGAAACTGTAATCAATTCAGGAAAGCACGCAAGTTTCGTAACATTCCAGAGTGATGACGTCACGTTTTTTACCGATTCACCATCTGTATTTATATTTTGAGCGATGCGCGTAAAGAAGTTTTCTTCAAAAATTCAGAACCACCTAGTAAAAAAAAATTGCCAGAAAGAAAACATAATCCAAAATCTGTCCCTATGAGACGAAAAATCATAACTTCTGAGACTTTTGACTCAAAGCAATGTACTTTTCACCTTTTTCTTATATTTGCATCGAAATCTATATAATCCAAATTTATTAGGTAACTAACCCAAGAGGTAAAAATAATAAATTTTCAAAAACTCACATATTATCGAAAAAATCACGCACTAAATTTACTACTAAATATTATAACATCTTTTGTATTTCCATACGTAATATAATAAATAATTTTTTGTCACTATATATATAGGCATACACTGCTAAACATGAAACGAAGAAAGCCTTTTTAAATTTGATACCTTAAATTTAAGGCACGTTCTTGATATTATGTCAAAAATAATATACATTATATGTTCTCGAAGTGTTTTTTGTTGTTTTTTTTTAGTCCTCTGATATACACAAAATATTATAAAACGATTATATTTATGAATGGTAAATAAATTTCTATTTCCCATGCTACGATTGGTGTAATCACTAGATGACCCACATATAAATCAATACAGAAAAAAATGGTGTATAATGTATATATTTTTTTGACATATTGAAAGAAAACGAATTATTAAAAAGATTGTCATTTTTTACCGACGAAAGAAGGAGGTACTCAATTCGTATGTATGATCACGCATAACTTTTTACAGAGTAGTCCGATTTAGATAATTTTTTTTTATTAAATAGGGTATTTTTCAAAGTTGGTACCATATAAATTTGAAGAAAAAATTTCAAATTTTAGCTCAAAAAAAATAAAAAATCGGATTTCCCAGCGCTTCCACTATAGGACAAATATCATAATCGATTGTATTCTGTGTGTAAACAAACACTTTAAAAGCACTCAATATCGTAGCGCAATTTAAATGCTTTTTAACCGACGAAAAAACGGAGGAGGTTCTCAAGTCAACCCATTCATATATATATAGAAAGTATTGAGCTTAAATTGAGGTTAATTTATTTCGTTTACGAAAAAAGGCTTGATACAAAAGTTATTCTGTCAAGAATAATTTTTTTAAACTCACATCTCAAAACCTGCAACACCTGTATAAATATAATATATGTAATAAATATTATAAAATAGACATTTTTTGTACCCAAAAATGTACTATATGATTAATAGTTCTCCATTTAGAAGACATAGTGAAGCAATTTAGTAACTTGAGACCTTCTTTTTTTTCTAAAAAAAGAAAAATAAATAAAATAAAATAAAATACGCGTTCATTTTTTATTGAAATATAAACATATATAAGTAACTGTAATGAGGAAAATGGCAAAAATCTTATTTTTTGTTCACAAAATCAATTTAAGGTTGACCGGACTATACAGTACATTTTTTCTTTTTAACAGAAATTAAAAATTTTAATCTGTAAATTAATTATTTAAATTTAGATAGCATCTAACATCACTAGTAATCGGATTTATGCAATTATTTTAATTACCAAAAATAATAAATAATCGTCTCTTGACGATTGGCCATTTAATTAAATCATTTTATGAACACCTATACCTTTTCAAAGAACGGACTTAACTTAATATATATACCCTGGTATATATTATATACCGTCTGTAATGGAAAGCTTTGTAGTTATATAGTAAATATTATTTACTATATAACTACACAATGCTTCATAAATAAATAAAAATAGTGGGGGTACTCTATAGTCAGTAGTGTGTGTATGCATATGTAATGAATAATAATATTTTATATTAAGTGGTATCACTAAAACCCCACTCTTAAATGACATCAAACCAACATCATAACACAAGCAGCCAGATGTTTGTAAGTATGTGTATGGATGTATGGTTTTATAGTAAATATTTTATTTATTTATTTAACATTGATTCCCTATTAGAAATGCTTTTGAAAACAGACTGTATATACCGAGTATGAAAACGGTTTTTGGAGAGTACTACCTTATCAGAAAATCGTAAATCAATTTCTTACCAAAAAAAAAACTTCATTTACTTCTTGAACCTAATAAATATCATACAAAACGAAATTTCGATACGATAAATATTCACTAGGTACTGCATTCACCCTCATCTAACGATACGATGTACCTACTTGTAACAACATATTTCATGCCCTTTCGAGAGAGAGAGAGAAAGAAATACAAATTTTTTGTATAACCCTTGAATGCTGATGTAACAGAAAATTGATAATAATATTGTGATATTTTACACTTGATTTTATCATCGCCCCGAATCCAGATATACGATTTTTTGTTATACGTAGATGATAGGTTCAAAAACGGTACCACCAAGTGTTGTTCATAACACATGTGAACATGTGAGAACATATAATATGATAAAATATTATCTTTTTAGGTGAACATACATTTGTTACAAGTATAATATCAAAGTCGTCATTTTAGTATAATAACTCTAGTCAAATTATCATATCGAACACTAAATTCTATTCCTAATTGCAAACAAGTGAAAATAACAACTAATTGAGTGAATTCCTTAAATATCTGGTATATACTGAATTTATGAAAACAGCGTTTCAAATAAAAGTTGTTTATTTTTAAAAAAGGAATATATTTCGTTTTTAAATTTTTGTTCTATCTCTTACGGTTTCAAAGATATATAGTTTTGTCCATTTTGCCCAAACATGGTCTGATTTTGCCCATACGAACTACGAACTTGACCTTACTTTCTTACTTTTTAGCTCTAGAACACACATACAAAATTTCAGCTCGTTTTCTCTTTTCATTTTTGAGTTGTCGTGTTTACAGACGGACGGACGCACGGGGAACTTTGCGGAAATGGACTAATTAGATCATTTTATGAATACCTATACCAATATTTATTTTGGCTATCAATATTTCCAAGTGTTACAAAGTCGGGACAAAATTTGTTACACCCTCGTATAAATATATACTGGATCAAATTTCAAAAAGATCAAACTTTTAGACCAATTGTGAAGCGAGATATTCGCAATCAAAGTTGAAATTTTCAAAATGCATGATATACATAAATGTTTTCATATCAAGCGAAATTATAATTACCCTGCAATTTATTCGCATGATTTGTAATTGACAATAAGTCTTTTTTTCGCTAGATATATTTAGTAAAGTTGCTTTGACAATATAGCAACACATACATATTTACATGAATGTTATGTAAATTGAACATTATACACTTGGGGTCTATATTTATCTATCGTAAGGTGAAAGAAAATATGCAAAATATTCATATTACAAATCAATATGAGTGTGTGTACATGTATAGGCAATATCATTACAGATATGATATACAAGTTATATAACAAATTTATGAGTTTATTTTTATATTGAAGATATAAATTTTTTACGAAATTTAATATGAATTATTATACACGATATCGTTTTATAAAGATAATTTTTATTTGAACAAAAAAAGGCGAATTGACTGCCTAGCACGTGACTTTTAAGACATTCGTCATTCAATTCTGTAAATATTATTATAATCAAAATAAGAAATCGACATATTTGAAATAAAATTGCAAAATTTGCTCCAATTCCTAGATCAATTATTTGTATTATATAAACATATTTCAACTTGTAAAGTATTCATCATCAGTATAGATTAAGTTATCGCAATTATTCTCCTGGAAGATATATTCCTCATCGCCAATTTAGTGACTGTCTCACTTCAAATTAATAAAGCCAATGTCCCCCTGAATGTTCCGAGCCGGTTCTAAGATTGTGGTCCACTGAAATGTATTATTAATACATAATTTTTCAGAAACTTATATCCATTCATGTTTTAGAAAAGTTGAAATTTCGATCACTTCAAGTCAGTGATAAGTTTCACAAAATGTCGAATGGATTTTATTTTTGTTTAAGAGAGACCATAAAGTCTATAACGAAGTCCAACATCGTCCCAAAGTCTGTTGTATCTATCAGAAGTAATGGAATAATTATTTAGTATTATATTTGATCGTATCACTATAATTATTATAATTTAATTAATTTGAATTAATTAATATGTATGAATATAATTAACAAGTACATCGAAATTATCTTTTAATTATTATTCGTAATAACTATAATTATATTTTATATGTTTTTATAACAAAATGTCAACTGGACATGCAAAAGTTTTCTTTTTAATCAATATTTTTACTCGACAATTATATGAGAACGTCCTTGTAACTATAAATTCAGGCAAGGTCGAGTTTTGCCCCCATAGTAACTGTTGCAATCTTACGCAATCAAAAATGGTGTCATTACTCAAATTGCTACAGTCGATCTGTGCCGATTCAATTCGGTCTTCGAAAAAATGTTTACAAAAAAAGGTGTTCGTATTTTTAAAGTACGCATGGTCACGCCCCCCTTAAACTTGGCCTTACGTACTTTCATGCAATTGATAATCTGTATGAATATAATACAGAGGTGGGCACAGACAGCTCGTCTGAGCCTTACGAGCTCTCCATAAGCTGGGTGAGAGTAAGTAAAGAAGGTATGTTTTGAAGCAAGACGGAACGATGTTTCAATACAGGTTGTCCTACCGATTATTGCCCAATAATTTATTCAATCAATTTAGAAATAGTTTTATAAAATATTTATTGTTTAAATAATATCTTTTACAGTATGGAGAGATACACCAAAAAACATAATAATAATAATAATAACAATAATGATAATGATAATAATAACAATAATAATAATAATCTGAACTTATCCAAGACTGCTTGCGATGTCTTCTCCATTATTAAATTCACTACTTTTATTTTTTTTGAAAAACAAATTATGCGAAAAATAATTTCCACTACTACAAATAGTACTTTTCACTTTTTCAATTCAAAGTAGACTAACTCGAAGAACTCAAATTCCCACTTTATGTAAAATTTAACTTAATTCATCAAATTCCCATGACACTATACTGAGCATACTCCATACGAAGAAAAAATAATTAAATCAGGTAAATAATTCTTTATTAGTTCTCGGATATGAATAGTAAAATATTTAGACAAATCATTTGGAATTTCCAAAACTTTAATTCTATTTAAATTATCCTTTGCAAAAATTTCCCTCTTTTCTTACAATGGTCCAGCGGTAAACTTAAAGGTTCAAAAGATTTATATATATATATTTTATATATATATATAAAATATATATATATATTATATATATATATATATATATATATATAAAAAGGTACATTTTATGACCCTAATTACCAGCCCAAAATTCCAGAGTATGTATTGAATGATTGCTTGTATTATTTACTTTGTATAATAGTGATCATAAAAAAGATTTGGTATTATTATATTTTTTTCAAAAAATGTTTTAATTAAAAAAAGAAAATATTAATAATTGGTAGGTTACCCTGTATTACCTCTATCTCTCTTCCCTACCTCTCACTCAGAGCTTGGCCGAGTCATCTCCTGCCCACCTCTGATATAATATATATAAAAAAAGGTATTATAAGTTTAGTCTCGACTTTGTAACGGTGGAAAATATTGATAGCAAAAAAAATTTGTTCATCAAATGACCCAATTAGTTCCTTTCCACATATCCATCTGTTCGTCCGTCCGCCTGTCTGTCTCAAACTCAAAAACGAAAAGAGATAACGAGCTGCAATTTTCTATGGGTGTTCTAGAGCTAATTTGGGATGTGAGACACGCACCAAATTAGCAACAAGCAACATATCTCTGAATCCATATCCCAGAGATAGTTACGATTAGCTAATTCATACTGATGATGACTACATTGTAGTCGAAATGCGTATTTATAAAATAAAAACAAATGTTCTAGGAATAGGGGCAAAATTTGAAATACAATTTCATGTAGGTACACTTTATACACTACTTTATGTATTTTTATACATTTGTACTTGTGTAAATAGTAAAATAAACAGTTCACGCATTGATAATAAACTCAGTATATACCGGATATTCAAGCAATTAACTCAGTTAATTATTAGTTTCACTTGTTCTAAAGAAGAACTTTAGGTTGAATGTTTTTTTTGAATTAATTCTAAATAAATCGTATAAAAAATGTCCCAAAATCTTGTACAAAATGTCCCAAAATCTAAAAATCATTTAAAATCATTATCTAAAAATCATCGCAATTTTGACAAGGTCAACTAAGGAAACTAATTAACGAATCAAAAAGTGTTCCAAGAGTTTATTGGACAAAACTTGATGGTCTACAACTTGTAATCCATAGTCCATACTTGTATTTTTTACGAAATCTTAATACATTTCGAATTATTTATGAAAAACTTTTCGATTTTGTGGAATTTGTGTATGTTTTTAACGATTTGATTTAAAAGAAACGCTATTCAGGAATGATGTTGTATCATTCAGGACTCATTTTGACTAATATACTTTTCTGGAATTTGTGAAAATCTTTCCAATTTATGTTTACCCATTCTTGATTAGAATCTATCAACCCCGATCCAAAACTGATGAAATGAATTTAATTAATTTTGTTTTTTGTTTGTACAAATATTAATTATTTTTCAATTTTCTAACACACAGATACTTACATTACAATGACTTAAGACAATTCGATCCAAAAGTATTTTCATCCATACCATCGGTTGATCGCTTGTAAGTATAAAATTTTCCACAATTATAATTTGTTCAAATAATTTTTACAGATATCTACAAGGAAACCAGATAAATGAAATAGACAGTTATCTTTTTCGAAATTTATTTCGATTGAAACGTTTGTAAGTTTTAAAATCACTTTTTATTTTCGCGGATTGGTTTTTGGTTTTTTCCTCCATATATTTTGTATACTAATAATAATATCTACATAATCGACCATATAGAGTTACACAAAATGGGTAGGTCTTATAAATCATTATTTTGGATATACTTTAAAATCTAGAAAATATAGAAAAATGGTGCGAATTCACAAATCAAAAATTTTGGTGTCCATCGAGAATTACAACAGTAACACGAAATCTATCAAGGAACGTCAATGAGACCATCCAACATTTTGATAAAGGATACCCCAAATATAATGATTTGTATTTTTGTTTTATGGTTAGAAGGGTAGCTTTTGCTATCGACACTTAAAATCAATAATATTATAAAGCAACAAAATTAATTTTACTTATTATTTGAGATATGGCCCCACCCTACTGATCTCGCATTGAACGTGATGGATTTCTTGATAACACCGAAATTCTCGACGCATCACACATATACAGAAATTTCGACTGTAAAACAGCATTGATCAAAATATATATTCTAAATGGTCATTTTAAAGACTATCCAAAATATACCACTTTTGACACAATTTTGTACAACTTTTATGGTTTATAAATAATTATAAAAAGTATAAACTATGGTTTTTGGATTTAGTAATATAATAATATTTGTGGCTTTATCATACATTTTTTTGTGGGCTTTTGTTGTAGTTTTTTTCGACAAAAAATCATCATCATAAGTTGGTTTTTTTTTGTTTTCTAACTAATTTGTATGTAATATCATTTGTACGTCCAAATTTGTTTGTATTAATCTTCCGTATTTTTTTATTGCGCTGGTTTCTACGATCATATGTAAATAATTGAGTATTAGAATATAATAATCGAATGCTAAATTTTATCAGCTTTCCAAAATTTTATCGAAAAATCAAAACGATCATTCTAGAATTATTACCGGTTTTGTATCTGTAGTTTGTAACGGTTTTCAATAGTGACCGCTTGCTATTCCCAGATTTTTTATTCATGAGATCTCGAACTTCAAAGCTCTTACAATTGAACAAATTTTAATGTTAAATTAGAGAAACGCAACTCAAATTTAATACCATTAGATACATTTTGAGTCAATTAAAGTAGAATATACACTTCCGTTCATAAATTGAACCAGTTGAAACATACTAAGTGTTAAGGTTTGTAATATTATCATATATTTAGTAATATATGTACTTACGCTTAGATTGTTATTTACTGGTTCAATTTTTATGAACGGGAGTGTACATTACCTTTGCAGTTTTTTAAATATCATTCGCCGTGTTTGGCGACTCTCATAATTTTTTTTCAAAAACATAATTTTTTGAGTGTTTTTCATATTTCCCATTTACCTGATGACCCTTAAGGTCTCGAGCTTCAAAGGTATTAATTCAAGTTCACTGTTCAATTGGAAAAATAAGACTACAACTTACATTCCCCATACATACCTGATCCTTGAGACATTGAGCTTCAAAGCTGTGAATTAATAACCAATTCAATGTTTCTGAAGAAGGAACTGTGTTTCCGAAACTATTTTCGTCAAGTAACGTCAAGTAAGATTTAATGGTTTTTTTCTCACATACTTTTGATTTTTCGATTACCTATCATCCATATTTTCATCTTCAAATTTAACTGAATTTAATCTTTCTTTTTTGTACAGATTCTTACACAATAATAAGATTAATCATATACCATCAGGAGCCTTCAAAGACATGCCAGCATTAAAAAGATTACGTTTAGATTCAAATGCCTTAGTCTGCGATTGTGGATTGATGTGGCTAGTTAAAATGTTAAATGTATCTTCCGTACAAGCTGCAGCCACTTGCCAAACTCCAAACGATATGCTTGGAAAATCCATAAATGGAATGATGGAATCTGATTTCAAATGTCGTAAGTTCAAATTAAATTCTAATTCGAAAATGATGTTGAGTTTTTTTGAGTTAAATCAAGTGCCACAGTTTTAATGCGATTTTCTAGGGCCTAAGCACTACCTCAAATTCCAAGAAGTCAAAACGGAAGAAATCAAATTTTTACAACCCAATTAAAAAATTTTACTTTGCAACTATTTCCATTTTCCGAGTATAAAAAATGGCATTAATCAAACGAAATTTTCTAGATAAACCGAAAATTATGGAAGGTCCACATGACGTTGAAGTAAAATGGGGTGGTACAGCAAAATTCACATGCCGCGTTGCAGGTGATCCAGCACCAGAAGTAGTATGGATGAAAAATGCCACTAAAGTCGAACCAGATAGTCGAATTAGTATCCTCTCAGATGGATCTTTACAAATTGATGAAACCAAAGATGTTGATATTGGTGAATACGAGTGTATGGCTAAAAGTGATATGGGCGAAGCGAAATCAAGACCAGCTCGAATGATTGTGGCACCGTCAAAGGATATTACCAAACCAGAATTTATACTTACACCTCTAGATCAAGATGTCCAAATAGGGGAGCATTCAGTTCGATTGGAATGTCGTGCAAAAGGAACTCCAGCACCCACAGTAACCTGGTCCAGAAATGGCATTGTACTCGCACCGAATCCACGATACACTGTAACCCCTGAGGGTACATTGGTTATTCAGAACATTGAAGGTAGTGATTTTGGAACATACCGTTGTGAGGCATCAAATGTTCTGGGAAAAATTTCGACGACTGCGCAAATCCGTATTAATGGTAAGTTAAACTTATTGGGTAGTAAGGTGGGGTAACATTTTTTAACCATTTATAACTTTTTTCATTGCTTTCCAAAAAAAAAAAGGATCATTACCAAAGAGTAAGTTCTAGGCAGTCAAATAATTATCAATTATTATCCAAACAAAAACTGAAATATTTCTCTCTTTTCAGTTGCACCAGGCTTCTCAGTACATCCAGAAAATTTGACAATAAAAACCGGAGCAGATGCGCATATCGAATGTGTTGCGGTGGGATCTCCCATACCTGATATTAAATGGTATAAAAATGGACGTCTTATAACTGCCACAGCACGAATTACCATTGAACCAGATGGAACACGGTTAATAATTACCCATACAAAAGAATCCGATTCTGGTCAATATATATGCAAAGCCACAAATTTTCTAGGATCCAAAGAAACAAGCGCCTATCTAACTGTACAAAGCATAAAACAACAACCACCAAAATTGAAAATAAAACCATACGATATCGAAGCAATTCCAGAAAGCACAGTTGAAATTCCATGTCGTGCTGAGGGTATACCAAAACCAGATATTCAATGGAAGAAAGATGGTTCTTCGTTAGATAAATTCGAATTCCGTTATCGAGTTTCACCAGCTGGTAGCCTATTCATATCAAATGTTACACGTCGAGATACTGCAAGATTTGAATGTACTGCGACAAACGAAAATGGACGTACATCTGCATCAGCAGTTTTAACTGTTAAAGATTCGGAAATTTTAGCCCCAGGTGATCGATTTGTTCGTGTATCATTTGCCGAAGCTACACAAGAAGTTGATAAAGCAATCAACAACACAGTGAACACTTTATTTAACACAAAATCTGGCAAACATAATCCATCAGATTTATTCCGTTTAATTCGATTCCCAGATGCTCCAACTCGAGAATTGGCCAGAGCTGCTGAAATTTACGAGCGAACGCTGATTAATATCCGAAAACATGTCGAAGCTGGAATGGTTATCAATCACACAGCAAATTATGATTATAAGGAAATCTTATCGCCTGATCACTTGGATTTGGTAGCGAAATTATCCGGTTGTATGACACATCGATTAATGCCAAATTGTACAAACATGTGTTTCCATAAAAAGTATCGTTCATTTACTGGCACATGTAATAATTTACAGAACCCGACGTGGGGTGCTTCAAATACAGGTTTTCGGCGGATTTTAAAACCAATTTACGAAAATGGTTTTAGCACTCCAATTGGTTGGAATAAAGGAGTTAAATATTACGGTTTTGAAAAACCAAGTGCACGATTAGTATCAACGACTGTCATCGCCACAGAGACGATATCCTTGGACGAATACAACACGCATATGTTAATGCAATGGGGACAGTTTTTGGATCATGATTTAGATCATGCAACACCTTCAGTGAGTTCCGAAAGTTGGGATGGCATCGATTGTAAAAAATCATGTGATTATGCTGCGCCATGTTATCCAATGGAAGTTCCACCTAACGATCCTCGAATTAAAAATCGACGTTGTATTGATTTTATACGATCTTCAGCCGTTTGTGGATCGGGTATGACATCTGTGTTCTTCGAAAGTGTCCAACCACGAGAACAAATCAATCAACTAACTTCGTACATCGATGCATCTCAAGTTTATGGATTTAACGATGAATTAGCCAAAGATTTACGAGATCAAACAACGAATGGTGGAAAATTACGAGTGGGTATTGAACAACCAAATCGAAAACCACTTTTACCATATGCTGGTAATCAAGGAATTGATTGCCGTCGTGATCCTGATGAGAGCGACATTAATTGTTTTGTAGCTGGAGATATTCGAGCTAATGAACAGGTGGGCCTGCTTGCAATGCACACTTTGTTTATGAGGGAACATAATCGTTTAGCTACAGAATTAAGAAAATTGAATCCGACATGGAATAGTGATACTTTATTCCACGAATCAAGGAAAATAGTTGGAGCACAAATGCAACATATTACGTATAAACATTGGTTACCACATATTTTAGGTAAAGATGGTATGGAACTCTTGGGAACATACAAGGAATATAATCCAAATATCAATCCAACAATATCGAATGTATTTGCAACAGCTGCACTAAGATTTGGACATTCAATGATTAATCCAGTTTTAACACGACTGAATTCATCATTCTTACCAATTCCACAAGGACATTTACCATTACATAAAGCCTTCTTTTCACCATGGCGATTAGTTGACGAAGGTGGTATTGATCCCTTGTTACGTGGACTCTTTGCAACTGCTGCCAAATTAAAGAAACCTAATGAAAATTTGAATACCGATTTGACTGAACACCTATTTCAAGTTGCTCATGCTGTAGCATTAGATTTAGCCGCAATGAATATCCAACGATCACGTGATCATGCTATTCCTGGTTATTTAGAATATCGTGCATATTGTAACTTGTCAAAGGTTGAAACCTTTGATGATTTACGAAACGATATTAAAGACCATAGTATTCGGCAAACTTTACAAAATTTGTATGGACATCCAGGAAATATTGACGTGTGGGTTGGAGGTATTTTGGAGGATCAATTAGAAGGTGCCAAGATAGGACCACTCTTTAGATGTTTATTAATCGAACAATTCCAACGTTTACGAAATGGTGATCGATTTTGGTATGAAAATCCTGCCACATTTAAACCAGAACAATTGACACAAATTAAACAAGCGAGTTTAGCACGACTTTTATGCGATAATGGTGACGAAATTAATGACATCACACATGATGTGTTTGTCTTACCAAAACGACAAGGTGGTTTTGTTGAATGCTCCAAAATTCCGAAAGTTGATTTACGCATGTGGAGTTCCTGTTGCGCCGATTGTGCGGATTCATCAATTTTCGACAGTGGTATCACCACGCGTCGACCTCGCCGTGAGCTGAATGTTTCATATCCAGAAGATAAACCATTATTCTTCTATGAAAATTCCACTATTACAGATGATCCCTCGGAAAATTTAATAACCGAAGAACGTATCGAGGGTATTGAGGGCGTTGTAGATACCTTACAAAAAACAATTAAACAATTGCGCAAACAAATGCGTAAAATAGAACAACAATGTGTTGAC
Source organism: Nineta flava (assembly GCA_963920215.1). Taxonomy (NCBI): domain Eukaryota; kingdom Metazoa; phylum Arthropoda; class Insecta; order Neuroptera; family Chrysopidae; genus Nineta; species Nineta flava. The sequence goes on from OY986041.1 coordinate 130,289,253, forward strand.
AATAAAAGTTTTAAACATGGCCACTGTGTAGATGACAAAGGTAGCAAACGCTTAAACGGTGAAATATGGCAAAAAGATGATTGCACAAAATGTCGATGTGAGAAACATCAAATTAATTGTATAACACGAGAATGTGCCAAACCGAATTGTACAAATCCAACTAAAGTATTAGGAAAATGTTGTTTAACTTGTCCGGCAGCTTAAGAATTCCAGGACAATGTTTGTTGATATAATTTTTATTCAATCGAATAAAAACATAAATTTAAAAAAAAAAAAAACATTTTTAAAGTGTTTCATGAAACCACCGATCAGTAACTTCAAAGAAATTACTTTGTATAATTTTGTTTGTTTGGCTACATGACAAACAAATTTTTGTTTAAAACAAGTCTCGATCTTCATCACAAACACAGTACCATTATTATTACAATAATTTTTAAAATGAAAAAAAAAAAGTTAGTGGATATTAAAAACAAAAACTATGCATGTAATTTAGAATTTAAGAAATTTTTGACTGGAGTTTCGTAAACGTCATACCTTTCATTAATTTCAGGTTATGTACGCGCATCTTTATGATGTCAGAATGTGACATAAATGGCAGTTTTTTTCCTTTAAACCTATATTCTGCCTTTGTTTTAAAATCCAGTCCAGAGCTCCAACTAGAAAAAGATCCATAAGTGGGGAATCTAAAATATCAAAAATTTAAAAATTGTTATAAATCATTTAAGTCGTAAATCTTTGACACTTAACTCTGTAGACAAAATCGAGGATTTTTACTAAATTTTAATAAATTTTATTGGGATCTATGGCAAGGGGTGGTGCTTAACTTTCAACCTACTAGCAGTAGTTAATAAGTTTTCACCAAAGCGGCACCACGAAAATCATTGCCCGGAGTGTATATATCAAACTACTAGCTCTAGTTAGTATAATTTACCTAACAGAGAGCTTATCTAATTTCTAGAGTTCCAAATACTTTTTGAAATGATAAACATAAGCAAAACCCGTGAACTAATGACAAATGTAAAACACGACTCAGTTTATGGATGTCAAGATATTGATCCCACAGAGCAAAAATTGAAAATTAAGGGCATAATATCTCTAAATACTTAATACAAAGTTTCCTCTGCGAAAATCGGATAAAAATCCAAAATTTAAACTTAATAGGAGGTTTGACGTTTTCCGAACTCCAAGCAAATTATTTAATAATAGAATTATATATGTAATTGATAAAATTCTATTACTTTACCTTCACGCCAGATGAAAATACGTTTTCTCTCAATGTTAGAAGATTTTTTCATTTAGCAGCTCTCTTTACAACACAGACCGGTAAAGAAAATTATAGACTTAAAAACATTTTACATTGCCCAGATAGACTGCAACGATTATTATTCTTTCTAAAAGATGAGGTTAACTGTGAAATTTATGGGCTAAAGAGCGTCGTATATTTTTCTCTCGCACAAATATCGATAAGATCTATTTTATAAGGTACACAAAGTATCTGTTGATACCGATTGAAACCATTAGTCCAAAGATGAACGACAAAATTGATTGAATCGAGCATTTTCCAATAAGTTTTATTTTCTTTACCGGTCACTACAGTAGAAACATACATACATATAATCGCTCTCAAAATAGAACCAAATAGATTTTTTCTGAACTCCCCCCGATACGTACTTAAATTTTATTAAACATGTTTTACGTAATTTGATATGACTCAAAGTACATAGTTTAAAAATATTAATTAATAAGATTTATATGTAATTATATACAAAAAAAAAAAAAAAGATTTATAAAATATCATCGATCATATTTAATTAATTTATGTGATTTGAAAAATTTAATAATAATAATAAAAAAAATGTTGACCAAAATTTGACAAAGTAAATTTTACTATAAAAATGAGATAAATGTTAAACTCAAACGAAATTATTTCTTCAACATTGAAAATTTTGTACCAAAAAAATAATTGAGAACAATGTTGTAAACATAAGAATTTAACTACTAAATCTTCAATTTAATAAATATTTTTTAATTTTCGAAATAAATAAAAAATTGTATATTCTAGAATATTATAGGTAAATTCTTAATTTCTAGATATCAAATTGTTTTTAAGTAAATGGAGAAAATTTTACTTTAAATTTGGTCGTCGATAAATGAAAATATACTTTTCAACAATATTTTATTCATTCGTAAAAAAACATTTACGTAAAGTGCAGGTTTACATTTCTAAATAATTTCAAAAATATTCTAGTTTATTCTAAATGAATCACACGACGTAGTACCACATGCGTTTGATTATTTCTTACGTGACTTTTCGCGCATGTGTCCGACATATGGCTACCGCTTGCGGTGTGTTGTATAATAGGTTGTGTGAATGCGAAAGACTCTCTCTCAAAAGGCATTATCATTTGGGATGGAGAGATCTCTAGCCAGATGAAATCAATGAGATGTCGCCAAGGGATATCCTGACGTTTATCAAGACCATAGGACTCCTGGGACATAGGAAAGGAGGTACAATAGATCAAATAGGTCGCTATACAAAAGCTCTTTATAAGACTTGCTCCTGATTCGAATCTAATCAAATTTAAAGAGCATAATGTAAAGACTACAGATATGTTCAATTAGTATATGAATTTCCGTTTGCTACTACACGCTGTCCGAATTCGCCATTTTACGCACATTAAATAAATTTTGTATTCATTTGTTATTGGTTTAAAATAAAAGTCGAATTTGGGTAATACATCTGATTGTGAGTAATTGCTCAGATACGTTTGCCTATTGTTTTTACACACCATGATCAGGATAATAAGATTTTATTGTATTTCGGATAACTCAGATAAATGTGATATTTTTGAAATTATTGTATAAAATAGTCCCTGTAAATTTCCACAAAAATATTAATATACTTCAAAGTAATAGTTGAAAAATAATTAATTTCATATTATATTTTTGTAGTCATAAAATAATTAGTTTAACAAATTTATTTGCAAAATTTAAAAGAAAGTTATTGCAAGTTTTTCGTAAAGAATATCGGTATGCTATAGGAAGACGATATTTCGAATTTAACATATGGTACACATATTAATGTATTTCAAATTTTTACACCATTTTAAGTAACCAAATATCGTAGTACTATAATATATCGATATATTTTTTTCCAGAATGTATGATGCAAAATATAAGGTGTGTATCCTACTGCGCACTTAATTCCCAAATAAGGTATCCCAAACTCAATTTTTACCATAAATTATTAACAATAACTGGGTAAGAATACCATTAGGTAAGAACTTCCCCAATATTGATTGTTTTAAATCTTTAAAATACAATATTAAAAATAAAAGTTTAAATTACAGTTATCACGGTGCGAGTATTTTATTGATTAAGAATCAAACATGGCGTATTTGGGGAGTAAGTGTGATTAGTGTGCTCGCGCAGTAGGCTCAGTAGCACACCTTACTTATTTACATCATGATAAACAGAATGACATTTGTTCATTGACATTTATTTATAACCTTAAAATATGTTTTTACTAAACTCTTCATGTCTTTGATGTATGTATAAAATCAAACATAATTAATTTCTTATTTTGTATAGTCAGTTGTTAAACAAAATAAAGAAACCCTTAAAATATTATAAAATTGTATAGTTTAATAAAAGTTGAAAAGGTTAATATTATAGTTATTAGTTCAGAACATAAGTTCTTAATGCATTTTATATAAAAGATTCCTCTTCTTTTTGTGCCGACTTTGCTGGAATTGAGCAATACAAACTTGCCAAACAAAAAAGGACAATTGATTTTTTTTCAGTAGAATAATGAAACTTATTTCGTACTCGTTAGATATCCAGGCAAAGGATACATCTGTTAATTCTTGTCTCAGTAGGAAGTTAAAACGCTGCGGCCAATCTCCAAGTCTTCCTGCATATTTTTTAAATACAGCGATTTTGTTATAAGACGCTAAACATATAATCCAATGTATATATAAAATTCATAGGTACAATTAGACCCAATATTTTCGGGAAAGAAAGCACCCATTATAAGTGTAGTGTAGGTAAAAGAATCAATTGTGATTAATTTCAACCAGATCTGGAGATCTCGTATTAATACCATACATTGGTTCTCGATTAAACTATTTTAAGTTTAGTATGCTATAGTTTACGATCTCCTGATCGAAATTTGCCATGGACACACGTAGTTCGATTTTGAATACTTTCAGAGATACAGACACCTAGGATTTAAATATCAGAGGTTTAAGTCTCCATATCTCTAAAAATATATAAACCCGAGTTTTGTAGAAAATCAATTTGTCTGAGAATTGATTACAACAAATGAAAAAACTGTTTGCCTCTGTGATTCTGAATTTAGTCGAAGTTATGCCTAAAATATATCTTTCGAGAATGAAGTGCAGGCGAACTTATCATCTCCAACGCTGCTTAAAAAATCGATATATTACTAGAGAAAACAAGATTCCATGAGGCAAAAATAATCCCGTCGGAACAAATAATAAAATAATCGGATTATAAACATATTATCGGAAATGATGCTCGGAGTAGGAAAATCATTTTTCAAATCGAGTTTGATCGTGAGCGAAACTTGATTTAATTGTGCCTGTGAAAAGAATCCTCCAAAATATGATATACTCACCCGTAGTGTTCGGTAAAGAAAAATTAAGATCGAGATTTGTTATTTTGAAATATGAAAATGTTCTAAGCCAAAAGTCAAACCTGTTTTACGTAAACGCGTAATAACAGATAAGAATGATATTTGCGAAGTCGGTTTTTTTTTAAACCATACAGTCATTTTGTTTTTAAAATATAATTTTTTTAACGCTATAACTAAATTTTTATTTTAAATAATTTTGTTTTTAAGATTCTTTAATTAATTACACTGCCATTTCCACCTATAAAATATATATTCAAATACTAATTAGTTTTGTTATAAACTTTCTTACTTACAATTTACAATCTCCTAAGCGCATCCCCTAACAAAAATTTATACTTAATTATTAATTATATTAAATGTGCATGTAAAAATCAAAACAAAAATTAAAAAAATAACAAAAAATGTGATAACGAAATAATTAATTGAAAAAAAATTGTAATTTAAAATATTTTGATTTAATTCTATTGGTTAATTATAATTCATTGATTATTGTAAATGATTTTTCTTTTTTAAATTGTATTTTTCACTTTATTATAATTGTGATCCATTGTGTATATTACTGTATTTAATAAATTATCTTAGTGATGAAAAGTTTTGACATTTATTTATTTATGAACAAATAATATAAAATCCTCTTACGAATTGGCTGGGTGCAAAGTTCTACGAGACTAGCGACAATGTGATAAAAACGTACAACATTACGGGACGCATTAAAAACTCGAGTATAGTTTGGCATGTGGTGAAATATTAAATCGATCGTGGAAATCGTTTGTGAATTCCAAATTTATATATAAAAATGTTTTGTGACTGCGTATTTTTCGAGAAAATTAAAAAATAGCTAAATAAATTAAAAAATAGTGCAACAAAATAGTGTTTTTGCTGTTACTAGACGGCACCGGTGTACTCTTAAAGCTGTCTAGTATTAAAATAAGTAATTATGTGGTAAAAATAGCATAACAAATCGATTCAACACTAGAGAGCATTAAAATCATAGAGATTATATATAGAGTAGGCAAGTCATAGGCGCGCTATGTTTATATTATCTCTATGATTGAATTACCAGCATTAGCACCATCTAAAGACCACAAAAACAAGCAAAAAATTTAATGAAATTTTCTCGAAAAATACGAACTTTTATGAATATATTTAGAATTCGCAAACGATTTTCGATGGATTGAATATCCATGAGCCTATGTTAAATCAATTTTTTTTAAATATTGGCTAAACGGATACTCTGTATTAACAATTGAATTTAGTCAGTAACTAATGAGTCACAAACAAAATCGAAAGTGTCACAAAAAATTGTGACACTTTTGATTTTAAGGAGGTTAGGGCCCAGTGATCTATTAATCGATGTAACAACTGTCGATATTAATATTTCCTTTGACGCTCGTTCAAGCCATGTTACGTCCCCCTTTTACGCGACTTGACACGGTATCTCGCTACAGAAAAAGTTGGCGGTGGAGCGAAAAGTGTCGTTCAGAGTTGAAAAACTAAGATCAAATTTTGCACCCTGTTGATGGAAAAGGCCATTAATATGATGGAATTTAACAATAGATTAACTATAATTATGATTGGTATAAAATGGAAATGATTTAAATTGACCATATGGTCGACAATATGTCACACTTCAGTTTTATCATTTTGTTGTCTATATATAATTAAGTGTGTAATAACTTTTATCATAATCGTTATCACGAACGTTTATGGACAGGGTGTCCTCACACACTAATCAAAAAAACTTTTTTAAATAGATAATTGACGTGTTGGCTTTTTATTGATTCTTCAAAAATGTGAATGCCACCAACCAACCCGATGTAAAAAGAATTGCTTTATATTTAGGGTGAATTAAATCTCACTGATGTCACAAGGTCGATACCAGGGAAATTTTGATGATACCGGGGAAATTCTCGATGTATCACAAACAAAGAGGTTTTAACCATAATAAACGCCGATCAAGAGGTTCTAGATAGCCATTTTAAATGATATCAAAAACTGTATTTAACATCCACTATTTTGTGATAATTTGCAGTCTATAACAATGGAAATTACGTTCGGTAGAAACATTGATTTAAAATTTAATTATATTCATTAATAAGCTTTCAAAACGTTAAAGCTCAATGATTTTTGATAAAAAAATTATCAGTTCTAGATGCTTTTTAAGTGGAAATTTCAATAAATGAGATATCAGTTTTCATTTTTAATTAGCATATCAATTTTAAAATATTCTATCCATAAAAATCCATCAAAGTAATTTTAGTTTGTATCAAAATGCGGGGGTATAAAGTTAAGTCAAGACGCTTTAAAGCCAACGCTAGAGAACGCAATCGAATGCATGGATTAAATGCAGCATTAGATCGACTTCGAAGGTATGAAATTTTAATAGCTTTTATTATTTTTTTACTTTAATTTTTGCATAGTAAAACAAAGATATGTCCAAAATTTCCGGATTACTCGATGGTTTTTTTTCAGTTGTGTTCCACTATTTGTTTACAACAATCGTATCGAACAACAGAAACCAATACAAAAATTATCAAAAATTGAAACTTTACGATTAGCACGAAATTATATTGCAACGCTAACAATCGCTTTAAGTTCCGATTATCCAATGGATGTGTGTAAATTAGTACAATGTTTAAAAAAGGGTTTAAGTCAAAATACAACGAATGTATTAATAAGTAGTATTAAAATGGGTGCGTTTAAAAATTTAATTGCATGGCCTCGATCATCACAATCTGAAATATATTTAAATGATTTTCAATCGGATGACCGGAAAATACAAAAGGATGACACCAATTTGAATGAATTACGGCAAAACTGTACGCACTTCTACTATACATGTGATTATATTTCGATTTCTAAAAGTCTGTTACATTAATTTTCGAAGTGATGATCTATGTTGATTCAATAATGTAATAAGTATAGGATTAATCACTTAAGGATGTACGAGCGCTGATGTATAGTCCATTTATAAAATTCTTCAAATTCTTATATAGTACATTCATAAAAGTCCACAATAATGTTTATTATTTTTTGTCGTAAGTTAAAATGAAAATTTAATTTAGACCCGTCATACCGGGCCTAGCAAAAAACATACTTAAGAAAAAGACCTGAGATTTCGGATAATTATATTATCGCCGACAGAAATCAAATTTACCCGAAATATCAGTTGTTTTCTTAAATATCTTTTTTTAGGTTCGTCATACCGGAATTTTATTGAATCAATCTCTTTATTAATATTTCTATTTTCTATTCTGTAGTTTTTTTTAATTCGTCTTATTTTATTCCAAGTGAAAATTATCAATATATGTCAAAATATGTGTAAAATTATGAGTTCCTCTATAAGAGCAATGCATTAAACCACGAACTTTAACATTAAATAATTAATTCAAGACCCCTGTTACAACCCCCCCCCCCCCGAAACTTTTATAATTAAAAAATGAAGCCTTAATCTTTTTGAAACTTCAGTGCTCGTACATCCTTAAGTGATGGTCTATGTTGGTTAAACAATGTAATAAGTACAGGATTGATGTACTTTATAGTTATTATGTTTTAATTTGATTGATATATATGTAATAAAATTATATTTTAATTATTTGTTTGTTTGCTTTTTGTTATTGTTTCCCACATTTCATCAACCTGATTGCTTTGCCTAAGTACACAAAAATGTTGACAGCCAATCTAAGGGAGATATTAACACCAGAAGTAAAAGATCATGACCCAATTTAGTAAATTTCAAAAAAAATTCATTCAAATCGGATAATATTTCGCTAAGATATCCAAAAAATTGATTTTTAACTCGATGACGTCACTAAATTCCAAAAAATTTAAGTTTATTTACCCGTTTGTTAAATATACTAAATTTGAGTCATATTATTCATATTTCATATTAAATTTGAACTATCTTTAATAAATTTCGAGAATGTCCGACCATGGATCATACTTCGGAGAAATGGTGTATGATATATGTAAGTTTGACCTTAAGGACGTTCATTTGCTACGCTAAAGTCAAATGAGTACTATCTTTAATAAAATTTATTTAGGATTTTAAAAATGTTGTAAAGTATATCAATAATGTAAATTAAAAATTGATTTGATGTGACAGATCTGACAATAAACTATTTGTGTGTATGTGTATATTTTTTACTGTGCGCAGTCGCCAGTTTTCAAAATATGGTGGCAAAAACAAACCTAACAAAACAGTTTTAATTTTATTAAATAATTAATCAAACGTTCGTCAACACCATTTTCTTAATACAATTATATAAACTTCGTAAACTTCATATTTCAAAGAATATTTGTAAACATTATTTATTATGGTGGCTACTTTAATAATATAGTTATTCTAATTTTAAGTACAAAAACTTCTGTTCTCCATAAGACGCTGTGTTCAAAGTTTGATGTTTAATCAATAATTACTCTTTGAAATAATCGTCAACAGGTTTTAAATTTTTGAGGGAGGATAAATAAATATAATATAATAACAATTATATATATATATATATATATATATATATATATATATATATATATATATATATATATATATATATATATATATATATATATATATATATATATATATATATATATAATATGTTATTATATTTAATAATATATAAAATATATTATTAAATTTAATAATATATATAATATATTATTAAATTTAATAATATATATAATATATTATTATATTTTACTATTCATAATTGAGCTATTCAATTCCCCAAAAAAAATTGTTTATCTACTATCAAGCCTCATGTATGAACGTCCTTGTTAAAATTGGATAAAATATCAATTATTATTAAACTCGGCGTTTATTATTAATTTAAAAAATAAATGAAATGAATATATTTTCATCAGAAACAAACCAATTAAATAAATTGATATTTATTCAAAGTGTTTTAGAATCATTGTTTAACATTTTATGATCACAATAAATCATTATATTATCACATATTGAGCATACTAAAGGATCTTCTTCCAAATCTGGATGTGCAGAACATTCACAATTGGGGCAAGATTGATACCATAGCGATGAAAATGGAACAAATGTTCGTATACATTGATTTTCCTGATGACCATTCACACATTTTCCATTATATGTTATATGTAAACAAAAATCTGTTAAGGATAAATGATAGAAAATTCTGTTGGTATAAGAAAGCTTCCCTAAAAACTGACCGAGCTGACCTAGGCATAATCCCGTATATTCCAATTATAAATTCATGCAATTGATCTCTGTGCTCTGGAAGTTGCCTCAAAAAACTACAAAAGCACCAAAATCTTCATAATTTGAGCAAGAACTGAAGTTCATACACTTTTACGTCAAGGTTTGCATGAGACCGTCTTAAATAATAGGGCTGCAGAATCCCTCTTCTTAGGTCTAGAACCCTTCTTTGAAGTGTAAAAACTTCTAGAATGGGCAATCGCATGGCCAACTCACCAAAGAAGGATGTCACTTAGCCGACCGGATACTAGGATTTGATCCAGGTTTGATCACAATATATCATCTAGATCGCAGTATATTTTTATGATTTTCCCTGGTAGAGATTAAAATTTTCTAATTTTGACTCGTTGGATTCCTTTTGGCGCGAGCTTTTCTCTGATATGCGTTTTCTATAATTCTAAGCATATTTATGAGTCTTATGAGCGAAATCTTTTATTATTTTGTAATTTTCAATTTAATACCGATTTTTACTTATGTTACGTAAATATTTTTAAGTCTTACTTTATATACTAGTAGTACTTAGCAAGCTCTTCACAATGATACCAGAATCAATATCCTAACTAAACGCGTTTCCACGCTACACCAATTTATAAATTTACGCAAAGCTAATTCGTAACCATTCACGCTCATGCGCCTACACTAGTACCTCAAAGGCGAAACAAATACAGCGCGACAGATACGTAAAGACATTATCTATCTGTTGTGGGTTCAACTATTGTAAACGCATAATTAGTCTCGAAGTTATTAGCGATTCAAATCTAACGGTATTTTGTTGACGCAAGAAACGATCGACCACCAGTGTAACGAGCGAATAGACGTTTTCACGTCAAAAATTTGTTTTAAAAAGGATATCTGCATCACATAATGAACACTGTATCAAATCCATTACGCGAATATTTTCCGTTCTTTCCAATATATCCGTTATTTCTTCATTTGTTTGTTTACCCAAATACGTTTTAAATGTTTCCGTTTTTCTTATTTCCTGTAAATATTCCCGTAAATATCTCACACTACACAAATCAAATTCACTTAATACATCCAAAATGATCAACGATTGTAAACGCTGCAAACAATATTTTGTTTTAACTAATTTTAATAGCTCTTCTGGCGGTGTTAAAATTTCATTGGAAATTGGTTTTCCAGCACGTTTTTTCTTTTTCAAAACATTTTCATTCGAGATTGCAGTCCATAAGTAAATTTTTAAACGATACAGAGAAACCAAATCGTAATTATCACGTATTTCATAGATTTTTGTGAATGGGTCATGTTTATCATGTACTAATCGGCACAATTCCAGACAATCCCAATAATTGGTTAATTTTTGAGTGGAATTCTCTAGTAAGATATTTTCGATATTATTGAAACTATTTGAACATACTGATAGCTGTATTTGTTCTCGAATTATTAGATGATTGATTGGCTTACAATAATTGGAACTTATAAACCACATTACTTTTTGTTTGGAACAGCATAATCCATAAGTGCTCATATAATTTGTATTTACAGGATTTTTTATTTCAGTCAAAAGAATATTTACAATTTGATTGGCCGTAATTCGAAGAGTTAGTAGTCCTATGTAGGACGTTAAAGTGCATAATACGTATTTCCCCGAACTTAGTTGTTGTACACCTACAATTAAAAAACACAGAATCATTTTAATTTTTCCAAAGTCCTAAAAATAGAACGGGAAATATCAAAATTTGATTTTGATTTTGAAGATTCAAATAGGAAATAGAAAAGCTTCAGCGTGTCATGTATCAAATAAAAAGAGCCCGAATTAAAGAAAATAGCATACGCCGACAGTTTAGTAAATTAACCGCCCTATTAATTTTTGTTTAAATTAATTTAATTGACAAACTACCACCGTTGGGAATCGATCCAGCAACCTCCCAGTTCCCGGCAGATCGCCTTTAAGAGTTCCACCACTCGGATTGGTAAGGCAGACATACTTAGTAAATTTCTTAGTTGACTAAGGACTTCAAAGTTGTTTTGAACACGACCATTAATCCAGTTATTTATTCTGATTACATTCAAATTTTTCTTGGCAAGTCTCGAAGAATCTCACATATTAAAAGAACTTAAAAGGAAATTTGTACTTTGACTTCGGAACATGGATAAAAATTTTTTGGAAGGAACATAAAAGAGAAACTAATTTTGCGGAATATAGACTTTAAAAAATTAACCTGTTATAGCTAAATTGTCAACTTTGTGAATCTTATGATCCAATAATTCACCGGTATTTGATATTAAAAACGCAACAATGTTTGATAATTTCACACAAATGATTAAAAAATTTCCATCAATTTGTTCCGAAATGATTTTATCCACTCGAATTTGGTCATTATACAACCAATAATCGTGTGAATTCATAACATTGTCAACATTATTGAAATCGTCAATTCTAAATCCCTTGATATCGCCATTTAAATCACCTACAATTATGATACCTAAAAACAATACAAATTTGGAATATTTACTAAAGCTACAGAGATGAATTGGGGACATCTTACTTGAAATATTTGAACTTTTAATCCAATGGATGACTGTTAAACGCGATAAATTTGTCGGAAATTCGATTATTAATTCTGGCATTTGCTGTATTTCCGATAAAAATAAATTATAAAATTTCCAAACTATAATATCACCGTTCATTTGCCCGGTAACAATGTAGCTCACGTTATCGTATAATGGACTCCAATCTACGCCTAGAAAAAATGAAACTTTTGAAAAATGTAAGTTGTCGGCTTTTCAAACCCCCCACCCCCTATGAGAGATATAAAACTTGAATTTGGACTCTTAATGAATTCGTTCACAGCCATATCGAAACAAAACGATGCCAAAGTGCAGGTTCTATTTTAGCCTTTTATGAAATGATGATATACACACTTAACTTCTAAAAATAATGGTACAAATTTTCACAATGATATTTTTTATTGAGCCTAAAACCGTAATATAGACCCCCCCCCCCCCCCAACTAGTTTAAACTTACAAGTAGTACTTGCTTTATAAGTTCGAACTTTTAATGCTTCATAATTAATTGTCGAACTATCCAGATCTTTAAATAAATTCGTTTTCTGTAAATACAATTTTGTAAGATCCGCAATAACAATCCAAAATTGTCCTTGATTCACTTGAATATCCACATTTCCAATATTACTTAAAAACATTAAGGCACATTGTGATTTATGTACACCAGCTGGTGACCAAACGCATTGGGAACATTTTGGAATAATATCTTGAAAATCTAACGTTTTACCATCTGGTGTTAAAATTGCATCGTTAACCATGTTATAAACATTAATTCGCGGTTCTCTCATGATTAATTCGTGTAATAATGGCAAGACGTCTTTATTCGGATATTCATTACGTGGTTTTATTGTTTGTCGGACAAAATTTACTGTATTCTCTATAGTACGCATATTTGGTTTCAATTTTAATATGTGTACTTCATTTTCACTAAGAATGGAAAGTGTACCATCCTCGGACCAAGAACAGGCAAATGGTAAAGCGGTATCTCTTAAATTTATCGTATCAATTTCTTCGAATTCCATCCTTTTTAACTGTGTTTTAATGATTGTATATTTAAAGAAAGCTTAGCTTTTTTATGAAAGAGAAAAACAATCATTTAACAAATATCTAGCAAATGGGATTAAAAAGGAATATGTGAATGATAGTTAAACCGGCAAAACATGCTTCAAATAAAATACAAATTATTCTTTGAGGTTATGTTAATTGTCAAAAATGACATTTAACGTCACATTATATAGTGTGTGTTCCGCTATAACCCCGTATACTGGCCAGTGCTCAGACGTCATGAATCGACGCCATACTATTGATCTGTTCCGAATATACTGGCCAGTGCGGCTATACAGTTATACACTATGTCAATATTTTAATTAGGTATGGGAAATAATACATTACAAGATTGTAGAGAGACAGTAAATATCAAAACACAATAATATGCAATTTGTTATGCTTTTCATTTGATTGTGTTAGTAATGATCACACACAATTTTAATCTGGTAGCATCACAATAATTGTTGAAACAATTATTGCTTACAAAGGTAAATTAATTATTCTGAAAATAAAAGCGTTAATTCTGTTAAAATGAATTTAGAAACTAAAAAACTCGATAAATTACAAATAAACCATGTACAAAATAAATATTCAAAATTCCAAAAAAGGTTCAAAAATTCCACCTTCTTTTGCTGAACAAAATCCTAGCCTATCCCGCCTTTTTAATTCCTCAATTTTCTACGCAAGTTTTTCTTTTTGTGGGTGGCATTTTCTAAGTCATTTACGGAAACAGCAATTCTCAAATATGTCAACGATGTTGCGAATTGTCTGAAGGCAAGGTGAAGGTCGGTTCAGAAAATTGAATTCAAACATTGCCACACATTCTGCTGAAGAATTCCCACCGTAAAACCATTTAATGACTTGAACTTTATCTTGAAGCGTGAAAACAATCATTACGGTATTGTAAAAAATGAATCAAATCAACTAAAATAAAATGTAAAACAAATATTTTAATTGTTAAAATTATTCTAACGCTTTTTATTTTTCAAGAAGAAATATTAGTGTGAGAATTAATTTAGATGGATGATAAAATAAAAACTGGATTGAGTTATGTAAACCACAACAAATATCATTACAACGTTGCACAATTTTGTCTTTTATTTTATATCATATACTGCATATAACGAACAGAATTCTTGACGACCTGTATAGTATACTGGTTATACTTTTTATTTGCTTGTCTCACCAATACAATATATATAGTGGCACGCCAGTACAATATGGCGTCGGATTCATGACGTCATGAGCACTGGCCAGTATACTGGGTTATATTTCGTACACATAATACACATATAATAAAGCTTATTAAAATAATCAAAGAGAACTCTAGGTTTTTTGAAATTTAATTTCAAATTTTGCCCCAATTCCTAGAACAATTATTTCTGGTGCGTGTTTCACCCAACCCAGGTGAGACACACACCAAATTAGCAACGAGCAACATATCTCTGACTCCATATCCCAGAGATAGTTACGATTAACTAATTCATACTGATGATGACTACCTTGTAGTCGAAATACGTATTTATAAAATACAAATACTTGTTCTAGGAATTGGGGTAAAATTTGAAATTTAATGTCACATAAATATTTTAGTGATGTGACGAATAGACGTAAAATATCTGAGGGAATTTATAACATTTTTATAAAATAAAAAAATAATCATTAAATTGTCTAGAAAATGGGATTAAAAAGAAGCATGTGAATAACATGATTCCAATCAAATAAAAATTATTGTCGTCACATAAATAATTCAGTAACGAAGACGTAAAAATATCTAATAATGATAATTCATATGGAACGAAAATAATTATATTTTGAAATAAATAAATATATAAATAAAATTGGTTTATCTCCTTCAGTATTGTAAATATGTCAAAAATTATTTTTCTACTGTGTCAATTTTTTAAAGCGTATATGTTAGAGCAGACAAATAAGCTGACAAAAATTTTTTAAATCGGTTTTCTAACATCTGTTATCACTATATGAACCAAATAGTTAGGTATTGAATACAATTACATTTATTACAGAACTGAATACAGTTACATTTATAAGTATAATCATATAGATAATAAGAGTATTATAGATAATGGTATTAAAAGTTTTTGTAGGTCATTTCGATTAGAAAGATGATTAACGCATATTTTATATTAACAATGTAAGTTTCGTTATAAAAATATGTTGTAAACTGTAATACATTATAATCATAAAAAATAGATTAAGGTGCCTGATTTAAATAAAATGAAAATGGCTCAATTATTTACAGCGACTTTGGAAAACATTATGACTGCGTTCTTATTAATCTATATACGAACTTTTTGATGTGAAAACATCTATAATAGCGAGACTATATAAGATTTTATATGGGAAGTGAAATGATATTTTAGATTATACAATGTCACGTTTTTTGTAACGATCGGCTATGTGATGTGAGAGTCGTCAATCATCGGCATTGTTAAGATAGGAGATATCGGCATTGCTCACAATAAATACGACTTTAAAGTTTATGTAATATAAGTTAACAAGTATAAGTTTAAGTGCCAAGTTCACTTAGATGATGTAGCACCTACATACTTTGCGATGAATGTACCTATACCTAAACCTTAGTCTCTTTTTTAGGTACCATAGTACCCATAGATAGAAAGGTACTTATGTATAAATTATGATTATTACACCAATTTGTAATTTATGTGTGACATATAACTTTATTGATTTGCCGCGTTTTTGCTTGTGATTTATGTTGGAGAAATTGGAGAACTATCTCGCTGAATGTTTCTCTAATTTGCACGTTTTTTATATACTTTTATACTGTACCATAGTATAGTTATAATGAACAATTTTATCCGGAGCATTTTTTCGAAAACCAAATAACACAAATCAATTATAAAATTTTGAAATAATACCTCGACTTTTGACGCCAAGTGTAAATTAATGTATACTGTAGCCACTGGACGCCATATTGATGACAAATTAGTGTGTTCGAGTGAATATTGATGATACTATATCCGCTGGACGCCATATTGATCACAATTAGGATAATCGTGTCTGTATCTAGCTAATTAATATATATACTTCACTACTATTTATTATACTGTATTCACTTCGGTGCAAAAGGAAAACTAGCGACGCTAGTGGCACGAAAAGTGAATAAGACTTCTACCATTATGTTGCCATATTTTGTCAATTCTCCCGTTTGAGTTCGGACTCCTTGTGTAATCTCCATGATACAACATTTCAGGAAAATTATCTTTACCTTGAAGTTTATACTTTTTATACTTATAAAAAGTGAAAAAAAACCCCATTGTCATATATTGTTCACGAAAGACGCACATGAACGCACATTTTAAGACATTTTTTATTATAATCCCTCACTACCTTGCATAACAATGTAACAATAAAGTTTTACAATATGCATAAACTTGCGTAATTAATTTATCGTCAGGAAATCAAATATATAATCGTAAGAAAAGCATTTTAGGCATATTAATTTTAAAAAAATGTGCAGAGGACGAATTAGTGAGGTTGTAAAAAACCTAGTCGACTTAGGTAATACAAATAAAGGTTTTTCAAGCCATTTACGGAAGGTCAGTTTCAAATCCAGAACATAACATAATTGTACCTAAACTGTTTAAATAATCTACGACTAGCCTAAAAAACAATTAAATATTTTCATAATTTCTGTAGATCAATATATTATCTTGTGAAAATGGTACTTTAAAAGCTGAATTTACCGTCGATGAAAATATGACAAATCATTATGGAACATTACACGGAGCGTTTAGTTCCTTACTTTTGGATAATTTAACATCTTATGCATTAGTTACTCATCCAAAAGCGAAAACTGCTGGAGTGAGTGTATCCATGTATACTGAGTAAGTTACCTAAATTCGATATTTTTAAGTAGAAATGTTTTTAATTTATTTCTATATTTATTGATAGGTATTTAAAAACAGCTAAAATTGGACAAGTTTTACTAGCTGATGCAACATCGGTTAAAGTTGGCAATATTTTAGCGTTCACAGAAATTGTATTAAAGGATAAAGAAACAGGACAATTAATTGTTAAAGGAACACATACCAAATTTGTTGGGGAACGATGATGTTAAAATAGTCTAGTTTCAATTATTATACAGTAAAACTCTCGCCGAAGTAGGAGTATGCTTAGGAAATTTTTAGTTGTGAGTTTTAATCTCTACAAATATATAAAAATATATATACTTACTGTTAAAAAAAATAAAATATGTTAAAAATTAAATATTCATAGATTTATATCGCAATAAAATCTTCCTTATTTTAATTTTATAGCGATCATACTGTCATTTGTTAGGAAAATATCATGAAAATTTTAGGCCACAAATTGGCACGGCTGCTAGTTGGCAAACTAGCACACTCGAACTTGTTTGGATTAGTTTTAGTAGATCAAAAGAGAAAAACAATCAATGACAATTGTCTAGATAATGGGATTAAAAAAGAACATGTGAATGATAGTTAAACCGGGATAACATGTTACAAATAACTAATAAGATACAAAATTATTGTAAGAGGTTATGTGAATTATCAAAAATGATATTTAACGTCACATAAATAGTTTAGAGATGTGACGAATAGACGTAAAGGAAATTTATAGCATGTTTATAAAATAGAAAAACAATCATTACTAATTGCCTAGTAAATGGTATTAAAAAAGGGTATGTGAATGATAGTTAAACCGGGATAACATGCTTTAAATCAGATTAAAATTATTCTTTGAGGTTATGTTAATTATGAAATATGAAGATTAGTGACGTTACGAAAAGGCGCAATAGTATCTAAAGAAGAAGAGGTTGTCAACTCTCTTGGAATGTTTGTGGCATGCAAACTAGAGCTAATAAATCTGTTTCCTGCTTCAACCTCCAAGACAAACTATTTGGGTTACATTGCTTACAAGTTTCGTGTTCGCACTCTAGTCAATAACTTATTAACTACTTCAAGTAGTCGTAATATAAAGATCCTTCCCTGCCGGATATCCCAATAAAAATGTATATTAGATTATTGAAATAGACTCAACTTTGTTGGTTTTATCAGCCCTGTAGGTGGTGATTATCGTACCAGTGGCGTATTTTTATCGTATTTGATAAAAACGAGGAACATGAAAGGCTACTATATCATAATTTAATACTTCATGATTGTAAGTATTTAATTCATTAAGGGTGGATCCACACTATAATGCCGATCACGGTTCGATCTCGGTCTTGTAAAATATTATCAAGTAAGAAACAATGTTTGCATTCATACTATCTGTAACAGTCAAGTTTCGGTCGAATCGAGAATAACAATAAAAATATAACCGAGAACGAACCGTGATTGGCATTATAGTGTGGATCCATCCTAATGCTGCCAAAACACATGAAAAGTAAATAAAATGTCAGTTTGACAGCTTCTGCACTAACGTCCTGTCTCTATTTATTTAAGGACGTTCCAGCACTGTGTTATATAATCAGGACAAAAAACCGGTTTGATTTTATAATAGAACAAACACACATAGACAAATTCACTGTTCATACCGCATCTTTCCAGCATGTCTAAAAGTTTATTAGAATTTGAGTGAGTGAGTTACACAAAGGGCTGTATATATTATAGGATTATCATTTTAACCTAATCTGAAGCAAGTTTAATTAACCCATATATTTAATACTACCTAAATATATGAATTAACCACATTAAAATAATTAATGTTAATCAAGATTGTTGCAACATAATTTTTGTAATACCCACTGGTTAGTTAACAATAGTTAACGTTAAGCAGGGCCCGAATTATATACTCCACTACCTATATCAATTAAAAATATTATAAGTTATGTAAATCATCAAGTATTTCATATCACACCTAGGCCCAGTTTTTTAAAGGATAAGCCTAGTTAGTTAACTCGCGTGGTTTAAGTTAAGTTCCCCCACTTCGAGTCCCTCCCCCTGATGACATACTGTACACGTGTCAATAACGTTGCAATCTTCACAATTTTAGAGACAATTACAAAAAAATCACTCTTTGTTAATAACTTGATATCACTGCATAAAATATTTAACATTTTGAATTGAAATATTTGAGGTTATTATAAATAATATATATAATAAATTATTATTCAGATCTTATAATAATATATATGATAATAACAAAATATAATATATATTATTATTATTCTGATCAACGCTACTATTTTCGAGATCTAGGTGGGGGAACTTAACTTAAACCACGCGAGTTAACTAACTAGGTTTATCCTTAAAAAAACTGGGCCATAATGGAGTTATGTATGTTAATCTATTATTATCCTATCCTTTTATGTTATGATTCATTTTTAACTATATTGTAATTTGTAATAAAATAAATATCGCCTCTTATCGATGACACATTGTACTTTGTAATGAAATAAGTAAATTAACAAACTGATATGACATCATTCGACTAGTATATATGCTAGATGTAAAAAATATTAAAATCAGAATTGATTGGAAGATTTTGACAAACGTCATACATTCGTCTTGCTGATTTTATTCTCATTTTAATACTTTAAATATTTTAATTATTATGCATACTATATTTTATCTATGTTATTATGAACCAAGTTTATCAACATAAAATTAAATTGTATTCTTTTTGTTAATAAAAGTGTATTTCGTTTTAAAATAAATAAAGTTATATTTTTTTTAACTTTCTAAAGTCTTTCGAGATTTAAATCCCGTGCAACTGGCTGATAATGTGTTTTTTAGTGGTATCAAATTCAGAGCGTTGGCAACACTGTTCATTTTATAAGTGCGAACGTGGACAAGCGTTTTAACTTCGGGTTTATACATTTGCATATTTTTATTAATAAAATGTCAAATAATTCATTTGATGTTACAAATATTCCTCTATACATCAGTGAAGAACACATTAAACTTCAACAACAGTTACATACAGAGCTGATTATTAAAGATGAAATATTAGATGGAAGTGATTTAGAAGAAAACTCATTTGCATGTGACATTTGTGATAAAACATTTCCTCATAAAAGCAGATTAGTAACTCATAATCGAACTCATTCGGGAGAAAAACCGTATTCATGTGATGTTTGTTATAAAAAATTTATTAATACAAGCAATTTAATTCAACATAAACGAACTCATACAGGAGAGAAACCTTATTCATGCGACGTTTGTGATAAAACATTTACTCAGTTGAATCATTTAGTTTCACATAATCGACGTCATTCAGGAGAAAAATCTTATTCATGTGACATTTGCGATAAAATATTTACTCATAAAAGCAGTTTAGTAATTCATAATCGAACTCATTCGGGAGAAAAACCGTATTCATGTGATGTTTGTGATAAAACATTTACTCGGTTGTATAGTTTAACTACACACAAACGAGCTCATTCAGGAGAAAAATCTTATTCATGTGACGTTTGTGATAAAACATTTATTAGTAACGGCTATTTAATTCAACATAAACGAACTCATACAGGAGAGAAACCTTATTCATGTGACTTTTGTGATAAAACATTTAATCATACAAGCAATCTAATTACACATAAACGAACTCATACAGGAGAGAAACCTTATTCATGCGACATTTGTGATAAAGCCTTTAATCAAAAAAGTAGTTTATTAATACATAATCGACTTCATTCAGGAGA
Source organism: Nineta flava (assembly GCA_963920215.1). NCBI lineage: Eukaryota > Metazoa > Arthropoda > Insecta > Neuroptera > Chrysopidae > Nineta > Nineta flava. The sequence continues at coordinate 130,310,364 of OY986041.1, forward strand.
AAAACCTTATACATGTGACGTTTGTGATAAAATATTTATTAGTATCGGCCATTTAATTACACATAAACGAACTCATACAGGAGAGAAACCTTATTCATGTGATGTTTGTGATAAAACATTTAGTAATAGAAGCAATTTAATTACACATAAACGAATTCATACAGGAGAGAAACCTTATTCATGTGACGTTTGTGATAAAACATTTAATAATACAAGCAATTTAGTTAGACATAATCGAACTCATTCAGGAAAAAAACCTTATTGATGTTACGTTTGTAATAAAATATTTAATAACTAAACAAAAGGAGATCAAAACATTGACCTCCACCACTTCATATATGGACTAACTATTCCATATTATAAAAATTTTGGTATACTTATTGCAGAGTTATAAATTAAATTTTTTGTAATATGTATTATATTATTTAATTTAACATTATTAGAGACAAATTCTGGACACCAAATTGTAATCTGTAAATACAAATGTTATATTTTTTTTATGTAAACAAACACAAAAGTCATGGTAACGGATAATTTAAAGTTACTTACATAGATGGCGTTACTTCCAACAGACTGGTATTTAAAAAGTACTTTTTGTAAAGTTATGTTCATAATTCGTAATATTAATAAAGTTTTTGATTATAATTTAAGTCACTTCGACAAATATATTATGACGGCTGTACACGCTCGGCAAGGCAAGACGAGATATAGTCTGCGCGAGAGTATACTCACAACGCTCGGTCTGCCTTGTGTCGACTCGCCTCGCCTCGCCATCGCTCCATTAAAAGTCGGTTTTGTAACATAAGTCAAAGAGAAGTAAGCGAGTGCTGAATACATTTGACACGAGCATGAAGGACACTCTCGTCTACATTCGACTTAACGTTCAATCGCCATTTTAAATATTAAACTATCAACCGCTTTAATGGTGCCCATTAATCTTAATAGTATAACATGAATACTTTTTTTATTCTTTTAATGTCATTACTCATTTGAATAATAATTATTTTTAATAGTTTAAATTTTTAATTTAATAATGCCATTTTTATTGTATTGTATTGCCAAGTGTTGTATTGCCGACCAAACACTTGGCGAGAATGTACACAGCTCCACTCGCGGCTCCTCGCCTTACGAATGTCTCGCCGAGTGTGTACTGCTCGCATTATAGTTTATATTATTTAGAATAACTATTTCTTGTAAAATTATTAACGTAATTTATTGTTAACACTATCGATTGTGACACTGTGTAGACTCTGTGTGATATTTAAAAAGTACTATTTGTAAAGTTAAGTTCGTAATTTGTAATATTAATACAGTTTTTTATAATTAAGACACTTTGGCAAATATATTATATTTTTATTAAATATAAATACTATTTTTATTTATCCTCGTAAAATTTTTAGTTAAAAATTCTTTCATAAGTGAAAATAGTTTATAATATAACTAAAGGATTTTATTAATACTCATTATAAATATTATTTTTTAAAAACTCACGATTAATTTTTAGCTGAACATATACTCATGTGAAAATGGTAGCTTAAAAGCGGAGTTTACTGTTGATGGAACTATGGCAAATCACTATGGAACTCTTCATGAGTCATTTAGTAGTTTTCTTTTAGATAATTTAACAGTTGCTGCATTATTGACACATCCAAAATCAAATCGTATGATAGTGTTTCGTCGTACATTGAATAAGATATTTTTATATCCTTGCCCATAAATTGTGTCTTAAACATATTGGTTTTATGACCAAATATATTAAGACACAAAAGTTCAATAAAATGATAAGTAGAGTAAAAAAAAAATAGACAATTTCATTTTTAAAATAAGATAAGCAAGCACTATTACACCTTAAAAATACCTAGTGTCATTTTTAAAATAATATAGGCAATCACTAGTACACCATAACATGTTCTCTTAATAAAAATATTATCTATTGCTGTACAATAGAGCAGGAAAGAAAACTGTGTTACATCGATCGAAACCCAAAACTTCCGTTACACGCTTAAAATACACTCTGATCGGATTCGCATAACGCGCCAAAAGAAGTATAACTTCAAAAACATAATTAATGTTTTTATGCGTATGGCGAAATAAAATAAACAGTACACATTTAGTATAATTCTTGTTTGCATGGAGTTTATTAAAAGTTTTTTTAAATCTTTGGTATATTTGTTGACAGATTCTTAAAATCAGCTAAAATTGGACAAGAATTATGTGTTGACGCAGTATCTATTAAAGTCCATAATAATTCAGGTCTTGGAGAAATGAAAACAATTGATAGGAAAACAAGAGATCTATTGGTTAAAGGGACACATAGTGTTCTTATTGGAAAATGACAATATTACAAAAATTATGTGTCAATTCGAAAATTTATAATATGTAGTGAGTAAAATAAATATGATACAAAAATTGTAATTTAAAATAATTTATTCATAAAATATAGTTTAAGTTTTTATCACTCTGGCGCTATTAAGATATTTGGTTCGGCGTCCGTCTATAGCAGAGTTGCGCATTGTTAATGAATTGCTTAATTTCATATTGATTATATGAGAAAATTAGCTTAGTCTACGTAGCTTCTACGTATCGATTTTTTTAGTTCAATTTACTTAATGAACTAAATCAATCTGTTTTGATGTGTATCCCCGACTTTAATATTTAGACATGCTCTCATATATATGATTTTGTTGCCTGTACGATGTGCGATGTGGTCTCATATCTGAATAACTATATAAACCTAATAGAGGTAGAAATTTTATAATCGACGTTTTTTGTAACGATTGTTTATGTGACAGTCGGCAATCATCGGCATTCTTAAGATAGGAGATATCCATTCATGTTTGTCAATCAATCACATTGCTCACTTTAAAAGGGTCATAATAATAGATTTCTCTTTATATATAGTGTACCCATTTTGTGTACCGTTAATTTTTCAACAGATAATTTTTCTCGGTTTTTAATGATCTTGTAAGGGGCAACTAAAAAACGTTGCTATGTTACGAATGTTTAGTCAATAAATAGAATAATTTTGACTAGAACTTTCATAATATTTTTTTAGTATTTAGTTGAATGCAAAGTGCTCTTATTGAATAATACATTTAAAAAAAAACTTGAATCAACTGAAAATGTCTGTCGTGATTACTGAAAACCTCCAATTAAATGAATCTATTTACGATGTTATCAAAAAAGAACCTTTGGTGTTCCAGTATACGACCCCACAAATTATTCCATACGATCCATATAGATCCATTCATAGTGATCGCGTCCGTTGTGAACGTAAAAAAGCCCAAGATGATCACCGCACCATGGGCTTTGCTAAATATCCTGTATGTACACCTAGTAATTTCTTAAAGAAGAGAACTGGACTTGTATGGGTACGTAAACAAGATCCGTGTGAACGATTACCAAAACCAAAATTGAAACCACCACTTCCCCCTGAGGCCTGCGTTCGACAATCAACTTCGGATGCGAAAAGAAAAGTTTCCGCGAAACCAAAAAAGTCGGATGTAAAAGAAGCGGGAACATCAGATGATTCAGAACAATCAACAGAAGTTTATATGAAACTATGTCAGTGTTGCAACAACTGTGTCGACAGCTGTTTATGTTGTCAAGAAACTGTGGAACTTAAAGACCAAAAGAGAATAAAAGACGACAAATCTCCTGTGGGAAGTAAATCAGATACTTCCTATCGTAATAAAACAAAGAATATTATTATACGGTAAAGTCAAAATCCAATTGTTTTTGATTCGCATAATTTCTGGTTTCCGTTTTAGGAATATTATGAATGTCGTCGGTGCTAAACCAAAATTTCCAGTTCAGAGACTCGTTGATGACAGAACAGGTAGAAGACAAATTGTGAACAAATCTGGTCTATTGCCACAGTTTATTTATCGTAAAAATTTTGGAAAAACACCCAACTATGTTTTAAAATTTATCAATGACAAAGCGGCCCAGAAACGCAGAGAATTAGATGGAGAAGTTCTTCAAAATCAACCAAAATGTAATTATGTGACCCAAGATGAAAGAGATAAACTACTTCAAGTAAGTTATCAGTTCCTCTTGTACGAATAAGGATAACAGAAGTTATAATTGATAGGTTTAAAAAAAAACTCGCGAAGTCCGACAGAAAGTAAAACTGGGAACCCAAACATGACTTTCTAAAACTTTCGTTTTTTTTTTTTTTTAATTCGTTTCAACGAAAAGCCTATTTTAATATCTCCACGGCAATTCTTAAACATTGTAAAATTAAAACATCGAGGTAGTCTGGCTAACTCGGTAAAGCCTAGAGATTTTTAGGTCCTTATTTGTTTCAAATTTTATATTGATCTTCTTGCAAACACACGTTTCCATGGCAACACTTCAAACATATGTAAATAGACACACCGAGACCAATATTCCGCTGCAAAAAATTTGAACTAGTTGAAACATTCTAAGTGTTACTGTTTGTAATATATTATATCTATAGTCAGTAATATTTACGCTTAGAATGTGACTTACTGTTTCATATATATTGCATTTAAGTGTACATATATGTATGTATATATGCCACTCAGCCATTTTGAAGTCATTTTAGATAACCTTGCGAAAGTATAGATTGTGTATAGTTAGTGTTTCAATACATTGATCGATAGATGGCAGGCAATATTTAATTTGTTTATTTAAATGTCATATTTTGACATCTATCGGCCAATGTAAGTACTGAAATACAATCTACATTTTGTCAAGGTTATTTGAAGGGCAATTTTTCAGTGAACGAGATATAAACAAGTGAAAATAACAACTGAGTCAATTGCTTAAATACCCGGAATATACTAAATTTATGAAAAAAAGTATCTTACAAAAGTTGTTAATTTAAAAAAAGGGGATATTTATTGTCCAAACATGCTCTGATTTTGCCCATTCACGAATTTGATCTTACTTTTTAGCGCTAGAACACACATACAAAATTTCAGCTCGACGCTATATTTTTTCGTTTTTGAGTTATCGTGTTGACGGGCGGATGGACGCACAGACGCCTTTGCGGAAATGGTCTAATTAGGTCCTTTTATGAACACCTATACCAAATTTTTTTCTGCGATATTTATTTTCAACCGTTACAAAAAACGGAACTAAACTTAATATATCCTGGTATATGTTATATACCGGGTATAAAAATATTAAAAACCTAGAACACTGAGAAATTCAAATATCGTCTCACAATCTTTACAGGGATTAAAGAAGAATTGGGATGAAATGCAATCAAGATATCAAGGATTACCAATTTTAACTGATACAATACCAAAAATGATACGAAAAACACAAATGGAAGCAAAACTTTTGGAATTAGAGAAAGATATACGTTTAATTGAACAGCATCCTTACATTTATGTTTACGATAATTAAATTTTAAATCAAAACACTTTTTCACTAAAAAAAAACATTGTACACACTTTTTTTCAATAAACAAAATAAATTTTTAAAAATAAATTTGTCTTTATTTGAATTTCGCTGAATTTTTTTTTGTAAATAAACAAATGAATAAAATTTGACTTAGTAACTAATTATTATTTTTTGTCCATCCTTCTAAATAATAACAAACGAAATTAAATTGGCACATTTTTATTGCGAATTTTGTGATAGACATTACTCAGCAAAATGAACGGTGTAATGAATAATCAAAAAGATAAATCACCAAGAACAAATAATTTAGCAGGAACTGGTACGGGATGGCCAAAACGTAATGGTCAAACTATAAAAACAGAAATCGAAAATTCAATAACATCTTTGAATGCATTATTAACCATAAATCGTGCAATAAACTTGTAAGTGCAAGTTCAAAGTCGAATTATTTTACAAAATGGATTTTGCAAAATCGATTTCCACGTACAAATTCTTATAAAAAAACATTAAAAATTTCAGTTTAATCATATAATTTATATTTGTTTTTAGGTATCCCTTAACAAATTATATTTTTGGTACAAAAGAACCACTATTTGAGAAAGATCCAAGTGTACCGGCACGATTTCAACGAATGCGGGATGAATTCGAACGGATTGGAATGCGACGAAGCGTTGAAGGTGTTTTATTAGTGCATGAACACGGATTAACTCATGTACTGTTATTACAATTGGGTACAACATTCTTCAAATTACCTGGTGGAGAATTAGCACCGGGTGAAGATGAAGTTGAAGGGTTGAAACGATTATTGACCGAAGTAAGTAATTTTTGTTTTATCAGGTCACAAATTTTTATTGTTTCAAAATTAATGTAATTCTAAATTATTCTTATAAAGATATTACGATTTCTAGGACGAAAAAATTTAAAATTGTTTTCATATAGATTTTGACCTTCTGAAAATGTATTACATGCAGGGGCGAATTAAGATAATTCGTCGCCCTAGATAGCTGCAGAATTGCAGCTGGCTATTGTTTGTCATGCGATTAAAACTTGCCAAAACTCGGCTATTGTATGTCATCTGGTTAAAAGATGGCTTCTATTAATATTCAATTTTAGTGAGATGATTTATGTCTCAGCTGTGTAGTTTTCCTCATAGTTAGAAGATGGTTTTTATATCAAAGTTGAATATTTATAGAATCCATCTTTTAACCACATGTTTCTATCTTTGAATGATTTTGATTCCAAAATACAGTTTGTATTCAGACCAGGGCCCACGATGTAATTATTTTTTGGTCAATTTGTGCTATCATGTACACTTGGCCACAAAAGTTATTGTCATTTCTTTAAATTTTATAGTTGATACATATAGCCTATATATATTCATTCGGTTTAAAAAAAAAACAACTTTCGAATAAAAGTTAATATATTTTTAATGAATAACTTTTATTCGAAGCATTAGTACATACTAGAAATGTATCCATAAATTCGAACCAAATTTATATTCATCGTGAACAAAGGTCTTTAAATATTATTTTTGTCAAAAAATTTTTTGAATTTTTGAAAACTATTGTCAATGGGAAAGATAAATGAAACTGTTAACTGTTACATATAGCAATTTTATCACTAAGTCCAAAATTTTTAGGATATTACTTGTCGAAACACATAAAATGGCACACTTATGAAGAATATGAGTGTATTCCGTAATGATAGCATCAATAAGTTTTAAGTTGGCATTACTTAAAAAGGAGAGGTAGAATGGATGGTGCTGTGTTCCACCATCATAAACATAATCAAAAGTCGTATGACGTATGCTATTGTAATGATAGAGGAATCATTTTTATTATTTATTTATAAATTATACTTAGTTAATTTTATCTAGAGCACGGTAGTGCGAAAGGCCGAGTCTGTTATTAAACAAAATAAAATATAATTTTTTGTTTTTATTCAATTTAATTTAATTTTTTGTCTCTCAGTCATTGCATGATTCTTACAGCAGAAGATTTATGATTGATGATGTTTATGATGGTGGAACACAGCTCCATCCATCCCTACCCCTCCATTTTAAGTGATGCAAACTTACAATTCATTGATGTTACCATTACGGAATAAGCCCTATATTATATCCATCTTTTCCCAGTAAACTTGGCTCGTTGTATTCTGTTTAGACAATGATTATATAATTATAATAAAACAGTTTATAGACCAGAAAATGTGTTCGAATTAAAATGAGTTTCGTATCAGTCATCAATCTAAAACAGCTAAGTTGATTCGACAAATCTCAAAAGAAGATTTTTCACTGACCTCTATTTAAACATAGAAGTCAGTGAGATTTTTACATAACCTAACCAGTGTTGCCAGCGTAGCTTGATCGAAAGATACGTTGGTGCCTGAAAAGTTACATTTTCAAACTTAAAGTTACATTGTGATGATTTTGTTATTGATGTACGATAAATTATTAATTTTGTGTATTATAGCTTTATGATTTTCAAAATTAGCTTATCCATACTACTATATAAATGTGAAAGTAATTCTGTGTGTTTGCTACCTCTTTACAACTAAACGGGTAAACGGATCGTAATGAAATTTGACAAGGAGATAGATTATATCCTGGGGAAAGACATAGGCTATCTTTTTTCTCAAAAAACAATTTTGAAGGGGGTGAACATTAAAAAAAATACATACAGTCAAACATAGAATCTAATCATTTTTTTTTGGAGTCGGTTAAAATTTTTGTTGATTTAATCATTTCCATAGAAACTATGCTTCTAAAAAATAACTTTAAAATTATTTTAATAAAATTTTGTTTCAATTTTATAATAATAGCACACTATAAATCATTGTATATCGATATACATATACAAAAGAGTCTCATTAATCCAGCACTATAAAAACTATAGGGTGCCGGATTATTGGACGTGCCGAACTATTGAAGTGCCGGATTAGTGAGACTCTATTCACTATTGTACATATTGAAATATATATATATATATATATATATGTTCCCCTTCGACAAACCGAAAATCAGGTTCATTTTCTAGGCTAATTTCGATTCAAACAGTACGAAAATCAGGTTCATTTTAACGTCCGACCAACACATTTCAAAATTTTGCCTTCTCAATCTATACAGTTTGGAATTTCAGCACTATGGGTCTGATACCTTGAAAACCGTCAATCGTATCGTACTTTGACCAACGCCATCGTTTTCGCTAGGTCCAAATTAGCTTAAAACCAAGTTTTTATCAAAATCGGGAACATAAAATTTTCCTCTAATTTTAGCGATTTTTTTAAGGGGTACCCCTTGGAAAAAATGTGAAAAAAGTGAAGAAAATTTTTGTTCTCGATTTTAATAATAATCATTTTCTAGGCTAATTTCGATTCAAACAGTACGAAAATCAGGTTCATTTTAACGTCCGACCAACACATTTCAAAATTTTGCCTTCTCAATCTATACAGTTTGGAATTTCAGCACTATGGGTCTGATACCTTGAAAACCGTCAATCGTATCGTACTTTGACCAACGCCATCGTTTTCGCTAGGTCCAAATTAGCTTAAAACCAAGTTTTTATCAAAATCGGGAACATAAAATTTTCCTCTAATTTTAGCGATTTTTTTAAGGGGTACCCCTTGGAAAAAATGTGAAAAAAGTGAAGAAAATTTTTGTTCTCGATTTTAATAATAATCATTTTCTAGGCTAATTTCGATTCAAACAGTACGAAAATCAGGTTCATTTTAACGTCCGACCAACACATTTCAAAATTTTGCCTTCTCAATCTATACAGTTTGGAATTTCAGCACTATGGGTCTGATACCTTGAAAACCGTCAATCGTATCGTACTTTGACCAACGCCATCGTTTTCGCTAGGTCCAAATTAGCTTAAAACCAAGTTTTTATCAAAATCGGGAACATAAAATTTTCCTCTAATTTTAGCGATTTTTTTAAGGGGTACCCCTTGGAAAAAATGTGAAAAAAGTGAAGAAAGTTTTTGTTCTCGATTTTAATAATAATCATTTTCTAGGCTAATTTCGATCCATACAGTACGAAAATCAGGTTCATTTTAACGTCCGACCAACACATTTCAAAATTTTGCCTTCTCAATCTATACAGTTTGGAATTTCAGCACTATGGGTCTGATACCTTGAAAACCGTCAATCGTATCGTACTTTGACCAACGCCATCGTTTTCGCTAGGTCCAAATTAGCTTATAACCAAGTTTTTATCAAAATCGGGAACATAAAATTTTCCTCTAATTTTAGCGATTTTTTTAAGGGGTACCCCTTGGAAAAAATGTGAAAAAAGTGAAGAAAGTTTTTGTTCTCGATTTTAATAATAATCATTTTCTAGGCTAATTTCGATCCATACAGTACGAAAATCAGGTTCATTTTAACGTCCGACCAACACATTTCAAAATTTTGCCTTCTCAATCTATACAGTTTGGAATTTCAGCACTATGGGTCTGATACCTTGAAAACCGTTAATCGTATCGTATTTTAACCAATGCCATCGTTTTCGCTAGGTCCAAATTAGCTTATAACCAAGTTTTTATCAAAATCGGGGACATAAAATTTTCCTCTAATTTTAGCGATTTTTTTAAGGGGTACAGTTTGGAATTTTAGCACTATGGATCGGATACCTTGAAAACCGTTTATCGTATCGTATTTTAAATAAATATAAATAAATAAAGAAATAAATGAATATATATATATATATAAGCGGGAAACAGCTAGTTTTTAATAAAAATGAAATAATTAAAATAAAAATAGTAAATACCCACAAATTTATTTTTCAATCCATTTTCATTTATTTATTTTATATAAAATTTTTAAATTTTATAAAAGCGTGAGTTTTTAATCGAAGATTTGTGAATACCGAAATTATGGCAAATTTATTATAACGAGAAAAAGTAATTTTTCAAAAATTTACACAAAAGTATCTAAAATTTTTTCTTACATACAAGTTACATGGGTAGATGAAAAGTTACGTAAAATGTAAGAAATGTAACCTTCTGGCAACACTGAACCTAACCATCTAATAATGGCTGTGTAGTTGGTTAAGTTATGGAAACCATTGATTGCGATTAATTTTTTTTGGTATTTAACGGATTGGCCTAGATCTTTTAAATTGACGCCAGAATATTATTGGAAGTATAAAATAGAAAATGTACACAACAAATGTTTTACTACATCGTATCGAAATATACGGAGAAAAGACCAAGGAATAAATAACATAATTTTCGATGTTATTGAACATTTTCTAAAAGGAAAATCGCAGTCTTTTCTCTGTACATCAAACATTAATTCTATATTGTTGAATTTTTTATAAAATCAGACCAACCAATATTAGTATAAGGATGTTAAGAAAAACACTAATTCTAAACTTGCAGCCTTTCAAATGTTCGATGCGTACTGCTATAAATTTTCTTTTCCCAGATTTAGAGAGCTATCTGAAAAAGCTTTCACTCTATAGATTAGAAAAATGTACAAACAAATGCAATGGACACCAAAAGTGGTGTTTTTTGTTCAAGAATAAAAGTTGTTAGTATTTTATAGCGAACAACTACGATCGGTCAACGCCTATCTTTGAACGATAATCGTTGGTAAACATTTTGCTTGGAGCGTCAACGATTTGTTGATTTGTCACCAGTCTCGTGTTTTCATTCGGAGTCACATCTTTCTAGCGTTTATCAATTAATGAGTTTAAAGTTGTGTAGACGTAAAAGATTATTACTCAAATGCCTTTTGATTGAGGAGTTTTCCAATTTTATTATGCAATCTTAGTCCATATATTATCCTTGATCCTTTAATCCTTGTAGAACGCATGTGACAGCTGCCACAGTAAGGGATTATCGTTAAACGCGATTGTCGTTGAACAATCATCGCAATAATCGTATCGAGGAAATCGTACCTTAAGTTCTAAGAAATGAAAGTTTTTAGCAGTACACTTCGACTATCAAAAAGGCTGTAAATTGGAATCTAAATCTTCTACTACAAAGTGGAAAACGTCTGATTTTATAAAATTTAGATAAATTTTTTTGTATGCATATTAAATATTGTGCTTTAAAGTCATTATAAAAACCATTAAATAATTCTGTATAATTATGAATTCATTCTTCATTCGCTAATTAAAATATCGAAAAGTATTGGATTAGAATTTATAAGAATGTTTACAGACTCTTGGTAGGCAGGATGGTGTCATACAGGAATGGTTAGTGGAAGATATCATCGGTAATTGGTGGCGACCGAACTTTGAACCACCACAATATCCATATTTACCGCCTCATATCACACGGCCAAAAGAACATAAGAAATTATTTCTCGTACAACTACAGGAAAAGGGTATTGTAATGGCGATTTGAAGATTATTGTTTATTTCTTCTTTTATGTACAAAATCTTGAACACTATACACTTTAAAATGGACATTTTTTCAAAGATCATCGAAATCCATTTACATCCGGAAAGAGAGGTCATTTTAGGCAATATTTTCGATGTTGGAAAAATGTCTATGAAAGTAGTTTCCATAACAAATTTGTGATATTACTGTAAAAGTTATCAACGATGATTCGTATAAATCCAGATAGATACTTTATAATCCAGTAATATTAAACATTGGACTTCAGAAAAATTAGGAAAAGATTTTGATATGTAGCTTCGGAAATAGCTGTAAAAAAATTGGTTTGAATTGCTTATCAGTTTGTGGTCATTGCAAAGGGCAATCTTGTTTAAATTCAACACCCGATATTGATGACATGGATTAGTATTAGTAGTACCGGAGGGGAGGCCGAAGCCTGGTAAGTAGGCCTTTCTAGACCGTTTTTAACGACCCACTAAGAAACCCATTCCTTCAACCTCTTCTGTCCTCACCACATCTGGTTCGTTTCTTCTAGCCCTGTGTTCGTTGTCGAACCTTACCGCCCTCTTTGCGAATGACAGGACAGGACTTCACTTGAGTTGTTCACTGCAGTGACCAATAAGTACTCCAACCAGAACGTTGATCTCTTTCCTGTTCTTACCAATAAGCCAAGCTAACCTCACGGCGTTGTAGCCAGCTATCATTTGTTTGGCTTGTCTGCAGCCTGCTGTAGCTTTGCATTTCCTATTCATAGACCTGTCTACCCATTCGTTTATGGCAGAGGGGTCTGTCTTGGATGACATGGATAATTCCTAATCGACTGAAAATATGGAAAAAAAGGACATCATAGATCTATATATATATACTATCTCGAAAACTGTTGTTTTTATGAAAAAAATCTTGATATCTTTTTTGTCGGAAATTTTCTAAGCTACATAATTTATCACCATAATTATTTACGAGATATTTACGAAAAACTTTTTTTACGGCACACGGATTGATGTGAGCTTCTTACAGTCTCATTAGAACACCAAAAGGAAGCTGTATTTTTTTAAAGAGTAAATCTAGAAAGTTTCGGGTAATTCAATCAAACTGTAAATTTCTACGTTTTTGAAGTTCCTGTTGATATTTTCTATCCATATTTATACGAGTTTTCGTTGATGTTTTAATGATTTTGTATTATTTTCTGTTTAAAAAGAATTGTTAAATATTTTTTGTAAACATAAAAAGTAATTTTTATGCATGAAAACTTCATTGTTTTCTTGTAAACATGATCGTTGTATGTTATGAAATCATTATTTATTGTTAAAAAGTTAAAAAAAACTATGTCCCTATGCAAACAAATATTTGCCAAATGTATTCCAAAACCTTGATGTATTAAAAATCGACATAGCTTTTTTTTAGTTTAGAAGAATGTTTTCCATTTTCGAGATATTGTTTACTAACAATAATATTCTTCTCTACAGCGTTATTCGCAGTACCCAAAAACTATAAACTAGTGGCAGCGCCATTATTTGAACTCTATGACAATTCACAAGGATATGGGCCGATTATATCTTCATTACCTCAAGCTCTTTGTAGGTAAGTATTCATTGCACATGGCTAAATATTTATAAAAGCTGGCAAATACTCAATTTTACAACCTAGACAGGATAGCGAGCCATCTGAAAGAGTCAGGGAGTTTTGAGATTCTGGGAAAGTCAAGGAATTTCTCTTATATAATTCCAGATTATATCCCATAATAAACCATTTAACAAAACGTCAAATTAGCACGATTTTCGTGTTTTTTGGATCCCATTTGTCTACATCCAATTTTCTGCGGTTTTTACAAGATCACCAAAAATTTTAGCCATAGATGTGAATGAAAATTAGTTTATTTGGTATTGGGATCTCTGGAAGAGGGTGGACCTTCATGTTTCAACCTACTAACAGAAATTACTAATTTGTTCACTAGAGTGCGGCCACGAAACTTGTGGGCCGAAAGGTATGTCATGGGGGTTGGGGCAGGAATCGTCGACCTAATAGCTTTAGTTTATAATTTACCCACCAGAGAGCAATGCTAAAGTTCCTAATATGAGACCCGAAAAATACAAAACATAATATAAATTTAAATTACTTTATGCTACAGTAGACCGAAGTTGTTTTACATTGATCGCCAAAATAGTCGTGTTCAGAACAACTAAGTTCTTAGTAAACTAAAGTAAGTTACTAAATATATTCAAGTTGAATATAACGAGTCAGAATACAAAATGATACATGATGGCATGTATTATTTCATATTTAATCCACTAAATTAAGAAAAAATCCTCCAATTTGGCAACATTGCTGACAAGTTTGTAAGTGGGAGAAAAACACGCTGAACTTAAATGATCGGAAGTAATTTTTTTAGACTGATTTACTGAGTTTCCTAAAGACGTCGTTCTTCTGAACACCATCTTTTGTCTAGATACGTACGCTGTATTCAAACTTGTGACTAATATCACAGACATCAAATTTGAATTCTGGTGCGATTACTTAAAAAAATCAGTTTATTGTTTTAGTAACGCAGTTGATTATAAATATTTCGCTTACGTGCATCGTTTGATCACGTTAGATTATTTTCGTTAAATGTCTTCTTAATGTTATAGGTTCAATTTCGTATACATGTAATTGACAAAATCGTGAACCGCAATCACATGAACTATATGGTAATGTAAAGACAGTCCTTAAAAGCATTACGAAATATGCTTTGGTAAATTTACTATTTTTTAACGATGGACTTTCAAATATTAATCAGTTACCAAAAATTTGTAAAATTCTTTTGTATTATTATTTTAAGTTAAAAAGTGAATTTATTTTATAATTATTAACAGAATTTTGTATCTTGTGTTTTATGTTCAAGAAAAATTTCATGTATTTAATGTAATAAATACTGATTAATTTTAATAAAAAGTTAAAAGAAAACAATTAATTATCTTATTCATATTTTTCCCTCGTTTTCTTTAACTTATATATAATGCGCATGTTCGGAATATAAAGAAATGCATGCTATCTACACAGCTTCCGTCGGCTTCGTTTACATACAGTTTTTATAAACAATTTGTCATCATGGCTATGAGTGTAGCACCTCCAGTTCAAAAACCAGGTAATATGGCCGGCAGTGGATGGCCAAGAAGAAATAGTCAAGGAACAGCAAATAACTTTGATGGCAATAAATTCCCACCCAATCCAGCACTCACAATTAACAGAACAATTAACTTGTAAGTAGTTGTTTTTCTATGTTGTATCGAGTTAAAGATGGCGCTTGTTTTGTTTAAATATTCCGGTAAATAATTGTATTTTGTTTTGTCTTTCATAAAGATATCCACTAACAAATTATATATTCGGAACAAAAGAACCACTATTTGAGAAAGATCCAAGTGTACCGGCCCGATTTCAACGAATGCGTGATGAATTTGAACGGATTGGAATGCGACGAAGTGTCGAAGGTGTTTTATTAGTACATGAACACGGTTTACATCATGTACTGTTATTACAATTGGGTACAACATTTTTCAAATTACCGGGTGGTGAATTAGCACCTGGTGAAGATGAAGTTGAAGGACTTAAAAGACTTCTAACAGAGGTAAGTTTACGTCTATGTTCTAGCTTAAGGTTAGGTCATTTTTAATGTTTTTTAATTTAAAAAATGTATGTTATTTGGTGGAGTTAAGAATACAATTTTTGTAAAATTTAATAACAATTTTATAATTGTATTTTCGCAATTGTAAAATTCAATGTATTTCAAAATAACTTCGATAAAATATGAAAATTTTGTTCATGTAATCATTTCTTGCTATTTTTTACTGTAAAGTTTTATAAATTGTTTGTTCAAAAATTACAACTTCGTGTAGATCAATCGTAACTTGTACGTTTGTTTTAATATATGTAAATTACGAATATTATTGGGGGGAATATGAATGAAATTACTGTTTAATTAGGACTATTACTTAAATCGATATTTCATCGGTTGTGTAAATGTGGAGGGAATTTCCAGAGAGGGTTTAAAGTTCGTTTACTCTTTTGAGATTATCTATACAATATGATTTTTGGTATGTAGATTACGAAAAAAAAAATGACAACTCCTTTAAATATGCAAAAATCTCCTTAAAAAGTTTTTTTTTTTTGCATTCATCGTTAGAAATATTTATAAAATGAATTATGTAAGTTGAATTAAACCCACAACAACACAAAAATCGACCGTACCTCTACAAGAACTTGATTAATCAGAAAAATATTCATTTTTCTAAATATTAACGACAAATTTTCGGGTTATTTTTTCGTAATCTACACACTAAAAAACATAAAATATAGTTAGTCTGGATATGATACAATGAAATGTTACAATTTTTTCGCCCATTCTTGCATTTTGGGAAGGATTAGATTTTATTTTGATCAGAAATAAAAACTTTTTATTCCTGATAAATTTTCTAACTATTTTTACTCAAAAAATGCAATATTATCTCTTTCACCCCTTCGGAGCGACTTTAAGTCCTTAAAAATCAACTAAATTGGAAATATTAAAGGTGAAAATTATTCGTAATATAATAAGATTCTCTACAAAAACCATGTGATCTGTTTTTTTGATAAATTTGATCAAGAAAATTGTTTAACACTTTAAAAAATTTTGTGACAAATTATTTTGTTCTAAGGCTTTTAACTTTTTAACTACCCACATTTCGACAAAATGTGTCTGAAGTCAACGTGTACAAAATTCGATTTCGAACAAAATATTTTTCCACAATTTTTTGGTAGCATGTACCGTTACGAAGCTACAGCGCAAAAACTATTTGCACCACCTTTTCCACTAAGTGGGTGGAAGCTTGGCTCCGAAAACTTTAAAATTCACACTGGACCCATCTACACAACAAAAAACATAGCACCTTTCCCAAAATGCACAGTTCATGTAACTTTTCAATGTATAAAGTAGGCGAATTTTATACCCAATTTTCACAATTTTATTTAAAACTATGGTAGCATCCGTGTCTCTTAATACAGTTTTAGAGGAAAAATTATTCTGATGTTGACAAATAATTACTTTTTTAATTAAAATGAATTTTTAACATCTTTCGGAATTCATAATAAAAGTATTGTTGATTTGAAAAAAATTTTCCTTTTGATCATTTTCCAAAATTATCAGAATTGTTTTACATCGAAAACTTCTATTTTCAATTGCTACACTTTTGGAATTTCATTTATTAAATATTTTTTTGATTATTTTCTTGCTATCGATTTTTTCCATTAAGATATTTTTAGCTAAATTCAGATTTATTCGTATGTAAGTATAAAATTTACTTAATAGTTCTTGATTCGTCCTTTAAAACAGAAAAGAACAACTTTTATATTTTTATATCTGAAACAAAAACTGTTGTAGGATGAGACTATTATCTTGGAATTGTATTATCTAAAGTATTTATCGTGTTTCTAAAACAAAAGAATTTTCGAATTCCACGATGATAGTTAAAAAAATCGTAGGAAATTAACTCTTAAAAACGATACATGTATATTTTAAGCATAGTTTTTTTTATACAACTTTTGTTGATATTTTTTATAATAGTATTACTTATCAAAATTTTTAATTCTGTTTTGTGATTTCAAGTTAATTTTCCTAAAATGTCCTTAGTATCGTAAGGTGTCATCAAATTGGATAGTTTAATATTTTAATAATCTTAAATTTGTAAATATGTATTTCAAAATAATGAAACAAACGATTTGTAATTATGTCAAAATATATTTTCATCGACAGTTTTTTTCCATTTTTGGGATTATCATAATACACTTGAAAATTTGAAGATGTCTTATGAATGATACACTTGACATAGTTTATTTTTCTTTTGTATGGAAAATGTAATTAAAATATTGAACAAATCATCAAAGAAAATATTTTTGAAGAAATGTTGACTCTTAAAAATTTTATATATCCATTCAACCAAATATAATGACCTAATTTCTCGATTTGAGTCATATATCGTCATATTAATAAGAGATTCTAAGTTTATTACTCTCAAAATGAAGTTTTGCTTCTAATTTGAACGTAAAAGTAGGTTTAATAAATTTATGTAATAATTATAATTCATTTTGTTCATCGAAAATTCTGATTTTTATTTAAATTATAAATTTTTGTTGTACTGAAATATTATAAAGGTTATCGAAAATAATAATAATTCTTAAGTATTTTGTGATATAACTATGTATTTTGGATTCTAAAGGTATGTTGTATACAATAGCGAGACGAAACGGTCATAAACTACGCTTGCTTCCAAAAATTACGCTGTAATTTCGTCTGAACATTTTATTTCCTCTCTGAAAGACTTAACGACTATGTTTAATCACCAACGAAAGTGACGGTGTGTTCTTTTGTCACCGTGATAACGAAAGAAAATAAAAATTTGCTGGCTATACTAAAAATGGCGTTCGTGTCGTACACTAAATACAAACCAAACCGGCGAAGATGTAATATTAGACTAGAAGTCCCATTGTATTGACAGATGGTAGTACCATGAACTTAAGGACGTTCATTTGCTACGCTAAATTAAAATGAGTACTATCGTTAATAAAATTTATTTAGGATTTGAAAAAATTTGTAAAGTATATCAATAATCTTACAACGGATTTATAACCTTTTTTTATTTGTCTTAAATATTTTAAAAGTATTTATTGTAAAATATCAGGAAATGTGAATTAGAAATTGATGTGACAGGTTTGACAGTAAACTATGTTGTATATTTGTGTGTATGTGTATATTATTTTAGTGTGTATGTGTATATTATTTTAGTGTGTGTGGTCGTCAGGTTTCAAAATATGGTGGCAAAAACAAACCTAACAAAACAGTTTTAATTTTATTAAATAATTAATTCAAACGTTCCTCAACACCATTTTTTTAATTCAATTATATAAACTGCATATTTAAAAGATTATTTATTATGGTGTCTACTTTAATAATATAGTTTATTCTAATTTTAAGTACAAAAAAAAAATATGTTCTCCATAAGACACGCTGTGTTAAAAGTTTGATTTTTAATCGATAATTACTCTTTGAAATGATCGTCAACAGATGTTAAATTTTTGAGGGAGAATAACCACATAATTAAGCTTTCAAATCACTAAAAAAAAATTTTTATCTACTATTAAGCCTCATGTATTATAAACGTCCTTAAATGGAAATATTTCGTCTGCCATTCATTGTTGAGGCTTAACATTGCTTAGTACTCGCTATCAAAACCGACGAATGATGAATCACTTCGAATTACAACCTCATGAGCGGATCACTAGCCGGTCTCTCTCTAATGTATATCTCCCTTTAAAGTAATTGTAATGAGTTTCGAATTAGCTAGTCGAAATAGATCTTAAAGATTAATTAATTCATACTTAATATAACTATTTTGTAATTAAAAGATATATTTATGTTACAGAATACTTGATCTATGTATTAGGACAAATTTTAAGGGCTAAAAATTATTCTGAGCAATTCTAAATCCATTATCAATTTGGGTTTTATTTTCACGATATTGAGATAAAATATTTAAATCGGTTGTTTGAAAAAGAAATATTAAATGATATAAAATGCAAATAATTAAACTAAAAAAATTTATGTTCCTAGTAGGCGAAATGCTTTCAAGATTGTAGAGCCAATGATACCATAATCGATTTTTTAAGATGGGTCAATTTTACTGTATTTATGGTCATATTTGTAAAACGAACTTCGTCTTAGGTCAATTCAATAATTTGTGTTTCAAAATTTTGATTTTTTATTTAAATATTGCGCAAAATACACGAATATGACAAATTACACTTAAAATAAACTTGACATTTCTGGTTAGTTTTATTTATAAATCAACTGGTATTTGTTTCTTTGAAATAATTTTATTTACTTTCTGGCATCCATATCAAATTAAACAAGAATAACAGTTCTACATTACCCATTTAACATGACCCATCCTGTTGGATGACCATCATTTGACCACCAGAGAAAGCCGTTTCTTTTATCTGGTTTCGCTTTCATTATTTTCTTAAATTATCTCTCTTATATTGTTTGAATACTTCACTGATACAAATATTTCTCAGAAACTGTGAAACCTTTGTGTATTCAATTTGAACATAATTGAAATTATATAAGAATTCAAGGCGTGTTAACTGACATAGATACATATTTCGACTGATAAGTAGCCATCATCAGTATAAATATATAACACTAACGATGATTACTGATTTGGTAATCGAAATATGAATTTGTGATATAAAATATTGATCTAGGAATTTCGAATTAATTCTACAGGTTGATACACTTTTGTCGATTTCAAATATTTTTAAATAAATTACAATTGTATTAAAATATTTGTAATTAATTTGTTTTTTTTTCTGTATATATGAAAAAATTTTGTTAGAATTTTGGGTAGAATTTGTAAGATGTTTACAGACGCTGGGTAGACAAGATGGTGTCAAGCAGGAATGGTTAGTGGAAGATATTATCGGCAACTGGTGGAGGCCGAATTTTGAACCGCCACAATATCCATATGTACCACCGCATATTACACGACCAAAAGAACATAAGAAGTTATTCCTTGTCCAGCTCCCAGAAAAGGGTACTGTAGGCGATAGAAGATTGTTATTCTATATTTTCATGTTATTGCCATTCTTGTAATATTAATTTTAATATATTTATGATCACAAATGGATTCGTTCACAAAACATTATTTAAGGCTACAAACTTGTTATAGCTTGTCATTCCGTCTGTATAAATTTTGTTCATTAGACTAATCATATCAATTTTTGAGTTTTTCCTTTCATAGTTCATTTTACTAAGCGATCAAAAATTTATTGACACCTCTGGATTTGTCATATGGTTTTCACCATAAATTTCATTAATCTGATTTTTATTCAAATTTTTGTCTAATCGTACTATAATTTTTGTTGAGTATATAAAAGTGGTAACCTATGGTACTAAATATTGTCAATTTTATTGTTTTATTAATTGTAAACTCGTCATAATCAATAACTCTGATCGTAGGAAGTTGGAAAGTAATGAAATGAATTAAATAAATGGAACGTTACGTCATTTAATTATATCTTCTTCAGCAACTATAAAAAGTAAATCGAATGATAGAATATAAACGATTACAGAATATTATAAGAATGTTAAATCGAATAGTTTTTCTTTATATATTGGACAATAACCAATTTTTTTTATAGTTGCTGAAGAAGTCATAAATAAATGACGAAACGTTCAATTTATTTAATTTAATTGATTTCTCGTTACTTTCCACCTTCCTACAATCAGAGTTATTGTCAATTTTACTTCGAGAGAATGTGGAAAGAACCTTTCCAAATAAAGCTCAAACATCATTTCTTTTTAACAGTTTTATCTGTCGACTAAAACTACCTTTTATATTATAAGTGGGCAAATATTAGCCATAAAAGACACACTGACTGACTTTAGAAGAAAAAAAATGGTTAATTAAAGTGACAACATAAATTTTGGAACGACACTTTATTCGGATAAGACTGTTGAAAAATGGGCGATGTCTGTGTGGTGTAATTTTATAGAAGATTGTGAACGAAACATTTATATAAAAATTTCCTTAATCCCGAAATTAGTTTCAAAATTTTTACAATGAAAGTATTATTATTATTTTTTAATTCCATTTTTTCTTTTATTAAAAGATTGGCAAAATTATTTTTTTTTAATTTTTTTTTATTGGAATATAAACTTTTAAAATCAACTTTTGTACGAAGGTAAAAAAAAGTATAATTAGTATTAAAATGTATTTCGAATTATGCCTGTACTTAATTAATTTTAATGTAAATATTTTTAAAAAAAATTTTCGAAAACGTCGTTGTTTTCATACAATTGCGGTTAAAAATTAACAGATTTTTTTTTCTCAGATAATAATTTTAACTTCTGTTGTTTTTTTTGTTGTCATTTTAACTTTGATTGGAATTAAAATTGTAATCAATTCAATTGTAAATTCTCACTATATACACTGAACATATGCTTGATTTTTTTATACGTAAATACACAGGGTGTAATTGCATTTGACTTTGATGGGAATGACATGAGAGAAGGCGTGGTCAATTGAATTAATGGCCAATTAAACCACACACCTAATGTCGTATGTATTGGATTGTATATTATATATATATAAATGTTTTGATTGGCCGTAAATTCAGACTCCGATCTCCCTCATGTTTTGCCCTCCAAACGAGGTTATGTATTTGATGATCAAAAGTAATTAAAAAATTTTCATGAATGATAAAAGTTCAGTTTTTAATTATTAAATTTGTTACCAATGTTTGTAATTTAAAATTAATTAAAAATTGAACTTGTGAACGGTTTTAGTTGGCTTCAAAAAAGAGATCATCCCCGATCTAGAAATGATTTTTGTTATAAATTTTTATGGAAAAAATTAAGTTTATGTTCAGTGTTTTCATTAATTAAAAAAAAAAAACACATTTTTAATAAAAAGAAAATATTGCAACGAGAAAACATTTAAAAATTGATTATCTTTTGAATTTTTAAATGTTGTGAAAATTTTGTTTTTTTGTTTTTGTTTTTTTTTTATAGAAAAAGAAAACATTTGTGTAATCTTTGTACAATTCCTGTAAAAAGATTGTAAAAATGAAAATTGTATTTCATG
This sequence comes from Nineta flava, assembly GCA_963920215.1. Classification (NCBI taxonomy): domain Eukaryota; kingdom Metazoa; phylum Arthropoda; class Insecta; order Neuroptera; family Chrysopidae; genus Nineta; species Nineta flava. Next base: position 130,332,736 of record OY986041.1, read on the forward strand.
AATTGCATTTTTTTTAAAAAGAAAAATAACTTGATATTTTAAAAAACATTTAAGATCTTTGTATCGATTACTAATTGAATATATACTTCATTCTGCAGCTTTGTTTGCGGTACCTAAAAACTACAAGTTAGTAGCAGCACCTTTATGTGAACTTTATGATAATTCTCAAGGATATGGTCCGATTATATCTTCACTGCCGCAGGCACTTTGCAGGTAAATTGTTATAAATATTTTATTCGAATTCGGTGAATGACCTTTTGTTGTTTGCTGAATAGTCTCAACGTGAGTATTCCATTTAGATTGATTTCCTTAAGGAAGGAAAGGATCTGGATTGATTTTCACCCTCGTTTTCAAAGCCTAGATTAGATTCTATTCGAATTATTGTACCTCCTTTCCTTCAAAGGTGTTCCAGGAGTCCTATAGTCTTGATAAACGTAAGGATATCTCTTGGCAAAACTTTTAAGGATTTCATCTGGCTGGAGATTTGTCAATTCCAAATGATATTGTCTTTTGAGAGAGAGGCTTTAGCATTCACGCAGAATGTGAATTCCGGTTTCCTCCTCTTCATGACAAAATCTACAGGATCATTCCCTGTGAGATTGATTTTATGAATATGTTTATTGAGTTTGAAGTGGCCAGTAAATATCTTCGATTGGTTTTTTTCTAGTTGTAAACGTTCAAAGGCCTTTTTTCATGAGAAGCTTTTTATAAGAGCTTTCACGTGATCGATCATCCTGGTTATGAGTATTTACTCAAGAACGGTTGGATTCGTGTACCGCTCATTCTTTTATATTATATTTTATTGTGCTCTTAGACACTCCAAGAAACGGGTCTGGTCTGTTTAATGGAGCACCAAGACATTTTTAAAGCTATATATCCTCCGAGGTTACAATGTCCCGTGAGAAACCCTATTAGTGACTGTAGTCTATTTTTTTTTCACGATGATGTACGAATTTAATCGTAAGATTTTTTGTTTCGTGAGTCCTGAAATATTACTCCATAAGGATGTTCATGTTTTCATTTTTTTCTTTTTTTCTCTGTTCGCGAACGATGTGTGGAATTTTCCCGCAGATAAATGTTGTCTATTGAAAATGTTATCTAATTTTCGTGGGTTTATAAATCAAATGAGTAGTAATTCAACCGAATTCAATATTTTTGCAATTTAATCATTTTTTTGTGTTTATTTTCAGGTTCAATTTTATCTATATGTAAATAATGACATGAAGTCTGATGGATGTTTTTGAATCACTGACCTCCATCCGTTTTTGAATGCAAAATGACGATGATTCCCGAGGAGAAGTAATAATAATGTACTTCTCTGTTTTATTATTTAAATTAAGTCTTATTTTAACGATATATATATTATATGTGTAATTTTAATTAATAAAAAAAAAATGTTTATAATTAATTTAAGTTTATTTTATTTCATAATTTCCTTAAGTATCCAAAACAAAGAGGGTTAAAGGCATAACAAATACATTTTTACATTAAAGGTATTCCGTAGACGATTTGTCTATAGACATCATTAAGCAGATTCAGTAAGAAATGATTTTAATCGCATGTAGAGCGACCCGAACAACCTTGAAAACCTCAGGAACTTTTCAGATTCTGGAAAACTCGGGTATTTCAGTTTCGGCCAAATAAATCATAAAAATATATATTTTTAGAATAATCTAAATATTTCTTAACTGTCGTTTTCAGTTCGATGAAATTCTTTATTTCTTAATTAGTAAATTAGAATAAAAAATTGAGTTCGTTTGACGATATAACGGATTGTTCCTTAGATATTATACGATATGGGCCACAAGTGTATCGTTCTTTTTTCAAAATAAAAGTGGTTCGCATATTTATAATGAACAACATTTATGTGAACGAATCAGTTAAAAAATTTTGAAAAACTATTCTTACGGTCAAGTGAAATTTCCAACGAGCAGAAAAAAATTTAGCAAACTATTTGGTCAACAATGTGATGGATTTCTACGATTCTTAAAAGAATTCATTTGTAGTATAAAATTATAATTTTGAAATGTTTAATTAATACAAGTGATCCATCATAATTATTACCCGTTAATAATTTTAAAAAAAAACCGTTATTCATAGTTAAATAAACCGCCAATTATTTAAAAAAATGAATCAAGTGGAATCTACGATCCAATACAAGATTAGAAAATTGAAACTTTCTAATTTTGATTATAATGATATTATTTGTTGCTATGTGAACAAAAATTTATATTCTTAAATATTTGCAATTTTTTTAAATTTAATTTGACAAATTATTTCGTAGCAAAAGAAAATTATTTCAATTTTACAACAATATGGAAAAAGTTTTAGGGTGTACGGTTTTAGATGAAGTGAGTGTAAAATAATATATCACGTTTAAAATTTTAAACATAACCTATAAAAATCATATCTTTTTTTCTGTGTAGATTAAAGCGACTGAAGAAGCAATTAAAGCTTGTTTCGCTAAAGTTGATGAATTAGAAGAGAAAATCAAACGTAATGAAATCAAGGATGAGTATAAGAAAATAGCAAGACATGAATTAATGGAAGTGAAAAAATTATTAGCCACTAATAAAAAACAACTTAAAGAGATGCATAAACATGGTGGTCGTGCTTACGGCATTGCCGCCGCTATTATCTTTTTTGGGTTCTTAATTTATGGCGTGTATGCTATGTACCATTTGAAAATGTAAGCACTCAAACTTTGAGTCTTTTTCATCACCGCATTCTAGAGTTAAATAAACCTGAATCAATTTTAGTATTTATTTGTAAAAAATTTTACACATGTTTAAAATCCCAGCAAACTTAAACCCCGAAGGTCCAAACTCACGACAGGTTGCCATTGGGTTAAATTGTTTTCCCACATACGTAAATAAACACCAGATTCAACGTACGATGTTATTAAATTTCAAAATTTGTCCCAATTTCTAGATCTATTATTTGTAGTTTATAAATAAGTATTTCGACTACAAAGTAGGCATCATCAGTATGAATTATCTATTCGTAACTATTTCTAGGATATGGAATCGAAGATGTTAGTCGTAGCTAATTAACTTGGTACGTGTGTCACAACGCGAAGTTGCTAATTTGGTACATGTCTCACTCAACGAGTAGCATATCTTCGATTCCATATCCCGGAGATAGTTACGATTAGCTAATTCATACTGATGATGACTACTTTGTAGTCGAAATAAGTATTTGGAAATTGACAAATATTGAAATTTAATTTCAATATCGAGCTCTACCCGTCGAGTTACAAGGTTTTGGAGAAAGTTTTGATTATTCTTCTCACTGTTAAATAAATGTTTGAATATTAGACCTTTAGATCACCACAATTTTTATAGCTTGGGATGTAGCTCCACATAGGAAATTCACCACGTTGCAGGTTTTGAAGTGTAGAGTGCTCAGATTTTTCGCCAACCTTCTCTATGGTAATACATTTAAATGTAATATCTCGGTTAAAAATAAGATAAATTATTCGTTTTCACTTCGATTTTTCATCTGATACCCCGAATAGTATTCGAAATATAATGTATTTAGTTTGCGAATTGTTTCTGTAATATTTTTGCTTATTTTATATGACTGTTTTGCTTCTATAGAGGCGGCAAAAGTTTAACGGACTACTCCTAACAAATAGGTAAATCTATCATTGACTGTGGCCCAATAATTATAATTTCGTATAAATACCCAGGACTTACGTTATTAGTTAAACTCGTGGAAAATTTTAATGGAATGAATGCGAAAATTTATATTTAGAGATTTACATAATGATTGAAAGCCACTGCGTTCAGTTGAGTGGGAAAGGAAATTTACTTTTCTTTGTTTTCGGAAATGCAGTGTTTAAATACTTCAAGTAATATGGTGGCCACGAAACTAAAAATCCCCATTTTATCCCCCTTTTAAATAGAAAATTTTTCTATTCCATGATATTTCTAGATTTCCCAACGAAGTGGCCACCACAACATTAATGGTGTACTTAAGAATATATTAAATTTTATTTAATCAACTTTATTAGGGACAGTATGACATTTGGTTTGTGGAATGGAAACGCATATTTCTTGGATGAACAAATTGTTGATTGAATTGAAAATTATATAATTTTTATTCTTATTACAAATTAATTATATTTAAAAAAACTTTTGTAATTATTTATTATAAAATAAATTTTTGGTTCTAATTTTCGATTTATTTTAATCCGAACACATTTGGTTCTAGAAATTGTTCGAAACTTGTATTGATCGAGGTAGGTATAGAGAATATTCAGTTGTCCGGCCCACTTTAATAAATGGAAAAAATCGTTGAGTTATGTTCAATTACGATAAACTCAACGTTTTTTAAAATGTCTTAACCCTTACCAAAATTAGTATTTCCGCAGTTTTTTCGGTTTTTAGATGTTAGGGCCATACTTTAATGCATTGGCGAAATCTTTATCATTCAATGTTTGATCCACAAAATTGTATGAACACTCATCGAAATTTATACATGTTTTATCTAAATGAATGGATAAATAAAATAGCCAAATTATGTTTAATCTTATATTCATAAAACTGTACGAACACGGAGCAATTTTGAGTAAAATTGTAGTTTGTCGGCTTTTGCCAAAAACTTATTCTATGAGGCATTTTATATGTTTAAGATATTCTGTAAGGCAAAAACTATTGAAATTCAATAAGGTAACTATTCTAACCAAGTACTATAGTTTTTGTCACAATATCTGAAATATATAGAACGCCTTTTAGTGCGGGGGGTCAAAAAACACGCTAACCCGATCGGGGTATGACTGATGAAGTGAAAGAAATGCTGCTCTCTCCCCTGTTTTAATTGATACAGAGGCCCAAATATATCCCTTTTTGTAACAATTTTCTCTCTCTCTGAAAAGACGCTAAAGTGAAATTTACTCAAATTTGTAACCAAAATGTTTAAGAATATATTCAGACGTCAGAGCAAGTAATACATGGCAAAAATCTTACTAATTACTTTTAGTATAAGTACCTCATTTCTCGAAATTGTTTGAACTTGTTTAGGAAAATTTGTGTGTTTTCGAAGATATTAAAATGACCCATTTGTAAATTTGTTGAACACCATGGTTTTATTGTAAAAAATCTGTTAGAAAAGATGAAACCTTTTTTTGTCTATTCAAAATTTAATGACAATTTTAAATGATTTATACGATTTTCGAAGTTCATTCTTAGTGAATTAACACTTCAAATACCATAAATTTAACCAAATTTGAGATTGCTTTCAATGAACAAAAATAGCCATATTTAAATAAAATAATACAAATTCTTTATAATTATAAAAAAAATTTCATTCGGAATGACAAACATGATTATGTCACAAACACTTAGACAACAAAAACTATTAAATAAAGTTTAACGACGTCCTCTACCACGTCCCCGTCCTCCTCTAGGTCCACCACGGCCTCCTCGACCGCGACCTCGTCCACGGCTTGCACCTCGAGCTGCTTCCTTCTTTTTCGCTCTAGCTTTTGGTGTATCATCAATTAGTAATGTCTCTAGTGGTAAACTGTCTGGTAGGATATAGTATCGAATATTATTTCCGCGTACTGTGAGGGTATCTAACTGTACAGGATCCCGATTTTTAATCGTCATTTTCACAGCTTTTAAATGTGTATTCATAGCGACATCAACACCCGTTATTGTACCATGAACTTGTGTACCATTTTTTAATTCGATCGTCACTGTCTCGTGACTTAATTTCATTAAAAATCTAAAACAATAAATAAAATTATTAGTAAAATTTTAGGTTATGTTTACAAACGTTCGAAATTATATCTCTTTTAGGATCAAACTAATCGAAATTTACAACTTTATCAATTAAATTTTCTTAAAACGTACCGTACTAATTTCATTTTGACTTATTTACTAATTTATTTATATTTTAATTACAAAAAATGAACCGGCATTTATACAAAAGCCACACTATTTTTATACAGAAAGTAACACGCAGCGCCACTTTTAAAAAAGCTTGGTGAACAATATTAGAACTAAATCAAATTTAAAAATGAGGTAGTGAAACAAAAAATTTATTTGCAAAATTTAAAATTTGTATTTTTTTATATTTATCAATTTTATTTTTCCACATACCAAATTTAGCAAATTCTGAAGTAAAAGTTTTTCATTTTTCATCAATTGAAATTGTTATTTTTTCGTTTTTTCTCATTTTTAACCGACTTTAGAAAAAGAAATAAATTCAGAATGTTCACTAACAAAATCGAAATTCATTTAATGTAAATAAACGAGTTAAAAATTTAGACTGCGATAATCAATCGGTTCATTTTTAATCGTGTATACTTTGGCTAAAGAAAGTAGAATTACTTATTTAAATTAAAAGTACATTTTTCCTGATATTATTCCTCTGATAATTATTTTGCTTAGTTTTCGTGAAATCGAATTTAAAAAATGAAAATTTTATTCAAATAATTGAGTAAACATTTTTGAAATAAAGATTTTTTGTCTCCATATGAGGATTTAGAAAACTTATTGAGCTGAAACTTTGTACCAGCATAGGTATATTATATGTAAACGATACTATTAATCAATGCCGGCAGTACACACTGGGTGAGAGCTCTTGACAAATGTTTCCGCTCGACGTGTCTCATCGAGAGTGTTATGTTGGCAATAGAGTTCTCGTTCAGAGGACTGCAATTAAATAAATAAACAAATTAATTGCTTCAATCAGCAATTGTCGACAATATTTAAACACAATTTAAATGGCAGTTGAATGGTGGTTGAAACAGTTAAATGGCGGTTAACATTCACGTTATGTCGTCTCGCGCTCGTGTCCACGGCTTTAAATGTCCACTCATATAGGCATACGGGGTCTTCATACGGGGATGCGTCCCTCTGAAATCAATCAAAAAGGGATTTTTATTTAAAAAAATGATACTAAAAATATTATTTTTGAAAATTTTTATATCAAAAACCAAGCGAGATATCGAATTTTGTCGAACATTTGACGACATATGAATCGTAGACTTGTTTAATTATCTGTGTACAAATCTCATTTTACGAAAAACACCTTTTATATACATTTTCTCAATAACTAAGGAATTTTTCAAGTATTCGAAGAAATAATCATTTTTCCTATACAACAAAACGGTAATTTATGGGTTTATCCGTACTAGCCTCGAGATATTTTACAAAGAATTTTAAAAACTAGTTTAGTAGTTATTTTTTTAAATAAAACTACACAGTGTAATTGTGCAAAATTGACCTACGATATAAACGATTTACCTGAAACTATTGTTATTAAATGTTGAATCAAAATTATTCAATACTTGAACTAAAAACTTTACCAAATACGAAGAGATATCAATATTGAAAAAAGAAAATTTTGTTGTTCACAAATAAAAAGAAAAACATTTTTAGACACGCAGCGAAATATGTTATGTATTGTATACTAGCGCGTGAATTCGCACCGGCGCACCCTGCATCACGACCCCAAGAACTGTCATGGCGGTTTCTCTTGTATCTGTCTAAAAGTTGTGATATGAAAATGTGTAAATAATTACTTGGTTTGTCACACACCACCTGCTCCAATCACGTTAAGTACCTGATAACAATGTAAGATAATTGCATGTTTATTATCTGAACAAAAAATTTAGCCAAAACAAATGCCTGTATGGAAGGATGCAAACGAACTTTATCCAAAAAAAAGATACTCTTATTTACCTTTTTTTTACGCTGTTCAACTAAAAAATTCATTTTCAAATAATCATTTCAATTCAATAAAATTGAGATACAGATCATTTATGATAATTATTCATTTAGAAATTGTATGAAATTTAATTTTTTCTAATCAGTAAATGCTGCCAAATTGTCTTTGATAATTTTAGAAATATGCGAGTATTGTACCAAAAATTTTATTAGGTTATGAATTATTGTAAAAACTTTAGTTTTTAAGTATTTAAATTTTTTTGTAATTGTATAACAATTCTGTAATTTCAAATGTAATTTCATTTATAAATGCAATTATTTTTTGAGGGTGGTGTGATTTAAAAAAAAATTTTGTTCGTGAATTTCTTTTTAGTGTTGTGCAAATTTGATAAATATTTCAGAGGTAAGTCGATTTTTCATGTACAATATTTTTAAGCTTTTGTGTGTTGGTGTGTGTTTTAAAAAGCTTTATTAGAAAGTTTTTGCCAATTTATTTTCAATGAAAAATTGCCAATATTTTGGCAACGAATCAGCTTTACCGAAATTGAATTTTTCTTATTCTCTGTTTAAAATGTTGATACAAAAATTTATTTTATTCTATAAAATTGAGATTAATTTAAAAGATAGAGCTTTTTTGAAGTGTGAGGGTGGTGGGTTTTTATGTACACAAAAGGGGTTGAAGTTCAAATATGTTTGTTTGTATATGTAGCCCAGTCGTTTGGTACTCAAATGAGGGTGCACCTGTGAAGTTTTAAATATCGGTAATCCTGAGCATGTTGAAGGAATCTATTCGCCTTTCCACGCACAGGTATGGGAAATTCCATCATTTGGGGAAAATGGCACCAAAAATTTTTTTTTTCTCGGCAAAAGTAGTCATGTACAAAGCTTGAATGCAAAATAGTATTTTTATACCAAAACCAAAATATACATATTTTGGTGCATTGTACCGAAATAGTTTTTTTGTGTGGAATCTATTCGGTTTTCGAAAGATGTTTCGAACAATAAGTGCTTTTATAACAACATTGAAATTTGCAATTGAGTAAAAGGTAGGAAATTGATTGTGGATTTTTTTACTGTTTGGATGAATTACATTTTAGCCCAAAATAATCTGCCAAAAAATCGGCTTAAATACGATGTCTTTAACACTTGCTTCGTCTTAGCAATTAACCTTGATATATATTCGCAACTTTACACTTTAGGAGAAAAATGTTAGGTCAATATTATTCAAAATTTAATTTACTTTAATTTTGAACGTCTAAAAATTACCCGGTAAGATGTTATTTAAAAAGACAGTTTTTGGGAATATTTTCGCCGAAATGGTGGTATTTGAAAAGTGAACATTGAATCGAGTACCTTGAAAATTTTTATAACTGTGTTCAGCCTGAATAAAAGTGTTAACGTCTCAAAGATTTATTTCAGCAACTCGTTATGTTCTAAATATCAACCAAAATTTCATCAGCTGTTCGAAGCTTATTTAACTTTTTATGTTTTCAAGTGTATTTTTCCATCTATTAAAAGCTTTAAATTTGTGTTTTGAAGGCCACCATAGGCATTGCTATACAAATTTAAGATAGATGTACTTTCAATTTAATAAAAAAATGACCCACCTTAAATGGAATCTGACTAGAAGTCGAAATTCTTTATATTATTTATGTGGGAGTGGGTCCTATGTTACGTATGTTATTGTCTTTTCTACTATTATAAAATTGTAAATGTCTGTTAATTTGTTCGAGCATCACACAAAAACTACTGGACCGATTTTGATTAAATTAATTTTGTTTAAAAGTTTATGATTGGACTTAAAAATTGGTATTTTATCTCGCTATGAGAAATAGAGTTAAAAAATAATCGTTGAAATAGAAATTTGGTGGAAGTGTCGATAAATATTTGAAGTAGTGGCAGTGGTGGGAATGATTTTTGAAGTAGTGGAAGCGGTGGGAAATTACATTGAGGTTTTTAGTCTTAAAATGACGGGAGTTAGAGATACAACAATAAAACGCGAGCGAAGCCGCGGGTATAAGCCAGTATTTTATAAATGTCTAGAACAAAAATTATAATGTTTACATAATTGTTTTTGTAAACTTACCGACTGTTCATCCATTGTTAGTATGGTTGCCTTTTGGTTAAGTTATACTAAGGGGGGTGATAATAGAGAAAAAATCAGACTGCGTGGCCCCTAACATCTTGGTCTGGCGGCCCTGTGTTCTTTCTTCATTTCTAGAGAAATCGCTGTATTTACGCGACCGAGATCTGTCCCAGAATCTTAACAAAATAATATTTTTAGATTTTGTTGTTTTTCGCAACAATATCTGGCTGTGGCTTCGTAGCTCCCTATCGCGTGGACTGATTTTAATTCGGTATTTTTATTTGAACTCTGATTTAATCGTTATGCGTATAGCGTTTTAAAGAACATCAGCTCTTTTTCTATTTGGTGTAGGAGCTTTAAGAGTGGAAGCGCTGGGAAGTGTTAGGTAGTATTAAAATACTATATTAAATTATATAATCAAATACCTTCCTGGTGCTTTCCGGCACAAAATTAATTAGAAACCTTTGCCTGCCTGTCTGTGACATCGTAGCTACCAAACGAATTAACCGATTTCTATGCAGTTTTTTTTGTGTTTTAAAGCTCGTTGATTTGGGATAGTTAGTTATTGTGTCAAGGATATAATTTTTAATAAAAAAAGTTTCAGTTCTTTGAGAAAACAAGCTCATTTAAGCACTTAACAAAGTTCGTGTCTTTGTTATAGACCTGGAACAAAGGCATGTTTATATAGACCTGGAAATTTTTTTTACAGAAAACCTAGAAAAGTTAGGGAATTTTATTTTGCTATTTGTATGTGACACCTTGTACTCGTATGATTTTCACTCTGCTCGTATGAATCTTCTAATCATTAGGTTTGCTTCTATTTAATTGAACAATACTGTACATTCTAAATTTTCTAAATAATTATTTTTTTTTTATGGATTATCGATCATATTTTCACATTTACTCTAAAGCTATAACCGAATCGTTTAAAATCTCATTTTTTCGAGTTGATAAACGATCATTTTGTTGTATATTCATTACAAACTGAAATACATATTTTATACCGATGCTGATAACTTATCAAAATTGAAAAAAAAATTTGTTGTATATGTATATATACAGGGTGTCCCCCCCCCCGTTTTAAACGATGCATTTATATTTCTTCAAGTAAGCGTTTTTGGAAAAAAAAAAACGGATAAAAATTGTTTTGTTCGGAAGGAGGCATTTTATGTTGAACTTGATTTTACCCTTGGCCTTGTTGACCTTCATGGTTATTTGAAGGTCCACTTATGTTTTTTCAATCATTTTTGTATATTTATCAAAATGTTTACTTTTTATTGACCTTATTTTTCTCAAAAATTGTAATCTTTGATAATTCAATTTAAAATAAGTTATAAAATGGTTAATTATTAACTAAAATTTAGTAATTATGTTGTATTTTCTCGGCTATCCGTCAAAAAAATATGGATCTTGATCCTTTTGATTTGACAATCAAAAGTAAACCCTCAAAAAATCTCAAGTCGAAGGTCACCATAAGATTTTTCAAATGAGCACCCTGTATATATGTTTTATATATTTTATTACACATATATATATATATATATATATATATATATATATATATATATATATATATATTTAAATATATAAATGGTGAATGATTAATCGTTTCAACGTGAATAATGAATATTTTGCAACGTTAAGTAATTCTTCAGGGGTTGTACGAAGGGGTTTGGTCGTACGAAGCGATAAAAATACGCAATACTTATTTTTAATGTATCTTTAGTCTAATATTATGTACAAGGTGTCACCACAGGGGTTATATTTTTCTTTATACTTCACAAGGCTGCTCTTGAAAATGCCAGGGAATTTTGAGATTCTTGAAAAGTAAGAAAGTAACTCAATAAATATCCTTCTTTTTGAATAGGTTTTCTTTTTTTCCCTCAGAAAATTATTTTGATGGCTTTAATATGTTGTAAACTAATCACTAAACCGTCAAATAAGCGCGATTTTCGTGTTTTTTGAAGAAAAATATGAAAAATATAGTCGGTAGAATCCAGGTGTTATTTCGTAAACTGCTCATATAATCGTTCAATGAACCCTATTTTCGTGTTTCTTGGGTCCTTTTTACCTTATACAGTGAGTTTTATCCAGATCCAAAACAAATTTTTTTTCGATTTTATGCAATTTTTTTAAGGTATATACCCCTTAGAAAAAATCACAAAAAATTTTTAGTAATCGATTTGAATAAAAGTCAGTTTATAAAGTAAATTGGACCCAAAAAACACAAAAATCTAGTTGGTTTGATGATTTGGCGGATAGTTTCCGAGATATGCCATTTTTGTATGATTTTATGCTTCTTTTTATTCGATTCCATGCGGTATTTCGTAAACCGTTCACAAAAACGTTAAATGAACACGATTTTCGTGTTTATTGGGTCCATTTTACCTTGTACAGTGATTTTTACCGAAATTGGGAACACAATTTTTTTTTCGATTTTATGCAATTTTTTTAAGGTATATACATACCCCTTAGAAAAAATCGAAAAAATCACAAAAAATTTTTAGTCATCGATTTGAATAAAAGTCATTTGAATAAAGTAAATTGGACTCAAAAAACACAAAAATCTAGTTGGTTTGATGATTTGGCGGATAGTTTCTGAGATATGCAGGTTTGTTAGATTTTATGCTCCTTTTTATTCGAGTCCAGGCGGTATTTCGTAAACTGCTCATTAATTTCTCATATGACCACGATTTTCCATTATTATTCACATTTTCCTCTAGTTTTGCAATTTTTTTAAGGTAGGAATAAATGTTGGAAATAGGGCTGAATTTAGAATTGTTGAACCTAATATGGTAACGGATAAGCTGCTGTGAGCTATTGTGCTGTGAACTATTTATGTTTTAAGAAATGTTCTCCTTTTGTACTATGGGCCACAAAAGTATTGCTCATGTCATGTCAAAATTTGATTTGTGCCTTATTCATTCGATTTTCGAAACAATACTTCGGATAAAAGTTGTTCATTACAAATATACTAACAACTTTTGTTCGAATTATTTTCTCAAAATCCGAATGAATAGGACACAAAACAATTCATTTCGTAGTATTGGACATTAGTCTTAGGATAACCTTGAGAAACATTATTTTACCTAAAATAGGAGCGTCATAAATCAATATTAATTTACGCGATACCGCGCCAAACTTAAAAGTTCTTTGAAGTATGACGTTTTTGTTGTAATTTATATTCAAGACATTACTTTTTATTGGAATCAATAACATTTTTAAATTACTACCATTTTTGGATAATATTTGATATAATCGCAGATTTAATAATTTGTTGTGAAGAGGGTCAAACGGAAAGGGGGAACTTCTCTAAGAATTAATGCTTATAAACGGAACCGGACCGGAAACAGTTTTTGTACTATTGCATGTTTAACAAATTTTTCCATAGATAGATTGATAGATTGTAGCGGGTGTCCTGGACGGGACACACTTTGACCATAAGGTCCATTGTGATGCCTAAGGATGTGAGTATGTGAGTGGAGTGGAAGGAATTTTGTGTGTAGACTATGAATTGGTAGGATGTGCGGCTGCAGCCGACTAGAAATTATGCCGATATTCATCTGGAGTTCGTGAAGGAAACTACAGAAAACCTTCACAAACATAGCCGGTTACTTCGTTCTTGTGCATACGCAGACAGTTTAGTGAATTAACCGACTTTTTTAACCCGACTTCAAAAAGGAGGATGGTTCTCAATTCGTCTGTATTTTTTTTTTTTTAATGTTGGTTACCTCAGAAATCCGTCATTTATTAACCGATTTTGAATTTTTTTTCTGTTTTAAAGAGTTTGATTTCCGATTGGTCCCATTGTCACCAAATCGCATTCTGATGAAGGGATCCCCTGGAAATCGAGGAAAACCCTCATTTTATATGTGATAACTGATTTCTGCGAATTTTTTTTTTTTTTGAAAGGATATACTCATAATGGGAAAATAAGAAAATTTTTTTAAAAACCGACTTCAAAAAAATTAAAAAAAAAAAACCGACCCCAAAAAAAAAAAATTTTTACAAAAAAAGAACAAATGCTTGTAAAAAAAATTGAAAATCTGTTATAAAAAAACGCACTAAAAATTAAAAAAAAAAAAACGGATAAAAAAAAATGTGTTAAAAATTAGTTGGTCGTTTAGTAGGTCTACTCATATTTAGACAAATAAAATCAGTTATAGAACTTCAAAGTCACTAAAAAGCGAGAAATAAAACCTATTTTGACAAAATGGAAACCCGACTTCAAAAATCAAATATTCTATAACAAAAAATGCACTAAAAAGTAAAAAAATAATTGCATATTCTTGTGCCAATTTTAGTTCACCTAAGCAAAATTTTTTTAAATATATATGTATAATTATTGCTATTTTTGGAGGCGGTGTCCAAAAGTTATGTGAATTTCTCTATGCTGACACCGACTAGTCAAATAAAGTGATTTTACGAAAATTTCAAAAATTTGTTTTATTTAATAATAAATATTATTCTTTAAAGTTATTCTTTTACGATATCCCCAACAGGTACCGTTATAGTTCCACCTTGAGGAGATTGAAGTTCATTTTCCGGATATTTATAACCACTTTATGTGAAAAAATCAAGCTTTAATGTTCTCCAAGCTCGATCTGTATACCTAAATTTAAGATTATTTAAAGAGAGTCGCGTCGAATATAAATATTATACTTTGAAGTCTGTTTTATTAGTAATATAAGATAATATTAATTACAAATGGTGTAATATATTTATGAACTGTGTTAGTTAAGGCACAATGTGAACATGTTGTTTATACGTGATTTGAACACGATTTGTCTTTAATGAAAATATTAAAAAAAAAAAAAAAACATTATATAAAAATTTATTTATAAATATTATATTTAAGATTCTGATTAGTTTAGTATGAAACGGCGATCATGTTTTGAAAACTTATAGTCCGATAGTATTGACGTTTTGTATACAGACCGTTTTCAAAAACATTTCTAATAGAGAATCAATGCTAAATAAAAAAAAAAATATATTTGCTATAAAACCATACATACATACATACACATACTTACTGAAACCGAATGTCTGGACTGGAATATTGGGTGACCATATTATAGAACCATTCTTCATTGACAGATCTTAAGATTCTCAAAAATGTTTGAGTTTGATACGAAATAATATTTTGCCAACTGTTAGAACTCTTCCTAATTTAAACCTGGAATCTGTTTGATTCCAACAAGATGGTTGCACTGCACACAATGCCATGATAGTAACGCTTTTCCTGGAACAATCTTTCCAGGAACGTCTTATGAGTGGTTTTGGAACCTTCAAGTGGCCACCCAGATCACCAGATCTATCTCCTAACGACTTTTTTTTGTGGGTTTTCTCAAAACACAGATCTATACGCGGAATAAGCCTGGAAATTTGCAACAATTAAGGCCAAGAATGGTTGGCAATTGTGTGAATATTTCTCCTAAAGTGCTAAAAAATACCCGGGTAGATTTCTACAGTCGACTCGGATATTGTTTAGCAAATAATGGAGGAATATTCGAACCGTTGGTTTAACGTTTTTTTTTGTCGGAATTCTATTTTCTTTACTTTTTGAGGTTTTATTTTCCTTTTAATTTGTGTGGTAATTGTTGTTTTATGTTATACCATTAATAGAATACTATCATTTATTTTCAAACATTCCACATACAAATAATAAGGGATATTCAATAAAGAATTTTCTATTGATAGAAGTAATGCTAAGCTTAAAAAGACAACAATGAACATATTTAACCCACTCTCATTACATGTTAATGCAATACAAAACAGTCCAGCAAGCATACACAACAGACACACTAAAGAGTACCACCACTGTTTTTATTTCTTTATTAAGCATATTGTGTATAGTTATTATAGTAAATAATATTTAACATTGATTCTCTATAAGCAATGCTTTTCAACACATACGGTATATGTGTAAAATATACAGTATGTTATTAAATTTCAAAATTTTGCCCCAATTCCTAGAATAATTATTTGTATTTTATAAATACGTATTTCGACTACAAGGTAGTCAGTATGAATTAGCTAATCGTAACTATCTCTGGGATAGGTTGTCAGAGATATGTTGCTCGTTGCGAATTTGGTGCGTGTCTCACAATAATGAAAAGTTTTGTCTTTTGTATGTTCTGACTGACGTAGTACCTGAAGGATTATTTGAATTGATTGACCAATTAAGCCCATTCAGACCAACCCATTTATTGGTGGTATCCTTTTCTGACCATACGGTGTTGTTATTGTCAATCAGGTGTGGGGGTGTTGATCGAAGCTAACCTTGATATTAGGTATTAAATTTTGAATATGGTTTAATTTTATTAAATCAGAATTTGGAATTGGGCCATTGTCTAAATTCATTATCTGTTTTCTTAATTTGTGTATGTAGATACTTTCGTATGCATCTATTTCTGTGGGGTTTTGTACCGATTTCAGTTGTTTTAAATTCGATTTGTCAATTTTGTGGTTGTTCTCAATAACGTGCGCAGCTATACACGATTTTTCGGTTCTCCCAAATTTTAATAATCTTTATATACAATTAGCCAATTTTTTTTAAAATACGATTAGTCAAATCCTACTGATGATGACTACTTTGTAGTCGAAATACGTATTTATTAAATATAAATAATTGATCTAAAAATATGGGCATATGTTAGAGTTTAATTACAAAAATCTAAAATTTGATTATCTTTGATTTTCTTTATATTGGTATGGAATTGTCTGAAATCGTTAAAAAACAGTTCGAAAATCGTATAAAAAGGACATTTTTGTTGAGTCCAATTTTCCTTGTACAGTGAGTTTCATCAAAATTGAGAATAAAAACTTTTTGTCAAATTGTATTACGTTTAATTGATAAATAATAAAAAATAATTACAAAACAACTTTTGTTTGAAATTGTTTTTTTTAAACGGAATAGCTTTCCACAATTTCAGCTCAAATATCTGAAATTACTATATATCACACGCTCACAGAAGCATGCGTATGAATATACATACATATAATCAGTTCATGCATTGAATATGGACTCAGTATATACAGGGTATTTAAACAATTAACTCAGTTCGCTGTTAAATTTACTGTTTTCTATATATCGATCGGCACGTTCTCATATTAGACTACACATGGTCATAAAAATAGCGCACATTTCTCAAAATTATATAGCAAATTTGTGTCTTATTCTTTATGTTTATCGGAAACTGTTTCGTATAAAAGTTGTTAGCATATGTATAATGAACAACTGTTATCCGAAGCTTTTTTCGAAAACTGAATGTATAAGACAACACAAAACAAAGACATACAATTTTGAATAAAATGTCCACTATTTTTGTGACCCATGGTAGTACAAATACAAATTTCTCCGTATAATATTTACACTTTAAATACTCGTCGTATTACATGGCACTTAAAATAATAATAATAAAAAACGTTTAACTAATATTAAAATACAAATAAATAATATTATTATTGGGTGTTTGTTGTGAGTGTTATATTATATTAGGTATCAGGTGTTTCAGTCAATAATCACAAAAATCAATTAAAATTAATGGAAAATTTTTATTTTCGTCCATATACACTCCCGTTCAAAAACAATGAACAGACCTGAAATATTAATTTTCTAACATATCATCAAACTCCTCATTTTTGTAACTCTCTGTTCAATGTATAATTTTATTTATTTATAAACAAAGATAAGTAGTATATTTTTTAAGTGTGTAATAAAGAAATGGAAGTATAAACTGAATTTATATTTTTTATTTGCGTCAGTGACAGAGATGAGAATTTTAAGAATATATGTAATGTAAATACATGTTAAGTGTTATATCTTACTCTTACGTGTAAAAATTAAATAAATGGGAATTTCGCATAATCGTATTTAAAATAACTTTTATTTCTAAAACATTATTACTAAATAAACAAATCTTTTCAGAAAGAAGTAAATACTATCTAATAAATAAAAAATTAGAATAATATGAAAAAGTTGGCTGTCGCATCACAATCGTCTTTGGTGTAAAGGAAAGCATACTGGACTAGTTATCCAGAGGCCCGAGGTTCGATTCCTGGTTGACGAGTTCATTTTTTCATATCAGTATTTAATTTAATTAATTATTACTAATAATTATCGGTTTTGAGGTGAAAAGAAAGTATAGGTTTTATCATATTGTCCATAAAAATTGAATATAAATGAACAAATGTATACTTTTCTTAATTTTCCTATCAATAACAAAATATTATATGAAAAAATGGTCTGGAAATATTCTAATTCAAGCCTGGAAATCCTGATAAAGTCAGGGGATTTTTTGCTAAAATATTACTAGACACACTGACACACTTTACACCTGAAATTAACAAATCCAGTCTTAACGAAATTAATATCAATCACACCTGTACCACCCTGTACTCTCGATTACAAAATAAATTAAAATAGTATAAAAAAAATGTGTTATATTAAATATCAAGATATTTAATACAACACAACAGTTCACAGTAGTTTCGTACGCGTTTGTATTAAATATCTTGATATTAATTCATAAACAGGTGTAGTTAATAACTATTTAGTTATCTACAGTTTACAGAGTCTACAATCATATTACAGTACCTACTACACACATGCAAGTAGTGTTCTTGTTTCATAAATCAAACCAATCACCCATATACAATAACTAAAGGATAATATGGTAGTATTGACTTCCATTATTGTATTGCTAACGTGATGTCAAATAATATGAAACATAGCAGTTGAGGAAAAAAAGTCAGTTAAATGATGGTAGAGAATTGAATTTGTGGTGGTAGGTGTATTTTATCATACTAATATATATTGTAAAGTAGGGGAATGTTGATGGTTTGGGAGGGGAGATAAATAATTAAAACTTATCAAAAATCTGTTTTTCGGTCATAATTAAAATATAACATAAGGTACAGAAATAAGGTTTCAGGCTAAGGTGAAAATCTAGATCATTGTAAAATGCCTCCCTGTTCGTGAAAATTTTTTGGGCTTACAAATTTTTATGATTAGTACTATCAGTATTATTCTTTATTTATTTGATTTGAGCTTGAACATATAAACGAAAAAACTGTATTAGTTACTATATACAACAAATTTAATTGTTTAAAACTATGTATAAAACAATATAAAACAAATATTTTTATTTATACACAATACAAGCTGTAATTAATATATCTAAAGTGAGCGTATAATGAGTATAAGTTTTTCAGTCACACAGTTCGGTCAGCAAGTATATATAAATATACATCGTTGTATATATAAATAGTACATCGTTGCTATGTATTGTGAATAATATTGATAAAGTGCAAATTCATTCTTTACGCGTATATTTATTAAATATTATTATTATTATATACAAAATTTATATAAATTATTAAAATTAGTTATTTAAATTATTTTAAATAAAAAAATTGCCGAATATATGTCTCCAGAAGGGAGTCATTCTTTGAGTTTTACTAAGCGCTATTATTCTCAACGGACTGGTGAGTTTATGTCCGGTCCAAACCGTTTGTATTGCAAATTTACGACTTTCAATTCACAAACACCCCACCCCCTATGAACAAGACAACTTTTATTCGAGACATTTTTTTCCAAAGACACTTTTTTGAACAAATATTCAGGTGCGTTATTTAAAATGAAACATCCTGTATAAATAAATTGTATGAATTGTTTCTTATAAATTTCTAAGAATATTCTACAATAAAATATCAATTTGTTTCAGTTTTCTTATTGATGTATTTTGGCTTTTCACTGATTTGTAGGCTAAATTTACAAAGATGCTGTTCTTGTCGCAAACATTTTAAAATTAGTAATATATGTACATTTGTATCTGCAGTAAAATGATAGCTAAATTAGGTTATGTTCAAACAAGATGATGGCACTTTTCCAACATTGCATAAAGAATATTGAATATTGCTTTCTGTAGTTTGAATGAAAATTACCTAAACTAAACAATTTACAAACTGTTTACCATTTATGGTGCAAAACACATTTCAACAGTTTTTATTTTAAACTCTTTTTTTCTCTTTAGTTTAAAATTAAAATTTTTTTTTTTTAGAACCTTTGATAAAGTTTGTGTTTATTAAACGTTGTTTTCTAATGCAAAAAATAACTTTGGGGTTAGTTGGATTGGATTAAAACAACTTTTCAACAAGTATATAAAATATATTGTGGAAAAACTAATCTATGTGAAAAGTAGTTTTCGAAAACTTATGAAAATACTTTTTATTTATTATTAACACATAAAATAATTATTCTGGTATGTCCAGAATTTTTTACTTATGGCAGAGGAAAATATAAAATTCTCACCATTAAGTTCAAAAACTTTTTCTAAACTATTTGTTTGTAAACTTTCCGTAAGTATAGCTTGGGAACTAACACGTGAATGTTTTGTGTATAGTAATGGATTTTTTGTGCAAGATACGTATAAATTTATATATTGCACTAGATCCGATCAATGCCGGCACAAGGCTCATTTTCGAATGTTGATTTGCCATCGTTAAACATGTTTAAAGTTCACTCCGTGTAGAGGTAGAGGTAGATTGATAAGGTCCATTGCGATGCCTTAGGATGTGTGGTTGTGAGTGGAGAGGAAGGAATTTGTGAGTAGACTAGGAATTGGTAGGATATGCGGCTACAGCCGACTATGATAGGAACTATGCCGATATTCATCTGGAGTTCGTGAAGGAAACTGCAGAAAACCTTCTCAAGCATAGCCGGTTACTTCGTTCTTGTCCATATGTCGACAGTTTAGTCAATTAATCGCCCCTTTTTTTTAATTTTTATAATTGATAAACTGCCGATGTCGGGATTCGAACCCATAACCTCCCTTAGACCGCTCGGCTACTTGGACTTTCACTCCGGGTAATGAGTGATCTGTAAAACCTGGAAATTTCAATGCATTTGGTGGTTCTGGGAAAGAAAAGGAATAGACAAGAAATAGTTACGTCATCTCTTTTTGTTTCAGAATAACTTTTAGATATCTCTGCTCTAGTGTAAAAAATTTTCTACAATATCTCATAAACTGCTCATTAAATCGTCAAATGATTTTCATGTTTTTTGAACCCAAGTTATCTGATTAAATTGGAAAATAATTTCTTTTTTATTTTCTAGGGTTTCTTCACGGTACGCTTCAATGGATCCAATGATGAATTGGATCCAAAAAGTTCAAAAATCCAGTTTGTTTGATGAGTTAACTAATCATTTTTGAGATAAGGCCTCTTTATACGGTTTTGGGTCTGCTTTTTTACGATTTGGATCATAGTCCTCCATTCTCGAAATTTCTACGAGGTACACATTTCCATTCAATATATTTGAACCAGTATCTCACATTCTAAGCGTATTTATTACTGAATATATGTATAATACATACAGTAACTCTGAAAATGTTTCAACTGGTTCATTTTTTATGAACAGGAGTGTACGTTAAATTTAACTTTAATTTAATTTTAAAAGGCTTGATAAAGCAAAAGTATTTTTTTTTTGGATTTTGATTCAAATTGCTCACAACAGCTCTTAAATCGCTCACCACATCATCAAATATTTTTTGGATCCAATTTTTATTATATAGTGACTTTCATCCAAACCTTATCGATCCTTCCTAGTGAAATCCTATGTATTTCATGAAAAAATCCATTAGTATATACAAAACATTCGCGTATGTTTTCACATATGCGAAAACATATATACGACCGTATACGGCCGTTTCAGCGGCCATACTATTATAGTAATGTTTTTCATTTGAGAAAATATTACGATATTGGGTGAGGTCATGGCGTGTTTGTTGCTTTTAATATATATCAAAAGTAAAGTAATGGATAATATGTTTCAAAAATAAACTTTACGTGTTACACGATTTTAACGATTTTGTTAGCTTTTGTCAGCTAAAATTATGTTGTATATGATAAATATTTGTTTATGAGTCCGCTTGTTTAATTACACACTCATGTATGGTGAAAAATTTACATTTCAATTTTCCGCAAACAGAAAAACATTTGAAAGTAAATTCATGCAATATTACAATAATTATGAGGAACATGCGTGTAATTTTGTATACATTGTAATATAAACAGAATAGAAATAAGGGTGTTTATATTTACATATTACTTATATATTTTCTGAAGAAGGAACTGTGTTTCCGAAACTTTAGTCAAAATGAAAATATTCTTACGAAAATCTCAAATATTTGTTTTAATTAATACAAATAATGGTATGAATATTGATATGAAAAACTTAACTCATCCACCAGGAATCGAGCCGTATACCTCTGGATTTCTACCCCAGCGTACTTATCGTTACACCACGGATGACTCTGATAAATGAATTAAATTTTTTCATCAACTTATTATTTCACATATTATTATCTGTGTATAATAGGGCGTCACAATACAATACTAGTGACAATTTCCATTAAGGTTACGTAAGACATAGTAAACCTGACACCCTGCAGGTGCATATATTATGTATGGATGTTTCATCGTCCTCCATACAGGCCCTACAAGTGGGAACATCAGAGATTGCCAAGTTATGAAGGTGGTAGTTCAATCGACAGTGTCCTGTCAAGAACCCCACCACCTTTCTCAACTGCATTCTATTGAGTTTTAACCAAGTACAGTCGAATAGCCTAGCTGTGCTTATGCACAACTTAGCCTGTCGCATGCCCTGCTCAAAGTCCCAGTTATCGAAATGAGCTTGTCGCAGCCATCCCTTGATTCGGTAAATTACGGAGCTTCTTACTTTGTGAATGATAGGCTCAGGTTTGAGATGACCTCTCTCGTGCGAAAAAGTCCGCTATTTCGTTCCCTTTAACGCCAGAGTGATCTGGTACCCACATCAGCCTGACTATGTTATTCAGTGCCAGGTGGTTCAGTTCCTCGAAGCATTCATAGACTATCTTCGATAGGAATCTTGA
Organism: Nineta flava; assembly: GCA_963920215.1. Lineage (NCBI taxonomy): Eukaryota > Metazoa > Arthropoda > Insecta > Neuroptera > Chrysopidae > Nineta > Nineta flava. Next base: position 130,355,418 of record OY986041.1, read on the forward strand.
CGCCTCAAGGACCCGAAGTGCTGCCTGGCTACCTGAGAAGATGGTAATATGTGCCCCACTGTAACCTTTCGTGTTACAAATCTGGTCACCTCTCAGCATGGCGAAGATTTCTGATTCCTTTTACGTATATAGAGATGCGTATTCATAACAATGCGTACACATGCAATCATCATTCTCCACAAGTACCGTGTTTGTACTACCTTAAGGGAGTTCCCCAGCATGAAATCACTTTTCGACAGGTTTGGCACATTTTTTTTCACAGACTAAAAATAACGTGTTGTGTATGTGTGTATATGTATTTGTTCTATATTAAAAGCAAACCAATTTTTTTGTCCTGATTATACATGACAATGCTGGAAGTACCTTAACAAAAATTTGTCTTATAGACAGTCATATGTCTGGTAGATGTGATTTGAAATCAGTATCTAAAGATCTTGTGAGAGATGACCTTTTGATATCAAACAAATATTTGTAAATAATTTATTATGAGTTCATAATTAATTTAAGCCCCCATACCATACCATACAACACACATTGTGATAGCTGGTTACATTTGCCAAAATTAAAATACTGTTGTGTGTCTATTTCGTACCTTTATCGATTGTGTAATTGTCTACTAACTAAAATTGAAATGATTAATTTACAATTACACGTTTGTATACAATATTAATTAATTAATTAATGAACTAAAACATATTTAATTAAGGATGTACGAGTACTAAAGCTTCAAGAAGATTAAGGCTTGCTTTTTTTGAAGTGCATAATAAAGTTTCAGGGGGTATACGGGGCGTCTTGAATTACTTATTTAATGTTAAAGTTCGAGTTTATAGCATTGCTCTTATAGAGAATCCCGTGCACGTTGACGTATTTTGGTAATTTTTACTTGGAATTAAATAAGACGAATAAAAAAATAATAATTGTGGACTTTTATGAATGTACTATATGAGATTTTGAAGAATTTTATAAATGATAGTCCATTTAGTGTTCGTACATCCTTAATATGATATTATTATACGTTTAAAAATTATTTAAATAGTTGTCGTTAGTCGCATGGTGTCTGTCATATGATATGAATTTGACTGTAGTGTGTTTTGTAAAATATTTTATTTGTTGTTGTTGTTGTTTTAAGCTGGTAGAGTGGATAGGTAATCTATCATTTGTATTCGTCAGGTGTAGTATGTTACCTAGGTTTTATTGTAAATAGGATTAAGGATTGTGTTTTAGTTTATACATATTTATAAACTAAAGTGTACAATATACATTTATTAGGTCTGTTTATACTTGTTGAGTTTCTTTTATGTGATACTGTTTTAAGATGACACAGGACTGCCGATTTTCTCTGAATGAGCTATCGACGTATGTCAATGTACACCTTATATAGGTGCCGGGCCATAAGGACAATCCAGAGAATTCGTAAAGCAAGCTAGCACATCAGAATGAAACTATTCTAAGAAAGGCCAATATTACTTGGAGAGAGGAACGTACTTGAGGTACTGCAAGACAGGATCTCATGGTCTCAGTACAATTGGAGGCGTTCCGAAGATATTATCTCCCTTCAAGGACCCCCCATAAGCAATATCGTAGTAGCCATTACAGTGCACTGGCAAACATGCTGAGCTTATGGGCCTACCAGTTCATAATGCGGCGGAATAGGAATCGATGATCCACATCGTTTGACACCGTCCAGCTCTTGTTAGGAGAAGACTGATACACTTAGGTCAGCCATTCTTTAACGACCTCTCCGAACTAAAATCGATCGACGTCAAATCTTGGCCAAACGTGGGCCCTACCAGTACACCACAACTATTTCAGAAGCTGTCACAATGATGAGGACAAGGAAACGATGACCTACCTTATCTGCCACGGTCCAGCTCTTGGTATGAGAAGACTGACATACTTGGGTGAGCCATTCTTTACCGACGTCTCCGAACTAAAATCGATCGACGTCAAATCTTTTTTGCTATTCTTGAACAGCTCCAAATGGTTTAAGGAGTAGTAGAACGGATGGGTCAGCCCTCTTTCAGGTATCACAATGAGTCTTATGGCCTATGAGAGTCTCACTTGGATAGCCACGTAATCTATCCTTGATAATACTAGCAGAAGTATCCGGCGGTGCTCGGGCTTCAAAACATCCTTTTAGAGAGTGCATTTCAAGTGTGCTTTGAGTATTGGGAAAGTTACATGGTCTTTCTACACAGGTCTTATTTATAAAAAAAAAAACACAACTAACAAACACAGTTTTCTTGACTCTTTTCTTTCATAGTGACTGATCTAAATCTCTCTGAATTAGTACAAGTGAAAACAAACCTTTATGGACTGACTGACCGTGTTTGTTTATATTTGTTGTTTGTTTGAATCAATAAATAGAATTTTCTCGTTATGAAACTTAATATAGGTATTTAATTATTATCAAATATTTGAAACAATGCCAACACAATGAATGCACATGCACTATGTGTTTGTTTTATGTATCGTTGCAAAATAATACTCAACCGTTACTAATACTATTGGTGCAGTGTCTACAATTTGATCTAGTAACAAAAAAAAATTTTTAATAAAAAAAGTTTTGATCGCGGGACTTAGGCATGATATTATCCTATAAATATGAATATCCTATAAATGAATATTCATATACAATAAAATTTCAAATTCGTCCCATTACTTAGATCAGTTTTTGTATTATAAATACATATTTCGACTACAAAGTAGTCATCATCAGTATAAATTAGCTAGTCGTAATTTACTCTTTGACAATTAGAAATAGATAGAAAATCGTAATCAATAGACAAAAATAAAACGAAATAAAAAAATTAAACAAAATAAATTAAAATATAAATTTACTCTTGTTAACATCACTCTTATTAAAATTACTCTTATATTGTCTCAGGATATGTTATTCGTTGCTAATTTGGTGACAGTTTCACAAAATTAGCAACAATAGAAATAACAAATTTGGTGGAAATATTGTTAAAACATGAGAAATTGAATTAATATTTTTAATTATTTTTTGTTTTTTAGTGTGTTACATACAAATAGAAGCGGGTATTTTGGTTGAAAGTATAAAATTTTACAATTTAAGTTACTTGAATTTGAGACCATTTAAAGATCTTAGTAATTTAAAAGTTTGAAACTGACAATGGTAAAAAACTAATTTAAAAAACGAATTAGATAAAATTAGAAAGACAATTTTGTATTCGTTCACCAATCATGGCCTGCCTAATAAACGTTATTATTAAATGTGAAGGATTATTAATAATAACAAACAATAATTATTAATTTAATCCAATAAATATAAAATCCTACGTAAAAAAATCTTTTGTGACCATCACACGACATCTATATACAAACTAGAAAACGAAATTCCCGAAAAGTCAGATATTTTGCATTGCTATTCCTTTACTACTGAGACGATTAATACAAATATCAAAATGTAGGGCCAACTTTAGAAAAAAATTGGAAAATTTCGCTCAGCACTGCAATTGCCGACTGCCGTCGATACGCACATTCTTAAGGCTATATTGTTTCAAGCACTTTATTTCTTAGAACCTGTAGAATCGCGTTTGCGGCAACTTACTCTCTGGGACGACTTTAGGTATTATTTTTTTTTCGATTAAAAACTTCCACGCGTGCCCTTTTGTAACCTCGTGTACTGGCCGATAGTGTACTGCCGGCATAGATAGATAGATTGTAGAGGCTGCCCTGGACGGGCTACACTTCGACCATATGGTCCATTGTGATGCCTAAGGATGGAGGATGTGAGTGGAGTGGAATGTTTGTGTATAGACTAGGAATTGGTAGGATATGCGGCTGCAACCGACTATGATAGGAACTATGCCGATATTCATCTGGAGTTCGTGAAGAAAACTGCAGAAAACCTTCTCAAGCATAGCCGATTACTTCTTTCTTGTCCATACGTCGACAGTAAAGTCAATTAACCACCACCCCCTTTTTTCCCCTTAATAATTGACAAACTGCCGATGTCGGGATTCTGACCCATAACCTCCCAGTTTCCAAGTAGACATACTGCACAGACATAACGCCTTAGACCGCTCGGCCACTTGGACTGGTGTACTGCCGGCATTATAGCCTTGGATAAATATTTCACGATTTAGTTCACAGAAATTCACACATATAGATATAGACCAATAGCCAAAAATGGTATTTTTGGCATCGAAAGTCCCTAAAATATTCGATATTGACTAAACATCAATTTTCGACCTTGAAATTCTGCATCCTACGTTGTAGACAATATACATATAGAGGTAAATTAAAAAAATGTTATAATGATGTCCACATATGTATGGATTATTATATCTAATTGAACTAACAACATACAAATTTAAAAATATATTTTTGTTGTCCAACCAAACCATGAGAGCATGTGTTTATTTATTGATATGACGTCATAATTACAATATGAAATCACGTACATTAAATATTAATAATAATAATCATAATCATAATAGTAATGCAATTAATTAAATATATATTTTGTTAATTACAATGATAATAAAGTATTATTTGTAATGATGCCAGAGATAAGTACAGCGTCTTAAAGCTAAGAAATCAAAGTAAATTATTTGCAGAAGATATTTTAAAGAACGTTGGTAGTAAAAATCATTTTTGATAAAGATAAATAGATATTTAGCGCAGCATTGGTAAATTTACTCATGACGTCATATTTCAAGATGGTGGCTTTAGTCAGGCTATATGTCAACAATTAGTATGTATACTCCCGTTCAATAAAATTGAACAGATCTGAACCGAATCAGTGTCTCACAATTTTGATTATTCTTGTAGTAAATGTTGTTTACTATACTTCCATTTCTTTTTTCACACTTTAAATATATACTTGTTATCTTTATTTATAAATGATAAATTATACAGAGAGTTACAAATATGAGGAGTTTTATGAAATGTAAGAAAATTAACATTTCAAGTCTGTTCAATTTTATTGAACGGCAGTGTACTTATAATACTATAAATTCAAATTTTGAGTAGTAAAAAGTTGTTTTGAAATTTTTCCCGTTATTTCAAGACAGGTGAAAAGTATTAACTTCAAATCATTTTGTATATTATGTTCCAAGATAGGAATATAAAAAAATCATACTCGGTAATAATAAATAATCTTCGGCTTGAAAATGCATTGAACACAAGACTGTATTTTTGGTTATTCGATCACGTGACGTTTTTTGAATATTCATCAAATTTTTGCACTATCTGTTGTTTCAATTTCTCCTTAAATAGTTTATTTCATAAGACGTTGACCAAATTCATACTTTTTATTTTTCATAAAAAAATATGAATTTCATTAACAAAATAATATTTTTTTAAATATTTTAATAACTTAGTTGAGCCTGATTACTCTGTTTCTAATTCTTGCCACTAGATGTCATACTCCTCAAAAACCAATTCTAATTATCCAAATGAAGAAAAAATGTTTGCCTTAGTTTGATTTCCATCCGTTATTTCGTATTTTAAATGAAAGTTTCACGAAAACAAACTGGCTGTTCGATTACTTCCTCCAGGATGTTGGGTTACTTTGACCCAAAAGATGAAATTAATTAAAAACCAAGAAAATTATTTTTGGTGCTACTACAACTTATTAACATTGAAATAATCAAACGTTTTGTCAAAATAGGCAACCTACATTTCATTGTATGTTGTTTTGTATATAACTGTAAAAACTAATATTAACTGTACTTAATAATGATTTGGATCTTTTTTTTTTTACAAAAAGCCTAAATTATTATACGATTGGAAATAAAAGCTAATTAGAAAGTGGTAATACCTTTGTATTTTCATCACATATCTAGCTTTTTTTATGTATTTAGAGGTAAAAATATAACGCAAATAGATAGATTGTAGCGGCAGCCCTGGACGGGCTAAACTTCGACCATAAGCTTCATTGTGATGCCTAAGGATGTCAGGATGTGAGTGGAATGGAAGGAATTTTTGTTTGTAGACTAGGAATTGATGTGCGGCTGCAGCCGACTATGATGGAACTATGCCGATATTCATCTGGAGTTCGTAAAGAAAACTGCAGAAAACCTTCACAAGCATAGCCGGTTACTTTGTTCTTGCTCATACGCCGACAGTTTACTCAATTAACCGCCCCATTTTCTCGTTTCTTAATAATTGACAAACTGCCGATGTCGGGATTTGAACCCATAACCTCCCAGTTCCAAGTATACATAACGTCTCAGTAATCTACCAAGTAGACACTTGGTCGGTTAACGCAAATATCTCATCATAAAAAAAAAAGAATACTAATAATAATAAAAATGGCATAAAACTAAAAATGACGGACAACATATTTTTTACTGAACAGAAGACCTCCATTCCGTCCGTCATCATACATTATTTGAATCGTAATAATTAAATAACTTAATTGGTATGTGATTTAAAACACAACTCTTAACAAGTAAGTAAGTGATTCAAGTTGTAGAGAGTTTTGATTTAAATGTTCTTCGTATATACATACAGGATGAATCGGGAGGAACGGATCAAACTCCGGGAGTGTATTAATAATACAAGATGTCTAGTTGTCTGGAAAACCTGGAAATGTCAGGGAATTTTGAGTTGCTGGAAAAGTCCTGGAATTGTCAGGTAATTTCGTAAAATTCCAAAGACTTTCATGGAATTCAGGGAATTTCGCATAATCGTATTTAAAATAACTTATTTCTAAAAAATTATTAGTAATAATAGGGAATATGCATGCAAATTTTTTTTCACATTTATTTTCAGAATTTGAAAATACTGTTAATACTGTAATAATATTTAAAAACGAAATTAAAATCCGACAAATATCAAGGAAGCTATAAGCTTTTAAAGATTATTATCTGTCTCTTTCTTGCAAAAATACTAAAAACGGAGTTTTACGTGTATTTTAAATGGTGAAAGTGTAATATGACGTCACATAACATATCAAGAGGGCTATCACCGTCTTTGTCTAATCGGGAATTTCAATCATTCATATCTCGCTTATTTTTAAAGTTATTTAAAAAGTAATTTTACCTTGATATTTGTCAAGTAAACATGCTTCAATTCAAGTGAACAAAAATTTGCATGCATATTCCCTATTATCTGTTTTGTGGTTTTTGAAAAAATTTTATGTATGTTACTGATGAAAAAGAATGTATAGGTTTTATCATATTATCCATAAAAAATGAATATAAATGAACAAGTGTATACTTTTCTTAATTTTCCTATCAATAACAAAATATTATATGAAAAAATGGTCTGGAAAAATTCAAGCCTAGTAAACCTGGAAAAGTCAGGGAATTTTTTGCCAAATTATTACTAGACACCCTGTAATAATAATAATAAAGCCATTTTTATTCCATAACCCTTAGTAATAAATAGTACATTTCAAATGTTGTTAGTAAGAATTTTATATGTTTGCTTAAGATCTAGTGTTAGTCAGTAAATTAATTTAAATCTATTTAAGGGATATGGATCCTGTCTATTTAAGGGATATGCTCCCTATGGGAGTGTATTGTACACGTGAAATTAACGCAAAAAACTAATATTTTCTTATCCGATTTTCATTGGTTTTCAAGTTATAGTGTAATTAAAAAATGTTATCTTGTGTTCTACAGTGTTCAAAATTGGTGATTTAAAACTTGTAATCAGTATGCCGAAATTTACAAAACAATTCATAACTCATTGTGGCATTGTGGTAGTTATTTAACGTTTATGGAACATATTATGGGTCTTTTGCATTATTTTAAAGGGTATAATACACTCCTGCAGTTTGGTCCGTTCCTTCCGACTCATCCTGTATATATTATATGTATATTATATATACAGCCCGTATTTTAAAATACAGCCAATCTAGAAACAATGTATAATGTATCTATCGCTGTCAACTAAGGAGGGTTACCGGATTCATTACCGGACATTATTCCCTGCAGAAGCATTTGCACACAATGGGACTCCGTAACGTGTCCATTATGTGCCGATTGTGTGGCGAGGAGGAAGAACCATCCAGCCGCATCATCTTTGACGGCATGAATCTGTAGGTTACAGCAGATACAGGATATTCGGTGCATCCCACCCCGTATATATAAATCTTCAGAAAGACCTAATAAGCAAGATTCTGTCTATTGCCAACATTTGGGAAAAGCGAATCTCGTCGGACTGAATTAGAAGAGGAAGCACATAAGGTTGAAGTGCAATACTTTTTTGACCCCAAGGTCTATCTATCTATCTATCGCTGTCTATAGGCAGTGACTATGACATTGGTGTATTTGTTACATATACATGTAGACACACTCATTCGACGGACAATAACGACGTTGTATACTTGCACAAGTGATATTCAACTATATATAAATGATTGTAGTTAGAGAGTGATAAGTATAATAGTTATATGTTAAACAATACTGATTTTAATGCAGTTTAAGTGTAACAAAGACACCATATCAGTTTTTTTTTTACTATGAGGAGGAAAAATCTTTCAAAGACACCGCCTTCGAAAGATAATGGTCGGTAGTGTGGGATTTCCACCCACTAAAAAAACCCCTCTTCTCTTTCCCCGCACGGAAGTGCAAGGAAGACTGAATCGGAACCGCGTTAGCATAACTTCAATCCAGTCCAGGCTGCATCTTACGACGTCCTCTCCTGTTTCACTGGTCTCTCTCAGAGATCTTTTCCTTGAGAATGCGCTGCGCGCAGGCTGCGATTTCAATCCAGGTTTCTTCTTGTTGAATCATTAGAAGAAACCTGGAAGAAGTTGAATCATTGTTCTCTATACTCGTAGGGTTCAGCGTTTTGCCTATAATTGTCTCAGTGTTGGCTCTGTGGTTCCTCCAGCGTTCTGGACTGTACTTGCACAACGGAGTGTTATGAAGGCCCAGTTTGTATAGGTATGCATTAAATTTGTATAGGTATGCCGTGGCCTGGCAACAGTTGAGTCAAGAAGAAATCCGTCTCGCCGTGACTTCGGTCGATCCAGGTCTTGATGTTCGGGGTATAGAATACATATCATAGTACACTACATACAGACATAGATAGATACACTATACATTATTTCCAGAAGATTGGGTGTATTTTAAAATACGGGCTGTATAATAAAATAGAAATAATATCTAACTATATGGGAAAAAAATGAAGAATTGACTGGCACCTAATCTTTTTACCCTTTGACTTTTAAGATTGCGCATGCAATTAAAAGGTACGTGTCATATTTGCGTCATTACTTATACTTTACAGTTTATGTAAAACATTCCGTGTATGTGTTTTTGTGTATACCGTATGTATAGTTGAAAATTTCCCACTACATGTTTTTTTAATATAAAAAAAATTTGTATTTATAAAGTCAGCATACGTCTTTTATAAGTAGATAACGTGCTAAAAAGAAAAAAAAAAGAGTTTATGTTTAATTCTTGACAAATAATGTATATTAGATTCATACTTGGTTACTTTTGGCAGAATGCAAGGTGAACTGAAGTCATCTGACAAACAGTTTCGTAGCGAGTCTATAATGTTATTCACATCTGAAAATAATGTCCCACAAGATAGATAGATAGATTGCTACACTTCGACCATAAGGTCCATTGTGATGCCTAAGAAAGTGAGGATGTGAGTGAAGTGGAAAAAATTTTTGTGTATAGACTAGGAATTGGTAGGATATGTGGCTGCAACCGACTATGATTGGAACTATGCCGATATTCATCTGGAGTTCGTGAAGGAAACTGCAGAAAACTTTCTCAAGCATAGCCGGTTACTTCGTTCTTGTCCATACACCGACAGTTTAGTCAATTAACAGCTCCTTTTTTTTCTTAATTATTGGCACACTGCCGGATGTCGGGATTCGAACCCATAGCCTTCCAGCTTCTAAGTAGGCATACTGCGCAGACATAACGCCTTAGACCGCTCGGCCACTTGGACTGGTGTGACCCACAATCATAGGTAGATAGAAATATTGTAAAGATAGCAAATGTTAGCAGCCCGGGTTGGACGCAACTCGTCACTCTAATTTAAGAAATTAGGAAAATATGGACTTTATATGAATAGAAAAAAGATTTTTTTAAACTGTATTTTTTCAAGAAAAATCTTTTAATGCAAAAACGAGACGATAGAAAACTTATGCCGGCAGTACACACTCGGCGAATGTATCGACGAGACATTTCTAACACGAGGAGCAGCGAGTGATGCTGTGTACCCTTTCACCGAGTATTCAGCCGGCAATACAGTTCTCGTCAATGTTGACCAGGTGACTTTGCCAAAACTTACGTTTGTATACCTGGAAAGTTACATTTTTAAATAAAAAGCTACGGATTATAAAATTTTATATTGAACTATTAAAAATAATTTTTATTCAAATGCGTAATGACACTATAAGAATAAAAAAAAGTATTCATTAAGTTTTTATTCATTTTCGTGTTATACTATTAAGATTATTGGACTCGCTCTGCTCGCAAGGGGTCCCCCCTCCTTGATCCCCGAGGTGGCCTTCGCCCTTGGATCTGCGTCACAGAAAATAACATTACTTGAATTGTAAAAAAAATTTTTGGGGGGTGTTATTCCAATTTTCCGGGGTGTTGCAATGAAAAAACCGCATCTTTCTAGCACGTCTAGAAATGTCTTAGAATTTGTATACATGAGTGAGTGATTGAGTCAGCTTCACTTAGGGCTATATATTATATTAGATACAATTAAAGCGGTTGGTAGTTGAATCGAATGTAAACGCGAGTGTACTGAGGGTGCTCGTATTCGCCACTCGCTTCCTTTGACTCGTGTCAAAAAACCGACTTGTAATGGAGCGTTGACGAGGCAATTTGTATACACGAGGCAGACCAAGCGTTGATAGTACACTCTCATGCGCGTTATATCTCGCCTTGCTTCGCCGAGAGTGTACTGCCGGCATTATAAATCAATACAAAACAAGAGACATACTATTATTGTCTCGTCTCGTCTCGCGGCTTCACTTTTTGCAACATATTCCAATGGGAAATTCTTAAATAAACACCCTGTATTTCGATTATATGATGATGGACAAACAGACGGACGGGTCGTCGAGTGGGGCTGTACTTACTATGTATTTATGTTATGTATTTGTTTGTATGTATTTTAATTTCCTTTTCATCATTGTTTATCGTGAGTTTAGGGAGTAAATTTTATTTCGTGTTTACATTTGTGAGTTCATTTCTAACATGCTAACAACAAACATTGTTGCTGAATAAATGGTTCGCTCCATCTGTTGGAACATATCCGAAGTAACTGTTTTATTCTTTTTGTCTAAATAAAACTGAATTCATATAAATAAACAAAGTTCTACCAAGACAGTCCTTATAATTCGAAATCGAAATCTAATTTAGCCAACTAAATAGTAGTTTTGGAAGAGAAAAAATTAGTTCAAAATCCAAAAAATGGTTTCTGGCATATTTATCGGATTTTAATGAAATTTTTGTCGAAAAATTCAATTGTGCCAAAGAATTGAAAGTGTCAAAGTATTCAATTTTGATAGATAGAAAAACCGATGTATCTCTTTTAGTTTTTGAGATGGCCAAAAATAATGGGTATGGAACAAAATTTCAAAGAAATCGGACAAAAGTTAACTTCGAATATAAACATTAGTTTATGATTTAATAATCCAATTCGAGAAAAGTTCGCCGATGGTTGGAAGATCGTTTCTTTGTTATACATGAATATTACACGGTGACACTTTTAAAGCATTTAAAACCACAATGTGTGCGTCAATTTTATAGACCTGAAAGTTTACTTTTTTAGTCATGGAAAAACTGGAAAAGTCATGGAGTTCTTTTTTGTTAAGTTCACCGTCAAATTTCATTCTTATCTATAAATTTTTCAAATTTATGTTCCCATAAATAGATTGAAGAGGCTGTCCTGGACGGGCTGCACTTCGACCATAAGGTCCATTGTCATGAGGATGTGAGGTTGTGAGTGGAGCGGAAGGAATTTTTATGTGTAGGCTAGGAATTGGTTGGATGTGCGGTTGCAGCCGACTCTGATAGGAACTATGCCGATATTCATCTGGAGTTCGTGAAGAAAACTGCAGAAAACATTCACAAGCATAGCCGGTTACTTCGTGCTTGTTCATACGCCGACAGTTTAGTCAATTAACCGACTTTTTTTTCCCTAATAATTGACAAACTGCCGACGTCGCGATTCGAACCCATAACAAGAACTTCCAATTCCAAGTAGACATAACTCCTTAGACCGCTCGGCTACTTAGACGTATGTTCCCATAAGATTACATGTTAAATGTTGAGTTTTACAAACATAATAGGGAATATGCATGAAAATTTTTTTTCACATTTATTTTTAGAATGTGAAAATACTGTTAATACTGTAATAATATTTAAAAACGAAATTAAAATCCGACAAATATCAAGAAAGCTATAAGCTTTTAAAGATTATTATCTGTCTCTTTCTTGCAAAAATACTAAAAACGGAGTTTTACGTGTATTTTAAATGGTGAAAGTGTAATATGACGTCACATAACATATCAAGAGGGCTATCACCCTCTTTGTCTAATCGGGAATTTCAATAATTCATATCTCGCTTATTTTTAAAGTTATTTAAAAAGTAATTTACCTTGATATTTGTCAAGTAAACATGCTTCAATTCAAATTAAAAAAAATTTTCATGCATATTCCCTATTATTGGAATTTTAACTCTGTAAGAACCTTTTTTTTGACTCCGAAGCTTGGTCAGTTCGGCTATCAGTGTATTTCAGTGTATGTATTCCAAATCATTATTGGCTATTAAAAATAAATTAGATCTCTTTCAGTTTATGATAAATTCATTTACAGGAATAAAATGAAAAAAAAAATTGACTGACAAATTACGGAAGACTTGTAACAAGTCAAAACCAATTTGAATTTTGATTTTAAATTAATTGTAAAAAACCATTGAAATAGAAAATAATGTAATTTATTCGAATTTTGTTGAAAATATACATAGAATATAATTTTTCGCAGATAACACAAATTGAACGTTATATAAATCACCAATAAATAATGTTATAATGCCTACAGAGATATTCTGAAATACAGAGTGTGCCAGAATAAGTGTTTCAAGTTTACGTTAGTCGAGTAATGAAGCGATTTATACAAATAATATTGATTTGACTTACGTAGACAGTTGTAAGGGCTTAATCATATACTCTGGCAACATACATAACATTGGCGCCGGTTAATGTGTATTTTCACAAATACCGATAAAACCGAAACCATTGACAGTGTCAACCGATTAACTATGGTTTTCTTTACCCCAAACATATGATTTATTTTTAGAAAGTTTAGCACTTCATTACCAACGATGTTTGAGGAGGAACTGCTGTAGCTGCAAAACGGAACAATGTTAAATTGATCTGGGTGCCGGGTCATAGTGTTTTCGAAGGAAATGAAAAAGCAGATACCTTAACAAAGAAGGGAATCGGAATACCCTTCATTGGCTCAGAGCCTAGTTTAGGAGTTCCAAGGACTGCATGTAAACAGGTGATCAACGAGTGGTCAAATGCTACACCCCGTGATCACTGGGAAAAAGTACCGTGGCAGGAGTTCGGGAAGGTCCCGCTTCAGAATCCAACCAAGAGGCTATCTCTCGATGCACTGAGGCTGAACAGTATGCAACTGCGGAGGGTTACCGGATTCTTTGCCGGGCTCAATAACAGGTCCATTATGTGCAGATTGTGTGGCAAGTAAGAAGAAACATCCAGCCATATTATCTTTGACTGCGAACCTCTAGGTTACAGAAGATACAGGATATTCGGTGCATCTCACCCCGAATGTATGATCCTTCAGGAAGACCTGATAAGCAAGCTCCTGTCTATTGTCAATATATGGGAGAAGCAAATCTCGTCTGACTGAACTAGTAGGGGGAGTATAATGAACCATAAGGTCGAAGTGCTATACTTTTTAGACCCCAACATATATCTATCTATCTAACGATGTCATAGTATCAAAGACGGCTGCAGCCGCACAACCTACCAGTTCCTGGACTGCATACACTCTCCTTGTCCTACCCATTATTATTATTATTTATTACTATTAGGAACTATCCCGATATTAAACTCCACAGTGATGGAAGTCCATAGAAAACCATCACTAGAATAGAGGACTCCTCGGGAATAGAAGCCAATTAGGCGATAACATATGATTTAAATATAAAGGGTAGAGAAACGGCCAAATAGCGGAGCAGTCTAACGCACTCTGTCTATTTGGGGCTGGGAGATTATAGGTTCGAATTCCGACATCGGCAGTTTTTCAATTATTAAAAAAAAAAGGAAAAAAGAGCGGTTATTGACTAATCTGTAGGCGTATGGACAAGAACGAAGTGACCGGCTATGCTTGTGAAGGCTTTCTGCAGTTTCCTTTACGAACTTCAGATGAATATCGGCATAGTTCCCATCAAAGCCTCGACTACAGCCGAACAACCTGCCAATTCCTAGTCTACTCACAAAAATTCCTTCCACTCCACTCACATTCTCACATCTTTAGACATCCCAATGGACCTTATGGTCGAAGTGTCGCCCGTCCAGGGCAGCCGCTACAATCTGTCTATCTAAGGGCAAAGAAGACAGCCAAAATCCAGATATGATCCCAGATGAAACCGTTTAACTTAAAAGTGTGATTTATTTTCTTTCATATTATCCAGTAAGGCATAGTTATTTCTGGAACATATTGTACATTAAATGAGACGTAATATTAATGCCCTATGATTTTACATATAAAATTATATTACGATGTCATAAGCTTTAAATTTATATTTTATAATATCAAAACCGCAAAAATATTGTTTAAACAAAAACAAAAAAACCTCATTTATTTATTACAATTATTAATTTAATTAATTAAAAATAATTGTATTTTGTTAGGAAATAAAAAAAAAACCACAATCGCATATGTCACAATAGGATGTTTTTAGCGAATTTCCTCCAAAGGAAATGCAGCTATTGTTTTTGCACCAATGTTGGAATTTCGTAAAAATTTCTTCAAATGTCCATCGATCCTACCTACAAGATGTTAAAAATCACTATCGCTAAAATTTATATATATATATATATATATAAAGTTTTATTCCGATTGGAATGAAATTTGGTATTTGAGTCGCTTTTGGTATTCTAAAGGTCAAGTTCGTTAATTAATGGGTAAAATCGGACGAGGGGAAAGGGGATTTAGAGGGAGGGAAAACACGAAATTTGACTATCTTTCTTAATATTTGAAAAATCGAAAAATTTATCAGGAGTTAAGTTGTAGGTACTAAGTTTTACTGTAATTTTGTTTCTTATTATTTCTGTTGCACTAATATTTACAGAAATATTTACAATTAATGATTGAAAGTTAAAATTCTAAATATCTCTGTTCACATTGTAGCAAACTTGATTTTCTACAACTTTACTCCTTACACATTTTTCGATTATTCTAATATTAAGAGAGATATTTAATATTTTGTGTTTGACACGAATAGACGAAATATATTTTATTGTAAAAAATTTTGATTGTCGTTTCCATAGTAACTATAAACTAGATATTATATAGATCAGATATTATATTTCATTTTGATCACACTAAAATTATGACCGCTAGAGAGTGATTTATATATTCTAAGGAAATTCGCTAAGTTGACACGTAAAGATTGTCACGTAAAGACACGTTCTTTGACACGTAAAGTTCTAGAATTTTATATCCAGGCATGAATAATCTGTATACGGTCGATGTAATTCGAACTTCAATTCGTGCAATTTTGCCATCGGAGTCAACGACTTTATGATCCAAACTTTCAATAATTCCAATAAATTTTGAAACCATTTTATAAAACTTCAGACGATATATCGTAAACCGCTCATCAAATCGTCAAATGAACATGATTTTCGTGGTTTATGGCCCCATTTTACGTTTTATAGTGTATTTCACCTAAAGCGAGAACAAAAATACAGAAAAACTACAAAAAACTATAAAAAAAATCACAAAAAATTTTAATAATCGATTTGAATGAAAAAATTGGACCAAAAAACACAAAAATCCAATCAGTTGAATAATTTGACGGGTAGTTTCCGAGATATGCCGCCTTTATATGATTTTATGCTATTTTAATGCGATTTCAGATAGTATCTCTTAAACTGCTAATCAAATTATAAAATTCGAACAAAAGTGCTAAGTTTATGAAGTACGGTGCGCGTAATACTATTCAAATTGGGCAAATGAAGGTAAGGTTAGGTATACTGCTATTACTGCCCTCGTAAGGAGCTCTCCCAGTATTATCATTAGTGCTCCTAAAGGAAAACCAATAGAAAAACTGGGTTAGCCTGGCAAGTAAGAATTCTAGAGCTTTTTTTGCAGACCCCATGAGAAACCCATCTCTTCAACCTCTTCTATCGTTTACCACACCTGGTATGTTTCCTTCAGCCGTGTGGTCGTCATCGAACCTACCCATTCTGTTTGCAAAAGATAGGACATAGCTCCACTTTAATTGGTTTTCCTCTGGTTCCCTCATTTTGGTCGAGCAAAAAGTTAGGTATCTCATTCTGGCTTTGTAGGGACATCCTGCCTGAAAGTGAGAGGGCGTCCCGTTTCAGCCCGGATAAGTATTTTCCAGCCTCATGAGGGATAGGTTCCTCTTGAGCTTGCAGTACCAATGAGCATTCTCGCCAGAAAGTTTATGTCTTTCCGATTCTTGCCAATGAACAAGGTTCACTTTGCGATATTGGACCCAGCTATTAGTTTGACTTGTCTGCAACCCGCTGTAGTTTTCTAAAAAAAGAGCGCTACTTCTGTGACCCATAGTTCCGTATATCCCATAAATATTACAATTTAAATAAAAAGGATCACAGTGTGGAATGGTTTTATCTATAAATAAGACATTAATTAGAAACTGTCAATTCTTCTTCCACATTCACAGTCAGTTACCATCCCCCAGATCGGTCGTCGGTACTGAAACAACTGTGAAGGTTGATTTGTTGACCATGAACAATTAATAAATGGTTTGTTCGGAGATATATAAAAATATATATTGACAGACAGACAGACACAATTGTTGTAAAACTTTGTAGCTTGAATCGATCAATTGATGGTGGTTTTACAGAAGCTACTAATTACTTTATGCGTCAATCTGTCAATTAAATTAATAGCATATCCTTTTTCTCTGTATAGATAGTGCAGATTGTATCGATTCAAAACTATTGGTTTTAAGTTTTCAATGTTGAGAGAAAGTATCAACTGTCTTTTTATTCGGTATATATAAACATACCAGGGTATAAAATTTCAAATTCGCCCCCTTTACCTAGATCAGTTTTTTGTATTATAAATACGTATTTCGACTACAATGTAGTCATCATTAGTATAAATTAGCTAGTCGTACTTTACTCTTTGACAATTAGAAATAGATATAAAGTCGAGATCAATAGACAAAAATAAAAATAAATAGAAAATTAACTAGATTAAAATATACTAGATTTAAAATATAATAAATTTTAAATTATATTGAAATTGCTGTTGTTAAAAATTTCCTTCAATCACATTTATTCCTGTTAATTTTACTCTTATTAAAATTACTCTTAAATTGTCGCAGGATATGTTACTTGTTACTAATTTGGTGACAGTTTCATATTAAGTTTGGTCCCGACTTTGTAACGCTTGAAAATATTGATCGCAGACATAAATGTTTGGAATAGGTGTTCATAACATGGCCTAATTTGTCCATTTTCGCATGTCCGTCCGTTTGGGGACACGATAACTCAAAAACGAAAGGAGATAACGAGCTGAAATTTTGTTCGAGTGTTCTAGAGCTAAAAATTAAGATCAAGATCGTGAATAAGCAAAATCGGACCAGATCTGGACAAAATGGGTTGAACTGCCAAGCTTTGAAAGCATGTAAGAGATAGTTAAAAAATGTGAAGACAAAAAATGTTCCTTTTTATAAAAATAAACAACTTTTGTTATAAACTTTTTTACATAATTCAGGATATACTGGGTATTTAAGCAATTAACTCAGTTAGTTCTTATTTGCACTTGTTTTTTACAATTTCCAGTCGTTTTCTAACCACCATATCTGTTTCCTTTTCAATTATCTTTTTTGTGGCCTCTGGGAGTCAGCGTGACTTCCGCATGCCGCCAATTCAGGTTTTGGCATTTGTTAGAAGGTGTTATACTATTGAAGTTTCCATCTTACAAAATTAGGTGCAAAATTTAAGCTAGTCAACATGAAAAAAACCATATAGTCATGATTTTTTATTGAATTATGAGCTTTCGAACAGCATTTGTACAGTAGAGTATCATTAATCCGGCACTATTAAAAACTAAAGGGTGTCGGGTTATTCGAATTTTCGGATTACTGGATTGTATAAAAAAATTCCTAATAAATAAAATACAGCACTTCATATTGCGCGGAGCAGAAGTAGGGAGCGGTGAGGACGCACGGGTGGAGGGTGCCGAATTATTGGACGTGCCGAACTATTGAAGTGCCGGATTACTGAGACTCTACTGTAGTTCCAAAATTTTCACGATTCCCGAAAAAATCAAAAAACCGTTTTGACTAGCTGAGTGAAAAAAATTTAAGCACGAACGTATGTAAAATAAGGGTCGCAGAAATTTGAGTGAATTATGAGTAAATTTTGAGTGGAAACCGTTTTACGAAAGACGAATTTCCCGAAAAAATCTATATTTTATAATATAGTCCAATTTAAGCTAGTCAAAATGAGCAATGATTGATCTACCGAAATATTCAGGTGTATTGTTTAGAATAAGGACACTCTGTATTCAAGAATACAATGTTGCCAATTACTAAACGATATAATTTTTAGAGAAATAAAAATCATCTACGAATGTTTCGAATCTATGACGTTATTGATATTGCGAACACACGTCCAATGGTCAAAATATTATAAAATAAACGTTAAAATTTAATCAAGTGTTAAAATTTATGTCATTTAATTTATTTGGCAGCATTACAACGAGTTACGAATTTAACTTACAACCTTAACTTAGTTGTAATACTAAAGCCCGATCTACAATCAGACGACGTATGTCGTACGCATCTTAATTATTGCACTACAAAATGGTGTATATAAAGTATTGTATTGTCGATTTATGCAAAAATTCAGTAGGTTTCTGAGGGACACGTTTTGTCAGAATGACGCGTTACGTACATTTTCGAAATGAAGTAGCGAATATCCTCTTAAACCATATGCTAAGAGTAATTTTGTGTACTTAGTGTTTGAAAAGTGTACTTAGGCGGTGGGCAATAAACATCAGAGTTTATCTTTTGTTTCGTATTTTATTCATGTAGGATTGCCAACACTTATTAAAAAAAAGCATTGTTTCGAAAACCTAATTAATTTAACAAAAAACAACTGTAAAATTTTAAAGAAAAGTGGGCTGCATATGAAACTACTTAGGTATAATAATATTAGCCGTACAAAATTTAAAAGAAAATGTTAAAATTTATTATAATGTGGTTTGTATAAGTGTGAATTTAGTAGCTTACGACACTGTGATAATCGATGAATCAAAGACATATTCTTAGAAAAAAAAGTAAAGTTATGAAAAGGGGCCGTTCATAAAATACGTCACGCAAAATTTCACTTTTTTAGCAAATGAAAACTTGCAAACTGACTTTTAATGTACAGATTATGTCAGTATCCTTTAGCGAAAGAAATTGGCTATATGTTTTCCTATTGTCGTTTGCATGTAAATTCTAAACCGTATGTCGTAGTATGTCGTATGCGACATTTCTCCTGTTGTAAGACGTGCTCTATTAACGTGTAGGTATATTATAATTGAAACAATATTAAATATAATATCTACCGACTTTGTGTGACATATATTTTTATATAAAACTATGTTTAAAAATAAATTTGGACAAATTTTCTATATGATCTCAAAATAAATATATAATTGTTTTTATTAATAAACAAGAAAAAAAACTACCATTCAAATTTGAATTTATGAAGAGTATAAAAATTATAATTAGTAGTGACAGAGATTGTCAATCATATAATATAAGATAGTGTTGTCAATATTGTTGTAACGTTAATGATGACCACATTGTTAAATCACATTTGTCATATGAATGAATATTATAAAAATGATTATAAGAATATGGCCGCAAATTTGACAAATTGCTTGAATGATATTGAACATTTCTTTTCTGATTTTTCAATAGACAAAATCATTTGTTTTTGAGAATTGTTTGTTTATATTTGGATTGAAGGTAATTGTGAATCATAAAACTCACGTGTTTCTTCTCAAAACATTAGGCACTCACGTGAGAGAATTAGTCGATACTAATAATCATCTGATTAATATAATTACTTGCCAATTTATTATTAATTTTGTTATAATTTAAAGCACTTTTAATTAGTTTTAACTGATTTGGATAAGTATTTTTTAATATTTTAAATTATTGTATTAAATCTACACTCCCGTTCAATAAAATTGAACAGACCTGAAATGTTAATTTTCTTACATTTCATAAAACTCCTCACTTTTGTTACTCTCTGTATAATTATTCATTTATAAACAAAGATATGTAGTATATATTTTAAGTGTGAAAAAAGAAATGGAAGTATAGTAAACAACATTTACTACAAGAATAATCAAAATTGTGAGAGACTGATTTAATAATTGACAAACTGCCAGTGTCGGGATTCGAATCCATAACCTCCCAATTCCAAGTAGATATAACGTCTCAGACATAACGCCTTAGACCGCTGGGTCACTTGGACTGGTATCTTTTTTTGATATATTGATACAAAAGAAGATCCATTTTCAGTGATTCAAGAATGTATTTGGCTTGTATGCTTTCAAATCAAAATTTGCAGTCCCGGAACATTTGCCACTGCCTATTGTGTTCAACGTTTATTACAATAATTTTATAATTGAACAATAAAAATAAAATAAAACTTATTATAATAACAACTTTGCCTGTTTTATTATAATAAAACTTTGCCTGAAACTATTTTCCATACCTTCGACTTTTCCTCGTCCAGATCTCAGATTCTGTGACACCTTGTATATACAAATTCAGAGTTCTTAATTAGATACTATACGATATGTATTTTATAGTTATTTCAAAGTTTTGTTTGGTATATAATTATTATTGAATAGAAAATAGGAAACTGTTTAGTATGCATTAAAAAAAAAAACTTAAAACATTACTCCAGTTATAGCGTATGCAAAAATTTAATTATATATTTTTATTGTCTTTTTTTTTTTACATAAATTCTTTTTATTTTTAAAAAAAGTTAACATATTTTTAATTTTAAGTACACTCCCGTTCATAAAAATTGAACCAGTAAGTAACATTCTAAGCGTATATATAACAAAATATATGTATAATATTACATAACACTTCGAGTGTTTCAACTGGTTCAATTTTTATGAACAGGAGTGTACTTTTAAAATTGATCTAAGAGAAAATTTAGTATATCTGGAAAAGAGCTTATAATCCAAAAATTTTACAAATACACATAAATTTATATTTTTGAGAAACATTTGATGTCCAGTTTTTGAGTAGTTAATTGGGCAAAATTAGATTTTAACCTGTAGTAGATAGGAAAAGCCAGATAATCGCACTGCGGATCGCACTGCTAGAGATGAAAATTTCTAAAAATTATAACTTGTTAAAACCATCCTAGATTATTTAAGATTATTAAAATAATCAAAGAGAACTCTAGGTTTTTTGAAATTATAATTCAAATTTTTCCCCAATTTGTAGAACATTTATTTGTATTTTATAAATACGTATTTCGACTACAATGTAGTCATCATCAGTATGAATTAGCAAATCGTAACTATCTCTGGGATATGGAGTCAGAGATATGTTGCTTGTTGCTAATTTGGTGCGTGTCTCACATTAACGATATTAAAAAAGTTCTGTCTTTTATATGATTTAACTGAGGGTATGATCTGACTTGAGGATTATTTGAGTTGACTGACTAAAGGATTACTGATGATGACTACATTGTAGTCGAAATACGTATTTATAAAATACAAATAGATGTTGTAGGAATTGAAGGCAAAATTTGAAATGTAACATCCTAAATTATGTTAAAACTATGACATATGTGTAGCAAATTTTAATATGCGCTCCGTTTGGAAAGTTTGAACCCCGGCGGTAGCAGTATGCCAATTAAAATAATTATATAATTTATAATTATATACAGCTTGTTTTTTAAAATACACCCAATCTGGAATAGTGTATCTATCGCTGTCTATATGTAATGTACTATGATATGGTTTACTTTGTTACACTTAAACAATCAGTATTGTATTATAACATAAATGACTATTATATTATACTTAAAACTCTCTAACTACAATCATTTATATATAGTTGTATCTTACTTGTGCATGTATACATCGTCGTTATTGTCCGTCATCTGTCGTCTGAGTGTAACACCATATCATGGCATACTGTGCATAGATAGTGATAAATGAACTACACAAAGTTGCTATTGGATCTATTTTAATTTACGTAGTGTATATTGCAAAAGTTTGTAACACTGTGACTGTGTATAGAAAATAAATCTCGAAAACCACAATGCATCTTTCTGAGAAAAACGACATTACCTACCTAACTCCCGTTGTTGTTGTGGATGTATTTGTATATTCGTATTAAACTTTATTAATTATAAGCTGGAAAAACTTATTGGAAACCAACAACATATCAACAAACTTTATCCTATTGGTTTGTTATCCAGTTATTCATTTCACAACACAACGTGAAATGAATCTAATTCTCCATGTGATGATTATAATGTGTTATTAGGGCAGTGGCGTAGCTGAGGGACCCCGAGCTTTAGAGGACCCCGCTCGCTATAGCCGAAAAAATATGATTTTTAAATTATATTTAACTCTACCAGTGACAACACTTGCTTCAGCAGAACGATCTTTTTCAAAGTTGAAACTAGTATGTCGCAAGTGCGACTATCTGCTTTAGCGACATTATCGACTGAATGCGAACGGGCGAAAAAAATCATATAGATAAGTTAATTGAACAATTTACAGAAAAAAATTCCAGACGATCCAAAAAATTCGGTTTGGATCTTAAACATTAATATATTTATTATACACTAGCTGATACCCACCCGCTTTGCACGACCCGGCCCGGCTATATATATACAAAAACTTGACAAATTATATACTAAAACCTTCCTCGAGAACCACTCTATCCATTGGTGAAAACAGAATGAAAATCGGTGCAGTAATTTTTGAGTTTATCGCGAACAGACAGACAGACGCGGCGGAGAACTTTGTTTTATAATATGTAGTGATAATGATGTATGATAAATAAATAGTTGTTTCTTACATTATAGAAATTTTTTTCTTTCTTAATTCATTCAAATTCTCACTATTTTCCTGAAGATTTCATGAAGATTTTTGCAGAGGGGCCTATTAATTCTCAGCTACGTCACTGTATTAGGGAGGTGGTTACGGTAGTAGTCAGCGGTTGTTTATAATGTTTGTTCGAAATGAATTTGTTGAATCAAATTGACCTAAATAATATTAACTATAATTTAATTCGGATTTAATTTACTAATATCGTCATTAATCAACTTATCTATTTATTTTAATCTAATTCTCGAAGTTAAGTTTTTTTTAAATAGGCGTCATTGTTTAAAACTTTATTGATCAAATGAAGATACGGGGTGTAATATTCAAGATTATAGAAATAGGAATACCAATTCCTATTGCTACATGGTATGTGTACTATGAACCACAAAAACAGTATTTTTTTCCGCCAAAATTTTATAGTTGATTTGTGCCATATTCATAGGGTTTTTGGGAAAATGTTTCGAATAAAAGTTTGTTAGAATGTTTGTAATGAACAGCATTTATTCGAAGTATTTTTTCGAAAATCGAATTAATAAGGCGCAAATCAAATACAAAACTTGGAAAAAAGAACGTTACTTCTATATGGCCATGTGTACAATTATTAAGTTTGGGATGGACAAACCAGTCCAAGTAGCCGAGCGGTCTAAGACGTTATGTCTGCGCAGTATGCCTACTTGGAACCTGGGGGGTTATGGATTCGAATCCCGAGATTGGCAGTTTGTCAATTATTAATAAAAAAAAGGGGCGGTTAATTGACTAAACTGTCGGCGTATGGACAAGAACGAAGTAACCGGCTATGCTTGAGAAGGTTTTCTGCAGGTTCCTTCACAAACTCCAGATTCTAGCTCCTACCAATTCCTAGTCTATACACAAAAAATCCTTCTACTCCTCTCACATCCTCACATCCTTAGGCATCACAATGGACCTTATGGTCGAAGTGTAGCCCGTCCAGGGCAGCCGCTACAATCTATCTATCTTGAGATGGACATACATTTACAGAAACCAGCGTATTTTGTTGAGTGTAATACATTCGGCACAAAAAATCTTTACTTATAGAAAAATCCAGCTTAAGTTCATTATAAGTTTGTGCTCATGTTTGCCATTAAAAGAACTTAAGGTCATTAAAATTTCCGAGCGTGTTCCACATCTAAAATGAGACATCGGGTTCGTATATGAGCAAAATCGATTCGAGCGTCTTTCCGCTAATGAGGAAAATATATCTTGAAAATTGCAAGAAAATCAACTGTAGAAAAATGTCAGTTCCTTATCCATTATATCACAGGCTATGCTTTTAAACATCCGACGTTACGGCATAATGCACGTGTAGAAGTAAAATACACACTATACGCACTGGTATAAATCTCAGTATATACAGAGTATTTAATGCATTAACTCAGTTGGTTGTTGGTTGCTTTTGAAACATAGGGAAATGTATACGCAATGAAACGATCCGATCCTACTTTGAAAATAAATCCATAGAAGGATTTTAAGGAAATTAAAATGAAATTGATGATAAAATGAACCAACCGATCGTTGTTACCAATTAGTACACTCGAATTAAATAAAAAAGCGGCATAGCGTAAAATGTATTGTGATTTTTAACCCAAAACTTTTCCATCAAGTGAATGAGATCAGAGCAGTTAGAGTAAAGCCCTGCACAAGAGAGCAGTAGTACTAGCCAGTAATGGCCGCTAGTAATTATCCCTCTTCTGTCCACACAGGGTTACTAACGCTTCAACGTCCAGTTGGCTACTGGCTACCAAACTCAAGCAGGTTTGAGTTTTAGTGGACGCCAGATTACCAGCAGCCGAGCCACGTGACCTAATGGCAGCGATAATTGTTCTTGTTCATTGATACCTGTGTCTTCGTAACATTACGCTAGATTGACGTTAGTATAGTATTCTCACGTTAAAGTATACAAAAATAATATGTTAGTATTATCATAAAATTTGAATACACTTCTCGTATAAAAACCAGAAATATTTGAATGATTTAGTTTGTTTCGATTATAATGAACAAGACTGTACTTTAACGTATTTTAACGTAATAGTATTCAAAGGTTCATTATTTTCACTTTATCATGATCATTTAAACCATAGCTAGCTAGTACATAGCTAGCATAGTACATAGAGATGATGACTTTTATACATCAAATAAACTTCGCTTTTATTTTATTAAAAATCAATTACATAATGTCAAAAGCTTCACATTTTCTCTATTTAACCGCATACTAACTTAACTAACTAATCATAATAAACAAAAACAATTTATTCAAAGCTTCGTTTCTCTATGTCCCTGTGTAGCTTTACCGTGTAATAATTATATATTCAATATATTTTAATTGCATATATTTATCTTTGTTTAATATGATTGAAATTCTATATATATTTGTTCTTGTTTAATTTTCATATTATAATTTGTTAAAATATGTTTGATATTATAATGTACAAATCAATTCTAAAAATATGAACCAATCGACAAAAGATTTGTGTTCAGTTGGTATATAATTCTTTACAGCAAGCAGAAGTGAATTTTTTGTAAATGTTGCTTTGACTGAAATTTTTTACTTTTAGCTTTGACTGTAACGAGTGAACTATCTTAATTAGAGTAAAATAACATTTACTCTAATCATACGAGACCTAATTTTTATAGTCTACAACTGTCTACAGTGTTGCAGATTGAGTTTGTTGTTACCGCTTTGTACGTTTTAGGTGTTTACTTGGCGTCAAAAGTCCAAGTATCATTTCAAAATTTTATAATTGATTTGTGCCTTATTTATTCGGTTTTCGATAAAACGCTTCGGATAAAGATAGATAGATTGTAGAGGCTGCCCTGGACGGGCTTCACATCGACCATAAGGTCCATTGTGGGGCCTGGGGATGTGTGGATGTGAGTGGAGTGGAAGGAATTTTTGTGTATAGACTAGAAATTGGAAGGATATGCGGCTGCAGCCGACTATGATAGGAACTATTCCGATATTCATCTGGAGTTCGTGAAGAAAACTTCGGAAAACCTTCTCAAGCATAGTCGGTTACTTCCTTCTTGTCCATACGCCGACAGTTTAGTCAATTAACCGTCCCTTTTTTTTCTTAATAATTGACAATCTGCCGATGTCGGGATTCGAACCTATAACCTCCCAGTTTCCAAGTAGGCATACTGCGCAGACATAAGCCATAGACCGCTCGGCCACTTGTACTGGTCTTCGGATAAAAGTTGTTCATTATAAACATACTAACAACTTTTATTCGAAACATTTTCCGCAAATCCATATATATACGGAACAAATCAATTATAAAATCAAGTGGTAACACGACTTTTGACGCCATTTGTACCAATTTTGTTAAATAAACTCCAACTAAATTATAGTTTAAACTTTATTTCATTAATTTACTACAATTTAGAATAAACTACTGTTGACAACGACCAATACTACCACTACGAATGAGACTAGTAAATAATAATAACATGGAGAGCTTGAGTTTGAGTTTGTTAGTCGTTTTGTTGGTAACCATGGATAAATAAATAAATATTTACACACAAGAATCAAAATATATTTATTTTCTATACATTCTTGTATGGCTTTATACAAATAAAAAAACAATCAATATTTAAATTTATTTGACTTTTTCTTCGCAACAAATAAATAGGAATTGTCATTAAATCGAAAAACGTTCAAAACTTGAGATTGTCAGTACATTCAGAATGAAAATTGAAATTATATTTCAAATTTTTTGCCCCTATTCCTAGAACATTTGTTTGTATTTTATAAATACGTATTTCGACTACAAGGTAGTCATCATCAGTATGAATTAGCTAATCGTAACTATCTCTGGGATATGGATTCAGAGATATGTTGCTTGTTGTTAATTTGGTGCGTGTGACACAACTGATGATGACTACATTGTAGTTGAAATACGTATTTATAAAATACAAACAAATGTTCTAGGAATAGGGGCAAAATTTGAAATATAATTTCAAAAAAAGAAGAGTTCTCTTTGATTATTTTATTATTTTAATAATCTTTAAGAATGAAAATTATTTGAAATTGACCATTTTGGTTACGATGTCTGGTGGCAAAAAAAGAAACCAAATTTGGTATCCAGTATTATCTTTTTTATATATAAAATAGAAAATGTTGACTTGTTTGGAGAGAACCTTCGGAGATAGCGAAATAATGATGAAAGAAAACTCTAGGTAAATTTTCTTTGTGGGTTCAGAAAAACTATCAGAAGCTCAAAATTCTAAACCGTTCAAAAGTTATAGCTGTGTTCTTTAAAAAAATTTTTGGAAATAAATTATTTGTCAATCAATTGAAAGTATCAAACTGTCAAAATTTAGAAATAAATTATTATTTGACCTTAAATAAATAGATTACCAATTCGTTGTACTCAATAAACACCCATAAAGATACAAACCTCTCTTCTTGGCAAGAAAGTGAAAGCCACTAAAGGATGTCCACAGGGTGGAGTCGTATTCCACTCGTGTGGAGACTGACCAAAAAGAAAACTACACACGATATTGTAATTGTAATCCAAGAATTCTGTGAAGATACAAGCTCGAAGCTTATACAGAATGCTCTAAGAGTTTCATAGGAGTGATGTGTCAACGAGGGATTAAAAGCAAACCCTGGTAAAACCTCACTAATTCCATTCACACAAAGGAGCTGGATAAACTACAACCACCCATATTTTTCGGTGAAAGTTGACAGATCGCAAGGGAAACTAAATTCTTAGGAGTAATGTTCCAATGACTCCAAACTAACAAGAAACATGAGCGCAAATTTTGTGGCCATGTGTACAAACCTTATGAACATATATAAAAGCGAAATATGTTTCGGTATGTATGTTTGTCCGAATTATTTGGAGAAAACTATAGGATATAGCGAAATAATGAGAAGGAGAAGATCCCAGATAACGACTCTTCAAAACTTCAGAAAAACTCCAAATCAAAAATCCAAAATTCCAAACAGTTCCAAAGTAATAGCCGTTTTCTGACGGCTAGATTTTAAATAAAGTTTAATTGGCATTAACAAAATTTTGGTATTTGTTAAAATTATTTTTCAAAAATTGACGATTTGAAATAACAAAACTTAGAATTAATAATAATTCGACATTAATTTCCTAGAGCAATGTTTTGAAGCGCGGGCATTGGAAGATCCCAGAAAACTCCAAATCAAAAATCCAAAATTCCAAACAGTTCCAAAGTAATAGGAGTTTTCTAACGGCTAGATTTTAAATATAGTTTCATCGGCATTAACAAAATTTTGGTAATAAATTATTGATCAATAAATTTAAAATATCAAAAATTGACGTTTTGAAATAACAAAATTTAGAGTTAATTAAATTAATTCGACATTAATTTCCTAATAACAATGCTTTGAAGCGCGGACATCGCCGGCTATTTCATCTAGTTACAAATAAATATCAATTTCACACTTCATTTCCCAGAAATATATTCACAATCCAATCAAAAGCAATTAATTTGAAAATTGTATTAGAATTTAATTAATAAAAACATTTAGTTTGCAGGCAGAGAGACTAATAAAACAAAATGATAATATTGAATATTGAATTAAACTTCAAAATAACCAATATATTATAATAATTAGTATCACATAAATTACAATATTATTAGATTTAATTACAGTCTATGTCAGTGGTTCTTAACCGGTGGTGCACGCACCCCTTAGGGGTGCGAGCTTGAATATTTTGGGGTGCGAAATTGTAATTTTACAAATTCACGTGTAGCTAGCAAAATAAAAAACTAATCTTAAAAATTCATTTTGGTTAGTAAATTTTTTATTCCCTAAACATTTTTTAAATATGTTTGTAAATTATAAACCATCGAGACAAATTAATTTTTGTATTTTTTCTACAATTACAAAAATTCAAATGCGTTTCTAGTTTCTATAGTAATTTTTATATTTCCTCGAAATTTCAGTTGATTGTTACGATTATTCTTAGAAATATAAATACTGTTGATGCGCACATTACATTGAATAAAAATTTAAAAATAATTGAATTTTAGTGTCGACTATTACAAGTTTGAATTTTTGTGTTGAATATTAAAAGTTAAATATTAATAATAAAATAATTAATACAAGTTAATTTTACAAGTTTAGTTGAATATTTATATTCTAATTATTAGAATATAATTTGGTACATTAAAGTCAAATTCAAAAGGTAAGCTAAAATATAGCAATAATAGATAGAAGTTTAATATTTTTTTAGTGTTTTATTAAAAAATTTAATTTAGTTTACGCCATGTCAAAGAAACGATGTTGGAATGACGATTATGTTCGTTATGGTTTTACATTTACAACGGAGAAGGATGGAACGCAGCGACCACAATGTATTCTGTGCTGCAATAAATTTTCAAACGCCAATCTCAAGCCGTCGAAACTAAATGAGCATTTTACCAAACAGCATGGTGGTGTAGATGCTGGCTATGATTTTGAAAGTTTGAAATCTAAACGAGTTCGATTTGATAAAAGTGGAACTATCACAACTTTTGGATTTATATCACACGAAAAGCCGCTGTTGCAAGCGTCTTATCAAGTTGCATATATCTGTGCCAAGAAGAAGAAACCACATACAATAGCTGAAGAACTTGTAAAGCC
Organism: Nineta flava; assembly: GCA_963920215.1. Classification (NCBI taxonomy): domain Eukaryota; kingdom Metazoa; phylum Arthropoda; class Insecta; order Neuroptera; family Chrysopidae; genus Nineta; species Nineta flava. Next base: position 130,385,343 of record OY986041.1, read on the forward strand.
TTGTGCATTAGAAATGGCTAAAATAGTGTTGGGTACTGAAGCACAACAAAAGCTTCAACAAATTCCTTTGTCAAATGACGTAATCCGTACTAGAATTTCTGATATAAGTAAAGACATCTTACAACAAGTAATTGAAGATATTAAAGCTAGTAATGTCCCAGTGGGTATTCAATTGGATGAATCTACAGATGTTGAAAATTGTTCTCAGCTGATGGTGTTTGTACGATATGTAAAAGAAAAAGAAATTGTTGAAGAATTTTTGTTTTGTGAACCATTAGAATTGACTACAAAAGGAATTGATATATTTAATAAAGTCAAAGACTTTTTATTACAATATGAGATACCGATGAACAAAATAGGATCAATTTGTACTGATGGAGCTCCTTCCATGTTAGGCAAAAATTCTGGATTTGTAGCGTATGTAAAAAAGGAAGTGCCTCACGTTACAATTACCCATTGTATTTTACATAGACATGCGCTAGCTACAAAGACATTGCCTGAAAAATTAAAGAAAACATTAATCACTTCAGTCAAAGTTGTAAATTTTATCAGAGGTCGAGCTTTAAATCATCGTCTCTTCCGTGCTTTATGCGAAGAACTTGGTGCCGAGCATACTGTCCTTTTATTTCACACAGAAGTAAGATGGCTATCGCGTGGACGTATGCTAAATCGTGTGTACGAATTGCGAAGTGAAATAATGCAGTTTCTTAATAATCAAGGCAGTAGTTTAGCTGATGAATTCAGCAATAGAGATGCTATAATTCAGCTAGCGTATTTGGCAGACATATTCACGCACCTTAATGAATTAAATATTTCAATCCAAGGATTTGGAGTGAACACTATAACAGCGAAAGAGAAGTTGACTGCGTTTAGTCGAAAACTTTCAATTTGGATTAACCGTGTTGACAAGAAAAATTATGCTAACTTCTCTTTGCTTGAAGAAGTTCTTGTTTCAGATGATGAAAGAAACAATATTACCACCGAAATTAAAGATCATTTGCAAAAGTTGAGCGAATCTTTTGAGGGATATTTTGCTACTGGAGATATAGATATATCAGAAAAATGGATATTAGATCCATTTATTTATAATCTGGACTCAATGGATGACAGTAATTTATTGAAAGATGACCTTGTTGAACTACGGACAAATGGACATAATCAAATGGAATTTGAAGCAGAGAATTTGGAAAATTTCTGGTGTGCTCAAGTAATGTCATATCCACGATTAGCTAAAATAGCGCTTCAGCATCTTGTTCCATTTGCCACAACATATTTGTGTGAGATGGGATTCTCGTCACTTGTGCATATAAAAACAAAAGCTAGAAATAGACTTAATGCTAGTAATGATATGCGTGTAGCTATTTCAAAAAAGATCCCCCGGTTTTCAAAAATAATTGAGGAAAAGCAACAACAAAAAAGCCATTAATAAAAACTTTGATAATTTATAATTGATTATTTCAGCTAACAATTAAAATTTATAAAAAATTTGTTACGCACATAAAATTAATAAAAAATATGTTTTGCATAATGTTTGTTTTTTAATTTATATAACTCAATAATTTCTAATAAGGGGTGCGAGAATATTGTTTGAAAATTTTAGGGGTGCCGGTAGCTAAAAAGGTTAAGAACCACTGGTCTATGTGGACAACGTATAGAACAGAACGCAGTACTCAGTAGCAAGATCAAACCACTAATGTTTGGGTATTGATGATAGTATATGATGAAATAGCACGGAAGTGCGTTGGAACAAGTCTAAGCATTGGACGCCTACCGTACTATATTTTGCTTAAGGAGGTTCCCAAGCAAATCAGTTTTCTTACGATTCTTCTGTAATTTTGAATATATGTAGTTAAGTAGAATTTTTTTAATGGTCCTTACGGTACTAAATTTGTAAATATTGAGAGTTAAAATTTGTATGTTTATCACATAAAACTGACCCCGATTAATGTTGTCACACACGTTTTATTAAATATCAATAGTAATTTTCTTACGATTGTTTAAAAAAAACTGAGAATAAGTAATTGAAGATATAACAAAGATCTTTCTACGAAAATAACAAAAACAAGCGGTATTAGTTATCTTTTAAATATTGTTTAAGTGCTCATCTTAAAAAAAATTCCATTATGTAAACTACAATAGATCAAATAAAATATACTTATTTAATAAAGTAGAGTGTTAGTGCAGCAAAAAGTAATACTGTACCTCAACTATATTTTATTTGATCTATTGTAGTTTACATAATGGAATTTTTTTTAAGTTGAGCACGACTGCTCTTTAAGAACGTCCTTAAATTTTAAACGTAGATCTTTAATATAAAATTTAATATTTTGTCCCAACTCCTAGACCAATCATTTGTATTTTATAAATACATATTTCGACTAAAAAGTAATCAACAGTATGAATTAGCTAATGGTAAATATCTCTGGGATTTGGAGTCAAAGATACGTTACTCGTTGCTAATTTGGTGCGTGTCTCACAATGATTTTTAAAATGGTTTGTCTTTTATATGATCGGATTGAGGTAGTACTGAACGATTATTTGAGTTGACGGACCAATTAAGGAAATAAGTGTGTGAAAAACCCAACTCATTTATTGGCGGTATCCTTTTCTGACCATGGAATGATCAAATTGAGTGAGGAATTATCTGAGTTCACTAATGAATTTAAAAAAATTAAGTGTGTGATGTGGTCTTGTTTGTGTCAATAGCGTTAGGGGTCAGTAGCGTTAGCGTTAGGGGCATCAGTACTTTATGTATGCGGAAACTTGGACCCTCTCATATTCTGGTTTTTGGTTGGATACAATGATACCCATCTATTTTAATAATAATTAGACTGCCATTGAACTAGGTATAATATATATATATATATATATATATATATATATATATATATATATATATATATATATATATATGATAATTATTATTATCAAAAAGCCTCTTTTCTAATTGATTATATTCATTATTATTTTAGATAGATGAAATCGAATATAATCTATAATTTGTTTTCGATATTCAATTTTATATTGTATTGTATTAATTGATATATCATATAAAATTAATAATAACATATAGAAATTTCTAATTTAATTGGACGTTAGTCGATATTTAATATTTTGGGTGTATGTTATTTAGAAAAGGTTTTTATACGGTGTGTTTCAGAGTGAATGGTACACTCCCGTTCAATAAAATTGAACAGACCTGAAATGTTAATTTTCTTCTATTTCATAAAACTCCTCACTTTTGTAACTCTCTGTATAATTATTCATTTATAAACCAAGATAAGTAGTATATATTTTAAGTGTGAAAAAAGAAATAGTAAAACACAGTTACTACAAGAATAATCAAAATTGTGAGAATCTAATTCGGTTCAGATCTGTTCAATTGTTAGATTGACTACTATAGATTGCTCGCACTGAGTTTATCGTTTTCGATTGACGATAGAGAGCACTCTTAGTGCGCACCGTCTTGCTCTGCCTAGTAAGGTCAGAGCAATAGTGCAGTACAACAATATGGCGTCGAAAAATCTACGAATGTTGACATTTGATAAAAATCTGACTAGTTTTCTAGTCTGTATATATAGGGCTTATTCCGTAATGGTAACATCAATAAATTATAAGTTGGCATCACTTAAAAAGGAGGGGTAGGGATGGATGGATCTGTGTTCCACCATCATAAACATCATCAATCATAAATCTTCTGCTGTCAGAATCATGCAATGACTGAGAGACAAAAAATTAAATAAAATTGAATAAAAACAAAAAAATTATATTTTATTTTGTTTAATAACAGACTCGGCCTTGCGCACTACCGTGCTCTAGATAAGATTAACTAAGTATAATTTATAAATAAATAATAAAAATGATTCCTCTGTCATTACAATAGCATACGTCATACGACTTTTGATGATGTTTATGATGGTGGAACACAGGACCATCCATCTCTACCTCTCCTTTTTAAGTAATGCCAACTTAAAACTTATTGATGCTATCATTACGGAATACACTCATACAGTGTGTTTTTTAAACTACACCCAATCTGGAAACAGTGTATGTATATCTATCGCTGTCTATCTGCAATGTACTATGATATGTTTTGCTTTGTTACTCAGTAAAACAGGAGGCGGGTGAGTATGCCGTTAAAGAATACAACCAAATACTTACAAAGCATCCAACACTATAATACAAAGTGTTATGCTATTAACTGTCTTAGATCAGTTTTTGGTGGGGAGACGTACACAACTGAGTGCTGTTCAAGTGTAACAAAGAACGTTATATCATGGCATACTGTACATAGACAGTGATAGATGCACTACACAATGTTGCTATCGGGTCTATGTTAATTTACATAGTGTATAGACTTATAGAGATTGTGTGAGATTCACATAATACATTTTTCTATTCTCATAACGTCTTATAATTCACTTTGTTGACGAAAAACTTTTTGAAATTATTTACCGTTTTTTTTCTGATGATTTTTTTCTGATGGTACAAAAAGTTTTTCTTTTTATGACAGATTTGCATCTTGAATAATAAATATTATAATAATGCATTCATGTTTTATAGACCATTGTAGTTTTTATAGTCTTATGGACAAGCAGCGTTTTACTGACTGCAGTATTCAGTGAAGGCTATTTCACACTAAAGATCTAAACGATAAAAGATCACACTAAAGATGTTATTTAATTATAGAATTACCCCGAGGAACATTTAATCACAAATTATAAATTAATAAATTTTTTTCCCCAAAGGCGGGGGAAAAACTATCTGATTTTCCCCATTAACGAACTCGACCTTACTTTTTTGCTCTAAAACAGACACACAAAATTTCAGCTCGTTATCCCTTTTAAGTATACTCAAATATATATGAATAATAACTTCGACAGAGGTAATACTGTCAAAATAAAAAATAAGAATGATATGAAAAAGTTGGCTGTTACGTCAGTGTCGTCTTTGGTGTAACGGTAAGCAACGGTCTGGACTAGATATCCAGAGGCCCGAGGTTCGATTTCTGGTTGACGAGTTAATTTTTTCATATCAGTATTTAATTATCTCTTTTCGTTCTTGAGTTATCGCGCCCACAGACAGACAGATGGATAGCCGGACGGACATGCGGAAATGACCGAATTATACCAATTTATGAACACATATGCCATACATTCATGCTTATGATCAATATTTTCAAGCGTTACAAAGTCGGGACTAAACTTAATATACCTTGTATATTTACATATACTGGGTATAAAAAGGAAAGAATGCTAAAACTCTGAATGTAAATGGACCTGTAGATATTATTTTATATTAATCTTGTTTGTCATTTTAATAGTCTTTCTAGAAAAAAAAAAAAACAACAAAGTCGAAGCATAAAATACAATGTTTACAACTTGTGTGCTTGCTTTACAGATTAGGTTCACTCACTAATCTCATTTTAAGTGTAGACACAAACCATCTGAATATAAATGTCTAGTATATATCACTAGATGGCACGTGAAGTCATTACATACACAATCAAATTAAATGAACATTTATATTATTATGTTATGTACACTTGGCCACAAAAGTAGATGTCATTTTTTTAAATTTTATATTTGATTTGTGACTTATTCATTCGGTTTTCGAAAAAAATTTTCTTATAAAAGTTGTTACTATATTTCTAATGAACAACTTTTAAACGAAGCATTATTTCGAAAATCGAATCAATAAGGCACAAATCAATTATAAAATTGAAAAAAATTACATCAACTTTTATGGTCCATAGTACGAGATAACATTTGATGCCACATTTTTTGGGATGGATGTGATGTCACGATGCTTTAATGTTATCATAATAATAATAATAAATGTTTGTAATAATAAATAATTTAAGTTTGTTGTTGTTTGTCTTTTTTTTTATTTTTTCTGTTTTTGTTGGCTCCTGAAAAATTCAGTACATTATATCATGTATTTTCATTGTTAGTGTCCGTTTTATAAGAAATTTAGGATGGTTTGCCATTTTTATACCCGGTATATTTAAATATACAACCATCATGAATGAATGTCCTCAGAAAGATAAAAACTAATTAATATCTATTTCCAAAATGATGCCTGCGTTACGAGTTTTGTTTTTTTTTTGTAAATAATAACAAATATGTTTTTAATAAATATTTATAGATTTTGTATTTAATAAAAATAACTTGTTTGTTTCTTTGTCACATGTATGCGATGATGTAATAACCAGATCCCAAGCGTAAAGTGTGTGTATTTAGTTCTGTACTAATTGTTTTTACTAATGCTAATTATATTACGTGCACACCACACCTAATACCTACAGAATATACCGGTTGTTTAGTTTACATCTTCGCATAGCAGATCTCCCACGAGTATGAGAGAGTACGTATGTATACATTAAGCAAAGTTTATGAGAAGGAGGTCTTATAGGTTTGTTTTCTTACTTAAAATTAAACTGTTGTGTGCTGAACAACAGAAAAAATCATAACAACTGATCTGTTCACTTAAAAAAACCCCACTCTCCAAGCGTTATCTAACTGAATGCGTATCGTACGACACATACCACACACAACAGTTTAACTTTAAGTAAGAAAACAAACCTATTAGACCTCCTTCTCATACACATCGCTTAATGTATACATATGTACTCTCTCATACTCGTGGGAGATCTGCTATGCGAAGATGTAAACTAAACAATCGGTATATTAATTTAAATATTATTTTAACAATATTACCTTGTCTGATGTTTTTAAAATAAAATTTGGTATATTAGTCTAAAGACTCCTATACACTTACAGATATATGTAGGACTGATAAACCCAGGAGTAATTAGATAGATTGTAGAGGCTGCCCTGGACGCGCTACACTTCGACCATAAGGTCCATTGTGATGTCTAAGGATGTGAGGATGTGAGTGGAGTGGAAAGAATTTTAGTGTATAGACTAGGAACTGTTAAAATATGCGGCTGCAGTCGACTATGATAGGAACTATGCCGATATACATCTGGAGTTCGTGAAGGAAACTGCAGAAAACCTTCACAAGCATAGCCGGTTACTTCGTTCTTGTCCATACGCGCCGACAGTTTAGTCAATAGGGAATATGCACGAAAATTTTTTTTCACTTGAATTGAAGCATGTTTACTTGACAAATATCAAGGTAAAATTACTTTTTAAATCACTTTAAAAATAAGCGAGATATGAATGATTGAAATTCCCGATTAGACAAAGAGGGTGATAGCCCTCTTGATATGTTATGTGACGTCATATTACACTTTCACCATTTAAAATACACGTAAAACTCCGTTTTTAGTATTTTTGTAAGAAAGTGACAGATAATAATCTTTTAAAGCTTATAGCTTCCTTGATATTTGTCCGATTTTAATTTCGTTTTTAAATATTACAGTATTAACAGTATTTTCATATTCTGAAAATAAATGTGAAAAAAAATTTTCATGCATATTCCCTATTAACCGCCTTTTTTTTTTCTTAATAATTGACGATGTCGGAATTCGAACCCATAATCTCCAGTTTCCAAGTAGACATACTCCGCAGACATAACACATAACACCGCTCGGCCACTTTGACTGGTTTGTATATGTGAACAGTGTATTTGTCTATGTGTTGTATATGTGTGTTTATGTATTTGTTCTATAATAAAATCAAACCTGGTTTTTTGTCCTGATTATATAACACAGTTCTGGAACGTCCAAAGATATAGTAACTGCCATTTTTAATACATTGTTTAATACTTTAATATGTGGAGAAATAAACATTTATGAACTTTTTGAATGTAAAGAGATGATTTTTCTGGAATTTAATTTTAAAGCAGGTGTTCACAATGTTTTCTTATTCTCATTATAAAATTTGTCCATAATAATAAAATATTGTCTACAAAAACCATTTACACAACTAACTACAATGTTGTTGCACAGAGAATGCCAATAAAAGTCGTATAATGAAAATTACTAGTAGAAAATTTTAAAATGAAGCTCGTTTATTATTTTATACATAGTGTTTGGATTAATAGTTTATGTATATAAATTTGAAAAGAGAGCTTTAATTAATATTGACTGTAATTTATGACTAAAAGCTTTCATTGTCACAAAACTCGGTTGTGAATTATTTTTTGACTACAGTGATTTTAATTTGGAAAATTCGAACCAAAAAGTCTTTTATGCGTTACGAAATTAGTAAAGCTAAATTTAAAACAAGCAAAAATAACAGCTAACTGAGTTAATTGCTAAAATATCCGGTGTATATTGAGTTTATGAAAAAAAAAATTCAGACAGTTGTTCATTTTCGGAAAAGGGACATTTTTTGTCGTAAATTTTCTCTTATCAGTTTGAAATTGATTCCTTAGAAATCGTCTTCACCAACATATTTACCCTCTCACCTTTCAATTTTTGCCAAGACCATCCGGATTATTCAAAAAAGTTCTAGAGCTAAAAATTATGGTCAAGAATGGGAAAAATCGTACCATACTTGAAACCGTCAGAGATAGAACAAAAATTTAAAGACAAAATATGTTCCTTTTTTAAAATAAAGAACTTTTGTTTGAAACTTTTTCATAAATACAGTATATACCGAGTATTTAAGCAATTAACTCTGTTAGTTGTTATTTTCACTTGTTTTGTAATGAAAAAGCTTATTGTTTGAAGTTTACTTAACTTTTTAAATACGAGGATTACCAGCAAGTCTTTATAACGTTTTATAGGATGAATAAAATGTATACACACTGTATACACTTAATTTAACAGGTTTATTGTGTTCTATAAAGACTAGTCAGCCATGTTAAATTACTGATATCTAAAGAGGATCATCCAAAGAGGAACGTACTTCATATTACCTGTGAAAAGTTTGTATTCATTTAAGGATAAGAACAAATGTCCTAGTTTGCAATTTAGGTTAATATTTATTCGTTCGTTATCTTTGCAATTTAGACTTTAGTAGAGGTACACTCCCATTCAATAAAATTGAACAGACCTGAAATGTTAATTTTCTTACATTTCATAAAACTCCTCACTTTTGTGACTCTCTGTATAATGATTAATTTATAAACAAAGATAAGTAGTGTATATTTTAAGTGTGAAAAAACAAATGGAAGTATAGTAAAAAAAAATTACTACAAGAATAATCAAAATTGTGAGACACTGATTCGGTTCATATCTGTTCAATTTTATTGAACAGGAGTGTATGCTTGGCCACAAAAGTGGATATCATTTTTTTAAATTTTATATAGTTAATTTGTGCCTTATTCATTCGGTTTATGAAAAAAATTTTCAAATAAAAGTTGTTACTATATTTCTAATGAACAACTTTTATCCGAAGCATTTTTGCAAAAACCGAATCAATAGGGCACAAATAAATTATAAATTTTTTTTTAAATGACATCAACTTTTGTGGTTTATAGTGGTTTAATAACCTCGTTGTTTGTTGATAGTATGATCAGACTGGTTGTTATATTTTATCTTATTTAAATTGTTTCTCATATAAATAATATTATTGTTATGGGTTTGCAAATTTGTATTTCAAATTATAATCTGTTGATACTATTATTCTGCATGATCAAAGATTGCGGATTTAAGATTTCAATGCTTTTAATCTTTGAGTTTTAAAACTCGATGAAACTTTGTAGAGTTTAAGAATTTCCTACATGTTTTCGTGATGCATCACGTGTCGTTTTGCCACGAGAAACGATAATTCATAGACGAGATTTTTAAGAAATACATATCGAAAATAGATTTAAAAATCAAAGAATGAAATTTCTAATTATTATCTCGAATTTGTGAAGTAACTGTTACTTGCAAATGTAAGTAAACGCGCTACACTTTTTTTAAAGAAGGGAATCGGATTAACTTTTATAGACCCAGAACGTATTCTAGGAATCCCAAAACAGTATGTGAACAAGTGATCAATGAGTGGATAGACTTTAAACCTCGTCAAATTGAAGTTGAAGAGGGGTACAATGGGCCATACGGTCGCATAGCAGTACTTTAAGTACAGAAACACTACTTTCCAAATTTTTTTTCAATATTCGGCGTGATAGCCTAGACAAGACGAGATTTTAAGATGAAGAGAAAGCGTTAATATTGATTTATAGGCAAATTTAATTTGTAATGTATATCAAAATATTAAAAAGTTTTATTTTTTGTTTTCAGTTTGGTACAGTTTTGCGGGGAAAACATTTTTCTGCAATTTCTTGACTCCCAAAAAGGTAAGTTGAATTAATATTAATTTTTTATGAACTCGTAGTTTTTTTTTTGATCAATTTCAAATTATTGTCGTAAAATTTCTTTGATTATTATTTTTGGAAGTTTCATTTTGTATCAAAATTCTTATAAATTCGTTATTTACTTAAATGATCAGAAGTCTTTTAAAAGTAAACATTCGAACAAAAGTAAATATACGTAAACTAATAAATAAGTCTCAAAAGTAGTTCCTCTCTCAACAGAGTCTATTCACAAAAGTAATAAGTCAAAAAAGTAGTTCCTTTCTCAACAGAGTCTATTCACAAAAGTAATAAGTAAAAAAAATAGTTCCTCTCTCAACAGAGTCTATTCACAAAAGTAATAAATCACAAAAGTAGTTCCTCTCTCAACAGAGTCTAGTGCTCTAGTGACAGCCGCCAGTACCTTTTAAGACACGTCCAATATTGGTGTCCACTAAACTTAAACATGTTGCTGTTTGGTGGATGCTAGTAACCAGTAGCCAGTAGCTGGACATTGAAGCGGTAATGCCTCTGCACTCGAGGGCAGAAGACGGATAATAATTAGCGGCACCACTCTGAGTGGCTTAGTTGTCTAAGCCGTTCTGCTCCCCGAAACTGGGTGGTTGGGTTGCTGGTTTTATTGTCGACAGCGGAAATTTGTCAATTAAATTAATTTAAAAAAAAATTTAATGGACGGTTAATTTACAAAACTATCGGCGTATTGACAAGAACGAAAGTTACCGCCTTCGCAAGATTTTCTGCCGTGTCCTTTCATAAACTCCAGATGAATATCGGCATAGTTCCTATCAAAGTCGGCTGCAACCTACCAATTCCTAGTTCACATATAAATTCCTTGTCCTTTGCGGATCGTTTAAAAAGGCTTAGAAAGGACTACTTGCCAGGCTTCAACCTCCCCTCCGTTACGACTACTATTAGCGGCCATTACTGGCTATTATTATTGGCCGTCACAACTGCCCCCATCTGCAGGAGGCTTTACTCTGTAGTGAGTTTCATATTATTTCCGTTTATTGCGCCCCCTGATGTATCGTAAATTTAAACAATTTTAGAACCATTTTTTACAGCCGTACGACAATCCCATCTGTGAAATACCTCGTCGTAAGAGATAATATTCGCAATGTGAATCCACCCTTCACAAAATACTTATTTTAAATGTTATTTTGATTAAACAAATTTGTAAATACTGATAAAATAAGTGTTTTTGTACGAGTACGAACAAGATATAACATGTTCCCCATGGGATGGATAACATGCATTATTGAAGTTACTTGTAATATACCATGTGTGTTGGAAAGCTTTTCCAATAGAGAATCAATGTTAAATATTATTTATTACTGGCTGTCCTTGTGGTTACTGTATGAAGTCAGTCAGTACACTTGTAATCAGAGTTATCTCATACATATAAACATATGGATAGTCTATAGGTATACTGTATGCGTATGGTTGTTTGTTTGTCATTTAAGAGTGGGGATTTTGTGATTCATATACTAAAGTTAAGAATTCAATGAACATATTTAACCATTACTACCATGACTCACTTCATACAGTAGCCACACGGACAACAAGTAATAAATAATATTTAACAATGATTCTCTATTGGAAAAGCTTTCCAACACACACGGTACCTATGTAAATAGACTATAAACAAACATTATTATTATTCATTCAATTTTCATACATTTTTGAAAGTCACCACCTTTTACACTAACACCTCACCAACTCTATCTTTTCAATTTACAGTTACTACAGTAATATACCTACGCATAAATTAAAATTCAATAAGGTATCCGCTCATTCTTCCTACAGGACTATTATGTACACCATTCATCAATAAGGTATCCTCTCATTCCTCCTACAGGATTATTATATTAATCCAAGAGCTGGCGACAAAAATCGGCAAGAGTTTTGTAATGGCCCATAATTCAATATGATTTGGTATTGATGGTGGGCATGAGTCTGCACCCAGTCGCAAGGTCAGGTAGTATAACACTTAGCGATGGCGCGCTTTGATGTATGTAAAATTACAACATGCTCTACAAGTGTTCTGTAATAATTGAAAATTGACAGTAAACTAGTTTATAGTACAAAAAAACGTGAAAAATTGGTCAGACCGCATTGTTGTGGAACGCGGCGAATCAACACGCCATAACGATAAGTTGTGTTGTCGCCATAACGATGTCGGTGCAAGAGTTTTGTAATGGCTGGAAATTCATTTACTGCTTGTTTATTATGCAATATGTCTATTAACATAAACCCAATAGGAACATTGTGTAGTGCATCTATCACTGTCCATATGCAGCGCACTATATATGATACGGTGCACTCTTACCCCCAAATTCGCAGACATTTTTAGAGTGCAGTTTCGGTGGAACAAGGCTGTCCACATCATCGCTCACTGTGCACAGACATTAGTACATATCACTGTCTATATATATATATCAATGAATACATATTCTACATTCTGCATTCTATAAATGTCTGTGAGTAATAGAGTGCACCGTATCATGATGCACTGTATATGAACAGCGATAGATACCATACATTGTTTCCAGATTGGATGTAGTTTAAAAAATACACGGTATATAATTTAAGAAAAAAATAGTCAGACCACAAATTAATGGAACAAAGGTAGTCAGCAATCGCTCAAAGTACAAGTTCGAGAAGCGTTTGTTGTAGTGTCTAAGCGTCAGTCGAGTTGTCACTTTCAGTTACTACTGACTACCTCTGTTCCATTAATCTGTGGTCTGACTATTTTTTTCTTAAATTATATATAATAATCAAGCAGTAAATGCATTTTCAGCCATTACAAAACTCTTGCACTGACATCACTATGGCGACAAATTATCGTTATGGCGTGCTGGCTCGCCGCGTTCCACAACAATGCGGTCTGATCAATTTCTCACGTTTTTTTGTACTATAAACTAGTTTACTGCGAATTTTCAATCATTACAAAACACTTGTAGAGTATGTTGTAATTTTACATATATCAGAGCGAGCCGCCGCCAGGTGTTACACCACTTGACCTTGCGAGTGGGTGCTCTCATGTACATCCTCAATACTAAATCATATTAAATAGGGAATATGCATGAACATTTTTTTTCACATTTATTTTCAGAATATAAAAATACTGTTAATACTGTAATAATATTTAAAAACGAAATTAAAATCCGACAAATATCAAGGAAGCTATATGCTTTTAAAGATTATTATCTGTGTCTTTCTTGCAAAAATACTAAAAACGGAGTTTTACGTGTATTTTAAATGGTGAAAGTGTAATATGACGTCACATAACATATCAAGAGGGCTATCACCCTCTTTGTCTAATCGGGAATTTCAATCATTCATATCTCGCTTATTTTTAAAGTTATTTAAAAAGTAATTTTACCTTGATATTTGTCAAGTAAACATGCTTCAATTCAAGTGAAAAAAAATTTTCATGCATATTCCCTATTATGGGCCTTTAAAAAACTCTTGCTGATTTTTGTCGCTAGCTCTCCTACTATATGTACACAGTCATCCATCTTCTCTCTATTCAGTTTGTGTGATGTTGTTATGCTGATGAAATGATCTGAATATAATGTAATTAGACAAATTTTTGGCGTATAAATAATTTAATTTACACATGGAAACGAATTTTCATTAAAAATTCTGTTCAAATTTGTACCCTCTATACAATATAGTATATCAGAGGTTCCCAAACTATTTCTCTGGAAATTTAACTATCCTGAAATTTAAACGGCAACTCCCGTTATTTAATCGGAAAATTGTGAAAAATTATTTTTATAAAAATCATTTTCTAGACTAATTTTGATTCGATAAAAATTAAAATCTTGTGAAAAAGTTGATTAGAGGTACGGTTTTCAAATTAATAGTTCCAGTTGAATGGGACAATTGGTTTTAGAGTTAATCTAGAGCCTATATCTTGAAAACAATTGATCTACCGACATTTTTAAGTAGATTTTAGTTTTTATCGGATCCAAATTAGCCTGGAAAATGATTTTCATACAAATCAGTGACAATTAATTTTTTCACTTTTTTCATAATTTTCCCAAGGGGTACCCCTTAGAAAAAATGTCAAAAATTCATGAAAATTTTTTACTTCCGATTGGTATAAAAATCATTCTCTAGACTAAATTTGACCCGATAAAAACAAAAAAGTGACTAAAAAATTGATCAGAGGTGTGGTTTTCAAAATAATGGCTTCAGTTGAATGAGAAATTTTGAAAAATTGTTTCAGAGTCAATCTATAGCTTTTATCTTGAAAACTATTGATCTGTCAACATTTTAAAGTGGGTTTTTGTTGTTCGTGGGTCAAAATAAGTCTAGAAAATGATTTTCATACAAATCAATGACAATAAATTTTTTCTCTTTTTTCACAATTTTTCTAAGGGGTACGTACCCCTTAGAAAAAATGTCAAAAATTCATGAAAATTTTTTGTTTCTGATTAGTATAAAAATCATTTTCTTGTCAAATTTTGACCCGATAAAAACAAAAATCTGACTAAAAAATTAATCAGAGGTGTGGTTTTCAAATTAATGGGTCCAGTTGAATGAGATATTTTGAAAAATTGTTTCGGAGTCAATCTATAGCTTATATCTTGAAAACTATTGATCTGTCGCCACTTTTAAGTTGATTTTTGTTTTTCGTCGGTCAAAAGTAGTCTAGAAAATGATTTTTATACAAATCCAGTTCAATGTTATTTCTTTTCAATGCTGGTTATCTCTTTTCGTATGGACAGGCAGACGAGCAGACGGACTTGAATAGACGAACTTGCGGAAAAGAACTCATTAGGTCATTTTATGAACACCAATACCAAAGATTTTGTTCTGCGATCAGTATTTTCAACCGTTACATTAAGTCGGGAGGGACTAAACTTAATGTACCCTTGTATATATTATGCATACCGGGTATAAAACAAATTTCAAAGTAACATTTTTCATTAGATAGATAGATAGATTGTAGCGGCTGCCCAGGACGGGTTATACTTCGATCATAAGGTCCATTGTTATGCCTAAGGATGTGAGTAGAGTGGAAGGAAATTTTTGTGTATAGTCTAGGAATTGGTTGGATATGCGGCTGCAGCCGACTATGATAGGAACTATGCCGATATTCATCTGGAGTTCGTGAAGGAAACTGCAGAAAACCTTCACAAGCATAGCCGGTTACTTCGTTCTTGTCCATTCGCCGACAGTTTAGTCAATTAACCACCCTTTTTTTCTTTTTCTTAATAATTGACAAACTGGCGATGTCGGGATTCGAACCCATAACCTCCCAGTTCCAAGTAGACATAAAGGCTTAGACCGCTCGGCTACTTCCTGTCGAGTTGTCTGAGTTTGTTTCACTCGAAAAATAGCTTCTCTTACCCGCTTCCATATTTCCCGCTTCTGTAAGGATGAAAAAGCTCTTAAAAAATAATTAATATAAAAAAAACGACCTTCACTTTTGACCTTTCCACCATTAAAATCGATTACATGTAAGAATGTGAAAACGCATGAGATCTCTACAGGCAAATTATCTCTATATATGAGAGTAGTGTGAGTCTTTGCAATCAATATTTGGGTTTATAAATTATTTATAAAATTTATTTAATACCAAAAATTTTATGGTTATATTTTATTCAATGCACGTAAAAATACTATGTAGAAAGAGGTGACATTTTGAAATTTTTTCTGAATGATTTGTAATTCAGTCACATTCAATAACTTTTTTTTTTTGTATAATTTATTGAAAATATTGAATTTTTTTTTTACTTTCGATAGATTCATAAATAATATCGTATTTTTGATGGACTTTCAAATTACAGGATTATAAAAACATTATATTATCGAATGATAATTAGTGAAAACTCTAGGTTTTGTGAAATAAAATTTCAAATTCTCCCCCTTTACCTAGATCAGTTTTTTGTATTATAAATACGTATTTCGACTATAATGTAGTCATCATCAGTATAAATTAGCTAGTCGTAATTTACTATTTGACAATTAGAAATGGATAGAAAGTTGAGATCAATAGACAAGAATAAAAATGAATAGAAAATTAACTAGATTAAAATATACTGGATTTAAAATATAATAAATTTTAAATTATGTTGAAATTACTCTTGTTAAAATTTTTTATTCACATTTATTCCTGTTAACTTTACTCATATTAAAATTACTCTTATATTGTCTCAGGATATGTTACTCGTCGCTAATTTGGTGACCATCGAATGATAATTAGTGAGAACTCGTGAAATTGTCACCAAATTAGCAACAAGTAACATATCCTGAGACAATATAAGAGTAATGTTAATAAGAGTAAAGTTAACAGGAATAAATGTGAAGAAAAAATTTTAACAAGAGCAATTTCAACATACTTTAAAATTTATTATATTTTAAATCTAGTATATTTTAATTTAGTTAATTTTCTATTCATTTTTATTCTTGTCTATTGATCTCGACTTTCTATCTATTTCTAATTGTCAAAGAGTAAAGTACGACTAGCTAATTTATACTGATGATGACTACATTGTAATCGAAATACGTATTTATAATACAAAAAACTGATCTAGGTAAAGGGGGCGAATTTGAAATTTTATTTCAAAAACCTAGAGTTCTCACTAATTATCATTCGATAATTAAATTTTTAATTTGAACGATGTAAAATAATAGCGGGGGTCCCAATCAAATTTAGTCAAACTTTTTCCTTGATGAAATCACTTTAAAAATCCCGGAATTTCAACGGAAAATCTTATTAAGTTTGAAATTTGTGAAAAATGTTAAAAATTATTTTGTTATCTATTTGTATAAAAATCACTTCTTTAACTAATTTTGACCCGATAAAAACGAAAATTTGACTAAAATATGGATTAGAGGTACGGTTTTCAAATTAATGGGTCTAGTTGAATGGGACATTTTGAAAAATGGTTTCAGAGTAAACTTATAGCTTATATCTTAAAAAACTACTGATCTATTGACATTTTTAAGTAGATTTTTGTTTTTCGTGGATCAAAATTAGTCTAGAAAATGATTTTCATACAAATCGATGACAATAAATTTTTTCACTTTACCTGAGAATAAATGTCAAAAATGCATTAGCAATTTTTTCTTCCGATTGGTATAAAAATCATTTTCTAGGCTAATTTTGACGCGATAAAAACGAAAATCTGACTAAAAAATTGATCGGGTGTACTGTTTTCAAATTAATGGGTCATTAATTAATGGGTCATTTTGAAAAATTGGTTCAGAGTCCATCTATAGATTATATCTTAAAAACTATTGATCAATCGACATTTTTAAGTAGATTTTTGTTTTTCGTGGGTCAAAATTAGTCTAGAAAATGATTTTCATACAAATCGATGACAATAAATTTTTTCACTTTTTTCACGATTTTTCCAAGGGGTATCCCTTAGAAAAAATGTCAAAAATTCATGAAAAATTTTTACTTCTGATTGGTATAGAAATCATTTTCTAGACTAAATTTGACCCGATAAAAACGAAAATCTGACTAAAAACTTGATCAGAGGTGTAGTTTTCAAATTAATAGGTCCAGTTGAATGACAAATTTTGAAAAATTGATTCAGAGTCAATCTATAGCTTTTATCTTGAAAACTATTGATCTATCGACATTTTAAAGTGGATTTTTGTTGTTCGTGGGTCAAAATTAGTTTAGAAAATGATTTTCATACAAATCAATTACAATAAATTTTTTCACAATTTTTCTAAGGGCCCTTAGAAAAAATGTCAAAAATTCATGAAAATTTTTTGTTTCCGATTAGTATAAAAATCATTTTCTAGACTAATTTTGACCCGATAAAAACGAAAATCTAACTAAAACTTTGATTAGAGGTACTGTTTTCAAATTAATGGGTCCAGTTGAATGGGACATTTTGAAAAATTGATTCAGAGCCAATCTATAACTTATATTTTGTAAACTATTGATCAATCCACATTTTTGAGTAGATTTTTGTTTTTCGTGGATCAAAATTAGTCTAGAAAATGATTTTCATAGAAATTGTTGACAATAAAATTTTTCATTTTTTTCATAGCACCCTTTAGAAGTTTATGCGTGGCTTAATCCGTTTGTTTTGGAAATTTACGACTTTCAATTCACAAACACAACAGTATAAACATAGTATTTAAACAAATAACTCATTTGTCTTGTTACATTTCTATCATTTATTATTTCCATTAATATTAATTTTTATGTACAAATAAAATAATTTTATTTGATCTCATTATCTCGTATTTAATAAAATCAATAAAAAACAGTTTTTTTTTAATGTTCCAATAATAATGTTAGCAACAAACTCGACATAGAAAGACATAGAAACGAGCTGTGGGTGTGTATAAATTTGACGAAACTTACCTACCTGTAGTAAATGCCAAAGGTTAAAGTAATCACTTGTGTGATAATGTACTACCTGCTATAGTACGTGATGCGATATGACTATAACCTCTGTGCGCTATCAACACTACAATATAGCACATATTATAGTATTATAAAGCTTGTATTTTAAAATAAACCCAATTCGTATTTTAAAATAATCCCAATCTATCTCTGTCTATATACAGTGTACTATGATATGGTGTACTTCGTTACACTTAAACTGCATTAAAACAATGTATAGTGTATCTATCGATGTATATATGCAGTGTACTATGATATGGTGTACTTTGTTACACTTAAACTGCATTAAAACAATGTATAGTGTATCTATTCCTGTCTATATGCAGTGTACTATGATATGGTGTACTTTTTTACATTTAAATCGCATTAAAATCGGTGGCAGGATTGATACATTCTCACCACAGACATAACAAAGGGTGTAACAAAGTACATTATATCATGGTATACTATGCATAGATAGTGAAAGATGCACTATACATTGCTTCTAGATTGGGTCTATTTTAAAATACAAACTGTGTAGTAAACCATGTAGTAGTGACTGTGAGTGATCTATTAAAAAAGCTCGTATATTTAAGTAATAAAAGTTGACATTTTCTAACGTTTTTTTTTTAGAGTGTAGTAAAATGGTAGATGCTTTGAATGTATACACTGAACATTTTTTTATTACTTAAAAGGATAATAAACGCATTTTATTAGTGAAAAACTTTACAATCGTATCGTAGAGTCAATGTTATAATATTTATTTATTTTATAAAGGGGAACCCGGGGCATAACGGGGTACCGGGACGGCATGAAGTTTGACGATTTCCGGTGTCCTGGGGGTCCTACTAGCCAGCGGTACTTCGTAGAACTAGACCAACCTGTGGCTGTTCAACTACGATATTCATGTTAGCCTAATTTTCTTGGTCGTTTTAGTTTTGTGATTTTTTGCTCCTGTATTGTAACCAAGATAAGGTACACACAATTATTTACATTACAAATACAGTTAAGTTAGTACATGCTTGAAGTACGTTTAATTGTCTTTGGTTTGGTGTAGTTAAACGTTTGTTAAAATGTCTTTTTCGGGTGATCTTACTGCCCTAACCTGAATCGTGCCTCTGGGGCGGAACGAGTGGGGCCGTTTGGAGTACTCCATTCTGCCGCAAAAATGTTTCACAATTTCTTCCAGTAGACACAACTGAAACCAGACTTGATAGGCCTACAAGTGAAGATGCTAATTTTACTAACCCTGAGTCAAGGGCGTCGCCAGCCGATGGCCCAGGGGGGGGGGTTATTATATTATTATATTTATTATAGTTATTATATTTATTACAATAATAGAATAAGAAGGATTTGGGACAAAATATAGGACATTACAAGCTTTTAATAATAAAGTAGTCGAGCGAGATTCTTTTTTTTTATTAAGTTAATTGAAACATAATCTTCGGGTTAGCGATCTAAATTTTCAACGCTTTTCCCGTTTCGGGAAAGAAGGTTTTTGCCTCTTTTAAAACATCAACAACGGTCATTTGTTGGGTTGGGTTTATCATACCACAATCGTTGCCACAGTTCGATTTCATTTTTTATGTTAGGTAATCATAAAACTGGGCGATAGTTTCGCAAGTTTCTGTTAGATTTTTGACTGACATCGCATACATTAACGCCGGGTGTAATTTCGATATTGCGAATGATGAATTCAGGTCATATCTCATTCAAAAACAATAAGTCATTGCGTTTCAATCTCTAGGTGGCGGCAACTGCCCCTACCCCCCCCCCCTGGCGACGACCTTACCCTGAGTGCTTTTGGATGACAACTGATAACAGAGACTCTTGATTTCATTTTTCACCTGCGGGAATAGATAGCGAAGATAATGAAGCTCTCCTAGTGTATGCATTTAGTACTTCTGTATTTCCACTAGTTTTATATGCCCCAAGCCCGGGGCAAAACAGGGCAAATAACACAAATTTCCGGTTTTTGAAAATAAAAATATTGTTCTTTTATTTTCTTAGAATATTATAATGTGTTCCTAGAAAAATTTTCAGCTCTCTTAATAAACCCTTTTGGGTATTTTTAAACCATATTTTCAACTTCGTAACCCGTTCTGCCCCGGGTTCACCTATTTTTTGTTTTATTTTGTTACATTCAATATGATGTAATGTTTTTTGTTGTTGCATAAACAAACATTCATTATTATAATAAAATGGTTAATAAAAAACTACAGCTATTATGACTGCTTATATTTCTATACAAATATAATTGTATTATACCTGTAGAATATATTTATTCGAATATAATAATAGTAAATATATTTATTTTGTATAGTAGTATACACTTTTTATTTACTTTCTAGTTATATTTTTATATAAAACATGAAATATATATTATTACAATGTAGACAAATTGTATACAAATTCTATACAAACATAACATAATTTTCTAGTTACCTAGAAATGTAAACAAAAATTTAATAAAAGTAATATTAAAAATCCACCAAAACTTGGATAATTATTTCAAAAATATCACTTTATGGTGTACTTGCACTAGATCTCGAATATATATACAAGGTCTGTCCGAAAATTATTCGACCTACCTTCATATTTCCGCGTTGGCGTTATGTTTCGTCATCGGGCGAGTGGCATCCTTCAAAGTAGTACCCATTTGATTGAATAACACGCTCTCAGCGGTGTTTCCACTTTCCGAAGCAGTCCTGGAAGTCAGTTTTTGGAATAGCCTTGAGTGCCTTCGTTGCATTATCTTCAACCGTCTTTTTGTCGTCGAACCGGTGTTCTTTGAGCGGTTTTTTCAAATTCGGGAACGACTTAAATTACCAGGGGGCTATGTCGGGATTGTACGGAGGTTGGCGCAGTAGTGCGATTTTGTGTTTAGTTAAAAACTGCTACACAAGATTCGATGAGATTTCCCACCGCTTTCACTTTCTAAATTTGAGGTTAAAATTTCTCAAATTGTCGCGAATCTTCAAATTCGCGCACAGTCAAACGTCAATCTTCTTCAATCGCAAGTCGCTCGATATTATCCGGTGTTGTTGTCGTCGAAGGTCGGCCAGAATGAGGATTACTATCAACAGATGTGCGGCCACTTTTGAAACGATTATACCACTCTTTTATTTGTGTTTTGCCCATACACTCATCCCCAAAGGCGCTCTGCGTCATTTGGAATAGTTTCCAAACTAGTTTTTCCGAAGCAAAATTTGATGCTAATTCGTTGATCTGATATCTCATAAACAATGGACAAAATCGAACCATATTTGGGCAAAATGGGCAAAACTGCCTATCTTTGAAACCGTAAGAGATAGATAAAAAATTTAATGGCCAAAAATGTTTCTTTTTTAAAAATAAACAACTTTTGTATAAAATTGTTTTTCATAAATTCAGTATATACCGGGTCAGTATATTCTAAGCAATTAACTCAGTTGTTATTTTCACTTGTTTTAATTAAAACATTTTTACACTATTTTTTCGAACACCTTGTCACCTTGTATATAGTTCCCTCGATTGCATGGTTTAAAATGAGGTCAAATGGTTCAGGTATTATGAACCACATTCATGCAATCCAAATGTGATATTCTAAGAATACATTGACGAAAAAAAACAACTTAGGAGAGGTAAGCAAATGTTTATAAAAACACATTTATTTTTATTAAAAACTTAACAAGAATGTTGTGAGCTTTCTAGAACGATTTGAATTGATCGTATAAGGAAAGTTCATGAGAGTTTTTATTATTAAACTAAATTTGATTTGTAATTAATTGGTTTTATTTATAGAATGTGATTTGGATTAAGGTTGTTATTCAGGCAGGGATGACTGATTATATTTGATGAAATGGTTTCATTTAACATTGTTATTTGAAATGTAAAATGCGCATGTGCTATTTTATATTTTAAATATATTTTGAAAAAAAAATCGTTACGCAGGAGCTTCTTCAAATTAGCGAGAACATAAATCACTCTCTACCGGTCACAATTTTACTCTGATCGAAATGAAATGTCATATCTGATATGATTTTGGTATTTGCATATGAGAAGTAAATTCGTAGAAAATCAAGTTTACTACTATTCATTACCTGAACGTAACACAAATATTTGTTTTATATTGTTTTATACATAGTAACAAACAATCAAATTTGTTATATATTTTTACCATTACAATTTTCTCGTTTAATACATATTATTGAATCCCAAAAATTTGTAAATCCAAATGATTTGCACGGACGCAGTGTTACATTGTGTAATTTTGCATACAACTTTACCAAATTACCGATAAAATGAATTTTATTGACTTCGTGCTGAGACTTGGTCATTCAAATCACTCAACTTATAATTTATATACTCGAAACAAAAGAACAAAAAAGTAATAAAACAACTGACTGAGTTAATTGTTTTAATACCCAGTATATACTGAGTTGTATATCAATGTTTGAATTGTTAACAATTCTGCCTATTTAATGTTTATAAAACATGAATTATTTGTAAAAAGTTGGGCATATTTTTTGCTTTCCGAGGAACTTTTGAGCAGCAGTTATGAGAAAACTATTTAGTTAGTAAAATATTTTGCAAAGTTGTTTATTTTAAAAAGAAGAAGATTTTTTGTTATATCTGTTACGGTTTCAAAGATAGACAGCCTATTTTTCACAAATATGGTCCGCATTTGCCCATTAACGAACTTGACTTTTTTGCTCTGGAACACATAAAAAAGTTTCAGTTCGTTATCTCTTTTCGTTCTTGAGTTATCGTGTCCACGGACAGACAGACGGAAGAACGGCCATGCGAAAATGGCCAACTTAGGCCATTTTATGAACACATGCCAAACATTCATGCCTACGATCAATATTTTTAAGCGTTACAAAGTCGTGATCAAACTTAATATACCTTGTATATTTTCATATACTGGGTATAAGAAAGAAACGATATAACTTTTTGGACAGACTATTTTTAATGAACATCACTGTACCGACGACTTCACAATGCATATAGGTAGTAAATATGCAATATGATAGTAAACTTTTTTATAAACGATGCATGCCGAATACTTAATAACACCCTTAAGAGTGTATTTTCTTTGCAATATTGAATAAAAAGAAACTTTTGTTCGATTTTTGTTCCATATTAAGAGAGTTGGAACTTAATGAAAGTTTTTGTATTTGAAGTACACAACTTATATGTATGTGAGTGTGCACCACCCCATCTCTATTCTTGCATCTAAATATAAAAACAATATTAGAAAAGTTTGGTGTTTTAAATTAGTTAAATCGATTACACCTAGGTACATCTAGCCTAGTAGCTAACTTGAGATGCCAGAAATTGTTTATATATTAGTTTTGCAAATGTATTTATTTTTGTGGGTTATAATACCAAAAGTGGGTGGTATCGTTATGTCTGCGCAGTATGCCTACTTGGAAACTGGGAGAATATGGGTTCGAATCCCCACATCGGCAGATAATTGACTAAACTGTCGGCGTATGGACAGGAACGAAGTAACCGGCTATGCTTGAGAAGGTTTTCTGCAGTTTCCTTCACGAACTCCAGATGAATATCGGCATAGTTCGTATCATAGTCGGCTGCAGCCGCATATCCTACAAATTTCTACTCTATACACAAAAATTCCTTCCACTCCACTCACACCCTCACATCCTTAGGCATCACAATGGACCTTAAGTGTAATCCGTCCAGGGCAGCCTCTACAATTTATCTGTCTATCTGTACATAGTTTCCAAAAAAGAAATTATAGTAATGGTTTTTGTGAGGATATGGACCACACTACTGACTTTTGCATAAAGTTGTGGAAAATTTAAATCTTCTTGAAACTCATGATAAACTCATTTCTTCACGTAAAAGTGTTTTTCAATATGGTTTTTCCCCTTTTATACAATAAGTTCGTGTTTATTACGAATTTATTCAATTCAAATGAAAATTTCTATGGGAAATAAAATAAAATTACTACCTACATCATCAATAGAATACACAAACTTGGAAACAATTAAATTTTAATTTTCAAAGCTATCCATTAAATTATTTTATAAATGATAATAATAATAATCATTTTATTAATGTCTATATTATTAAACTAAGGACTAGCGTCTGTGTACGGGAAAATGTCCTTAATAGCATTATCATAGCATTTCCAACTGTAAATGAACCACATACAGAGGTACAAGTGTGTTCAAAATTATTGAACGTTATATAAGTGATTTCAATTTTGAGTATTGTATAGTCCCACAAAATAGTTTTAAATATCTTATCAAATGGCCATCAAGGATGTAATGATCGCTTAATTTACAGTCGAGAACTCAATATATGACTGATGCACTGACAATTTACGCAGTATTTAGAAATTTACGTCGTGACGATATTTAGAAATACAAAATATATATTTTGTATTTGAAAAAAATAACTAAATTCAGTTTAGTGTCCCCTATTTTGCAATTTTTATATGTTAAGTACATGCTATATAGTAATGATTTACTTGAACGCGCCTAAAATGTCGGTATTATTAGGTTACCGTGTTTCAGATATCAAGGAATTAATGTAAGCAAATTATAAACCAAATTGAACTGCTCATGAAATTTGGACCTGCTAGTATACGATAGTATTCGACCTGCTAGTATACGATACCTACCTTTCGGAAAACTGTTCAGTTCGCTTGATTCTTTAACTCTTCTGTTGTGCTTAGGTAAAAGGCAGTTAATTTTATTTACTGCCTTTTATTAATTTTGATGCTAATAGGTTTTTCCGATGATTTTCAATCTATTTCAAATTGGTTTCATTTCCTTTTATTGATTCATTTTTATAAATTCGTTTTTCAAAGTAAAAAAACAGTATTTTTCAAAATGCACTGCTTTTGTACACTGTAAAATATAAGTACTGCTTTTTTACGCTCTATTACCTGTTATGATTATAGTTTGTCCAAATAATAATATTAGAGGTCATTGCTAACCTCACTTATTTTTATTATGCATTGCTGCGTTTTACCTTTGACAATTAATACATCGTAACAGTGAACAAAG
This sequence comes from Nineta flava, assembly GCA_963920215.1. NCBI lineage: Eukaryota > Metazoa > Arthropoda > Insecta > Neuroptera > Chrysopidae > Nineta > Nineta flava. The sequence goes on from OY986041.1 coordinate 130,410,942, forward strand.
CAGTAATTCATGTATTACAGAGTATAAAGGCAGTAAAACACATGTTACTGCTTTCTTATTTACAACGATTGAAGACCGATGATCTCTTATTTTAGGCATTTTGATTAATTGTGATTTAAAATCACACTTAAAGGACTTTCATGAACTCGTGTAATATATTATTAGTCATTCAATAATTATTATGGAACATAATATTATTAATATTTATTTAATAAATATCAAAAACTTAGATTTCCATTTTCGCTGTTTTTACTTTTTACACTTTACTGCTTTTTATCTAAGCACGGCAGTATTCTTAAAAGGACTAACTTAAAGTGTAACAGTTAAATCTACACAACACCTTGATTTTTGAACATCACTGTTTTTCAAATAAAAATATTTTTAATGTATATAATACAATTAAAAATGTTAATAATGAATTTTATGTTCTTTTTTAAATTCTAATTGTGCACTTGTCTTTCATATAATGACAATACTCTTTGAGTGCAAGATTACTCTTTTAAAGAACAAGATTCTTAAATTTATTTAAAAGAAGAATCATAATTATGTATTTTCACAAAGAATACTTCTAATTTAATATATTCTTCTTCTTTACTTTACTTCAAAACAATTGTGTAATTATATAGATTATGTCGACAGTATATTTGGGTCATTCTACAAAAATATCTATCAATTTAGAGAAGTTTTGTACACATATATTTTTTCAAAGAAAATTTAGCTATTCAATAACGAATTTTCGAAGAAAATGTAGCTATTGAGGTTGTACCGATGACACGCTTTCGTAAAAATTTCATCAAATGTCCGTCGATCTTACCTAGTAGAGGTCAAAAATATTGGTCAGGGTTTATACCGTGTGTGTTGGAAAGCTTTTCCAATAGAGAATCAATGTTAAATATTATTTATTACTGGCTGGTCGTGTGATTACTGTGTAAAATTGGGACCAGATTTTTGTGCTACGAACTTTCAATCCATATTCATAGAAACGCCCAAAACGTGAATATACCAAACAAAATTTGAATGGGAAAATTTTTCGTCCGAATGCGAGATTTTCACCTTGTTTAAAAGGCTTCTTATTACAATCTGAAGAAGAAAAAAAAGAATAATTGGCAATAAAAGAATAACTTGGTTAATGAACGTTTATTAATACCTACAACTTAATTAACGAATTACAAAAATTATCACTAAATGATCATTATTAGGAAATATTTTACTGGAAATTTTACAATTGGTTATTATAAATATGCTCTTGGACATTTTCCAATGGCATAAACCTGAAAGTATTGGACGGCACATTTTGTTCCTTTGCATTACGAAAATCTATGTAGAACTAGCTTAGTAATAAATATATTAATGATCTCTGTTTACGAGATACTCATAGTTTACAAAGATATTTGAGAAAAATTAATTTTCGGGACCTTTGAGGATCAATACCTTTTATACACGTGCACTATGGTTTTTTTGCCATATTTTCATTTTTCATAGTGCCAAAACGAAGATAATTTGGTTGAAAAATTTTAACGAGTATTTTTTAAGAGGTAAACTTTATTAAAATACCAAATTTCTAAGAAAAATGTTCAGAAAATACTTTTTTTTTTTTTAATGAGAAAATACGATCAATATGAATGATATTATAAATTAGCATTCATGAATCATATGCCCATGTGCTCATAAAATTTTCTGGTAGAGCTTCAGGCATTTGTATAGTTGTGCTCGTGTTTGCATTTGAGCCTCCGTGCTACTGCCCAAGATTTTAGCAGCTGGCGAATAAAGTTAGTTTCTCCATTCGCCATTTAATCAAATCCGCTGGGTATTTTATATCATGAATGGTTAAAGTAACCAACATGCTTCCTGAGCTGATATCCTCCATTGTGGTGCTTTTGTCCATTGGTAAGTTAAGTAATCTGAAACAAACAATACATTTATTATAGTAACTTTCAAAGCTGTTCATAATTAAATTACCCTTTTTAACCCGACTTCAAAAAGAAGAATGGTTCTCAATTCGTCTGTATTTTTTTTTTTAAATAACATTTTTTTTAAGAATTTTAAATCAAATAATATAAAAATCCGCATCAATTCTATTTTTTTATTTTTTAACTAAAAAATTAATATTATCTAGCCGCCGATTAGTTTCGCAAGTTATAGCATTTTCAAAATAATTGTGCTTTTATTAATAAATAAAATTTACCCGAAATCTCAGTTGTTTTCTTAAATATCTTTTTTTTATAGGAATTTTATTGGATCAATCTCTGTATTAATATTTCTATTTTCTATTACGTAGTTTTTTTTATTAGTCTTTTTTTAAGTGAAACTTATCTAAATATGTGTAAAAATATGGGTTTCCCCAGAAGAGACTCTCCCGTACCCCTCCCCCCCAACCCCCTTTTATAATTGATTTATATGCACTTCAACTACTTGTAAACAAAAAATCAAGCCTTAATCTTTTTGAAGCTTCAGCTTCTAATCCTTAAATGATATATAACTGATATCTCTTTCTAAAATCCACAAAAAGATACACATTAAATAAACTGTTAATAGTTTGTATCTATACATAGACACAAGATACATAAATTGTATCTAGATACGTTATAGCATTGCTAATGACTCTTTCTCTTTAAATCAGTTTTTCTATTGCGAGTATGTGTAAAAAAATTCAGGTTGCTCCCAGAAAGTTACTTTTGAACAGTTAAAAAAAATGCAGTAAGAAATTAAAATAAATAATAATATTAACATACCTTGCGTAACTTTAGCTGCTGACATTTCACTTGATTTTATTTAAAAATAAAATAATTTGAAAAAAACAGAAAATTGCAAATGTAATATGTTCAGTATAAAGACACTTGAACACATGAAAATTTACAATGAACCAAATTTGAAATTTGCCAGCCCTTTTATACTGAAGTTATTTGGTCAGTTACATTTTTTGAAAACAATTAAATAACCAAGTGTAATAAAATTAATCAAAAATTTGGTAAACAAAATTTATTCTACATAGGATACAAATGTTAGTGTATTTAAAATCCTTTCCGTATTGGATAACTTTAATACGTGCACCTACCTGATTTATTTATCAAAAAAACCATTTTTTTTCCAATATTATACCAGACAAATATTCCTTTTAAAAAATAAATTAAAAAAATTTTCAAAAACAACACTATTGAACTTACGTAACAACGAAACTAACAATTTAAATGAACAACAGCCACAGAATCATTCTCTGACAAGCCATCAAATCGATAGCACGCTTCTTTATTCAAAACACAAGACAACTTCATTTTTAAAACAATTTTTAAGAAATTTAGTTTTAATTAATTTAAAAGTTAGTAAAAAAGAGTTTACGCAAACAAATAGTCACATTTATGTGGAAGTTCCATGAATTATACCACACAACACAAAATGTTTTTGGGGTAAGTTTTAAATTGAATATTTGACAACAATACCGGCGGCTAGTTTTATGTAAACGATTATCATTTACAATTTTTAATTCATTCATTTTTAAAGCTCGATTTTTTTGGAATTTTTATTTGGAATTTTGAATTTTTAGAAAATATCTGGATGATGAAAAGGAAACTTTTCGAAATATTTAATATAATTTAATAACAACATGGAATTTCAAAGGATTTGAAAAAATCAAAAATAAACTTACGCTGAATAATTCAACAATAATAATCCCAACAATAATAAAAGACGTAAGAAGCACAAACAAATAATTAAGTTCCGGAAAATGTATTTTGAAAACAATTTAAGAAGACGTCAATTTTATGGTTAAAAACTTCTGCGTAGCTAAAGAAAGAGTATAGAATTATTTTATATTCAATTTCGTAACTTTAAAAGCTCTGTATTAGATATTCCATGTTAGAACGTACCCTAAGTAATTTTTGCACAACGTGAATTTTTGTTCTTATCTTAATTAAGTACGCTGGACTTTATTTTGGAAATGTTTTAAAAAACGTCTATTTTATTAAAAACTTCTTTGTATTGTTGTATGATTCGAAAATTATTTTATAGTACTTCAGGCGTTGCTTTAAAAGCTCTCTCGGTTGTATTAGATATTCTATGTTAGAACGTACCCTAAGTAACGATGCACTCGAATTTTTGTTATTAACTTAATTAAGTCCGCTGGACTTTTTATATTCTCATTGTTTGATGATTTCTTTACATACTTTATGATTTATCGGAACCCCAAGTGGCCGAGCGGTCTTCACCAACATCTTTTTCATTGCCGTAGCCATGCGCACAATCAATATGATGGTAACCGATATCAATAGCGTCTTTAACCGCTTGAGTCACTTCACCAGGTTTCAATTTCCATGCTCCTAATCCAAAGGCTGGGATATTCTATGTTAGAACGTAAACTTACTAAAGTTTGCACTACGTTTTTTTTTTTTTTGCTTAACTTAATTAAGTCCGCTGGACTTTTTCTAATCAAAAAAGATTTCATTACCTTCTTTATCAGAAGCTGTAAACTTTTTATAATATCATCCGCCCTTTCTGTCCTCGGTATCTTGCGCTTCGGTAATGTTTAAAATGCTGAAACAAACAATTCCTTAATTATGGTAACTTTCAAAGCTGTTCATAATTCAAATAATTTTTGGTCAGAAATTTTGAATGATATCTGATTTAATTCGTGAATCATTTGCCCATGTATGTTCATTTTTTTCAACTGCTTGAGGCATTTGTTTAATTGCGCTCTAGTTTGCATTTCAGCTTTCGCGCTACTACCCAAAAATTTTAAACGCTGCCGAATAAAGTTAATTTCCATCCGTAATTTAATCAAATCCGCTGGGTTCTTTATATCGTAAATGGTTAAAACCAACTTGCATCCTAAGCAGATGATTCATAAACATTTGTATATCGTCCATTGAGATGCTTTTGTTGTTTTGCAAATCACCACTTTTTTATTTTTTATCATTTTCAAAATAATTGTGATTTTTTTATTTTATATTTAATTGTAATATTTTTATATAATAAAATGTAAAAACAATATTAAAAAAAAAACAATTAAAAAATAAAAACATTTGATTCAAAACATTTATTTTTTATTAAATTTTACTAAAAACTGACTTCCACAAATTAAAACTCAAATAAAAATCCTTTTTTTAACCCGACTTCAAAAAAGGAGGATGGTTCTCAATTCGTCTGTATTTTTTTTTTTTTTTTTTTTTTTTTTTTTTTTTTTATGTTTGTTACCTCAGAACTCCGGCATTTATGAACCGATTTTGAATTTTTTTTTTTTGTTTTAAAGGGTTTGATTCCCGATTGGTCCCATTGTCACCAAATCGCATTCTGATGAGGGGATCTCCGGAAAATCGAGGAAAATCCTCATTTTATATGTGATAACCGATTTCTGCGAAATTTTTTTTTTTTTTTGAAAAAGTATACTCATTCATAATGGGAAAATAAGAAAATTTTTTTAAAAACCGACTTCAAAAAAAAATTTTCCTTAAAAAAAAACCGACCCCAAAAAAAAAAAATTTTACAAAAAAAAACCAAATTCCTTGTAAAGAAAACTGAAAATCTGTTATAAAAAAATGCATTAAAAATTTAAAAAAAAAAAAAAAACGGGTAAAAAAAAAAGAGTTATAAAAAAATTCACTAAAAATTAGTTGGTCGTTTAGTAGGTCTACCCATATTTAGACAAATAAAATCAGTTATAGAACTTCAAAGTCACTAAAAAGCGAGAAATAAAACTTATTTTGACAAAATGGAAACCCGACTTAACAAAAGAAGCACTAAAAAGTAAAAAAATAATTGCATATTCTTGTGCCAATTTTAGTTCACCAAAGCAAAAATTTTTAAATATATATGTACAATTATTGTTATTTTTGGAGGCGGTGTCCAAAAGTTATGTGAATTTATCTATGTTGACACCGCCTCCAAAAATAACAATAATTGTACATATATATTTAAAAATTTTTGCTTTGGTGAACTAAAATTGGCACAAGAATATGCAATTATTTTTTTACTTTTTAGTGCTTCTTTTGTTAAGTCGGGTTTCCATTTTGTCAAAATAAGTTTTATTTTTAAATAAATTTAATTAAAAAATTAAAAAACATTACTTTGCAAAAATTTCACCTCATCTTTATTTATTTTTATTTAACAAAAAATAAAATAAGTGTGACATATGTTTCGACCTATATGGTCATTGTTCAAACACTCTGATAATTTTATATATTATGGAACTTTTTATACCTGAGGAATAAAAGCATGTTAAAAACCGTTTTTTTTTAAAACTGTGCGGTTTTAGTCAATAAAAGTTATGAAGTTAAAAACTATGTGATATTCCTCCAATCAGAGAAATATAAATATTAAAAAACAAAATAACGTCACATTCCTCCAATCAGAGACACAATTAAAAAATTTTACTTATTAAAAAAAAAAATAAAAATACAGACGAATTGAGAACCATCCTCCTTTTTGATGTCGGATTAAAAATAATAAGTTAGTCAGATAAAAGTATAAAAAAACAACACATATTTGTGTGCACTTGTCGAGGAGAAGTACAGAGAGTTTGTAAAATATTAAGGTACTGGGAGTCTAAAAATATTTGAACAATGTGGATGATATTATTTCGGTTTGGTTATTGAGAAGAATTTTTGAACCATTCTTATTTTTGAAAATATCCATGGCTTCAATAACGTCCAATTTGTATCCTTTTGGGGCGACGTGTAAAATTTTTATGTTAGATGCAGGGTTATGGTCGTGTTCGTTGAGGTGGTTGGCAAACGCTGAGTCCGTTTTTTTCTTCTTGAAGGCGAGCAGATGTCTTTTCTCCTAGTGTGAAAATTTCGCCCCGTTTGCCCGATGTATTCACTTTTATAGCGAATTTCCTGAAAGGAAATAGAGCTATTGGTCTCGTACCGAAGTCAAAATTTCGCAAAAATTTCTTCAAATGCCATCGATCCTACCTAGTAGATGTCAAAAATCACCAATCAATATATGTAATTAATATATATATATATATACATACATATATATATATATATATATATATATATATATATATATATATATATATATATATACATATGCCCATTCGTTTTTTTTGCATATTCACGTTTGGGACATGCCCCTTAGGAAGTATCAAGATTATGCCCAACGAAAAGCTGGTCTCAATTTTTTTTTTGCTATGTTTATTTTAATTTTATTCACATTGTCTACGACTTTCATCGGAGGGTTTTTTAATTTCAACTTCACTCTTGAAAGAGTTTTCGTTACCGGTGCAGCACCTACCGTTTAGTTTACATTAGTCGGGTAAATGGGCCAAGTTAGTAGACCTAGTAAATCGTTAACTGTTTGGCTTTTTAAACTTATTTCCTGGTAGATTTACATGAAAGTAAATGAAATATGAAATTTTCGTACATTTTTCTTGACATTATTCCAAATCGAATTAGCCGTCGATCATGTTTCAATTTTAATTAAGACGCGTTTTTTAACTTTTGACAGCTGTCGTCTCAACCCATTGGATTAAATACTTTTTGCACTTTTTGTTAATACGAAAAATATTTAAGGTTTTTTCACATTTTCAAATAATTAATTTAGGGAAAATATGGTTTGGAAATAATTTAATAAGACGTCGATTTTATAGTTAAAAACTTCTATATTCGATAACTTTAAAAAAATTAAATAATTAAAATTCACTTTTTAACATCATATAATACAGTCAAACAATATTTACAAACGTAATATATAAATATAAATAAACTAAAGCAATCATACAAGTTGTTCTATTTAAAAAAAAGAGACATTTGTCGTTTAAAAAAATTTGTACTATCACCGACGGTTTCACGAAAACTTGAAGGGTTGATGGCACCACAATAGAGGATTTAAAAAATGATTTAAACATGCCCGAATGATTTATCTGTGCACAACGTGAATTTTTGTTCTTAATTTAATTAAGTCCGCGGGACCATTAATATTCAAAATACATTATCAGAAGCTGCTAAATTTTTTTCTATTATCCTGTCCCTTTGTCTTCTCGGTATCCTGCTCCTCGGTAAAATTTAAAATGCTACAATTATTAATACAATTCATTAATTATGGTAACTTTCAAATGCTTTTTTTAAATTGAATTTTTATCAGAATAAATATCCGTTTATTTCATTATCGAGGTTGAACAACTGAATGTTACGAAACTAATTCTAGAAATGAAAGTGATCAGAAATGTATTGTCTTCATGAAACATATACCCACTCGCTCGTAAAATTGTTTGATAGCGCACCAGACGTTCCTCTAAAAGCTGCGTTTCTACTAGACATAATTCTAGGTTCAGTGGTAAACTCAGTAAATATTGCACTATGGCAATTTTCTGTCTTAACTTAAATAAGTCCGCTGGATTTTTTATATTCACAATGCTAGATGATTTCTTTACATCCTTTATCAGAAGCTTAAATTCTTTTTTGTCCATTTAATTCTTTCCCCTCTTCATTATATTCTATAATACGCTGAAACAAACAATTCATTAATAATGGTCACTTTCTATGCTGTTCATAATTCAAATGCTTTTCTTAAATTGAATTTTTATCAGAATAAATATCCGTTTATTTCATTATCGAGGTTAAACAACTGAATGCTACGAAACTGATTCTAGAAATGAAAGTGATCAGAAATGTATTATCTTTTAATATGCGGTGTTCCCCGAAAAAGTTTGAAATATAAACTGGAACAATTTGTTTCTATATTGTGGTTCTGTTAGAGTTTAATCCAATTTTCTCGCTCTATGAAATGCTGGGAGTGAAAAAGTCACTAAATGTATGTGAATTTGGTTTAAAAAAATATCCTAGTTTCAGAAAGACTAGAAATTTTGAAGGCTTTACTAAATCTCGTTGCGCTATCAGTTATTCTTGTCATTACTTGCTTCGTTCTTCCAAAATCAACAGGTACAGTGGGTACACTGTCGGCAATGTCTTTAAATGCGTGGGAATTCTTAATCGTTTTGCAAGAAATAGTTCTAGGACAACGAGTATACGTTAGAGAATCAATCAATAAAGTGACGTATTACAACCATTCACGCACTAGAGTTTAAATAAACAATGATGCTGTTTTTTGTGTTGGTTTTAATTATGAGAATTTACCATTCGAGTGAACACCGATCGCTAAAGGCAAGCGCGCGACTTTTAGCGAATTTCCTCCAAAGGAAATGCAGCTATTGTTTTTGTACCAATGTTGGAATTTTGTAAAAATTTCTTCAAATGTCCATTGATCCTACCTACTAGATGTTAAAAATGACATATATATATATATATATATATATATATATATATATATATATATGTATGTATGTATGCTTAAGTTGTATGTATGTTAAGTTGGTCTGTGGACTCTAGCGGTCACTTTCATTCCGATTGGAATGAGATTTGGTATTCAAGGAGCTTTTAGTATTCAAAAGGTTAAGTTCGTTAATGGGTAAAATCGGGAAAGGAGAAAAGGGGGTTTCGAAGGAGTGGGAAACATAAAATTTGGCATATCTCCCTTAATATTTGAAAAATCGAAAAATGTATTAGAAGTAAAGTTGTAGGTACTTAGTTTTACTATAATTTTGTTTCTTATCATTGTTTGTGTTACACTAATGTTTACAAAAATATTGACGGTTTAAGATTGAAAGTTAAAATTATAAATATCTCTGTACACATTAGCGAGTTTGGAAAAAATTAATATTAAGAGAGATCTAGAGAGTTCTAATATTAAGAGAGATGTTTTGTGTTTTCTTCTTTTTTTATGCCCCCCTTTCCCCTTTGACGTATGCCATTTATTAACAAAATTGGCCTTGCAAATACTAAAATCATATCAGATACGACATTTAATTTTTATCAGACTAAAATTGTGACCTTAGATTTATGTATTCTAAGGAATTTCGCTAAGTTGAAGCAGCTCCTGCCTAACGAATTTTTAAAATCTATTCCAATAAAATTTGGTATTGATAATAAATAAAATACAAAACATTTATAAATAGGTTCAATTGAGATATCTGGTATCTAAACATAAAATCCACTAAAAGATAAACATTAAATAAACTCTTAAAAGTATGTATCTATACATAGACACAAAATACACAAATTGTATCTAGCTAGATACATTACATCACTGCTAATGACTCATTCTCTTTCAATCAGTGTTAAATTTCTCCAATAAAGTTATTTTTGAACAGTTAAAATCATGCAATAAGAAATTAAAATAATAATATGAACATACCTTATGAGTATTGATATTTTCACAAAAAAAAGTATTAAACAAAGTAATATGTAAAAATATGAAGACCCTAGTAGGACGCTTGCACATTTGCAATGCAACATTTTTAAAATTTACCAGACCTTTTGTACTGAAGTTATTTGGTTAGTTACATTTTTGAAATCAATTAAATAACCATATGTGAAATAAAACTAGTATTACAAAAATTAAGTAAACACAATTTATTTATTCTACATAGGATAATATTTTAGTGTATTTTAAGGACGTTCATACGTGAGGCTTCATAGTAAATTAAAAAAAATTTTTTTTTAGTGAATTGAATAGCTCAATTATGTAGTTATCCTCCCTAAAAATTTAAAATCAGTTGACGATCATTTCAAAGAGTAATTATCGATTAAAAAATCTAACTTTTTAACACAACGTCTTATGGAGAACATAATTTTTTTGTACGTAAAATTCTAATAACTATATTATTAAAGTAGACGCCGTAACAAATAATGTTTAAAAATATTATTTGAAATGTGCATATATTTGAATTAAAAAAATGGTGTTGACGATCGTTTCAATTAATTATTTAATAAAATTAAAACTGTTTTGTTAGGTTTGTTTTTGCCACCATATTTTGAAAACTGGCGACGGCGCACAGTAAAAAAATATACACATACAGTGTTATAACAATTATCAAATAAAGTCATATAAATTTCTAATTTACATTTCCTGATTTTTGACAATAAATACTTTTAAAATATTTAGGACAAATAAAAAAAAGTTATAAATCCGTTGTAAGATTATTGATATACTTTACAACTTTTTTAAAATCGTAAATAAATGTTATTAAAGTTAGTACTCATTTGACTCTAACGCATAGGCGGGCTGACCCTGACTGCACTCAGCTCTGAGTGAGAGGTAAGTGGAGAGATAGACTTAATATAGGGTACCTACCAATTATTATTATTTTCTTTTTTTAATTAAAACATTTTCTGAAAAAATATAATAATACCAACTGTTTTTTATGGTCACTATTATTCAAAGTATACAGTACATACAATACATTGAATACATACTCTGGAATTTTGGGCTGGTAATTTGGGGCATAAAATGTACCTTTTTATTATATTTGGGTATGAATAAAATATAAATGTTATATAAATTATAAAATATAAATCTTTTGATCTTTTACATTTACCGCTTGTAAATTTTTGATGATTTAGCTTTAGTTTAGATTTTAGAATTAGATTTTAGGAAATTCCGAATAATTTGCCAAACTATTCATATCGGAGAACTAATAAACAATTATTTACTTGATTTAATTATTTTTTTCTTAGTAGGGGGTATAGTGTCATGGGAATTTGATGAGACTGGATACAAAAAAGATGCCAATGATAAAGCTGGGTGAGGGGGAGGGTTTGGTAATTTGTTACTAATTTCTAAATGGTTAAATTTTACATAAAGTGGGAATACATATAGTTGTTGTTGTAATTATTGTTATTGCTATCATCATTATTCTTGTTATTATTATTATTATGTTTTTTGGTGTATCTCTCCATATTGTAAAATATATATTTTAAACAATAAATATTTTATAAAACTAATTCTAAATTGATTGAATAAATTATTGGGCAATAATGGGTAGAGTAGAACAACCTGTATTGAAACATCGTTCCGTCTTACTTCAAAACATACCTTTTTTACTTACTCTCACCCAGCTTATGGAGAGTTATTCGACTTCGGCGAGGCGACTGCGCCCACCTCTACTCTAACGTAGCAAATGAACGTCCTTAATCCTTTGCGTATTGGATAACTTGAATACGTGTGCTTACCTGATTTATTTATAAAAAAGTTTTTCAAATATACGACACAAATATTATGTTCATTTCTACAAATATATTTACTAAAACAATTTCAAGAACACAACCATTGAACTTACGTAACAACGAAACTAACATTTTAAATAAGCCACAGCCACAGAATCATTGTCTGACAAGCCATCAAATCGATAGCACGCTTCTTTATTCAAAACACAAGACAACTTCATTTTTTAAACAATTTTTAAGGAATTTAGTTTTATTAATTTAAAAGTTAGTAAAAAAAGTTTACGCAAACAAATAGTCACATTTATGTGGAAGTTCCATAAATTATACCACACAACACCATGATACAAGAAATGTTTTTGGAGTAAGTTTTAAATTGAATATTTGACAACAATACCGGCAGCACCTATTATGTAAAAGGTTATAATTTACATTAATTAATTTTTAAAGTTTTTTGTTAGAATTTTTATTTGCAATTTTGAATTTTTAGAAAATATCTGGCTGATGGAAATGAAACTTTTTGAAATACATAATATAATTTCGAAACAACAAGAAATTTCAAACGATTAAAAAAAAAAACGAATAATCGAAAAGAATCCCAATAATAATAATAGGAGTAAATAGCACAAACAAATTATTAATTTAAGGGAAATCATATATTTTTAATTTCCAATTTTATGGTTAAAAACTTCTATATTCGATAACTTTTAAAAAATTTTAATAATCTACAAGAATACACATTCACGTTTTAATAAAATAAAATCTCGGGAAATTGTCCTACTTCAAATAGATAAGGTGAAAACCACGCTTTCGTAGGAAATAATAAGTAGAAACTGCCAACTTTACGATAAAATGGTTTTTGTTAAAAATGATCCAGGTTTTCAACTTGTTTAAAGGGCTTCTTCTTTCAATCTGAGGAAAAAAAAGAATATTTGATTCATTAATGTTTATTAATATCTACAACTTAACTAACGAAATAAACTAAATGATCGTTATTTGGAAATAATCTTTGGGCGAATCCTAAGGTGGACTTACAGTTGGTTTAGATCTTATACCAAATTTTGTAGTTGGTTTAGGTCAAAGTCATTCGATCTTCGAGAAAATACTTATGACATAAATACTTTTACCTTTTACAAAGGCTCGTGGACATATGTACTTTTACCTCTTAAAAAATGCTCGTGGACATTTTCCATTGACATAAGCCTGAACGTTCTGTATAATTTTACGATTTTTTGCAACGTTACTCTTAAAAAATGCTCGTGGACATTTTCCATTAGCATAAGCCTGAATGTTCTGTATAATTTGACGATTTTTTGCAACGTTACTCTTAAAAAATGCTCGTGGACATTTTCCATTAGCATAAGCCTGAAAGTTTTGTATAATTTGACAATTTTTTGCAACGTTACTCTTAAAAAATGCTCGTGGACATTTTCCATTAGCATAAGCCTGAAAGTTTTGTATAATTTGACAATTTTTTGCAACGTTACTCTTAAAAAATGCTCATGGAGATTTTCCATTGGCATAAACCTGAAAGTATTGGACGACACATTTTGTTTCCTTTTAAAATCAGTTTAACAATTTATTGCAACGTGCAAAATCTATGTAGAATTAGAAATAATTATAATAACGACCTCTGTTAACGTAAAACCAATAGTTTACGAGATATTTGTGAAAAATTGATATTCGAACCTTTTAGGATCAAGAACTTTTTTGCACGTGCATTATGGAGTTTTTGCCATGTTTTCGTAGTGCCAAAACAAAGATAATTCCTTTGGAAAATTTACTTGAAAGTATTGGACGACACATTTTGTTCCCTTTTAAACTCAGTTTAACAATTTATTGCAACGTGCAAAATCTATGTAGAATTAGAAATAATTATAATAACGACCTCTGTTAACGTAAAACCAATAGTTTACGAGATATTTGTGAAAAATTGATATTCGAACCTTTTAGGATCAAGAAATTTTTTTTGCACGTGCATTATGGAGTTTTTGCCATGTTTTCGTAGTGCCAAAACAAAGATAATTCCTTTGGACAATTTCAACGAGTATTTTTAAGAGTTAAACTAATTTTTATGTACTATTTTACTGGGCTATAAGACATTATACCAAATTTCTTAGAAAAATGTTCAGAAAATACTTACTGAAACTTCGGTGGAGCTAATGGTTTATTACATATGCCATGTTAGTACGTACGCTAAGTAATGTTTGCACAACGTGAATTTTTGTACTTCATTAAGTCCGCCGGACTTTTTATATTCAAAATGCATAATGATTTCATTACGTTATTTATCAGAAGCTGTAAACTTTTTGTAATTTTTATGTACTATTTTACTGGGCTATAAGACATAATACCAAATTTCTTAGAAAAATGTTCAGAAAATACTTAATGAAACCTTTTTTTTTAGACAAATCATCTTAGTACGTACGCTAAGTAATGTTTGTACAACGTGAACGTTTGTTCTTAATTAAATTCGCCGGACTTTTTATATTCAAAATGCATGATGATTTCATTATCTTCTTTATCAGAGGCTGAAAACTTTTTAATTTTTATGTACTATTTTACTGGGCTATAAGACATAATACCAAATTTCTTAGAAAAATGTTCAGAAAATACTTAATGAAACCTTTTTTTTTAGACAAATCATCTTAGTACGTACGCTAAGTAATGTTTGCACAACGTGAACGTTTGTTCTTAATTAAATTCGCCGGACTTTTTATATTCAAAATGCATGATGATTTCATTATCTTCTTTATCAGAGGCTGAAAACTTTTTAATTTTTATGTACTATTTTACTGGGCTATAAGACATAATACCAAATTTCTTAGAAAAATGTTCAGAAAATACTTAATGAAACCTTTTTTTTTTAGACAAATCATCTTAGTACGTACGCTAAGTAATGTTTGCACAACGTGAACGTTTGTTCTTAATTAAATTCGCCGGACTTTTTATATTCAAAATGCATGATGATTTCATTATCTTCTATATCAGAGGCTGAAAACTTTTTAATTTTTATGTACTATTTTACTGGGCTATAAGACATAATACCAAATTTCTTAGAAAAATGTTCAGAAAATACTTAATGAAACCTTAATGTCATTTTTTTTTAGACAAATCATCTTAGTACGTACCCTAAGTAATGTTTGCACAACGTGAATGTTTGTTTTTAATGATGATTTTATTACCTTCTTTATCAGAAGCTGTAAATTTTTTATAATATCCTGTTGTAGTTTCATGATCTTGCTCCTCGGTAAAGTTTAATAGGCTGAAACAAACAATTCATGAATAGGGAATATGCATGAAAATTTTTTTTCACATTTATTTTCAGAATATAAAAATACTGTTAATACTGTAATAATATTTAAAAACGAAATTAAAATCCGACAAATATCAAGGAAGCTATAAGCTTTTAAAGATTATTATCTGTCTCTTTCAAAAATACTAAAAACGGAGTTTTACGTGTATTTTAAAATGGTGAAAGTGTAATATGACGTCACATAACATATCAAGAGGGCTATCACCCTCTTTGTCTAATCGGGAATTTCAATCATTCATATCTCGCTTATTTTTAAAGTTATTTAAAAAGTAATTTTACCTTGATATTTGTCAAGTAAACATACTTCAATTCAAGTGATAAAAAATTTTCATGCATATTCCCTATTATAATAACTTTCAAAGTTGTGCATAATCCAAATACTAATTTTTGATCAATATGAATGATATCTGAATTATTTTATGAATCATATGCCAATGTGCTCTTTCATAGCTTTCCTAATACTGCTTCTGGCATTTGTGTAATTGCGCTCTAGTTTGCATTTGAGCTTTTGTGCTTCTACCCAAAAATTTCAAATGCTAGCGAAAAAAGAATGGTTAAACTAACTTAATGGTTAATTAACTTTCCATATGATTCATAAACATTGGTATGTTTAATAATTATCTGATACAAATAATTCATTGATTATGGTAATTTTCAAAAGCTGTTCCACTTTTTAGCGATTTCACTTGTTTATTTTTTAACTAAAAAATTATTATTATCTAGCCGCCGACTAGTTTCGCAAGTTATAGCATTTTCAAAAAAAATTGTGATTTTATCTGTATTTAATTGTAATATTTTTATATAATAAAATGTAAAAACAATATTTAAAAAAAGAATTAAAAAATAAAAACATTTGATTCAAATCATTTATTTTTTATTAAATTTTATTAAAACTGAACTTCCACAAATTAAAAATGCCTTTTTTTTTAAATTAAATTTTTATCAGAATAATATCCGTTTATTCCATTATCGAGGAGGTTAAACAACTTAATGCTACGAAACCAGTCCAAGTGGCCGAGCGGTCAAAGGCGTTATGTCTGCGCAGTAAGCCTACTTGGTAACTGGTAGGTTTTGGGTTCGAATCCCAACATCTACAGTTTGTCAATTATTAAGAATAAAATAGGGGCGGTTAATTGACTAAACTGTCGGCGTATGGACAAGAGCGAAGTAACCGGCTATGCTTGAGAATGTTTTCTGCAATTTCCTTCACGAACTCCAGATGAATATCGGCAAAGTTCCGAACATAGTCGGCTGCAGCCGCATATCCTACCAATTCCTAGTATATACACAAAAATTCCTTCAACTCCACTCACATCCTCACATTCTTAGGCATCACAATGGACCTTATGGTCGAAGTGGAGCCCTGCTCTGCTACGGGCTGCCCTGTACTCAACAGCCCGTACAGGGCACCTCTACAATCTATTTATCTAATGCTACGAAACTGATTTTAAAAATGTAAGTGATCTAAAATATATTGTTTAATGTTGCGCGAAAAATATTTTGTTTAAAATTTTGTCGGAAATTTTGTAGAGTTGTTGTTTAAAGTGAGTTTGATTCTCTTGTTTGACATAAATCCCGTGTCATATTTCTATTTTCAAGTCTGATTAGGGTTGGAGTATTTTTGACCAGACAGAAGACATCGCATTTTTTTTGAACATTGTTTTCCAGCCTTAAGATTACTATGAACGAATAAGACAACATTCGGTTTATAAAAATTTGGTGATTTCCGACTGCAAAAAAAAAATTTGAGACCAGATTTTCGTGTGGTAAAATCCTGAACCTTGGTCAGGGGCATGTCCCAAATATGCAATATGCAATAAAACGAATGGGAATATTTATTTTACGAATGCAAGATTTTAACTTTGTCTATAAGTCGTCTACTTTTTCTTAGGTAGCGGTTTAAGATCCAATATTTATATCGCATATCGTATTTATATATTTATCATTTTCAACCAGTTTGATTTGAAAAGTTTCTGACAAAGAGAAAGATATATATATATATGTATATATATATATATATATATATATATATATATATATATATATATATATATATATATATATATATACTGTTTCCTTTATTATTTTGTCGCACTGTGCGTACGACCTTCAGCATAGGGATTTTTAATTACAACTTCACTATTGAAAGATTTTTCGTTACCGTTGAAGCGCCTACTGTTTTGTTTACGTTATTCGGGTAAATGGGCCGAGTTATTAGACCTAGTAAATCTGTAACTGTTAAGTATATGAAATATGAAATTTTCGTACATTTTTCTAAACATCATTCCGAATCGAATGAGCCGTCGATCATATTGCAATTTTAATTAAGACGCGTTTTTCAACTTTTTGACAGCTGTTGTCTCTACCCTTTGGATTAAATACTTTTTGCACATTTTGTTAATACGAAAAATATTTAAGGGTTTTTGACAATTCCAAATAATTAATTTAGGGAAAATATGGTTTGGAAATAATTTAATAAGACATCGATTTTATGGTTAAAAACTTCTGTATTCGATAACTTTTAAAAAATTAAATAATTAAAATTCACTTTTTAACATCATATAATACAGTCAAACAATATTTACAAATGTAATATATAAATATAAATAAACTAAAGCAGTCATACAAGTTGTTCTATTAAAAAAAAAGAAACGTTTATCGTTTAATAAAATTTGTACTATCTCCGACGGTTTCACGAAATCTTGAAGGGTTCATGGCACCACAATAGAGGATTTAAAAAATAAATTATACAGCATCTCGTAATGAAGGATATCAATCATCGTGTTTCATTATGCCGTGATTTAATATTTCATTTGTAATGCCATGTTAAAACGTGCCCAAAGTTATCTGGGCACAACGTGAATTTTTGTTCTTAACTTAATTAAGTCCGCTGGACCATAAAATAAATTATAAGCTACTCGTAATGAAGGAAATTCATGCTGACGTGATTTGATATTTGATTTGGTATTCCACGTTAGTACGTAAACTAAGTAATGTTGGCACCACGTGAATTTTTGTTCTTAAGTCCATTGAACTTTTTATATTCACAAAGCATGATGATTTGATTTTCTTCATTGTCTCCGGAAAATTGAATAGCCTGAAAGAAAAAATTTATTACTTATAGCAACTTTCAAAGCTAAAAAATTCAAATTTCTCCAACAAAGTTATTTTTGAACAGTTAAAAAACATGCAATAAGAAATTAAGGACGTTCCAACACTGTGTTATGCAATCAGTACAACAAACCGGTTTGATTTTATTATAGCACCAATACATAAACACACATATACAACACATAGACAAAAACACTGTTCATATATACAAAATAATGTTATGTTGAAGAAAATAAATAAATTTAAACTTTTATATTTTGAAAACAAAATGGTAACACACGTTTTTTTTTTTTAATTTTTATAATAAATATTTAACTTTACTGTTCTAGTTTTTTTTTAAATTTTGTCGAGTATTTTTTCTAATACAACAGATAATAGTTGGGTGGGCATGAAGTTTTACATGCTTCTAATGAGAGAGAGTGAGAGAGAATGATAAGTTTGATATTAATTATCTCGCGTTCTAAACGGTCAAAAATTCGGATTTATTAGAAAACGTTATTTTTAGCCTGTGAAAAAAAATGAGCAAAATCTGTCGAAAAGTGTTGGTATGCTGGAACATCATTAAAATAATAATATTTACATACCTTGCATAACTTTAGCTGCTGCCATTTCACTTGATTTCATTTAAAACTTAAATAAATAAATAAAATAAATAAAAATTGCAAATGTAATATGTTCAGTATAAAGACACTTGGACACATGAAAATTTACAATGAACCAAATTTGAAATTTGCCAGCCCTTTTATACTGAAGTTATTTGGTCAGTTACATTTTTTGAAAACAATTAAATAACAGTGTAATAAAATTAATCAAAAATTTGGCAAACAAAATTTATTCTACATAGGATAAAGATTTTAGTGTTTTTAAAATCCTTTGCGTATTGGTTAAGCGCAATACGTGTACCTACCTGCTTTATTTATCAAAAAAGCCATTTTTTTCCAATATTATACAACACAAATATTCATTTAAAAAACAATACCATTGAACTTACGTAACAACGAAACTAACATTTTAAATAAGCAACAGCCACAGAATCATTCTCTGACCAGCCATCAAATCGATAGCACGCTTCTTTATTCAAAACACAAGACAACTTCATTTTTTTAACAATTTAAAAAAAATTTAGTTCTAATTAATTTAAAAGTTAGTAAAAAAAAGTTTACGCAAACAAATAGTAACATTTATGTGGAAGTTCCATAAATTATACCACATAACACCATGATACAAGAAATGTTTTTGGAGTAAGTTTTAAATTGAATATTTGACAACAATATCGGCGGCACCTTTTATGTAAAATATTATAATTTACAATTTTTAATTCACTAATTTTTAAAGCTCGATATTTTTGGAATTTTTTATTTGTAATTTTGAATTTTTAGAAAATATCTGGATGATGTAAAGGAAACTTTTCGAAATATTTAATATAATTTAATAACAACATGGAATTTCAAAGGATTTGAAAAAATCAAAAATAAACTTATGCTGAATAATTCAACAATAAAAATTCCAACAATAATTAAAGGCGTAAGAAGCACAAACAAATAATTAAGTTCCGGGAAATGTATTTTGGAAATAATTTAAGAAGACGTCAATTTTATGGTTAAAAACTTCTGCGTAGCTAAAGAAAGAGTATAGAATTATTTTATAGTGAATTTCGTAACTTTAAAAGATCTCTTGTCTGTATTAGATATTCTATGTTAGAACGTACCCGATGTAATTTTTGCACAACTTGAATTTTTGTTCGTAACTTAATTTAGTTCGCTGGACTTTATTTTGGAAATAATTTTAAAAAACGTCAATTTTATGGTTCAAAACTTCTATATCATCATCAAATGATAATAAAATTATTTTATACTACTTCAGGCTTACTTTAAACGCTCATTTGTTTGTATTGGATATTCTATGTTAGAACGTACCCTTAATGAACTAGAATTTTTGTTTTTAACTTAATAAAGTCCGATGGACTTTATTTTGGAAATAATTTAAAAAACGTCAATGCTTCAGGCTTGCTTTAAAAGCTCTCTTGTTTGTATTAGATATTCTATGTTCGATCGTATCCGAAGTAATTTTTGCACAACTTGAATTTTTGTGCAATCTTGATGTTTTTTTTACATTCTATATCAGAAGCCCAAAGTAGCCGAGCGGTCTTCACCAACGTCTTTTTCATTGCCGTAGACATGCGCACAATCAATATGATGGTAACCGATAATATAACCGATATGATGCTAATCCAAAGGCTCGGATTGATAATCCATTACTCAATTTAATTGATGCTACAGACATTTTTGATATTACACAAGTAATTAATTTAAAAAAAATAATACCACTGATTATTAGAAAAACTGTCAACACACAAACAACATTTCAATATCAAGGCTTGAATGTGAATTCTTAGTTTTTACACAAAAATTCCTTCCATTCCACTCACATCCTTAGGCATCACAATAGTCCTTATGGTCGAGATGTAGACCGTCAAGGGCAGCCTCTACAATCTATCTATCTATCTATCATAAGCTATAAATTTGTTATTATATACCCTACTGAAGTGTCATAATCCTCGGGAAATTTTACAGGCGTTCCTCTAAAAGCTGCGTTTCTACTTGACATTTTAGGTTCAATGGTAAACTCAGTAAATATTGCACTATGAGGATTTTTTTTCTTAACTTAAATTAGTCCGCTGGACTTTTTATATTCAAAATGCTAGAAGATTTCTTTACATCCCTTATCAGAACCTTAATTTCTTTTATAATATCCTGTCCATTTAATTCTTTCCCCTCTTCATTATATTCTAATATGCTGAAACAAACAATTCATTAATTTTTTTTTCTTAACTTAAATAAGTCCGCTGGACTTTTTATATTCAAAATGCTAGATGATTTCTTTACATCCTTTATCAGAACCTTAAATTCTTTTATAATACCCTGTCCATTTAATTCTTTCCCCTCTTCATTATATTCTAATATGCTGAAACAAACAATTCATTAATTTTTTTACTTAACTTAAATAAGTCCGCTGAACTTTTTATATTCAAAATGCTAGACGATTTCTTTACATCCTTTATCAGAACCTTAAATTCTTTTATAATATCCTGTCCATTTACTTTTATCCCCTCTTCATTATATTCTAATTTGCCGAAACAAACACTTCATTAATTATGGTCACTTTCAAAGCTGTGCATAATTCAAATACTTTTTTTTAATAAAATTTTTTTTACTTTTCATTTTTTATTTAATTTTTAACTAAAAAATTATTATTATCTAGCCGCCGACTAGTTTCGCAAGTTATAGCATTTTCAAAAAAAATTGTGATTTTATTTGTATTTAATTGTAATATTTTTATATAATAAAATGTAAAAACAATATTTAAAAAAAATAATTAAAAAATAAAAACATTTGATTCAAAACATTTATTTTTTATTAAATTTTATTAAAACTGAACTTCCACTTAAAATCCTTGGCGTATTGGATAACTTTAATACGTGCTTTGTTTATCAATAAAGTCCATTTCTGCAATATTATCGGACACTCGTTGAAAAATCAACCGTACAATCATAAATACCGAAAAGAGTTAGCGAGCTGATTAATTTTTTTTATATGTTTGTTTTATAGTTAAAAAGTAAGTTCAAAATCGGACCATGTTTGGGAAAAATGGGAAAAATTGTCTATCTTTGAAATCGTAAGAGATAGAACAAAAAATTAAAGACAAAAAATTTCTTCTTTTTTAAAAATGAACAAATTTTTGTTGAAAGTTTTTTTTTCCATTAGGTATATGCCGGGTATTTAAGCAATTAATTCGGTTAGTTGTAATTTTCACTGGTTTTATTTATTATTTGTTCCTAAGGCTACCCGAGCCAATTATTTATTTTATACATGAGATAGAAATGATATTCCCTGTACAATATGATACAAGAAATTGTATTAATAAAAATATAATTATATTTCTGAGAAAATTGACTCTTGTAATTAGTTTTTTTGTGTCCTGGAAATATATTAAATATTACACGACAAGTAATTTATAGTTTTATAAGACGATACACGTTTTATTCCATTGAAGTAATGTCATTTATTACCAATTTTCCCATGTGATTAAAGGCACTATTATTTTATGAAATATGTCAGTTTAGACATTTTTAAAGAAAACTCGATAGAATTTAGGTCGTATTAAACGGAAATACTCAGATTTTATAAAACAAAGCACAACTTGTCTACTTGGTAAACTTGGTAAAAGTCTATATTAAACAGCTGTTGCAATTTTTCATTAAGAAACTTAAGAGTTTTGTTTCTTGGAAGCCATGGTTAGTGGTATATTTCATCCTCAATGGATTCCAATATTACGGTCAATGATATGAAAAAATTGACTCATCAAACTATGTCATATGTGGGGTAAGGGATAGCTCGCTAGTGCTACCTCGAAATCTAGAGGATATATAGACACCTATGAATAAGGCATGTGTTTCTCTGAGTTACCTTGTAACTACCCAACAAACTCATATATTAAATATTCAGGCAAAATATACGTGTGGTTGAAATCTCAAATTGCCTTCTTTTTACTTAATTTTCATTAAAGAATACCCTAGGATATCCTTACAGATTCGGGATAATTTTTTTATATTGATAGTCAGTACTGCAAAAACATGTAATCAGAGTAGGTTACAATGATATGTAATGTTCATTGACTTCCTAACTGTAGTATGTGCATCACAAAATCCCCACTCTTAAATGACAAACAAACACCATACGCATACAGTATACACTATCCAGATGTTTGCATGTATGTATGTATTGTATAGTTTTGTGGTTAATATTTTATTTATTTATTTAACATTGATTCTCTATAAGAAATGCTTTTGAAAACGGCGTGTATACACTACATTGCCACCGGGATAAATCAGCCACTGGGACATTCTGTATAAAAGTGGTTTTGGATACATAAATAAATTTTAATAAATTAATAAATTTATTTAATAATAAACACTAAGATTACATAAATAATTAATAACAAAAGTTGTAATATTATATAAATGTAAATAATATGAATTAATATTTATTCGACTGAAATATAATTACAATTGAAATGGGTGCAGAATGGAATAGAAAATACAATTGACCATTAACAGCGTAGTATTGCGTTGCGTTCGTATAGGTATGACTATTATATGGTTGGTTTACAGTTAAGGACGTTCCAGCACTGTGTTACACAACCAATTCGGAAAAGACCTTATAAACTTTTAAAGGCGGAAAAAACTTTCATCAAACCCACCTTCCATTGAAACCGGTCCTTCCGTTAGGAAACCACAATACCACAGACAGATATAGAATTATCATTCCATAATAAAATTAAACACCTTAAATTATGTATTGATATAATTTAGGTCATTCAAAATGCGCAAAATGGGTTTTCTTATGTTCGGTGACCTATTTATGACCTATTAAGTTTTTACGGCTTTAGGCATGACCTAAATTGTAAACAGTTCATCGGTTTTATGACGTTATATCTTCATTTCACGACTTTTATGCTCTATTGATGAACTAACAAGGTTACATTCAAGAAATAATAAAATAAATGATGATTTGCAGACTATAATGATGTTTCGGCTTGTGAAATTTCGGCTCAGGAAACCAAGGAAATTTGATGCATATTTTTAAAATTTTACTTTTTGTTTAGCTCCCTGTATGGCAAAGCTGCGGGGTACAGCTAGTAAATAATAAACTCATGTTACGTAAAATATTATAATTTAAAAAATTACCGTAATATTATGCTAATTAAAAATGAAATATTGTTATAATTTTTATAAAGTTCATTGCCTTTTAATGTTTTTTTTGTATCAAAAACATAAGTTGTTTTTTTTTAGTAAAGCACAAAAAACAATAAATTTTTTAAAGCGGAAAATTTTTAATCGCCGTAAATAATATAGGTACTGCTTTTTTTGTTATTTTGTTGATATTTTTACTTTATATATATTCTATTACTTTGATTATTCATTACATAATTTAACCCTCAGTTTACCAAAGACAAAAAAAAAATAAATAAAGCTCTGAATTTAACCAATAGGGTTATAAATATTAACTACTGGGTCACAGTCTAAGTCCACGTATTACCATATCTGTATGTAATATTAGTTAGACAGTTTTAAGCTGGTTTTTATTACCCGACTACGGCAAAGCGAGTTTTTAGCAGCCTATGCTTGTTTGTACTTATGTATGTTTATAGCGCCTAAACTACTTATCCGATTTTCATGAATGAAGAGTCGTTCGCTTCGTTATAATGTTCTGCGTTTCATAGACTGTGCGTTTCATAGATGTGACGTCGTATTTAATCCAACGTGGCGGATACCGGATTGCATAATACGCTGGCCAAAAAAATATAAAATTCACAAATTTATCGAGTTTGGTATCAAATGAAAGGGATTCCGAAAATGTTTAATTTACCCGACTACAGAAGGATTTGATTTTAGCAGCCTATATATGTATTTATTATTTTAGAATCAACGAGGTTCTTTGGATCTAGGGAACAAATCATTGTTTTCAAGGAGTATAGAAATTGTTTTTAAGGTATGTTTCGGAAAATCGACTTTATATTTAAACTCGTACCAGCGCTATTAAAACTACTGCTCTAAAGACCACAAAAGAAGCGGCCTTTTTTCAAAATTTTATAGTTAATTTGTGCCTGATTCTGTAGGAGAATGGAAGTATTAAATGAATCAGTATCTGAGATCTACATTTAAAAAATGTATTTATAAAGGCAATTTAGGTTTCATTAGTATGGTTACTGAGGTAACAAACATATAGTTACCTAAATAGCAGAGGGTATATATAGTGATTATGCAAAGGTATCTTAATAAGAAAGTATATTGAGATTTAGTAGCGAATCCACTACAATTCATTCGATTTTTGGAAAAAATGTTTCGAATGAAAGTTGTTTATATATTGATTTATAATGAATTACTTTTAGACAAGGCATTTTTTCGAAAAATATTTACACCGAATCCGTTTGTGATAAGCAGTTTATAGTAAACTTTGTGGTAATCTCTTTATAAGGAATAACTTTAAGTTCTAAATTTTGTTTGGAAAACCGCATGTATTCCATACTAAAAATTTAAACCCCAATTTTGTTCCCGACATTTCAAAGTGTTCACTGAGGGTTAATTTGTAGAATTACCATGGAGTATATAAAGCTTTAGTGTTCATGATTTTTCTCTTTTGCATTATTTTTATGTTTGTCATAAATGTTTCCTCTGTTTTTTATTAAAGTGGTTTTTTTATTTTATAATTTTTTAAAAAATATTTAACACATTTTTATATTCATGGTGTAGAAATTATTTAAAATGTAAACTTTGTTCTTCCATTTCTGATGTAAATTTATATTTCTCGTAGAATTGAATGCTTACAATGTTGGGAAATTATTCTTTGTACTACTGGTGCTACGTGCTAGGAGAAATAAGACTCTAACTTTTGATATTTTCGCACAAAGGATTTAAAGCGCTATAACACTTTTGATTTTATTCTAACGAAAACAAGAATAAAAACTTTTGAAAGCGTAAATGTTGTATTGGGATTCTCAGACTGACCATTTTTAATGAGTGATACTTACATCATGTTAAGGACGTTCCAGCACTGTGTTATATAATCAGGACAAAAAACCGGTTTGATTTTATTATAGCACATATACAAAATAATGTTATTTTGAATAAAAATAATAATTTTAAATTTTTATATTTCGAAAACAAAACGGTAACACACGATTTAAAAAAAAATTTATGTAATAAATATTAAGCTTTACTCTCCTAGTTTCTTTTTACATTCTGTCGAGTATTTTTTCTAATACAACAGATAATAGTTGGGCGGGCATGAAGTTTTATATGCTTCTAATGAGAGAGAGTGAGAGAGAATGATAACTTTGATATTAATTATCTTGCGTTCTAAACGGTCAAAAATTCTGAAACTTCAGGATTTATTAGAAACCGTTAAGTTTAGCCTGTTTAAAATGAGAAAAATCTGTCGAAAAGTGGTAGTATGCTGGAACATCCTTAAGTAAGCCTCTACAACTTGTGTCCGAAGATGTTTCTTTATGAACATCGAAAGATATCGTTTATAATCAAATACCAGAGTGTCAAGAAAAATATCATTTCTTTAAAATGCTAAATTTGTTATTTTCGCTGCTAAAAAAGAAATCTTATAGGTCGAGAGTTTTTTACTTCAAAACGTTCCGTATACTTCCGGAATGCTATCGAAATACCAATAAATTTGTTTTAAATTCCAAAGATGTGTCATAAGATGTGAATAATGTTTAAAAATTTTTTTGGGATACTTCCCCAAGTAATATGGGTTTACGAGTCCAAGTAGCCGAGCGGTCTAAGGCGTTATGTCTGCGCAGTATGCATACTTGGAAACTGGGAGGTTATGGGTTCGAATCCCGACATCGGCAGTTTGTCAATTATTAAGAAAAAGAAAAAGGGGGCCGTTAATTGACTAAACTGTCGGCGTATGGTCAAGAACGAAGTATGCAACTATGCCGATATTCATCTGCAGTTTCCTTCATGAACTCCAGATGAATAGTTCCTATCATAGTTGGCTGCAGCCGCATATCCTACAAATTCCTAGTCTATACACAAAATTCCTTCCACTCCACTCACATCCTCACATCCTTAGGCATCACAATGGACCTTATGGTCGAAGTGTAGCCCGTCCAGGGCAGCCTCTATAATCTATCTGATATGAGTTGGTTTCTGTCAACATTTCAAAAAAGCCCACGATAAAATGTGGCCTCAGTATTTTACAAAACTTTTGCTAAAACTCTTGCAACATTATTTTGAAAGTGTTGAAAAAATAAAACAATTATTAAATTAAAAAAATAGTTTGTAAGGGTATGTTTGGTAACTCTTAGGGGTTGGTGACCCTTTAATTCTGCCGACTAGTTCGGGGTTATTAATACAAATCAATAATTTATAACTACAGTATAATTAAAGTTGTTTTGGATTGCATGTGGTTTCAGTGAATTCTAAAGGAATTTAGAACGAAAAATAACGCACCGACACACGTCCATGAATAATAATTATAAACATAGCTTTCCATTTGAATCATGCGATTATATACATACCCATTCATAAAAATTGAACCAGTTGAAACATTCTAAGTGTTACTGTATGTAATATTATACATATATTTTGTAATATATACGCTTAGAATGTGACTTACTGGTTCAATTTTTATGAACGGGAGTGTATATTTTATTTCATGATTCTGTGTGAAAAATTATAATTATAAAAACGGGAAAATAATATTTCACTATTATTTGATAACAATTATTATGGAGCAAGTGTCAATGAACCTTACAAATGATTTTATAAATGGAGTATTCTTTTGTTTTTTTGTTTTTTAGTGCGTTACTGATAAAAGCGTCTATTTTGAAAAATTTTAATTTACATAGGTACTGTGGCCCATAACAAACAAATCGATCAAATGTATAGCATAATTTTCAAACCTATTGCTTCAACCGGAAATCCACAATACATCAAACTTTAAGACAATTAAATTGTTAAAGATGTGCGAGCACTAGATATAGTTCATTCATAAAATTCTTCAAAATCTTATATAGTACATTCATAAAAGTGATAAGCAAAGCAAGACAAAGACCAAACCAAGATAGTCTTGACAGCGGTCTTTGTCTTGCTTATCCGGTTTTGGCCTTGGTCTTGCTGAAATAATTGTAGTCTTGACCTTGGCCTTGCGTATTCAGTCTTGGTTTTGGTCTTGCGTTTTCAGTCTTGGTCTTGCTCCTTTAGGCTGTTACTACTTACGTCCGTTTGGAAATTTTTCAAGGCTTTTTATAGATATAAATTATAAATGATCAACAATTAATATCTATAATTAATTAAGCTTTATTTTACAATAATAAAAAAAATTTTACCGTATTCTATTGGTTTTTATAGTAAAAATATAAAACAATTAGCTTTGATCTACATCAACCATGTGTTAATCAGACATCGGAAAAGAATAGTTACTTCAAGAATATTCTTGTAGATTCTTTTTTTCAGGCAATGGTAAAGTTTACCAGTACCTTTTTTTATGTTTGATGTTTCAATTTACTGGAGTAAACTGGAAATCTTAAACACAAAAAATGTTTTGTCCAACAAAAACATATATTGAAGTTACGACAAATATTCTCATATATCCTATTTACAAAGGAAGTTATAATTTTTAGTTTAGTTCTGTACTTTGGTCTTGGTCTTGCATTCTTGGTCTTGGTGTTGGTCTTGTTCTTGTTTATTCAGTCTTGGTCTTGCTAGTGTATGTATGATCTTGGTGTTGGTCTTGCAAAATCGCAAGACCAAGACCAAGACTGCAGGACAGTTTTTGCTCATCACTAGTCCACAATAATGTTTATTATTTTTTGTCGTAAGTTAAAACTTAATTTAAGGAAAAAACCTGAGATTTTCAGTCGTACATCAGAAATCTCAGTCGTACATCCTTAATCGTTCTAGAATTTTTGAATTCTGACAGAATTCTTTGCCTTTTTTCGAAATACTGAATATCCCTTTCTATGATATTTACCATAGATAAGAAATATCTTAAGACGACAATTCTTTGCTAATGCCCCTTTATCTGATGTTCTGTAGATTTCTGTCAGAAAGTACCAACAGAAAAATCCCTAATATAGAGCTATAGAATCCTAAAAATACCCCGAAGAATTTACAAATAAATTTGTTTTTAAACTATAAGTGAATGGATAAATTAATTGAAATCCACGAGAGTATTTTGTTGTCATCTTTTGTAAATTAATATTTGATTAGCTTCGTGTGTGCTTGAATTGGCTGTGGTGATGGCGGCTTGAATTAGTCTCTGAAGTGTTATCGTACACAATATTAGAGTGTACAAATATTATCTTGTATAGACCGGTAGCTGGGGCGTGAAAAATATCCGAATGTGAAATGGTCGAGAGTAGATCCTCTGGTCGAAATTAGACACTGTGATAAATAGTCTTTGAATTTTTAAGTTTACTTAATAGAATTCAAAAAATTCGTTACGCTACGTCAACTTAGCGAATTTCCTTAGAATACATAAATCACAGTCTAGTCACAATTTAAGTGTGATCAAAATGAATTGTCGTATCTGATATCATTTTAGTATTTTCAAGGCCAATTATTTTAATAAATGACATACGTCCAGGGGAAAGAGGGCCATAAAGGTAGAAGAAAACACAAAATATAAAATATCTCTCTTAATATTGGAACTATCGAAAATTGTATAACGAGTAAAGTTGTAGAAAATCAAGTTTGCTATAATTCATTTTTTCCAAAGTCTAATGTGTACAGAGATATTTAGAATTTTAACTTTCAGTCTTTAATTGTAAATATTTCTGTAAATATTAGTGTAACAGAAAAATAATAAGAATCAAAATTACAGTAAAACTTAGTACCTACAACTTAACTCGTGATAAATTTTTCAAATATTAAGGGAGATATACCCATTTTGTGTTTGCCCCTCTCTCTAAACCCCCCTTTTCCTTTGTCCGATTTTACCCATTAACGAACTTGAGCTTTAGTATACCAAAAGTGTCTTAAATCCCAAATTTCATTCCAATCGGAATAAAACTGTGACCCCTACAGAGTCCACAGACGCATAAACATGTATATATATATATATATATATATATATATATATATATATATATATATATATAATTTTAGCGATAGTGATTTTTAACATCTAGTAGGTAGGATCGATGAACATTTGAAGAAATTTGTACGAAATTCCAACATTGGTGCAAAAACAATAGCTGCATTTCCTTTGGAGCAAATTAGCTAAAAAGTATTGTATAGAAAGTTATAACTAGTTATTTACTATTTCAAATAATGAATTGTAATTTTAATTTATGACAAAGATTACAAACTTTATCGTATAATTTTATGAATGTACTATATATTGAATTTTGTAGAATTTTATGAATGTACTATATTGAATTTTGTAGAATTTTCGAAGACGAAGAATTTTCTAATTAGAAGACGAAGGATTTCATGTTCAAAAATTGGCGGGTTCTATTACGGTGGACCTAGTGCAATTTCTTCATTATTTTACATACGTAAAAAACCTTGTTTGTATATTATTTACGATAATTTTAAACATAGCAGCTGCCAGCCTAATTTTAAAAACAACATCGAACAGTTATTTACCTCGATAAAATATTTAATAAAACCAACGAACTACTAGATTATCTAATATAATAATAAAAATTCTAATTGTTTTTTAATTCCTTTGTGGATCAATATTTCGTACTAAAACAAAAACTTTGTTTGCATGTTATTTTATTTTCTAGATATAGGTAGAAGAAACACTTAAGTAATGTAACAATAAAACTCATTAGAAACTCATTTTCTATAATCATAATATCGCAACAAAAAGATAATTTTTTTCCTTCATGATCAAAAAAGAAAATTTCTTTCTATGTTTTCAAATAATATTATTATGGTTCAATTACTCATAGAAAATTGTTTTCGAAATTAAATTATTATTTTTTTATTCATACGGGAAAAGTACTATCTTAGTGCCCGCTTTTTCGTGTGGTAAATGACTGTTTGTCTATTCAAATATTACCACACTACGTAGATCTATTGCAAATATTTATTTGAGTCTGCAAAGTTTACTTTACGCACTAGTGCGCAAATATTACCTCAGGATATGTTATTCTTTGTAATTCAAATTGTTTCAGGATTTGTTATTCGTTGCTTATTTGTTTGACTGACGTTTGACTCTATTCCAAGATCGCTCTTGATTGGTGCTAAGTTATGCGTTGCGCAGTAAACGGGTTTTTATATGTTGAAATCTTTAGAAAGAGAGAGACGGACATACTGACGATTAATTTTTCTGTAAAATTTTGATTAAATCTGAATTTGGAACCGATCCATTGTCTAAAGTCATAATATTTCTTTTGAATTTCTGAATGTTAATGCTTTCGTATGCATCCAACTCTGAGGGATTTTGTACTGCCTTTGCAAGTTTTAAATTGGATTTGTCGATTTTATGGTCATTCTCTATAATATGAGCAGCTACACAGGGTTTTTCTAACCTGCCGTATTTCATATGAGCCATATATATATACGTTAAAAATATGTATTGTGTAAAAAGGACATAAAAAAGGTATATATTCAAGAAAACATTAAGGATTCTATTTACTAGGTTATGAAGTTTTAACTTCAAGAAATACAATAATATATTTTGGTATGTTTGTATATGCGAGCCTACACACACTTTAATAACATACAAACGATAAAGAAAAAATAAAAGTGAAATTACTTCTGATGTAGTCCTGACATAGCCCTAAAGTAAATAACAGGAATAGAATATTATATTATGTATAATATATAAAATATATATATTTATTTACAGGATGACCCTTTTTAATGCAAAAAACTTACATATAAACAAAAGCGTGGGGTGCTCTCTACTTACTTTTGTACAAGTAGAGCCATTATGAAGACGCCAATCTATTAATAATCAAAATCTAATATTCGTTGCGAGTGCTTGAAGCTATCCCCGAACAAATAAGTTATTCGTCGTTTTATGCCGGGAGGGCGGGAGGTCGGTAGGTTGATTAGGACTGCCGATTTTCTCCGAATGAGTTATCGGCAAATGTCAATGTAAACCTAATATGGGTACCTGGTCATAGGGACATTATAGGGAATTGCAATGCTGATGTGCTTGCCAGAAATGGCACAAGCTGTTGGACAAATACATTAAGAGAAGAGAGGAACGTATTTGTGGTAGTGCAAGACATATATAGTCACAGTACAATCGAAGGCGTTCCGAAGGTATTATCTACCTTTCAAGACCCTCCATAGGGAATGCCGCAGCAGCCATACGGGGCACTGACTGGGAGGAAAACAAACAGAGCGAATGGGCCTACCGGTGCACCACATCCATTTCAGCGGCTGTCACAATGAAGTGGAGGAACAAACGAAGACCCACTTTCTCTGTCAATGTCCAGCACTTGCTATGAGAAGACTAATAAACCATTTTTTGACGAGATCTCCGGACTAAAATCGGTTGACGTCAAATCTCTCTTGCTGCACGTGTACAGCTCCATCTGTGGGCCTTATGGCCTAAGTGTGTCCCAGACGTGAGTCACTGCAATCTCACTTAACCTAACGTACCGCACTGAGACTACGCCTTCGTTAATATGTGTAATCTCTTTTTCATTATAGCTTTAATAAATTTTATTGTATTAATAATAAAATTGAGTGAATGCGATGAAACCATTCAACATTCGTATGGTTTTTATAATATGTACAAATTACATGAAATATGAAACTAATATTTTAAGTATCTCCTCAGTTTAATGATTATCCTCCCTATAATATATATAGGCAATATGTATTACAATACAAATCATAATTTTATCCAATGAATTTTATGAACTGCAAGAATACAATTCCCACAGATTATGATTAGTTTATAAATCCATTATAAATTAATGGTATTATGATGTTTCTATTTTATATTATTATTATATAGGGTGTCTCTATTAACAGATAATAGAGAACGCAGTTATAGAATGAACTTTATCAACATTCTTTGATATCAAATGCTTGATATGAAAAATCAGACACATCTATAAGATGGCAAACGAACCCACGACCTCTGGCATTCTAGACCAACGCTATGACTCTGACCTACGAGATGTGATGAGGTGGTGGAATGCATATGATTTCTCACTATCTTGATGTCGTTGTATTATTAATTTTAGTTATTTAGTATTAACATATGTCTTCTCATCTTCTATGTCCCTGTCCAGCTCATGCCATGAGGAAATGGACTCATCTGACGACGCATTTCTTTGACGACTTCTCCGATCTTAGGGTTGTTGTGAAGAAAATTCATTTTAATGGCAGGTTCTTCAAAATTTGACAGCTTATTATTTCAATAATAAAGAATATGAAGTCAAAATTTGAAGTTGATCTTGTTTTTAGTTTTTGAGTAAAAAAATGTTAAAGTTACGATTTTTAAGAGATTTTTACATAGGTTAAATGGACTCGTCGCTAAAAACATGAATACAAAAATCTATATCTCGACAACCAGATATGCCAGTGTTATGAAAAACTGTCATAATAATTATCAATGTCTTAAACATACCTGGACCAAATTTCAAATTATTCTTGTTTTTTGTTTCTGAGATAATTAAATTTGTAGATCGAAAAATGTTCTAAATCTAGTTTCATTTTTAGTTATATTTATTTTTATCTAGTTTTATTTTTAGTTATATTTATTTTTATTTAGTTTTATTTATTTTTATCTAGTTTTATCACCACTTTTTTGAAATACATAAAAACATATTTTTAATTATTAAAACTCTTCGAAAAAATGAAATTTAGAGTTTAAGTTTTAAACAATTTGTTTTTTTTCGGTATCACAACGGACCCTATGGTCCAAGTGTGTCTCACCCTAGGACAGCCAAGCTTACCTAACCTAGTATTTACATATTTTTTAATTGTTTTTGAAAACATGTGTCAATGTATCCAACCTACTAAATCTTTCAACTTCACTCATGAAAGATTTTTCGTTACCGTTGCAGCGCCTACAGTTTACTTTTCATTATTCGGGTAAATGAGCCAAGTCAGTAGACCCAGTAGATCGATCGAACACACATTTTGCCTTCAATTTTTATACTGTTTAAAGCTTTTTATCTTATTTCCTGTTAGATTTACAAAGAAAGTATATGAAATACGAAATTTTCGTACATTTTTCTAGACATCATTTCGAACACAATGAGCCGTCGATCATATTTCAATTTTAATTAAGACGCGCTTTTCAACTTTTTTACAGCTGTCGCCTCTGAACCCATTGGATTAAATACTTTTTGCACTTTTTGTTAATACGAGAAATATTTAAGGGTTTTTTCACAATTCCAAATAATTAATTTAGGGAAAATATGGTTTGGAAATAATTTAATAAAACGTCAATTTTATGGTTAAAAACTTCTATATTCGCTAACTTTTAAAAAATTATAAATTCACTTTTTTACATAATATAATACACAAAAACAATATTTACAAATAACGGGTGTTTTTTCAAGAGGGTGAGAAATTTAAATATAAATTAAAAATACAAAATGATTAATTTTATTCATGAAATTTTTTTTATTTAGAAGTTCCATGTATGCCATTCATGTTTAAATATGATTTCGGATATATGTCCATCTCGGCTGCTCCTGACGATCTGCAATTTTTAACGACGTTTTCGAGCAAATCTTCCTTGTTGGCTTCCAAGGTCGTCGATTGTTGCTGATTTGTTAGCGTACACCAATTACTTAACATATTCCCACACAAAATAATCGTGTGGTGTTAAATCACACGATCTAGGAGGCCAGGTCCAAATCGAGAGATAATGTTTTCATTAAATTTTGTTTTTAACAAATCAATGGATTCACGTGCTGTATGGGCTATAGCTCCATCCTGTTAAAACCACATTTCGTCTGGATCAATGTTTTCAAACAAAAAATCGTTGATCATGGTTCGATAACGTGCTCCATTGACCATAACATTGGCACCAGGATCATTTTTAAAGAAATAAGGACCAATGATACCGCCAGCATGCAATCCATACCACACAGTGACTTTTTCTGGATAAAATGGTGTTTCCAATATCTGTTCTGGATTTGTCTCACTCCAAAATCTAAAATTTTGTTTGTTAACAAAACCATTCAGCCAAAAATGAGCTTCTTAACTAAACACAATTTTTCGATAAAAATAATTTTTGTACAGTAAATTTTAATAATTTTAAAGCGTTGTGGAGGCGGGAACGGGTGAGCCATTTAAAAATTGGAATTTAATTTTGCTATAGAATGAAAACGCATGGATATTTTTAAATGGTTGTTGCTTTAATGTAAAGAGTATACTTTGAAATTGGAACATGGAACACAACATCGTTCAAATGACTGCCATGGCTGGCTCTGCAGTAGCCCATTCTGTCGACCCAATTTTTCAGTACATTTTCGATTGTTTGGGCCTCTATTCCGTCAATGGCAACTTTAATTGCATGTTTCAAGTCGTCAATCGTCTCTGGATGGTTAGCGTAACACTTGACCTTAACGGCTCCCCACAAGAAAAAATCCAGTGGAGTCAAATCGCAGCTTTGAGGTGGCCAATTGATATCAGCATTTCTACGGATTTTGCAATTTTCGAAAATAGTGCGCAAAGGATTTATTGTTGCGTTGGCTGTGTGGCACTTGCACCGTCCTGTTGAAACCAGATGTCGTCTATGTCATCCTCTTCAATTTTGGGAAACAAAAAATCGCTTAGCATGGCACGGTAGCGATCGCCATTCACTGTAACGGCGTTTCCTTGCTCATTTTCAAAGAAAAATGACCCATATATCAGTTGTTCCATTTTAAAAAAGGGATATGTATTGTCATTAAATTTGTGCTATCTCTGACAGTTTCATGAAAAGTTGAACTTTCCCGAGGATAATGATGGGGATATTAAATAGCGGATATTAAAAAAAAATTTACAGTATCTGGAAATGAAGGACATGAAATCATCAAGCATTTTGAATATAAAATTCCGGCGGACTTAATTAAGTTAAGAACGTTGTGCAAAAATTACTGAAATGTTTGCGTAATACCACGAAATCTCTAATATAAAACAGGAGCTTTTAAGTAATCGCCTGAAGCTGTGTCAAACAATTTTACAAGCGAATGTGTAAATGTAATTTTACTGGGCTATAAGACAAAATACCAAATTTTTTAGAAAAGTGTTCAGAAAACGTACCTTTTTCTCGATGAGTTAGTCTTCATGAAACATATACCCACTCGCACGTAAAATTGTTTGGTAGCGCACCAAGCGTTCCTCTAAAAGATGCGTTTCTACTAGACATTCTAGGTTCAGTGGTAAGCTCAGTAAATATTGCACTATGAGGATTTTTTGTCTTAACTTAAATAAGTCCGCTGGACTTTTTATATTCAAAATGCTAGATGATTTCTTTACATCCTTTATCAGAACTTTAAATTCTTTTACAATACCCTGTCCATCTAATTCTTTCCCCTCTTTTTTATATTCTAATACTCTGAAACAAATAATTCATTAATTATGGTCACTTTCAATGCTGTTCTTAATTCAAATGCTTTTTTTAAATTTAATTTTTATTAGAATAAATATCCGTTTATTTCATTATCGAGGTTAAACAATTGAATGCTACGAAACTGATTCTAGAAATGAAAGTGATCAGAAATGTATTGTCTTTTAATATGCGGTGTTCCCCGGAAAAGTTTGAAATATAAATTGGAACAATTTGTGGTTCTGTTAGAGTTTAATCCAATTTTCACGCTCTATGAATTGATGGGAGTGAAAAAGTCACTACTTGTAGTTGAATATGGTTTTTAAAGAATATCCAATTAAGCAGTGCTGTAACAGATACTTTTTTAATGAATTAAATTTTATTGTATCTATTGTATCTAACTTTTAAAATCACACACTATAGATAATTTGTACGATTTTATATAAAATATGTTTAGGTAAAATTTTTTCTGGAAATATTAAAATTAATTCTTTTGCGAGTATATGTAAAAAATTCCGAATGCTCCCACAAAGTTATTTTTGAACAGTTAAAAAAATTCGTTACGCAGGAGCTGCGTCAACTTAGCGAATTTCCTTAGAATACATAAATATCTCTAGTACAATTTAAGTCTGATCAAAATGAAATGTCGTATTTGATATCATTTTAGTATTTTCAAGGCCAATTTTATTTATAAGTGGCATACGTCAAGGGGAAAGGAGGGCATAAAGATAGAAGAAAACACAAAATATAAAATATCTCTCTTAATATTGGGACAATCGAAAAATGTATAACCAGTAAAGTTGTAGAAAAACAAGTTTGCTATAATTCATTACCTTATCATTTTTTCCAAAGTCTAATGTGTACAGAGATATTTAGAATTTTAACTTTCAATCTTAATTTTAAATATTTCTGTAAATATTAGTGTAACAGAAAAATAATAAGAAACAAAATTACAGTAAAACTACAACTTAACTCCTGATAAATTTTTCGATTTTTCAAATACTAAGGGAGATTTTGTGTTTGCCCCTTTCTTTAAACCCCCCTTTGTCTTTTGTCTGATTTTCGGAATAAAACTGTGACCGCTAGAGAGTCCATATATATATATATACAAATTTTAGCGTTAGTGATTTTTAACATCTAATAGGTAGGATCGATGGACATGGAAATTTTTACGAAATTCCAACATTGGTGCAAAAACAATAGCTGCATTTCCTTTGGAGGAAATTCGCTTAAAACATGCACTAAGAAATTAAAATAATAATATTAACTTACTCAGCTATTGTCAACGGTTTCATTTTTCTCACTTCTTTTATTTTTTTTTGTGCGAACATTTTTAATTTTAAATAGTTTCGAAAGTGATTTACTAGTTTACACAAGTTGGACGAAGACTCTTGTAGGACGCATGTAAATTTGCAAATAAACCATTTTGAATCCTGTCCATGCCTTTTTATACTCAAAAAATGGTCAGTTACATTTTTGAAAACAATTAAAAAATATTAAATAACTGTAAAGTGTAAGTAAGTGCAATAAAACTATACATAAACATTAGGTAAACAAAATTTATTTATTCTACAAAGGATAAAGATTTTAGTCATTTAGTTAGATTTTAGTGTATTTAAATTTTAAAAGTTTAAAATCCTTTGCGTTTTGGATAATTTTAATACCTGCCTTAATTATCAGTAAAGTCCATTTCTCCAATATTATCCGACACCCGTTGAAAAATCAACCGTAAAGTCATAAATTTTTGACAAAATATTTTATATTTTGTGTTTTCTTGTTTCTCTAAGGACTTAACTTTCCCCTTGAGTGATACTACTCGTTAATAAACTTAGCCTTTCAGATACGAATTTTCATTTTGATCACACTAAAATTATGACCGCTAGAGAGTGATTTGTGTATTCTAAGGAAATTTGCTAAGTTGACGCAATAAATATGTTATCGTTTCGAAGTGAAATTATTTTTCTAGATAAATACTTGTATGGTCAATTTATTATAGAAATCAATCATTCATACTAAAAGAATTGATTCAATTATTATGTATTAAATACCAGGAGGAAAGAAAACTGACATCTATAGAAAATAATATTTATCGTTCATAAAAAATGAGTTAATTTTGAAACCGTATGAGTTAGAAAAAGAATACTAAAAAAAATACGTTACGCAGGAGCTGCTTCAACTTAGCGAATTTCCTTAGAATAAATAAATCACTCTCTAGCGGTCACCATTTTAGTCTGATCAAAATGAAATGTCGTATCTGATAGGATCCGTCAATAATTCTGTAGAATATTAGTGTAACAGAAAAAATGATAAGTAACAAAATTACAGTAAAACTTAGTACCTAGAAGTTTACTTCTTATAAATTTTTCTATTTTTATAATATTAAGGGAAATATGCCAAATTTTGTGTTTCCCTCTCCCACTAAATACCCTTTTCCCCTTGCCTGTTTTTACTCATTAGTGAACTTGACCTTTCGAATACCAAAAGTGTCTATATATATATATATATATATATATAGTGCCGGATTAAGGCAGTGCGGGACCCGTAGCAAATTCCATTAAGGGGCCCTTGCTTTACCTTAGGTTTTTAAATTTAGGGTGATTAATAAAACAAGATGTTACAAATGAATTTTTTTGGATTTAATGTGGGCAAATTTAGAGATTACACTATTCATATCGATTTCTCTGAGCAAATCAGTTTCTATATTCATCAAGCTGAGGTGATTTAGACGTTCTTGGCCCATCGTGTTTCTTCACTCATTTTTTATACGCTTTAACGTTGAAAAAAAACATTCGCCACTGCAGTTGGTGATCATGAGAGATAAGTAAATGCGCAAGGCAATTTCTACATTCGGGAAACACGATTCTAAAGCATTATTCATTAAAAGATTTTAGAATCGCTGTTTCAGAGCCTAGGCCTTCTTCCGGTCAATAGCAATAGCCATATCTGTTTTGAGCAGTTCAGCGAACTGCACTAATTCGTCGCCTAGGCAGTCCTCCAAATCATGTGCGTAAGCACTGACGATAATTGAAGAGTTTTTCAAAATATCCTCTGTTGTAAGAGATTTTAACTGACGAAATACTCCATAAACACTAGTTACTTTATGGTATGCTTTCATACGTTTAGCTAAAGCAGACAGTACGTTATCAATAATGACTCAAAAAATATATAACATCAGTGACTTGTAATTTCAAGTCAACTCAGACAGGCGTGGATGCGCGGGGTCCCCAAAGACGCGGGGCCCGTAGCATCTGCTACTCTTGCTACGTAGCTAATCCGGCACTCTATATATATAACGATAGTTTAGGTTTTAGGTAGGATCGATGGATATTTGAAGAAATTTTTACGAAATTCCAACATTGTTACAAGAACAATAATTGCATTTTCTTTCAGGAAATTCGCTAAAAAAAACAAAAAATGTTTCCTTTTTAAAAATAAACAACTTTTGTTAGACATTTTTTATCATAGTACTACTATAAAGAGTTTTGCCGCAATTTCAGTTCAAACATCTGTAATTATGTTTATGGATAGCATCTTTATACACTATATATTTATACATTTGTGCATTTGTGTTAGCTCATTAATATAATCGTTAATGAACTCAGTTTTCAATTTCATTTTAATTTACCCCCACCTCCCTCCCCACTTCAAAAATAATAATTGATATAAAGAGAGACAAAAGCACTATAATAATTATTTATGTATGATGCAGACAAAGATAAGGCACAACTTCAAAGCTTATAATTATTATAATTTGAGTTAATATCAATAATTATGTTTGTAAGTACAACTAATGTACAATATTAATGATTTATTAATAATTATATATGAAATGTAATTAATCATTTCCATGTATAATATGTATACTAACAATAAAAACATGGACAGGGTGTATCAGATTTTAGTCCGGAAAATTGAACAGACGATGGAACTCTCAAAAAATACAAAGAAAAGTTCGTATGAACTTGGATGTATTAAAGCTTCATTATCGAGATACAGATTGTTAAGGTTGTTCCAGCACCACTTTTCGACAGATTTGGCTCTTTTTTTTCACAGAATAACGTTTTCTAATAAATCCCGAAGTTCCGGAATTCTGGAATTTTGGATAATAAAGTAATCATTCTCTCTCATTAGAAGCATGTCAAACTTCATACCCGCCCAACTATTATCTGTTGTATTAAAAAAAAGACAGGAATTAAAAAAAATAGGATAATAAAGATAAATATTTTCCCTCTCCTGCATTTTCTGCCTATCTTGCTTACTTTTCGATAAACAATTAAATTTCCCTGGAACAGTAAATTCAATTATATTAATAAAATGAAATAATCTCATTTCATCCCATTAAGGATGTACGAGCACTGGATATAGTCCATTTATAAAATTCTTCAAAATTGTGTATAGTACACACCCGTTCAATAAAATTGAACAGATCTG
Organism: Nineta flava; assembly: GCA_963920215.1. Taxonomy (NCBI): domain Eukaryota; kingdom Metazoa; phylum Arthropoda; class Insecta; order Neuroptera; family Chrysopidae; genus Nineta; species Nineta flava. The sequence continues at coordinate 130,451,840 of OY986041.1, forward strand.
AACCGACTCTCACAATTTTGATTATTCTTGTAGTATATATTTTTTTACTGTTCTTCCATTACATTTTTCACACTTAAAATATACACTACTTATCTTTGTTTATAAATAAATCATTATTCAGAGAGTTACAAAAGTGAGGAGTTTTATGAAATGTAAGAAAATTAACATTTCAGGTTGGTTCAATTTTATTGAACGGGAGTGTATATTCATAAAAGTCCACAATAAAGTTTATTATTTTTTGTCGTAAGTTAAAATAGAGAAAATTCATTATTTTCGGTATGGCGGGCCTAAAAAAAACAGATATATCAGAAAAAACCTGAGAGATTTCGGGTAATGTAGGTACCGCCGACAGAAATAAAATTTGCCCGAAATCTCTGCTTTTTTCTTAAATATCGCTTTTTTTTTAGGCCCGTCATACCGGAATTTTATTGGATCAATCTATTTTTAAAATATTTCTATTTTCTATTGCGTAGTTTTTTTCTTATACGTCTTATTTTATTCCTAGTCAAAATTATTGAAATATGTCGACGCTCACTTTAACATTAAATAATTAATTGAAGACCCCAGTAACCCCCCATGAAATTTTTTAATTGATTTATATCCGCTTCAACTACATGAAAAAAAAAATTAAGCCTTAATCTTTTTGAGGCTTCAGTGCTCGTACATCCTTAAACCACTTACTTTATATTAAAAAACGTGCCAAGTGCATTCCAAATCATCCAGGTAGTTACTCGAAAACATCCAAGTTCATATAAACTCATATTCTTATTTTTGGCAGGTCTATCAGGCTATTCAATTACCCGGATTGAAATCTGAAACACCCTGTTTAGTTATAGTAAACAATTTACTAGGTTTATATATGTCGTAGTAAGCAGTATTACGAGAATTGTTATTGTAACAGTTGAGATAATCACAATTCGAAAATATTATTATTACTATTATTACCGGGGGTAATATTATTAGTCAATTCGAGTTTCTAACTAAATCATCAATATAGTACTACTACACATTGTCACAAAAATAGCGTTCTTGTTTCAAAATTTTATAATTGATTTGAGCCTTCATTTCATTCGATTTTCGAAACAATATTTCTGATAAAAGTTGTTCATTATAAATATACTAACAAATTTTATTCGAAACATTTTCCCAAAAAACGAATAAATATGGCCACAAATTAATTAAAAAATTTTGAAAAAAGAACGCTACTTTTGTGGCCCATAGTACACAACTAGGGTATGCGTGTTATTAATATACATTTATTTGTTGGGTTGTTATTGTACACTGTACAGTGGCTTTCATAAAACTTCGCCATGGAAGGGGTATAGTGTAGTGCTAATATTAGGGTAGTGCTTTCTAAAGTTGGATCCTTACAAAAGTCTTTGTCATAGTTTTTAGATAAATTTTGAGGTTAGAAAAAAATTGTGACCAGAGAAGGAGCAAATCTGAGGTCAGATTCAGATTTTGTAGCACAAAATATACATAGAAATATCATTTTATGATCACAATTTGCAATCTTTATACCCGGTATATTATATATACCGGGGTATATTCAGTTTAGTTCTGGTTGAAAATATTGATCGCAAAAAAAATATATGAGTGTTCATAAAATGACCCAATTAATCCAGTTCGTCAACGTGATAACTCAAAAACGAAAAGCGATACAGATCTGAAATTTTGTATGTGTGTTTTAGAGCTAAAAAGTAATGTCAAGTTTGGGAATGGGACCAAAAATCGGACCATGTTTGGGGAAAATAGGCGAAACTGTCTATCTTTGAAACCGTGGGAGTTAGAGCAAAAAATGTTCCTTTTTTTAAAATTAACAAGTTTTGTTTGAAACCTTAATGACGGGTATTTAAGAAATTAACTCATTTGTTATTTTCACTTGTTCTTATTTAATATTAATATTTAAGCAATTTGTTTTTGTTTTGTCATAAACATAAGACCTCACAAAATGGTCAGGAAATTTTCAATAACCATTATCCACTCTGAATATTAACAAATAATACATTGTCATCCATTTTGTGCATTTTTGTAAAACTTTCCAAAAAACTGATTAATAATGAATGGCTTTATGATAATTATCCCTTGAATATAATAAATATTAAGGTTTTTCTGAAACATATGAAAGTTCATAAGATTATATACAAAGAAGTCCCTTGTAAGTACGTTTAAAAAGAAAAACTCAGGTAATAGGTACAATTACTACAGTTGAGTTGTATTTTTAATCAATACCATAAGGCCGTACGTCGCCAACCTTAAGGTTGGATTTCATGTTCGCAGGTAACAAACTGTCTACATTTTGAAAAAAAACATTTTACTTTTTATTTAACATAATCAAAACAGTGAAGGACGTTCATACATAAGGCTTGATAGTTGATAAAAAATTTTTTTTATTGAATTTATCAGCTCAAGTTATGACAAGTTATGATAAGTGTAGTTATCCTCCCTTAAAAATTAAAAACATGTCGTCAATCATTTCAAAGAATAATTATCGATTAAAAATCAAACTTTGAACATAGCGTCTTTTGCAGAACAGAATTTTTTTGTACTTAAAATTATAATAATTCACTTTTTTTTCATAAATTCAGTATATACCGAATATTTAAGCAATTAACTCTGTTAGTTGTTATTGTCACTTGGTTTTTCTGTTATGGTCGTTCCTTGACCAGCGCGGGTCAGGTTCTGACCTAGCTGATCAGTCAAGTTTCAGTTAATTTCATTGAAACTGAGTTTCCATAATAAAACTTGCAGGGTCTATTTCCATTTTACTAATATTAATAGAGAAATTCAAAAAAATATCTTTCATTATGGCCAGAATACTTGTGATAAAAAAATAAACTCATCTTCCCAAGATACTATAATTGGTCTTCATAAATAGGAGAAAAAGGCTGAACCGATTTTGATTCCATTAGAAAAATTTAGCGAGCATTGGGTGGAAGCTGTGCTGAAATCTTACTTTTATAGGGAAAGCTGTGTCCGAAAACTCTTTCAAAAAACAAACTCTTCTTCTAAGCTCTCTTGACGCCTCCTCTAATTTTCCTACGCATGCACAGACATATCTTAGTTTGATTTAGAAAAAAACTAGCCAAACAGCAAATAAAGACCCGGTATTAGGAAGGAAAAAAACATGATTATTACTTGGCTACATAAAATCGCGTGTTTGTCACAACAAAAAGAAATACGTCTAGCTTTTTACAAAAAGGAAAATCGACAAAAAAAAATTATATTCACTCAAAACAAAAACAAAAAACTTTAAAGAAAAAAAAAGGTTATTTTAGTAGTTAACTAACTGTTAACTACATTTCACTCTGTTGTATAATACTCGAAACTCAGTTTAAAAGTATCAGAAAAATCAATATAGGAGCAGGGGTGGACAACTTTTGCGTGTATAAGATCTATTTTTTATCTTAAAAATGTGTCACGATCGACTTGCACTATTTGTTCGAGGGTACACTCCCGTTCAAAAAAAATTGAACCGAACCAGTCTCTCAAAATTTTGATTATTCTTCTAGTAAATGTTTTTTTACCGATATTGGGATCAAATATATTTGGTGAATATAATAATAAAATCATACATTATACAGAGAATTACAAAAGTGAGGGGTTTTATGAAATGTAAAAAAATTAACAAATCAGGTTGGTTCATTTTTTTTGAACGGGAGTGTACATATGAAAAAGTTCTAAAAATGCACAGTATGGTTGATAATTAACTTTTAAGATTTCAGTTTCGCGATTATTTTTGGGCCAGGATAATTTGTCATGGAAGATTCTTAGACTTGTTTTTTGCTAATCTATCAATAGCTCGCGGGAGTGCACCTCGTGCTGATACATCCTGTATATCCACCTACGGAATAAACAACATAATTATTTAACGGATCAAAATTAATTCAAATTAGCTACTGATAACGACAAATTTAGAATTTATTTTATTGCCTTAACATTAATGGAAAGACTGAGTGCATGCTCTAACCAAGGAATCATACTTCGGTCGATATCTTGACAAAGATCAAAATAATGAGTCTTTAGTATGGGAATTATTCAGGACAGTACGTTGTTTAGTCTTCGTTAACTTAAAGTATGATAATGCCGATTCACACAGGTATGTAGATCCGAAACAAGAATATATATATTCGCTACATTTGGTGATATTGGGATAATTTTCTGGCTTGTACACTCCCGTTCAATAAAATTGAACAGATCTGAAACGAATCAGTCTCTCACAATTTTGATTAGTAAATGTTGTTTACTATACTTCCATTGCTTTTTTCACACTTATAATATATACTACTTATCTTTGTTTATAAATAAATAATTACACAAAAAGTCACAAAATTGAGGAGTTTTATGAAATGTAAAAAAATTAACATTTCAGGTCTGTTCAATTTTATTGAACGGGAGTGTACAGTTTGTAAAATTATAATTTCATTTTTTAATGACTTTTTGCTCCGTATGATATATGTTATCAATTTTTTGGCTAATGCGTTTCACATTTAAATCTTTTTTAAAAGAGATATAAATTCTACTTCTTCAATTACATTTTGTGAAGATAACGCGAGCGATCGACTTGTTGGCCACCCCTGATATAGAGCACCCTTAATAGTGAACGTCAGTCAGAGTTTCTTATGTTTACTTTTGAGCGTGGTAAGTAAACTATTCTTCAACACTTTTCGTTTTAAAACTGTTTACTTGTATGTAAACAGTTATTTTTAGATAAAAATAGAATAGAAAGTTGAAAATTTGTTGAAAAAGAAAGTTTTGAAAGGAAATTTATTATTAAAGAATGTTTCTTCATATCAAAAATATATTATGTGTGCTTTGAATGAAAATGACTCTGGCAAATATTTGTGATAGTAAATAAACTTTTGAGTTTTGTTGTCTTTTACATTTACACCCATGATAATTTAAAGGGCACAAAAAGGTGGGTACTGTTGAATATATAACTTTTCTGTTTTAGTTTTTCACTACTATAGCATTTTATTAAACTTTTGTGTCCGAATAGTAGTGCCGACCTGTCCGATAAACACTTGGTCACTTTTTATGAGGTATTAAAAGTAGATATAAAACTAAATTCACCATCATGAGGGCATAATATTGACATTGATAAACGAACATTGATTATTTTTGAAAGATGATTATTATCGATATTATTATTATTATCAAAACAATAAATATTATTACATAATCTTAAAAAAACAAAAACAAAATAAAACAACAAATTTCGTTCGATAAATAGCAGAGCTAGTACATATTTTCAAATAAACGTGACATTTAATTTAAATATGTAAATTTTTTAATCCATACAAACAGATAAGCTGAACGTACAAAAACCCTTATTTAAAAAAAATATTTAGTTCACTTTTTGTATATAATAGAAAATATCACATGTTTGCGTTGGGTTCAGAAACCGAAAATGCTCATTTAACAATAAAAATTAACCACAATCGCTGGGTATGTATAATCAATCGGCTTTGGGTAGTTAAAAATGTCGGTAAATATATTCGCTATGAATTTGGGTAGACAGCCAATGAACGTTTAGTAGCGTTGAGTCATATTTTCTTTCAAATAACTTAATTGCTTTGAAATGTCCATTCTGACATTTGATGGACAAAAACAGTATAAAAAAATTTCTTTGTCCTACCCTGCTGATTGTTCATTGGCTGCTGTCTACAATTCATAGTGCACATATTTACCGACATTTTTCGCACAACTTTGGATAAGTAATTATATAGGTGGTGCAAAAATACTTTCAAGATTTTTAAATTCAATATTTCTTTCTGCAATTAATATTTATTGAGTTTCTCTTTTTTAGATTATAGTAAATACTTAGGAGTTTCGGTATAGAGCAATAGCAGCCTGCAGAAAGGATAAATATCGTAATTGTTTATTTGGAAAACGGAAGAAGCTTTATTTATATTCAGAGAAACTATCGACGATATTTTAATGTCAGATCTGCTCCTTCTAACCATGCGATATTGCAAATTATTTTCTTTGGGGTTATCTGAAAGAAAGAGTTTATATAAACAAGCCACAATGCTTGGAACAACTTAGAATATTAGGCGAGAGATTTTGGGGATATCTCAAGAAACTTTACGAAAGGCCAGATGTGCTGAAACGAGCTCATAGTTTTCAGCGCGAAAGGACACATCATTTGTTAAACATCATTTTTCGTAAATAGTTGCAAAAAAACTTCAAGAAACATACTTTATATTATGAGTTGAATAATGTAAATTTTCTTAACTTCTCATATAATTTCTAATTTAAAATTGTGAAGGTACTTTTGCGCCACCTTACTTTACCGCCACCTTGTACGTATAAATATGGAAAAATAGAAAAATTTAACAGAGCTTATTAACCCGAGGAACAATGACGAAAAACTATTGTTTTCGTGAATAAAATTGCACTAAACGTATGATCGATAGTTTTTATCGAAATATGAAATAGAAACTAATATGGACTATGATTCGGCAATTCTCTGTTTACGATAATCGACATGTTGAAATAAAGATTAGTACGGAGACTAAGCCACAAATTAAAGCGGTTCTTAAATTCAAAGCATTTTCTGTTAGACGATATTAAAATATGTATTTCATTGGACCCGGTTTGTTTGTTTTTTGGAAGAGTTTTCGGGCACAGCTTCCCCTATAAAAGTAAGATTTCAGCACAGCTTCTCCACCCAATGCTCGCTAAATTTTTCTAATGGAATAAAAATCGGTTCAGCGTTTTTCTCCTATTTATGAAGACCAATTATAGTATCTTGAAAAGATGAGTTTACTTTTCATCACAAGTATTCTGGCCATAATTAAAGAGCTTGGCTAAAATACACTAAAGACATAGGGGAATACAATAGATCAGGCTACGGCAACTTAATTTGGCTGAGGAGCAAAATCAAGCTAAATATGCGGTCCAGCCTTCTTAATATTAAGTTAAGTCTGGCTTATAGCTAGTCGTCCTAAGGCGAATACAAACAAACACTTGGAATTATCAAATGGATCACTAGGTTGCGCATCCCTGCAATAGGTCAATCTGACATTCTGTATTCGGACTCATAGGAGGTCTGTGCATTGTGGTCGATTTATCTCTTCGCTTCAACAGCATTTTCGTACCTAGACCCCTAAAGTTATATAAATAAATTGTATTTGTTTAAACTAATGAAATAGTTTAACAATATTTAGTTGTTAATTATAATCAATTCTGTTCTGATGTTTTTTTTACACTTCTAATTAACGTGAAACATAAATTTTGTACAAATTTACTCTGATGAACTAATTCACGTACAAAGAGATAGAGCGAAGGATGGATGTACTCGTATTATTTAAGGTAGTTCCAGCATTGTCTTGTATAATTAAGACAAAAAACCTGTTTGCATTTATTATAGAACAAATAAATATACACATATACAGACTGTGTTGGAATGCTTTTCCAATAGAGAATCAATGTTAAATATTATTTATGACTAGCTGTCCGTCTGGTTACTGTATAAAGTGACTCAGTACACATGTAATGGTTAAATATGTTCATTGAATTCTTAACTTTAGTATGTGAATCACAAAATCCTTACTCTTAAATGACAAACAAACAACCATACGCATACATGTGCATGGTTGATGACTGTACATGTGATGACTCTAATTGCATATGTACTGACTAACTTCAAACAGTAACCACACGGACAGTCAGTAATAAATTTAATATTGATTCTCTATTGGAAAAGCTTGCCAACACACACAGTATGCTAACATACATATAATTATATATAAATTAATGTAATTTTAAAAGAAAAAAAAATTGTAAACTATTAAATTTCGAGAAAAAAAAAACGGTAAAACGCGATGTAAAAAAATTTATTTAAGAAATATTTATCTTTACTCTCCTACTTTGTTTTTTTTTTTAAATTCTGACGAGTATTTTTTTTACTACAATAGATAATAGTTGGGCGGATGATGTTTTACATGCTTCTAATGAGAGAAAATGATTACTTTGTTATCATTTTATCTCGTGTTCTAAACGGTCAAAAATTCGTTTTTAGTCTGTGAAAAAAAGAGCAAAATCTGTCGAAAAGTGATTTCATGATGGACCTACCTTAAATACATTCATTACATAAAGTTCAAAAAGTACATGATGTTTTATGAAAATATTATTTAATTAATATTTACACTTCAATAATTATTTATATTTTATGTTTGAATTATTAATTGTATGTTTTGAGTAGTTATTTTCTAAATTAATTGATGTTAGAGTTACACGTTCATAGCAAAATGATTCCATTGGCTTATTTGAAGTTTTGCTTTAAAGGAGGAAATTAGAAAAAGCTATAACAACGAAAAGTTTAATATTAAATATTGTTACCTTTCCCAAAAATGTCTATTTTTAAATAAAAAATATCGAAATTCCACTTTTTAAAATGATAAATCTTAAGATTTTCCATCAGATTTTTCCCATTATTTATTTAAGTTCTCGGTCAGAGAAATTGATTACATCCCATTGGAAAAAATCGAGAAATCCACAAACAAATTTTTAGTAATGGAAAATTATGATAAATAATGTAATTTGAATGGAAAACGTTGGTACATTTGATACATTCGAGTAATGGAAGATACGAGATCAAGAATTGGGGTCTATTGGGTATATAAGGGAATCTCGGGAGTATAAAATACAACTTGTTATTATGGTTGAATAATAACAAGTTGTATTTTACATGTGATACTGTGATACAAGCGATTCTAAACGATTAAAGTTATTTTGTTGTGTTATCTACGCAAATATTGTTAAGTTTTTTTTGTTCAATTATTGTTCAATAGTACAAAAGTTGATTGTAACCATTGATTGAATGTTATTTTTTTCATTGTTGTCATCCAATAAATTGTAATTGTCAAAAATTGTTACTCGTGAGATTAATTTAAAGAATCTAGTGCCCATACAGGTTACGCCTTAAAACATTACAATAAGGAAAATGTTTAAAGGAAAATTAGTTCTAAAAAAACAAATTCTTGACGATAAGACGCGAAAAAACAGAAAAATTCAGTTGGTTTGACGATTTGATAGTTTGCGGATAGTTTCTGTAGTTGTGTAATTCTAAATAAATATTATTAATTATTTCACCCGGTATATAATGTGCACCACGGTATATTAAGTTTAGATCCGACTTTGTAACGGCTATCTGCCTGTCGTCACGATAACTCAAAAACGAAAAGAGATAGAGCTGAAATGTTATGTGAATGGGCCAAATCGGACCATGCTTGAACAAAATGGTCAAAACTGTCTGTCTTTGAAACCGTAGGAGATGTGAACCAAAATTAATGAACAAAAAATGTTCCTTTTTTAAAAATAAAAATCTTTTGTTTGAAACTTATATGCCGGGTATTTAAGCAATTAACTAAGTTAGTTGTTACATTTACTTGTTTCTATCTAATATTACTATTGTAAGCAATTTGTCTTGGTTTTGTCATAAACATAAGACCTCACAAAATGGTCTGGGGATTTGCAAAAACCATTATCAACTCTGAATATTAACAAATAATACATTGGCATCCATTTTGTGCATTTTTGTAATACTTTCCAAAAAACTTATTAATACTGAATGGATACGATAATTATCCCTTGAATACAATAAATATTAAGGTTTTTCTGAAACATATGAAAGTTCATACGATAATATACAAAGAAGTCCCTTGTAAGTACGTTTAAAAAGAAAAACTCAGGTACTAGGTACAATTACTACAGTTGAGTTGTATTTTTAATCAATACCATAAGGTCGTACGTCGTCAACCATAAGGTTGAATTTCATGTTAGCAGGTAATAAAATTGTCTACATTTTGAAACAAACATTTTACTTTTTATTTAACATAATCAAAACAGTTAAGGACGTTCATGCATGAGACTTGATAGTAAATTTTTTTTAAATGAATTTAATAGCTCAATTCATTCTGTTGTCGATCATTTTAAAGAGTAATTATCGATTAAAAACCAAACTTTTAACACAGCGTCTTATGGAGAACATAATTTTTTTGTACTTAAAATTAATTATAATAACCATATTATTAAAGTAGACACCATAATAAATAATGTTTATAAATAGTCTGAAAGCAGTTTATAATAATTGCATTCAAAAAATGGTGTTGACGAACGTTTGAATTAATTATTTAATAAAATTAAAACTGTTTTGTTTCTGCCACCATATTTTCAAAACTGGCGACAGCGCACAGTACAAAAATATTCAAATAAACACTGAATGTCATGACAAAATATAGGATATTGTCAGATCTGTCAAATCATGTCAAATCAATTTCTAATTTCCTGATATTTTACAATAAATACTTTCAAAATATTTTATTACAGATAGTACTCATTTGACTGTAGCGTAGCGCATGAACGTCCGTAACATAATCAAAACAGTTTAAACACACAAGTAGGAGAGTTTTGTCATATACTTGGGATTAATTTTCATTTCATTATTACATGATCAATAAACACAACAACTCTTGTTGGATTACCTCAAACACGATTTTAAATTAATACACTTCGTTCTTTAAATCAAAATCATTTAGTTATTATTTTAAATTGAATTTTAAACCGGTTGGTTCTAATTGGATAATTTAATAGTTTTATTCTTATGAATCGAGATATTAAAATAAATATATTTTTACCTATTTAGTTTTTTTAATTACCTCAAATTCTGGCGAAACTAATCAGTTATGAAAAAAAGTTTTAATTCACTGTCCGATTTTGTCAATTTACGAACTTCACCTTACTTTTTACCTCTAAAACTTCATGCGCGCCCAATTATTATCTGTTGTATTAAAAGAAATACTCGACAGAATTTCTAGAAAATCTAGAATAGTAAAGATTAATATTTATTAAATAAATTAAAAAATAAATAAATCGATATTTACCGTTTTGTTTTCGAAATATAAAAGTTGAAAATGTTTTTTTTAAAATACCATTATTTAGTATATATGAACAGTGAATTTGTCTATGTGTTGTGTATGTGTGAATATGTATTTGTTATATAAAAAAATCAAACCGGTTTTTTGTCCTGATATTATAACACAGTGCTGGAACGTCCGTAATATATTTTTTCGGCTACAAAATCTATAAATGTAACATAAATATTATTAAGATAATCAAAAAGTACTCTAGGTTTTTCGAAATTAAATACAAATTTGTGGACTTTATACCAATGAGACACCCAGCAAATTAGCAACGAGTTACATATCTTTGATTCCATATCCCGGAGGTAGTTACGATTAGCTTATTCATACTGTGATGATGTCTACTTTGAAGCCGAAATACGTATTTATAAAATACAAATAATTTTTCTAGGAATTCGGGCAAAATTTGTAATTTTATTTATAAAAGTAACCTTTTCACACAAAATAAAATAAAATGTTTTTTATATTTAAGTTGGTATTCGTAATTTTATTTAACGATCAATATTCACCTACAATATACTTTTGTTTTTTTTTTCTCTCGTTTTTTTAAGGTTTGCAATAAAAAATAATTGATGTGTTAAAAAAACTGTATATATATATATATTTTGTTTCATATGTTCCCTCAGGTTCATAGGATGGACAGAGATAGCAATATATTATTTTATGTATTATTAATAATATGTGTATATCGTTAACACATGTCCTTTTTCACTCAGTCATTATTATATCTCCATTATATATATATATATATATATATATATATATATATATATATATATATATATATATATATATATATATATATATATATATATATATATATATATGAATAAAATGGCGCACGACGAGCGTCGATCCGATCCATACAATTCATCGATCGTAGCGTCCTCTTTAAGAGCATGTGTACTACTGCAGTCTAGTACCTGGAAAATGTAACTAGGTGGCTCTGATGTACACCTTCTAGCTATTCAGCCAATGTTTATTTACCTCTTGTATTGAATTTATAATGTGGAACATCTTAGGTTTTTTTGTTTATAGGTGTGTACACTGCACATCAAAAAAAGTGACACACTTAGAATAATTTCCTTAAATTATTTTCTAACTACATTTTTATAAACTTGTATATGTTTTTGTTGCTCTGGGTGTAAAATTGCATAAAAAAACCTTGCAATTTACGGAAAAAAAATTAATTTAAAATAAAAAAAAACAAATTTGCATAAATTTTCGAATTTAAAAAAAATATTTTATTTCGAGCTTTTTAGGAGGAAATAAACTTTCAACAGTGACTATTACCTCCTCTTGTCTTAATGACTACCACAAGTCTTGTAGGCAGAAATTTTTTAATTAAATTCGCTACTCCATGTTGGGATTACCTCCCATTCCTGGACTAAAGCTATTATGAGCTCCTGTGAGCCATCAGGAGGGTTAATTCAACGTCTTATACGTCGGAAAAGTTCATTCCAGATGTGCTCTATTGAATTTCACTCTGGAAAACGTTGTGGCCATATAAAAATCCGAATGTCGATCTTTTTATTTTAATATACACCCGAATCGTGGTGGCGAATCGATTCGCCACTGCTGCTGAAACTGCCCAAAGGCTCCGTATAGATCCTAATGATGCAACTTAAGTGCAGAAACTGTTAGAAAAAGACATTTTGAAATCAATTTATAACCCAGAAAGTCAGCTGTATCCCCAATAAAATCCCAAAGAAAATAATTAAAATGTAATTTTCTAAGTGCGTTACTTTTTTTGCTGTGCAGTATATATATATATATATATATATATACTATATATACTATATATATAGTATATATATATACTATATATATATATACTATATATATATAGTATATATATATATATATATATATATATATATATATATATATATATATATATATATATATATATATATATATATAGTCAAACCTGGGTAAGTGAGAACTGGATAAGTGAGAAAACTGTATAAGTGAGAGTAATAGCCAGGGCCCGTCATTTTAAGCTCCCAAAACCTCTATTAGCGAGAAACAGAAACCTCTGTAAGAGAGAGTCGTTTTTCGTTCATGGACCTCCGTAAGTGAGACTGCTACTTATCTATACCTCTATAAGCGACAGTCGAGCTTTACTACATTCTTATTCTTCATTATTCTTTACGTACATATTTACTACATTCGTACTTGCTGTGACTTGTTATTGCTGCGTACCTCTATAAGAGAGAAACGCTACCCATGTACCTGACTTAGCGAGAAACTCGGGTTAGTGAGAAACCTTTATAAGCGAGAGTGAGATTGTGCTCCCTTGAACTCTCGCTTATCCAGGTTTGACTGTATATTGAAAATTTTGATGGTATTTTGGATATCATCGAGCTTTTTTCTATCACATTAATAGATTCAACCTCTATGGCAAATAGCTGGTTATATCTTCAAGGTCCGGACTAAACTTAATGTACCCTTGCATATCTTTGTATATATAAAATATGTTGTGTGTGTGTTTGTCCGAATTGTTTGGAGAAAGCAATATGATATTAGCGAAATAACGATAACAGAAGACCCTAGGTATAACTATCAGAAGTTCAAAACTCCAAAGCGTTTTAAAGTTACAACCGTTTTCAGGGGGTTATAACGTTTTTTGACGACTAGATCTCTAATATAGTTTATAGTTTCTATAGAAATACCCTGCATTTAAAATCAAAATTTAGAAAAAGTAATTTATTGACATAAATTTCCTATGTGCTTTCTATAAAAATTCTTTGATGCCCAGCCCGAGCAACGCCGGCTTTTTCTGCTAGTATTACGTACATATAAACCGGTATAAAAATTATAATTTTTTCAACAAAATTTTTGTTGAATAGTTTAGATGTATCCTTAAATTTTTAACGTGTTTTCCACGTTTAACGTTGAAAATAAAGTCATAAATTTTCCTACTACTGATAGCATAACAAAATAATTATTTTATACTAAGAAAAACTTTTTATATGGTTTTTTTTTTTCGTATAAATTCTTACGGTTAATTCTTATGGTTAAGGGGTTACATCGGTTAAAAATTAAAAAAAAATCAATTTAAAAAAAAATTGTGTTATTAAATAGAACAGTATGTCTAGAATAGAAATAAAATTTCAAATTCGTCCCAATATCTAGATCAGTTTTGCATTATAAATATGTATTTTGACTACAAAGTAGTCATCATCAGTATAAATTAGCTAGTCGTAATTACTCTTTGAAAATTAGAAGTAGATAGAAAATCGAAAATCAATAGACAAAAACAAAAATAAATAAAAAATTAAACAAAATAAATTAAAATATAATAAATTTTATTGAAATTACTCTTGTTGAAATTACTTTCATTCGATTTACTCTTGTTAACATCACTCTTATTAAAATTACTCTTATATTGTCTCAGGATATGTTACTTTTAGCTAATTTGGTGACAGTTTCACCATTCATTAGTGAAGAAGAATTCGAGTTCTCATTAATTATGATTTGATAATCTAATATTATCTAGAATAGAAGTCAATTCGATTAAAAGTCTATTAGAACGAGCCTTGGGAAGTATATTGAGGCAGCTACTTATCTATTCTTTGTCTATCTTTATTCGCGTTTTTTTCAAAACTCTATTTTTGAAGTCGGTGGACAAGATTTCTCAAAAAACAATGAACCGAGCTTGTTCAAATTTTGCACTCTACTTCAAGATAAGATTGACTAGTTCGTGAACGGAGGATTTTTTTTTAATCACAACTAATTTTACAAGGTAATACGTGGTGCCAATTATACCAAATAGTACCTTTTGTACAAAACTTTTTTTTCTTCCTTCGTTCAAGAACGAACTATACATCTACTATAAATCTATCATGAGTTATTCTAACAAACCAGTCCAAGTGGCCGAGCGGTCTAAGGTGTTATGTCAGCGCAGTATGCCTACTTGGAAACTGGGAGGTTATGGGTTCGAATCCCGACATCGGCAGTTTGTCAATTATTAAGAAAAAAAGGGGCGGTTAATTGACTAAACTGTCGGGGTATGGACAAGAACGAAGTAACCGGCTATGCTTGAGAAGGTTTCCTGCAGTTTCCTTCACGAACTCCAGATGAATATCGGCATAGTTCCTATCATAGTTTGCTGCAACCGCATATCCTACCAATTCCTAGTCTATACACAAAAATTCCTTCCACTCCACTCACATCCTCGCATCCTTATACATCACAATGGACCTTATGGTCGAAGTATAGCTCGTCCAGGGCACCCTCTACAATCTATCTATTCTGACTACACCAAAGGAACTTTATTATGAGGGGTCATAGAAAATGAGGTCGGAATGGCTGAATATTCAAAATTTTTAAATGAAAATTTCCCAAAATATTTGTCTAATGTTTATCTTTGATATGTTTGAAAGTTGAATAAAATATTTTATTTATTATATTAGAAAAAAATTAGAGAAAATATCCTTTTTTTTAGCATTAGAAACCCATGCAACTAACCCCTTAATCAAAGCTTTTAGTTAAACATTTAATTATATGTTATATTTGTGGAATGTGTTGGTTTTGTTAAATATGGGGTTACTTACGATCGTAAAATGTAATTTTCTACCGTTATCAAAATTCAAAGAAAAAGTTATTTTTTTCCCGTCGTTTTCTAGATAATAAAGTAATAATAACATTTATATTTTAAACCTGTTTAATGGATCTTAGTTAGATAAAAAAAAACACTAATTCGAGAATTTTGTTTTTCGTTTGTGCTGCATGTGCGTATGTGTTGTTTCGAGAAGTGGGTTAAGAGGTTAAATTATTTCAACAAGACGTAGAAATATCGTAAAGATTAAAATCTTCGTAGGTAAAAATTATTGTAGGTAATTCGTAAAGTTAATTACCGTAAATTTTATCTTATGGAAGGCCATTCGTTTAATGTTGAAGTATATTTTCAACTATTACTAATCCGATATTATAAAGTTGGATGGTTCATTAAGACCAACTTCCACGCTAATTTAAACAAGTGATGATATCAACTAACTAAGTTAATTGCTTAAATACCCGGTTTATACTGAATTTATTAAAAAAAGTTTCTTACAAAAGCTGTTTATATTTAAAAATGGATCATTTTTTGCCTTTAAATTTTTGTTCTATCTTTTATGGTTTCAAAGATTGGTCGTTTTGTCAGTTTTGCGAGGACCGATTTTGTCCATTCATGAACTTGCTTTTATTTTTAGCTCTAAAACATACGTACAAAATTTCATTTTTATACGTTTTTTGCGTTATCTTGTTGACGGACGGACGGACAGACTCATTTGCGGAAATAAACTATAATAAGGTCATTTTATGAACACAGACAAAAATTTTTTTTGCGATTAATATTTTCAACCGTTACAAAACGGAACTAAACTTAATACACCCTTGAATATATTCTCTACAGGTTATACAAACGACGCACTTCCCATACAAAATTTCGTCCCGTCTTTTCCCCTTAGGGGATGAATTTCAAAAAACACTGATACAACTTTTTACAAACAGAAACATCAATTTCCTTATTTCTAGCAAAATGACGAACTTTCATCCCCAATTTAATTTGTAAAGAGGATGAATTTTCAAAAATCCTTTCTTAGTATTCATCTACGTTATTTAAGAAACTTCTGTGCAAAATTTCATGCGTCTAAACTCACCGGTTTATGCTGTGCGTTGTCTCATTCAGTAATAGTTTTATTAGCCACAAAAGTATCCATCTTTTTTCAAAATTGCATAATTGATTTGTGCTTTATTCATTCGGGTTTCGAAAAAATGTTTCGAATAAAAGTTGTTCATTATAAATACCCTATAAATTTCCAAAAACCGAACGATTTATGGTATAAATCAGCTATATAATTTTGAAAAAAAGAACGGCACTTTTGTGACTATGTGTATCGGATAAAATATGGTACATTCACACTCAATGAAATTGTTCTAGGCTGTTGACTGATTCCGTCTCTATATTTGAACATAACGTATTTAGTTAAAGTCCCTGAGTTTTATAATGTTTATATATACTCGTATATTCATTTATCTTCTTTTTAGGGTTTTTTGTTTTAGGGGTTTTGATGTGGATAGACGAATAAATCACTTGGGGATTGGTATGGTGCTACCATATATATCCATCGTCAGAAAAAAACAAATTTTATATATCTATTATTTATTCATATTTTATTACGGCCCTTAACTTAGCTTCGGTCGTGTCGTTTTGAATATTCTGTTGATAATATAAAAAAACTGTTTTTATTTGTGTGGTGAAAATTAAACATATTTTAAGGATTCCAACTGGCACAGATATAAATTTGCAGAACTATGTTTTATGAGTTCAATTTCAACTCAAAGTCCATATACACTATGTTTAGTATACATCTTCCCATACTAGATCTCCCACGAGTATGAGAGAGTACATATGTATACATAAAGCAATGTGCATGAAAAGGATGTCTTATAGGTTTGATAAACAATGATATTTTTCATAACTGTTCGAGTGGTCACCAACCACTCAAACCTATAAGACCTCCTTCTCATATACATTGCTTAATGTGTACATATGTACTTTCTCATACTCGTTATGAATATTATTCACTATTTTGAAAAATATGCTTGTTTATCAAACCTATAAGACCTCCTTCTCATGCACATGGCTTAATGTATACATATGTACTCTCTCATACTCATGGGAGATCTATTATACGAAGATGTAAACTAAACAGACGGTATATCCATCGTCAGAAAAAAAAAATTTTTATTTATTTTTCGAACCCATTTAACCTATGTAAAAATCTCTTAAAAATCGTAACTTTATCATTTTTTTAATCAAAAACTAAAAACAGGATCAACTTCAAATTTTGACAGGATATTCTTTATTATTGAAATAATAAGCTGTAAAATTTTGAAGAACCTGTCATTAAATTGAATGTTCTTCACAGCAACCTTAATAAACCTTTTTGTACTTGTAGCGGTGTCGCTTCATTATTGAATTATTATAATAATTTTGTTTATCATTTTTATCTGTTGCATAACAACTATAACTTCCCTCTATTATCACGGTTGCTTTGAATGTTAACAACCTTAGTAATTTACATATAAAATAAAAACATTTCATAAATCAATTCAATAAAGATCAATTATATCTTTTAAAAAACTATACTTTCAACTTCGTACCCCGGGTTCCCCTATATATATTTTTCAAAGTGCTTTCATTTTTTTGTATATCAATGCAATAATTTCCACAACAATAAAAACCAAATTTTTTCTATAAAAAAATTATATTATGGAAAAACTGAATGTGCTGTTTTTAATATTAACAAAATTATTTTCTCTTGAAATTGATCAATAAAATTTTCTATATTTTCTTCGTCTTCTGTAAAACATTTTTATTTATTTAATAAATTTATAAAACTAAATTAATTTAATTATTTGTATTTTCCTTTTTCAGTTATTATTCGCCCTGATATTTGTAATATCATGAATTCAGCCCACGTTACGAACTGGTAAGTGAAGGAAATTGAATAATTTTTTAGGTGTATTTGAGTGATAATAATGATAACATAACAATTTATCTGTGTGCAGTACACATGGCCAAAAAAGTGGCGCTCATTTTGAAAAATTTTATAATTGATTTGTGTTATTTTTCCAAAAAAAAATTTTTCAGAATTTTCCGCAAGAATTTTATGAAACTTTCGACAAAATTGGATAATTTAAAAAATTTATATTAAAGATGTATTGTTTTTTTGTAATAATTATGATTGCACAGCATGTTTGAAAACTAACCAGAAAAGTATCCAAAAATGTTCCTTAGGACTTGTTGGTCATCGTTGGAACATTAAAAAAAATTTTTTGGACCTTATTTCGAAAGTTATAAAGCTTTTTAAAAGCGCTTCTTAGCGCACGCCAACAGAGTCATGTTTTAAAACTGACCAAAAAAGTATCAAAAAAAGTTCCTTGGATCATTTTTAAAATTTGTTGGACCTTATTTCAAAAATTCACGGAGGTGATAAAAAGTGTGTTATTGTAAAAATTAATTTAATATACACTTGTGGGTATTCAGTCGATCGGAAATCGTTTGTAAATTCCAAATATGTTCATAAAAACGTTTGTGACTTCATATTTTTCGCTAAAATATAAAAATTCTTGGCGGTCAATAGATGGGGCTGATACTTACTTTTTAATGCTCTCTAATGTTGTAGTAGGTAAATATAAATCTCAGTGTCTAAAAAGTCATCTAGTGACCGTAAAAAGAAGCAAAAAATGAATCAAATTTTCCACAAACATTTCTATGAATATATTTGAAATAAACAATCGATTTCCGATCGATTTAATGCACACACTTGATTAATTTTACGTGCCATATGTATCAAAATTTATTGAAAACTATTTTGAGCAAAATCTCTGATTGGACCGTTGATTTTCCAATGAGTTTCATCTATCGCTTACTCTTAAAGATTTCAAATATCTATATTTAAAATAATCCTTACATTAAAACTAATGTAAGTAATTTCCTTAATTAATAACCACTTTTAGTGTTTTAAGTTAAAACATGTGTGTGTTTATGGGTGCGTGTTTGTGTGTTTATGGGTGGGTGGGTATTTTATTTTAAACACTCTCGCAAAATGAGCACTAAATTCCTGTAAAATAGTGAATAAATAAGATGGGAATAATACCTAGTGCTAAAGCAATGGTCGTTAATTTTTAGCCACAATAAATACATACTATGTTTAATCTTAGAACAATAAACAGCATTAACATTTTATAAGAACATCTTAATTCTTAGTATACAGGGTGTTTCAGAATAATTGTTCCTATTTCAAATAATAAACAAATTTCTGTTTTAAATATGTACCTGCAAATATTTCATTATTGAGAGTGATTTGAAATTATTCAATGAGCTTAGCCCAATAAAATGGTTAAAAATTTTAAACCCGAATTGAATATCTCACTACGATTCAGTTATACTCTAGAATTCTTTCTAGAGTGAATCATATGCCAGAATTCAGGCACAGAAACATGATAGTTCATGAACTATCATAGTTCATTATGGGTTTGGGAGGGTAATGCAAAAAGTGCTTTGCTAAGTTCACGGGGGTCTTTTTATCACCAATCAAGGTACAAATTATGAAATCTTGTATCAATGTATCTGTGTATACATTGGCTAAAATATAATAATATTTGTTGGAGGTGTCGGAAAACATATTATAAAACAAATATGTTAAATATGCTATGCATAGATAGCGATGCATACAAAAAATACGTTTTAAAAATTTGCTTATAGATGGCAGTATACACAACATGAGTACTTCAAAAATTTTGCCAATAGGTGGCAGTGTATACAACAAATATATTTCAAAAATTAAACGCAATTTATCAGTCTTTGACGGGAGAAAATATTATGTTACTTAGGTTATAAGGGCGTTACAAAATTTTTTCGGACGAAGCCGCGACGGGTAATGCTAGTAATTAAATAAAACAAATATTTGAAATTTCCGTAAAATCACTTTTGATTTGATTTGTTTAATAAAAAAAATTATACTTTTTAAAAAATGTCAGATAATTTGCTGAACATATTTTTTAGTTATACAAAACAGTTATCTTATGATATTTGACTAATTTATATCAAAATTTCTTCTCTTTGTGCTTTGAGGGTGATGGAAAGGGGAAAGTTAAATAATGTTGTTAAAATCTTGTTGGTATATTTATGTCACCTATCAACTTTAAAGATATTGATTTTGAGTGTGTCATCTTATCTGAATAATAAACATATCAAAATTTTGACATATTTCTTCATTTTTATGTCATAAAATTGATTTGAAAAGAAATTAAAATATACAAATAATTTTTTGTTTCGAATTTGTTTAACTTTTTGTGGGCATCTTTTAGATACGAAATAATAATTTATAATCTATGACTGTTGACAGGGTCGAGTCTGTACATTAAAAAGAGGCTGGATGCGATTGGTCTATCCACACTACCAAATTACTATTTGGTGTCCTTGAAAACTAGAGAATAGTCAACTTTAGACGCCTAGACAATTCGGTTGCAGTTATCTCTATAGCACGGTAGTGTTTTTTGCCAAGTTTAAGGCAGCGTGGGCATGCGTACTTATAGACGCTATTACTACAGGAAATAATAGGCCAAAAACGACTCCCATGAGGTCATTTTTGGTCAGTGCTGAGTTTTTGAATATAGAAAGATTACGTCATTTTAACTCACCGTTTTCAGCCTCATCGTTATGGAATAAAATTACCAGCCAAGTAGCTGCTCTTCTAAAGGAGTTGTATGTACTTGGAAACTGGGAGGTTATGGGTCCGAATCCCGACATCGGCAGTTTGTCAAGTATTAGGAAAAAAAAGGGGGCGGTTAATTGACTAAACTGTCGGCGTATGGACAAGAACGAAGTAATCGGCTATGCTTGAGAAGGTTTTCTGCAGTTTCCTTCACGAATTCCTATCATAGTCGGCTGCAGCCGCATATGCTACAATTCTAAATTCCTAGTCTATACACAAAAATTCCTTCCACTCCACTCACATCCTCACATCTTTAGGCATCACAACGGACCTTATGGTCGAAATGTAGCTCGTCCAGGGCAGCCTTTACACAAAGTTACCTCGCCTCAAAATAGTGTAGGCTAACAATAAAAATGCAGGTGGTACCCGATATCTATTTAAGTTGCTAGGCAGGGTACCCAAACCAACAGGAAAATTAAGAAAACCCGAAATACCCAAACCAACAGGAAAATTATGAAAACCAGAAATTTCGTTTGGAGGTTTTAAAATTTTTAATTTGGCTTGTTTGGTGTACTTAAAAGTATTCATCAATCTGGGCTCAAATTTGTATTTTATAATATAAACTTTGTTTCTTAAGCATCTTTTACAGGGGAGTCTTTTTGACACACTTACCAGTTGTTTTTTATTGAATATAAATTTTGTCCATTAGACAAAAAGTGTCGTGTACACTGTTTTTCTTTTGTTCAATGTTTTTTGCTCCTTATTTTATTCATAATGGTTTTTCATTCAGTGAAACTCATTTACATAATTTGTTTTTTCTATTCGACAACTGACAATTTACATACGTCATGAATTATTATTGAGATATTAAAAAGTGAGTATAACGATTAGTTAGTGCCTTAATGGTTTTGTTTTTGTAATATAACCAGTAATATTCGATAGTTGAGGTCATATTGCTTGCTGTCTTAATAGTAGATAGATTGTACAGAAATTTATTACAAGAATGTGAAGCTTATATTTTATAATATGTATAATCGAATTGATGAAAAATTGAATCATCTGAATTTATTTGATTAAGCACTTCCCAACGAGTGTGTGAAATTCTTTAAATAATATCCTTTTGTCAAATCCAATCGATTTGTGCTGAATCTATTTGGTTCAAAAAAAAAATGTTGCCAATGAAAGTTGTACTTTATAAAATTACAAACAATTTTTGTTCTAAACATTTTTCCGAAAATTGAATGGTTTCGGCACAAGTCAACTACAAAATGAGATTTCACATACGCGATAATAGTAACTTATTTCGGATAAATGACCAGTTCTATACATAGAAAACCGCAAATTCAATAGATTCAACCATAACTGATATATAACGATCGTTCAACGCAAAACAAGCAGATATTCGAAATCTCTGCAAACAAATTTGTGTCTGAAGACTTCTAAATGAGGCTATACGTGTAATTAAAGGTTCACCTATATTGAAAATATATGTAAAACAAGTAATGTAACTATTAACTGAGTTAATTATTCGAATACCAAGTATAAATTTAATCACAAATTATGAGAAAACTATTGAGTTTATGAAAAGGTTTTTCAAACAAAAGTTGTTTATTTTAAATAGAAGAAGATTTTTGTTATTAATTTTTTTTTCTATCTTACGGTTTCAAAGATGTATATCCCCCTCCCCCCCGCTAGGAGGGAACACGTTCCAATTGTGCCCATTAATAAAGTTGACCTAACTTTTTTGGTCTAGAACATATATAAAAAATTTCAGTTCCTTATATTTTTTTATCTCAGACGTACAGACGGGCGGACATTCGAAAATGGCAGTATAAGGCCATTTTATGAACACCTATACCAAGCATTTATGTGAAGGATTTATATTTTCAAGCGTTAAAAAGTCAGGACTAAACTTAATATACCTTGTATACTTATTTACATATACTAGGTATAAAATCTTATAAATAATATTACATCAGTTCATTTTTCTCGATTAAGAGTGTCCCTACAAAATCGTGTTCGTATCATTCAAGAGGTGGGTGGTCTTCTATTAACCTTCGAAATCAACAATTTCTATTCATTGTTTTTCTTTCGTCCAAATTTTATTACGCATAATGGATTTTATTTTATTTTTTTTTGGGTAATTTTTTTTTCTGTCTGAATTGAAATAAGACAAAGCTTTTAAGACAAATCGAAATATATTAATAATTTATCTGATCGTGTCGTGACTATACATTTCAAATATTCGTCAAACAGTATTTTTGTACGTTTAGATAGCTAGGGTTTAAATAGCTTTAGAACCTCTGTATACTGATGTTTATATACATTTATAAATTTATAAAGAAATTGTTTTAGACCTTCATGATTTTCTAATATGATTTCTTGAAATAAAAATCTCAAGAGTGGAGAAGGTTCACCCTGAAATTTGGTACTGAACTTGGAGCTTTTGATAATCGTCTAATCGAAACAGACACTTTCTTGATTATATCATTAATTTTTTGAATTACTAAAAATTTGAATTACTAAACTAATTTTCCGAGTAAATTCATAGTACCGGGAAGGTGGATTTTGGTCTAAAGCTTTTTCTTTACCTGGTTTTAGTGATACTAAACTTAAGTACACAATTTTAACGTTTTAACGTTTACTTTCTTCGTGATAGTTAGCGTGTTTACAATTTCACATACCAAAACGGATCAAGAGATCTCAAACAATCCTGCAAAAACTCGAAATCTAACACATTACCTCCGTACACTACTTTCTATATAGAGGTCAAAAACATATTATAGAAGTTCGTTTACTATACAAAATCACTTTGCATAAAATTTATTTAATACGAAAATAATATTTTGTTAGTAAAATACAGAGTAAAAAGTTTTCTTATTTTTTTTCGGGTGAGTTTTTTTTCTGCGGCTACATGTCATGTTGTTACCTTCGACATAATTGAATTTATGTTAGAAAAAAACAAAGTTACAAGAATAATCAATTTGGTTTATTATAGCTACGAAAAAAGTTTCAGTAAAACTTTAAAAGAAACTGAAGCGTTCATTAAGTATATTTTAACATCGGTAATAAAGCTTTTTTTTTAGAAAATTCGATACAAACTTTACAATTTTCCATAATATAACAATATTTTAGACAGATTTTCTTAGAAATGTTGTATCGTACTTGTAGCGGACTTGTTAGCTACTATTTCGATATCAATATACTTTCTTATTTATCTACTTTTGCATATTCACTGCCTATACCCCCTGTTACTAAGGTAATTAATTATATATTTATTATATGTTTATTACCTTAGTAACTATCAACATATATATATTAACATTTATATTTTTTCGAAAATAAAGATTACATTAAAATCTTTATTGTCATTTTTTATATAAATTAATTATTAGGTTTAATTATTTGGATTCAGTTAATTCTTCCAATGACCTACAAACTAAATTCAGTTCCGGCAAAAACTCAGTGAAACCATCTTAAGTCTTAAATGTGTCATCACTTTTTGATATCAAATAATCGAAAATATGAATCATCATAGACATGTAGGATGGGAATCGAACCCGCGACCACTGGCATTCTATACTAACGCTCGGCTACTGAGCTAAGAGATGCTATCGTGGTGGAATCCATATGATTTCTCACTATCTTGATGATGTTCTATTTTTAATTTTAGTTTATTTACTATTTATATATATTTTCATTGTTTTTGTAAACTTAAATCTATTCGTTGTTAGTAAGATTATGCCTTTCGGTTTTAATATACCAACGAAATTGGGTAACGTTTACTTAATTTGACATTTAAGTAATATGTCTGAACATTGATAACATTATATTTCAAATTTTGCCCCTATTCCTAGAACATTTGTTTGTATTTTATAAATACGTATTTCGACGACAATGTAGTCATCAGTTTGTATTTATAAAATACAAACAAATGTTCTAGGAATAGGGGCAAAATTTGAAATATAATTTTAAAAAACCTAGAGTTCTCTTTGATTATTTTACTAATCTTTATTTTAATAATCTTTATTGATAACATTCTTTTGACATCAAAAGCTTGATATGAAACTCATACATATCTTGGATGGAAATCGAACCCACGACCTCTCTGGTATTCTAGAACATGGTACAATATTTTAAATAAAATCTTCGGAATCGTTTCCAAGAAATACACAAAAAAAACTCCAAAGTATTAAGAATAAAGGGTCATTTCAGAATTAGCTATTTTCGCCAAAACATTGCAATCGCGAGAAACGACAATATTAAACTTAAGTTTAAAGTTGCATACCTTTCGCTTTCTCCTTTCTTGAGATACCTTATTCACAGAGATAAATACATATACACAGACCCAACAATAGCCAAAAAATAGGTTTTTAGCTAACAAGGGACTAAGGGACTAACAAGGGACCCCAAAACCTAAAAAGATTCAGTAAAATCTCAATATAGAAATAACAAAAATCTTAATTTTTTTCTAACTTGAAAATATCATTTAAATAAGAGTATTTTTTCTGTTAAACAAATAGTCTGTGATTTATATTTGCCATTTTTCGAGGTCGTTATTAGAACTGACTTGTGAAAATCACGAACTATCGATTTCTTATACCATGCGTAAAATGGTACTACCATTCGATTCTATAACTAAAACTATATATATATATATATATATATATATATATATATATATATATATATATATATATATATATATATATATATATATATATATATCTTACAAAAAACAAACTATTTATAGTACAAGGTGGCGTAAAAGTACCTTCAAGATTTTAAATTAAAAAAAGTATATGAAAAGTTGAGTAAAATGATATTTTGGACCTCGTTATCTAAAGTCTCTATCTTAAAGTTTTTTTCCAACTATTTACGAAAAATGATGTTTAACAAATGATGTCTCCTTTCGCGCTGAAAACTATGAGCTTGTAGCGGTAACGCTCCTAAAATCAATTATGCTTTCTTTAAGAAACCAATGCTCCTCAACTATATATCCTCCCCAAGTTACCACGGTAATTATTATTGTTTGTTACTTTGGTAACTATCAACAAATACAATGTGATATTCATTCAATACTTCATTTTAATAAAAGATCATTTATATCTTTCAACATGTTTATAATTTTTTTAAATGTATTATGATTATTCATGATTCAAATATAATCATCTATCATCTTACAAGCTCTTTTCAGCATATCTTCCATGAACATTCGTAAAGTTTCTTGAGATATCCCCAAAATCTCTCGCCCAATATTCTAAGTTGTTCCAAGCATTGTGGCTTGTTTAGATAAACCCTTTAGAAGGAGCCATGGTTAGAAGGAGCAGATCTGACATTAAAATATCGTTGAGAGTTTCTCTGAGTAGAAATAAAGCTTCTTTCGTTTTCCAAATAAAAAGTTACCATATTTATCCTTGCTGCTGGTATCTGGTATCGCTTCATATCGAAACTCCCAAGTATTTACTATGTTTTAAAAAAGAGAGAAACTCAATAAATATTAATTCCAGAAAGAATTGATATTAAAAATCATGAAGGTACTTTTACGCCATCCTGTACTATTCGATTCGAAAACAACCTTGGGAGTATAATAGTAAAAAAACAATCACTGCTATCGACAGTAACCGGTATCGAGACACATAAAACTGACGCCAAATTCAATTATTGGCCAACAGCTAAAACAAAACACACACAAAACAACCGTAATATGTTAATGTAAAGGTCAGATGATTGTTTCGTATTTTCTTTTATCCTTAATTTACATATAAAAACAATAAAAGAAAATTTATTGCCACAAACACGTTGTAAAAACAAAATACCTTGTGATTTTTCACACGTTAGTTTGGAAAATAAATTCGGTTCTGGCTAGATTTGTAGTTTGATCGTTATTATTTTGGTAAATAGCTACACCGCCAGCTCTGATATTTAAATTTGACTATACATTTGAAATTAGGTACAGGAATGTCTTCATCATTATTACTCTGTGTTTCTGATAAAAGAAGAATATTCGAATTACGAGGCACATTATCAATGATATCATTTTATATTGATAAACCTACCCTGGTTCTTGATAAATTTTATGAACTCTGATTCTAATGTAAATAATGGATTTAATGTCTGTCTTTCAAACTCTAATTTGAACGAAGGAAATAACGCTGGTTCTGTTCTACCATGATAAAATGTAGAAGCATTGGTTTTTAGATACAATATATAAGTTTTCGATTGTAGTTTTTCACTTCTATATCATTTTATTAAACTTTTGTGTCTTAATCGTGATGTTGATCTTATTTAATATTATTTGAATAAATTATTTTAAAAGAATTAACTTCTTACGTGAGTACATACCTAAGTACACACATAATTTTCTAAAATTTTTATGACGCTAGCGGGTAAACTGTACACGCTGTGTATAAAACATATCCGAATTGATTTTAAATTGTCCTAACATTATGAATTTTTTTATTAACATTATGAATTTAGCGCCAGTGCGACCGACAGGTTATATCACAAAAGTATTTTTTGATACTTTTAAGGACGTTCATGCGCTACGCTAGAGTCAAATGTAGAGTACTATCTTAAATTATATTTATTTAGGATTTTAAATAGGTTGTAAAGTATATCAAGGATTTATAATCTTTTTAGCCTCAATATTTTAGAACTAGTAAATTGTAAAATATCAGTAAATAAAAATAAGAAATTGATTTGAATTGAGCTAATTTGGACCTAGCAAAAATGATGGCGTTGGTTATAATACGATACGATTAACGGTTTTCAAGGTATCAGACCCATAGTGCTGATATTCCAAACTGTATAAATTGAGAAGGCAAAATTTTGAAATGTGTTGGTCGGACGTTAAAATGAACCTGATTTTCGTACTGTTTGGGTCAAAGTTAGCCTAGAAAATGATTATTATTAAAATAGAGTAGAAAAATTTTCTTCTCTTTTTTCACATTTTTTCTAAGGGGTACCCCTTAAAAAAATCGCTAAAATTGGAGGAAAATTTTATGTCCCCGATTATGATATAAACTTAGTTTTAAGCTAATTTAGACCTAGCGAAAACAATGGCGTTGATTAAAATATGATACGATAAACGGTTTTCAAGGTATCAGGCCCATAGTGCTAAAATTCCAATCTGTATGAATTGAGAAGGCAAAATTTTGAAATGTGTTGGTGGGACGTGAAAATGAACCTAATTTTCGTACTGTTTGGGTCAAAATTAGCCTAGAAAATGATTATTATTAAAATCGAGAACAAAAATTTTCTTCACTTTTTTCACATTTTTCCCTTAAAAAAATCGCTAAAATTGGAGGAAAATTTTATGTCCCCGATTTTGATAAAATCTTGGTTTTAAGCTAATTTGGACCTAGCGAAAACGATGGGGTTGATTAAAATATGATACGATTAACGGTTTTCAAGATATCAGACCAACAGTGCTAAAATTCCAAACTGTATGAATTGATAAGGCGAAATTTTGAAATGTGTTCGTTGGACGTTAAAATGAACCTGATTTTCGTACTGTTTGGGTCAAACTTAGCCTAGAAAATTATTATTATTAAAATCGAGAACAATAAATATATATATATATATATATATATATATTTTTATTTATTTATTTATTTATTTTTCTATATATTGAATAGATCTCACTAATCCGACACTTCAATAGTTCGACACGTCCAATAATCCGGTACCCTGTAGTTTTTTATAGTGCCGGATTATTGAGACTCTACTGTATATGCATATCGATATACAACGATATATAGTGTGCTATTGTAGTTTATAGTTACTATGGAAACGACAATCAAAGTTGATATTTCAAAATTGAAACAAAGTTTTATTAATATAATTATTTTTTATTTTTTAGTATAGTATAGTTTCGTTTAAGTATAGTTTCTGTGGAAATGATAAAACCAGCAAAAATTTTAACCGATTCCAAAAAAAATGAGGAGATTTTATGTTCGACTGTATGTATTTTTTTTTCAATGTCCACCCCCTTCAAGATTATTTTTTGAGACAAAAGATAGCCTATGCCCTTCCCCCGGATATAATCTATCTTCTTGCCAAGTTTCATTATGATCCGTTTAGCCGTTTAGTCGTGAAGAGTTAGTAAACAGTTACTTTCACATTTATATAATATTATGGACAATTGCATTAAAAAAATTGCATATTTTAAAGAATATTTTTAAACAATATTTATTATGGTGGTTACTTTAATAATATAGATATTATAATTTTAAGTACAAAAAATTCGGTTCTTCAAAAGACGCAGTGTTAAAAGTTTGATTTTTAATCGATAATTAGTCTGAAATTATCGTCAATAGGTTTTAAATTTTTGAGGGAGGATAACTACATAATTGCTATTCAATTCCTAAAAAAACAATTTTTTATTTACTATCAAGCCTCACGCATGAACGTCCTTAACTCTACTATCATATGATGACAATTCAACAGGCATATCTTTGACAATGCGTAGAAGGTTATGTTCAGATGAAAAATCGTTTGGTATATATAATAAATCACACTAAAAAAAAACCCATGCATTTCCTCCTACAGTTTATGTGAATGTGTATATACTTTCATATGTGGATTTTAAGGGATGTGTTTTTCATCGGGAACATATTTCGGTATCATCTAACTAAAAAAATAACCCATAAAATATGACTGTCGTTAAATCTCTCTTCATTGTTTTTGCGAATTTTCAGGATATTATAAATACAATTTGATAAAGTAATTATTTAGATATTTAGAGTGAAATTTAAATTACTGAATTTTCCTGTGGAAAAATGGATAATGGGTTTTATGTTTTTAACAGTTATTTTTCATTATTTTTACGCCATAAGGTTCTCCCAGTTTTACTGTATTAAAGAGTTATTTAAAAAATGTGGACTTTTTTTTTATTACTAGGCTTCGCTTATGAAATGAAGTGAAACTGTCTTAGGTTTCGCTTCTCTGTCTAAATAAACATCGATAAACACATTGTAGATAATTAAATTCACCTTATAGTAGGAAAAAATCGAAAATATTTCATCGATTTAAATGAAAATTATTGGTTTCACTTTGTAACGAATAGTTTCCGAGATACGTCTTATTTATGGGGCTTTTCTCCCCTTTAAAAGATTTCAGACCATATGCAAACCACAACCAAATCGTGATGAATCGAATTGTAATTTTTTGGGTATAATTTTTGTGAATCATTCAAATTGGGAAGAAAAGGTAATTTTCGATTTGATGGAAGTTTTTCAAGGTACATTCATACACCTTTAGACGTCAATAAGATGGAGACTAGAATTTTTATTATGATCATAAAATAATTTAAAATTGTAATAGAATTAGAATAAAATATGACCACGCATTTTATAAACCAGTAAGATGTGTTCACATTTCCAATAATCAATAATACACCTTACTGATTTATGTCTGTGTGGCCATTAAATTCTCATTCGATTACTACTTGAAATTTGAATTTTTATGAAAGCTTTTATGATCATGATAATAAAAATTATGGCCGTCATCTTCCGCACTACTAAAGGGCTATAATTGTACATTCCATAAAAGAATGCGAAAAATTCACAAAAAATTTACGTATCGATAAAAAAAAAACTATAAGATAAATTGGACCGAAAATACACAAAACTCCAATCGATTTGATAATCTGAAGGGCTGTTTTCGAGGTATATGGTCTTTATATACGATTGTATAATTGATTAGGTACTCTGAGCTAGACAATTACCCGTTCTTTTAAAAAAAATTTAATGTTGATTTGTGCCTTTGTCATTCGGAGTGCGGAAAATGTTTTGAATAACAGTTGTTAGTATTTTTATTTTATTTTATTCGAAGCATTTTTTTGAAAATCGAAAGAATAGGTACAAATTAATTACAAAATTTTTAAAAAGGAACACCACTTTTGTGGCCATTTGTATTGAGGAGAAACATTGGCTTAAACATTGCGAAATAAACACTTGCATATTTCAAGTAAAATTTCCAACAATTTTGGTCAACCGAAATAAGTTATTTGTAAGACATTTTTTTTTCGTTTTGTTACAAAAAGAAACCTTAAAAAAGTATAAGCGACAATTTTAAACCATTTTGTGACAATTGTTATTCAAAATATCTGTTTTCCTTTCTCAACAAAATGACATAAATAAAGTATAAACAATTACCATGATTTATGGTTACCCATTTTTCCACATCCAGTAACGTAACTATTTACTATAGGTTGTATTACCTTAAGTTTTCTGTTTTTCTGTGAATGTCTTTTTTTTATAATAAAATATAATAAATATAAAATGAAACAGGTTTTCCCATTTAAGGATGTTTGGGACATGTACATGCTACGAAACGAACGAAAAGTAATATAATGTTTTTCACTGAATGCTAAAGCAATTGTGAAAATTTACTAAACCGTTTAAAAGTCATTGCAATTTAAAATAACTGTAATTTAACATAGTTCTTATGGAGATTTGTTCACACTATAGATTAAATTCATTTCAATTGCCATTAAAAAAGCTACGAAACGACCCAAATTTTCCAATTATATAGCTTGAACTCTATAGTAAAAACTTTTTTATAAATTTGTACAATTTGTACAAACATTCACTAAACGGTTGTTGTGAAAAAAAATTTATAAATAGAAATTTAAAAAAAATCTGTCTTTGTTACGTGTACGTAAATGGTATAGAAAAAAAATTATATATGTTTTTGTTGATTTAAATTAAGGATATATTCACTGCTAAAAGTTTTTTCGTATTTAAAGAACTATTTCCTCCGATAGTCGTTCCCTCCAACCATCCTTAACAGATACAAAACACAGTAAATAAGATGGTTTTTTTGTGTAGTTGTACTGAATGTGGTTGGTTAAGGGGATGGGTTATTACACGGAGGTGGTGGTTTGTAAGGGTTTGGTTTATCTAGAATATATAGTTTATATCAATATCACAGGTATATACGTTTTATTGATAAAATAAATCGGTTAAGTGTGTGGTGTCTGTCTATGTCATATAGAGAAGAACTCGCACTACAGACTAAGAAGTTTTTCTTCAAAGTTCAAGGTTGTTCGGTTGTTTATTCAGTTGTTTTTGGGAAAAGGTTTCGAATAAAAGTTGTTAGTATATTTATATAATGAGATACTTTTGCCGGAAGCAATCGAATGAAAAATTGACTAAGCTGTCGACGTATGGACAAGAACGAAGTAACCGGCTATGCTTGAGAAGATTTTCTCCAGTTTCCTTCAAGAACTCCAGATGAATATCGGTATAGTTCCTATCATAGTCGGCTGCAGCCGCATATCCTACCAATTTCTAGTCTATCCACTCCACTCACATCCTCACATCCTTAGGCATCATAATGGACCTTATAGTCGAAGTGTAGACTGTCCAGGGTAGCCTCTACAATCTTCACGGTACGGTACCCTAAACTTTTTTCACTGAAAAGAAGAAAAAAAGAAAAACATAACATATTGTTAAATCAACTAAAATATTTGTACATTTGTTATATTTTTTTTTCTTCAATTTTCACAAATTGAAAATTCTATCTTTTTTTTTTTTGTTCATAATAACTTATTGATTTAAAATATTATTCTGAAGCGTATATTTTCTTTTGAAAGCGTGCGTGGGTTGGTTATGTTCTGTTTATCATGGTGTTTTTTTCTTTTCTAGTACTTCTAGTATATAGTTCGTTCACCTTCACCGGTGATACTTCAATTGAAAATTATTTTATTTTGAAGTATTTACAAAATTTATTGATCATTAAACTTTACAAGATTATTTATTTGATTCTCTCAAGGAGGGTGCAATCAATTTTTATAAGTATATTGAATATATTTTCATCTCTACATACATCAAAGGAAAATAGTGTGTGGGTTGTCCAAACTGTTTGGAAAAAACTATTGGAGATAGCGAAATAATGATGAGAGAGACCCTAGATAGTTTTTCCTTACAATTTCAGAAGTTCAAAATTCCAAACCTTTCCAAAGCTTTAGACATTTTTTAATGGATTTAACGTTTTCTGACGGTTAGATCTCTAATATATTTTATACTTTACCATTTTTTGACATCAAATGCTTACATAATACCTAGATGTGTATGAAAAGTCATACACATCTAGGGATGGGGATCGAACTCACGCCTTCTGGCATTTTAGACCAATGCTCTACCAACTGAGCTACCTTAGATGTTATGGTAGTGCTATGCTACTTTTATCTACCTACGATCACTTTGTGTGCGACTTGAATTAGTTTCTGATCTCTACATTATACCCGAATTATTGCTTATGAGCCATTTTATTTTCCCATCGGTATGAAAACGCCTGTATATTATTTATATACAGTTTATAAAAACATTTCGATTTGATTACTTCGCTCGAAAACTTTGCTTCCAAAATACGGTTGTGGTGTTACACCTTGTATATATATTATTTAAGGCAATGTAGTTGTCACGTTTGTAGTATAGTATGTATCTTTTTAAGCTGTTTGTATTTTTTTTTTTTGAAACTGGAAACTTTTCCATTATATACTAGAGTCTAGTTAGTTTGAAGGAAAAACTACTATTGATTATATCCAGAAGATATAACTTTCTTCAAAATTGGATTAGAAGATGGTGTATCGAAAGAAAAAAAAATGGTTATACGTTTACGCTATAAATAATTTACATGAACTGATTACTGTTGATGTACGTAAAGAGCCCCATTTATTGCAGCTGTAGCGGGTCGGAACTAAAATGTACTTTAGTTTATTAGACACCTTTGCATATTTAACTACATACACCCTTCGATACCACGGTAATTATTGTCTTTGAAGTGTATTCGTTTGTATAGATATATAACTGATCAGATCGGTTTAAAATTTTCTATAGTTATAGCATCTGCCTAAATATATATTTTATTTCAGACATCTAAATACCGGATAATACCGGCAATTCCTAGGAAGGAATTAATATATAGAATGTATTTAACATATGAAATAAGACAAGAGAGAGACTAAATTAATTGGAGGTTTATCCAGTATGTAGATAACAACTAAGTAAGGAATTATTATGTAGAATGTATTTAACATATGAAACAAGACAAGAGTGGAATACACTTAACTAAAAGTATAAATAACTAATTAGATCTATCACATACATTATAACAAAACAACAAATATATTTCGCATGCTATATGAAACACCAACCGGGAATTTTTATTTAAGAGTATTTATTAAAGATTATAAATCAGACTCTTGCTTCTGGTAGGCAATAAATTTGATCATTATCAACAATTGCGTAATTAATCAAAGTTGTAAATACATTGGAACTGAATAATGGTATTCTTTCGTGAACTAAAGATTCAACACTTCAAAATTGTTCAAACCAACAGTATAGTTATTCCTCCTGACTTTTGATCTGTTTTGATTATTATTATTATTTAAAAGCTCTTAACGAGATTTAAAATGTTTTTTTTTTTCTTGAAATGACATGCAATAATTTTTATGAAAATTTATTTTCTCTATAAGAAAATTTACTTAAATTGTGGAAAAAAAACTTCGGGGAGTATTTGAACAATAAAAATATCCCTCTGCTTTAAAAAATATCTAAATTGGATTGTTCAGGTTTACCAGCAAGTGTATGGAACACTTTAAAGATTTAAAGATAACCTTGTATTTTAATAATAGACCTTTGTTTCTAATTAGAAATGTTCGTAAAACCTTCTACGATAACATTTTCGTGTTAATAATAATATTACACGTTTTGTATACTAAAGGTAAGGGTAGTATAAACCCTGTTTTTTATGAAGATAATCTTCGCAATATTTATTATAAATTATTACGTTTGCATGTTCTATAGAAATTATAAATGAGCTAGCTACTAGCTAGCTGCCAGCTCGCTTGCTTGTAGCTTATGTGTGTGGTTTTTAGTTTTAATAATCTACAAGTGCTACCGATCATTTTACAAGTGTTTTTTTTTTTGCTTCTACATGTAAATATGATGAAGTAAAACTACCTTATAACGTTTTATTCCAACATATTATATATTATTTTATACCATTTTATGGGGCGTAAAACGAAGCGTTATGTTGAAAGCTCTACCAATGATGTACTATCAACCACTTAAGTGACGATTCTTTTTAAAAAAGTTTAACACATTTGGTTTTCGAAAAAAATGTTTCGTATAAAAGTTGTTTGTTATTAGAATCCTTAGAAAATTTGGTTCTAAGCCTCTTTTCAAAAACATAATTAATTCGACACAAATCGATTACAAAATTTGTTGAAAAGAACGCCATTTAAATGTTAAGTTATGTGCCCTAGAATATAAAATTTCCTGGCCTTAACTTTGCCAGTATGTTAATAAGCCTTGATGGTGCTAATGTGTATTACATTTTGGTCAATTTCTTGAAACTAGCTGACATTTCAGTTAGTTTTCGCTTGATCTAATTGTATTCATAAGTTTCGAAGTCTTGACTATTCAATTCTACGTTTGTTATGTAACGGTGTCGCTTCATCATTAAATTATTATTATAATTTTGTTCTTCATTTTTTATCTGTTGCATTTCAACTATAACTTCCCTCTATTATCACGGTTGCTGTTATTTAATATAAATAATATGTTATTTATTTAAATAATAATTATTTAATATAACAAACATTTACTTTACAGTTCCATCAACTTTAAGTGAATTTTAATTTGAACTAATTTTAATGTAAAAATACTATGAGATCATTGAGACTCCACATTGGATTATTTTAGGTTATTTTCTTCGTGGAAAATTTTAACCGTCCGACAAATATAAGACGTCAAAATTAATGCTTCAGGGAAATTGTGTCACTGTGTCTTGTTCTCAATAACCGTATCTTCACGGTCGAAAATGTCTACCAGATTTCAATATTTTATTTTTAAAATACTACAACCCTATACTTTTTGCGAAAGAACCACTAATCTACTAGTCTTAAGCCATCACTCTGCTAAACTAATCTGAGCCAGATGCTTGGCTGAGAAAAATTCATGCGTTTTGTATTTGAATGGTCAAAGGAACAGAGGGGTTTGGAGGGAGGGGAAAGTGGAAAATTTGGAAATATTTTCTTAATATTAGGATAATGGGAAAGTTTAACGTGAGTAAAGTTGTAGGAAATTAATTTTACCTTAATTCCTGGCCATTTTTTTGTGAGTATATGTACAGAAAAATCTTCGAATAATTAAGAATTTGTTACCATGGTAATTAATTTCATATGAACTATGATATCTTTCCCTGGGAAAATTAGTTTAGCCTACGTAGCTCTTACGTGTCGAATTTTTACTTTTATTTATTTATAATTAAATTGTTTCTATGTTTTTGTTTTCTTATTAAAATTCCATTATAACTATCTTATGGTAATTGTTTAAAAATTTACTTCGATCTTTGAAGATTTACTACACAGTTGGTCGCACATCAAAAAAGAAAAAAACATAAACAAAATTTATAAATTCACAAAACTTTATCTCGAAGAAGTTAGATCTGTCGCCATGTGTATGTGTTGCAAGTGTATCCTATTTATGACAAAAAAAAAACGTTAAAACTTTTTAGAAAACTTAAAGAAAGTTGTAGTTTTGTATAGTTTTTATCCCGGCTTCAAAAAGGAGGATGGTTCTCAATTCGTCTGTATTTTTTTTTTTTAATGTGTGTCCCCTCAGAACTCCGTCATTTATGAACCGATTTTGAATTTTTGTTTTTTGTTTTTAAAGGGTTTGGTTTCCCATTGGTCCCATTGTCACCAAATCGCATTCTGATGAAGGGATCCCCGGGAAATCGAGGAAAATCCTCATTTTATATGTGATAATCGATTTCTGCGAAATTTTTTTTTTGAAAGGGTATACTCATTCATAATGGGAAAATAAGAAAATTTTTTAAAAAACCGACTTCAAAAAAATTTTTGACAAAAAAAAAATCGACCCCCAAAAAAAAAATTTTTACAAAAAAAAAACAAAATGCTTGTAAAAAAAACTGAAAATCTGTTATAAAAAAATGCACTAACAACTATTTAAAAAAAAAAGTGTTATAAAAAATGTACTAAAAATTAGCTGGTCGTTTAGTAGGTCTACCGATATTTAGACAAATAAAATCTGTTATAGAACTTTAAAGTCACTAAAAAGCGAGAAATAAAACCTATTTTGACAAAATGGAAACCCGATTTAAAAAATCAAATATTCTATAACAAGAAATGCACTAAAATGTAAAAAAATAATTGCATATTCTTGTGCCAATTTTAGTTCACCTAAGCAAAAATTTTTAAATATATATGTACAATTATTGTTAATTTTGGAGGCGGTGTCCAAAAGTTATGTGAATTTCTCTATGCTGACACCGCCTCTAAAATTACAATAATTGTACATATATATTTAAAAATTTTTGCTTAGGTGAACTAATAAAATTGGCACAAGAATATGCAATTATTTTTTTACTTTTTAGTGCATTTCTTGTTATAGAATATTTGATTTTTGAAGTCGGGTTTCCATTTTGTCAAAATAGGTTTTTTTTTAATTTATTTATAAATCACGAAGGATGTCTCCGTTATACGACGAGTATCTATATTTTATATACAACTTATTCGAAATTAAAATATATCTGACTTAAATTCTGAACTAGGAAACTTTCAACGTTCTGTCTATGATCTACGAAATGCTATTATGGTGGTGGAATGCATATGATTTCTCACTATCATAATGTCATTGTATTATTAATTTTAAGTTATTTACTATTAACATATTTTTTAATTGTTTTTGTAAACTTGCGTTATTCTATCCATTGTTAGTATGGTTGCCTTTCGTTTATATTATACCAACGGTTGTGACTAGCGTTTACTTTTATCTCTGAGCTACGTGAGATGTTATGGTTGTAGAATGCATATGATCTCGTAAACGCTAGTCACTTCCGTTGGTATGATATAATCGAAAGACAACCTTACTAGCAATGCATATTTTTGACGCAAGTTTGTGCAAAATAATTATAAAATATGTAAATAGTAAATAAACTAAAATTAATAATGATGGTGAGAAATCATATGCATTCCATCACCATAGCATCTCGTAGCTCAGAGGCAGAGCGTTAGATGCGTATGATTATTCATATTAGAGAAAATACTTTCGTTACTACAATATGTGATCTTGTATTACAATTCAATAGAAATCTATGATCCATGATCTTGTATTCTTAAAATTTGGTAAAAATACGTTAAATTTAACATAAGAAAATGGAAAAATACGACCCGATTTTTGTATAATTACATACTAAATTTGTCCAAATCTGATAAAATTTTGCAATTTGAAAGTGACACCGATTACAATAAATCAGTTTTTTTAGATATTTGATCGAAATTTTTTCCGATTGTCATGAAATATGTATTTAATATTATTAATTTTACGTCATATTTACTTCTGCTTGAATTATTTTTTATTAAAATACTTAAATGAATCGGGAATATCAACTTTTATGTCTTTATTGTCTACTTTAGTATTGATTAGGACTGGTGGCAATAATTCGAAATTGTGAAGTTAGGCTCAATTGTGATAGTAACATATGCGTTACTAGGATTTCGTTAAAATGAACAAAATTATTTTGTTAATGAAACTCATCTTTTTCTATGAACAATACAACTAATTGTTTAAATACAACTAAATGTTTAAATAGTTGCCATTTTGAAATATGACGTTCTCGAGTAACTTTACCAATATATCATCGATCTGAGGATAAATCAAATATATACTCTAAAATGAATTAATGTATGAAAAGTCGAACGAACTCGTATTGCGTATTCGATGAAAATATACAAAATTCCATGGTCTTATTCGACTGTGTCGTTCGTGTATAAAACAACACCACACAAGACAACAGCAGAACACTAAACCTGACTGGTTACTGCTGCATTAATTATGATACTGACACTATGTACACTCCTGTTCAATAAAATTCAACCAACCTGAAATGTTTATTTTCTTACATTTCATAAAACTCTTCACTTTTGTAACTCTCTGTATATTATTTATTTATAAACAAAGATCAGTAGTATATTTTTTAAATGTGAAAAATGAAATGGAAGTTTAATATTTTTATTTATGTAAACAAGTCAGTGATAGAATAAGAATATGTAATGTAAATACATGTTAAGTGTTATATCTCCCTTTTATGTATAAAAATTAAATAAAATGTTGTATCTGTCAAAAACATTTACTACAAGAATAATCAAAATTGTGAAAGAGTGATTCGGTTCAGGTCGGTTCAATTTTATTGAACGGAAATGTATATGACTACAATAAAGAAATAAATATGTAAAAAACTTCCTGCAGATATGTGTACAACACCCGGTGTCATCCATTCAACTCTCCAACTCTCTTCGTGATGTTGATACTCACGATGATGATGGCGATATGATGATGATTTTTGTGTGAAGTAAACATATATCATATGTGTGTTCCATCTCTGACATATGTTTAGTTCCGTTTTCCTGAATAGTTTTATTTCAAAGATTCCGTATAAAATAGCTAGGCAGTCCAACTACCCTAGAGTTTCAGGGCAAGACGGGAGTTATCCGAGATTTTTGAACGACCGTTCAAACTTTAATGTACTAGATCTTGGACTCTAATATCTTCTGACCTTAGTGCAATACAGATCTCCCTAGATTACACGTAATTAAATATTCAGGCAAAAATATACTATGTAAAGTATACGGCAAAGTATTAGAATATTGGTTATACGGGAATTTCCTCGGGAAGTCTCTATCACAAGACATTCTTAATATGTTAATATGTTTTCTATGTTTTTGAAAATAATTGATACTTTTATCTACAGCGCCTTTGCGTGACATTTCCATGCATTGCATGAAAGTTTTAAGATTCTACTAGTCAAATTTAAAGTTTTATTGAGATTTTCTACCCGAAAAATGATTGGAAATCGAAGTGTAGCCTAAGTTTGACCCTATTGCAAAGATTTGCCTTTAACCTGATCGAGCACAGTTAACGTCGTTCGTATGTGCATTCTAGAGGCCACAGTTGTCGTCTGATTGAAGTACAATATGGTATATATAAACGATCAAATGCATTAATGAACGAAATTCACATCAGGACATGGCTTAGGGCTCTTCAATAGTTGTAGAAAGTACATTTTTTTATAATTTATCATCTGATCATTTTTTTTTTGACCAAGTATGACTGTCATGGTCTAGTTTCCGAAGCACCTGGTCTAACTTTCGCTAGTCTAAGAGTTTCTTGAAATTTCTTGGCTATTTTTAGTGGCAATCGAAACGTCAAAGTTTTTATTCATTAAAACCTCATATATTTTATAATAATGAATGTTACTAATGTCGCAATGTTAACTTCTTTGTATGTTCATGATTCCTTTCTGTGAGAATATTTGTTTAGTTTATTACGTGACGAAACGTGAGTAATAGTTGTAGAGGGTCCTTTCTAGACCTCTTTTACTAACCCCTAAGAAACCCATCTCCTCAGTCGCTTCTATCTTCTACCACAACTGTTTCGTTTCCTCTAGCCCTGAGTTCGTTGTAGAATCTGCGCCGTTTTTGCGAATGACAGGACAGCGCTCCACATTAGTTGTTTTACCTCGGGTTCCCTCATTTCGGTTGATCCGAAAGCTTGATAACTCATTCTGGGCCTGAAAAGATATTCTGCCAGAAGGTGGAAGGACGTATCATCCGCCTCGTTACAGTTCGGACAGATCGGCGGAACATTGCTTTTATGTGAGGCTACTTTTTACAGTAATTGAATTATAACTACATAGACACAATTACGAAAACATTTCGCACCTTTCAGGGAACATTTCTACCATGTCTTATACTGCTATTTTGAATAACTATTTTTAGATACATTTTCAGATTATGCATGGCTATATAGTCAAATCTCTGAAATGCAATAACAAAGACACAACACAACATAAGAGCAGCAGAAAGGATACGGTTTTGTATGGTTGCGATGGGGGGGGGGTAGGGGTAGGTTATTGGAGTTGAGATGTGATGCATTTTTAAAAATCCATACCAACATATAAATCTTTCATATTTCCCTTTTCGTGTGAAATATGCTTCATGATACTCTATGCCTGTCTGCTTTGTATTATTACACATGAAATGTTTTTTGTAAATATTATATTTTTATAATCTTTTATGCGATAGAAATGAAACTAGTTTGGAATGAGTAAGCAAAAGTTGCTGAGCAGATTTTTTACACATTTTAAACATGATGTCTAGCGACCGTGCACAGTAAAAAAATGGGGTTAAGCAACTAAGTAACCGTAGTTGATTCAACTATGCGCCGCGTCTATATACGGCGAACCAAATGAATCAGTTCTCTGAACTAAGAGAACTGATATATTATACTAAGTTTGGCGCAAAGGATCCCACATATTTCTTAAGGGAAACCGTCCTCAGTGAAATTCGCTGGGATCAATATATGTCATTTCTTTTGTGCTGCTGATAAAAAGTTATCATGGTCATACGGTCGGAAAATGGACAATTGTCCAGATAAAGGGGTTGGAAAGTCAATTTTTCGGGATTTTTTCATGTCTTTGCTAGTTTCCTATAAGCGTTTTTCGCGTCACTGATGTCGAAAGTAGCATTTGACACTTGACAGCTGCCAATAGCACTGACAAGTCGGTTTACCTAACGGAACAGAAGTATCAGCATATAGACAAGGGGGTTTCTTGGATCGCTGATTTCAAATCCATTGTCAGAAATGGCATTTGACGGTTGACCACTGCCAATAACCATATTAACCCAGAAAAACCCTTTTCTATATGCTTTCCACCCTCCGTATTTGAAAAACTGTCCAAAAGGAATAATATATATCGATTCCAGCGAATTTCACTTAGGGCGGTTTCCCATATGAAAAGCGCGGGATCTGATAAAAAGGTTGATAAAAAGTGATTATTAGTTAAACATAAAATTCATTTGATGTATTAGTCACAGGTTTATTTCATGATATATTGCATACCTTGCTTGAACTCAATTACTGGTTATGACTTGTGTTAGTCACTCATCTCTGTACTATCTCTGTCTACGGAGTTCAGTTTCACTATTAACTCTGAATATTTGATAATGGTTCGAAGTCGATCGGACCTATGAAGGACGTTATCTCATCCGAGCAAAGGAATCACGTTTCTAACCGATGACATATGCATTCGTATACTTCGAAGAATTCTTTAGATTATTCTGGAATTAGAATCTTAGGTATTCCAGAACGGCTATACTCCATTCGAATATGTTTATAAAGCTTTTTCTGTTGAACAGAATTTTTAAAGCTTTTTAAAATATATCAAATTGAAAGCATCATGCTTGTTATCACGATGATGATTTTACAACAAGCGTTTTTCAAACGTTAGTTTATAAGTTTGTTTAGAAATAAATATAAAAAAATTTTGTTTTCCTGGTGGAAAATTTATTATGACGTATTTAGCTTTAAAC
This sequence comes from Nineta flava, assembly GCA_963920215.1. NCBI lineage: Eukaryota > Metazoa > Arthropoda > Insecta > Neuroptera > Chrysopidae > Nineta > Nineta flava. The sequence goes on from OY986041.1 coordinate 130,494,391, forward strand.
TTTTCAAAGATAATAATTTTCAATTAACGCTGTTGTTTATATATATATATATATATATATATATATATATATATATATATATATATATATATATATATATATACTAGGTGAATTCAAGATTTGCTCCGGCACTTTTGGTGTCGATAGCGTACTACTGAATTTTTCAACTTAATTTTTAATTTTTACCGGCACTTCCGCTATCAGAATTAAAATGTTATTTGGCTTCCCTGAACCTTCACCTTTTTATACCTCGGGTTACATTATTGGAGTTTTAGTAAGGATCCCTATTTTTTTTGAAAATATAATATAGCCTATGTCACCCGGAGAAGTGTAGCTTCCCAACGGTGAATGAATTTTTTAAATCGTTCCAGTAGTTACGGAGCCTATTCAATGCAAACACACAAACAATCAAATCTTTCCTCTTTATAATATTAGAATATATATATGTAAATATATATTCATAATATTACAGTAGAGCCGGGTTCGTTGAAGTAGTCCGGGCACGGATAAATTTACGGTTAAATGAAAATAGACTTTATGACAATCAATACTTCGAATATTTTTATCGATAATGGTGGAACAAAAAGGCTTCCTATGGAGGTTTTAATATTAAACCATAACTTTTAATATCGTTACCTTATGGGAACATAATTTGATTGTCGATAATACAATATATATTTGAAATTTATAGTTTTACTTGTTTAATTCCCCGTCGTTGACCGTGAAAAATCACTCTTTGTCCCTGACGTTGAAAAAGGAAAGCCAATTTTGGAGTCCATACTGTCTACTGAAATATTCAACTTTCTTAATTTTTCCCGGTGCTTCCGCTAATGATATTTTGTTTCACAGAACCTCCACCCAATTATATAATTTGTTAATAACCTGACTACAGCGCCACTTATCGGATCCTAACATCGAATTAGTGTTTCGAAATTAAACCTCAATCGGTCAAGTCGTTCACAAGTTACACGCTTTCTAATAAATGCAGCCACGATTATAAGTAGTGCTTTGCGCATGTTCAATAACTTTATCAATAAAAGTTTATGTTCTGCGATTAAACTATTTTAATAAATTCATTGTCAATTAAAGTTATCACAGTTTGGTTTAAAGTTTGATAAATTGCTGATTTAACTATACTCAAATGACGGCCTGGCTGCCTTTAAACTGCTCTCATAACGTAGCGAAAGTGAAACAGCGTACTCAGGGGGATTAAAAAGTATTGGCTCAAAGTTTTATGAAAATGAACTGAAAAACATTTTAATATTTTTGATTATTGAATCACGAGTTTTTTATAAAGAAAGAGGTTTTTTTTTTCTGTTTCGGAAGTTAGGGAAAATTTTATTAGGAATTTAAAACAAGTTTATAGTGTATTGTAAATTGTACCTTTACATATCCATAAATTACGTAGCTACGATGTATTTAAACATTGGTTATACTTATTAAGGGTAATAAATCATTTAAGATCTCTTAATATGTAAAGCTTTCGAAATCATAAGTTATACGTATGAAAACATGTACATACATGTTTATTTGTAATAAGTATTGTTCAAATATATGAATTATTATTATAGGTTATTTTAGGGTTTATATATATATATATATATATATATATATATATATATATATATATATATTCCTCAGGGATTGTAGACAAAAATCAAGTATTGTAACCAAAATATTTTAAAATTATGCTTTGTAAGGTATATTTCAGTATTAAAAGCGAATTAGCATAATCGATTCTACTTTCTTAAACCAATCACGATTCATTTATAAGAAAATATTTTAATGAAATATTGATATGAAAAAATTAACTCGTCAACTAGGAATCGTACCTTGGACCTTTGGATTTCTAGCCCAGCGTGCATACCCCTACACAGAAGACGATTCTGATGTATGGACCAATTTCTTCGTATTATTGACAGTATAACTTTGTTGTCAAATATCAACTTTATTTTTCACATATTATTTGTGTAAACTTAAGCGTCACAATACACTACGTATGTCAAATTCCATTATGGTTACTTAAGACATAGTATGAAAGAACTAGCTTGTACTATCTAGACATGTCATTCAGTTTTTTCATATAAATATTTAATTAAAAATTTAATGATATGTTTGTATATATTGTATACGCTAGTTCTTTCATACTATGTTTTAAGTAACATTAATGGAATTTGACATAAGTATTATGTTGTGGCGCTTCAGTATACACAAATAATAATATAAGAAAATTTTTTATTCACATGTCGCCTAGAATCTTATGAGTTACGGAAAATCGTTTACGGGGATCAGCAAAACTCGCTTGCAAGATTTGAAACCAACAAATATACGATGTGAATATACGAGCTATATAAAGCCTTATACCTACACATAATTTATGGGCTAAATTGTTGGTAAATGGATCGGACCCTCTACAGTGTTGTTGATTACAAGGCGCTTTTATTCATATCCCATATTAATTTTGTAGCCTGTGTCAGCAAAGCAACAAATACACCAACAACAACAACAACAATAATGGTAATAACACAAAACAACAATATCCAGGAGTGTCTGGATATATATATATATATATATATATAGTATGAAAAGCATCTGTTTACTGTTGGATTATATTGTTTTATATTATTTACCATATGAAAATAAATTTTCACATATGGGGTATGACACACAACTCTACAAGGGTATGTTTTCCATTTGCAAAAAAAAACTGCTTTTCTTTCCACCCTCTCATACCGTGCTACTTTAATTTATTTATTTCGAATTTATTTTGACTGGCGTTTATTTTAGGGTTATGTCGATGGAAATATAAACCCATTTACTCTACCCAGTGTTTTTACGATTATGGGAATTTTTCATTATTTAAATATTGTGTTAAGAAAACAGTTTTTTTTTAAAAATATTGTATTGGTTAATTTTTTTCTATAAAAATAAAATAAAAATAATAAAACCCTTTCACCTTTTGTTAATAAAAGGATAACAGAGGGAAAACCTGTGGATTAAAAATTATTGGGGGTTATCACCCTTTCATGGCCGAAATTTTTTTGCATAAATTATGAAAATTTGTTAAAAAATAAAACATGTTTATTTCTATTGTTTGGAGATTTTACTTTTTTACAGTTGTTTTGAAAATGACTATACAATAGAGTGAAACATGTGTCAACAATAATAAATAGTATTCTTTGAAATGCTTGATATCAAAAGTCAAACTCATTTGGGATGGGGATTGAACCCACGATCTCTGGTATTCCATATCAATGCTCTACCAACTGAGTTTTCTGAGATGTTATGGTAGCTCAATGCATATGATCTTTCACTATCTTTTGATGTCGTTGTATTATCAATTATGTTTATTTACTATATATATTATACACATATATATATATATATATATATATATATATATATATATATATATATATATATATATATTGTTTTTGTAAACTGAACTGAAGGCATACCTTAAATGTGTATGATTTTTCATATCAAGCATTTGATGTCAAAGTATGTTATCAATGTTCAGACATATTACTTAAATGTCACAATAAGTAAACGCTAGTCACTCCCGTTGGTATAATATAACCGAAAGATAACCATACTAACAATGGATATAGACGCTTGTTTACATATACAATTTAAAAAATAATAAATAGTGGTGAAATTTTTCGTCACTATCGTTTGTGTTATTTTGACAGTAGTCAAGTCAAGTCTTCTTTTTCGGAACTATCATCTTCCCTTAATCCAATTATTGTGTTGCTCCAGGAAAAAGTTACAATCCAACACCGTGAATTCAAATATAAACAAACAAAAATTTCTTCTTTATAACCCTGCAGTAGTCGGGTGCAATTTTCAGAGACCAGTAGTCGCGATCGGAGTGTCGGATCGCATATTTTAGTCAGCTAAATAATAATGTTTAGTGGAAATATTTGTAAATTAGACATAAATTACAACAATTTCGAACCATAATCGCGTATTTAGAATTAATTTCTATAGTGAAGTAAAAATGAAATAAGACTTTAAAATTATAAAATAGTAAATTTATACTTTTTTTTAAAATATAAATAGACTGACAACATTTGTATCAATATCTAAACTCAAGATGTGTAATCAGTATGTGTAATTAAATTTGAGTGGCAAATGTTTTTATGGACTATGAGTCCGCACGCGACTACTATAGGGTTAAATAAATTGAGAAATCAAATTTATTTTTTTGTTGTTGAAATTACAACAATCACACAACTCTTATCTAACACTTAAACACAAAAAACGAACTCTTGGGATAATTTTATTTTATTTTCGTATACAAATGATTTCTCCAAACACAAATAATATGAAGAAACACAAAAAAAAACAAACATACAAAGACAATGATGAAAAAAAAAATGTGATCAATTCCAGCTAGCTCATCAAAATTCCCAGAGGACAAATAAATTTTTATTCTTGAATAAGTTGAAGATGCAAAGAAAAAATTGTGTATTCGTTTAGAATGTAAAAAGATTATAATCTGATTCTCTCGTCTGTATAAATAACCAATCAATAAGTTTGTAAGTAAGAAACTGTTTAAAAGATTTCTGGTTCTATTGGAAGGAAATTTGTTTAGCAAGTTTCTTTCTTAAGAAATTATAAGAAAAATAAAAACAATTTAATCAGATTGGCAAAAATATTTTATTGTTTGTATCTCTTTGAAAACTATATTTCTGGGCCGTTATGAATCCTCTGATGATAAAAATCTATTTAACCCTCCGTCGAGCGCATTTGATCTGCAAGAATGATATTTGCCACTTTACTTTGGCCCTATGCGGTGTTTCCACCTGGTATTTCTAGTAGCTGTTTTTTTCTGCCTACTCTACGCAATCATTTATTTTTGCCTTAAGCTTCAGTTCCAAAAGTTATTCACGTTTTGTTCAGTTAAGTTCATTGCGCCCAATTTCTTCATATTTTTGAAGGGGCTTTATCCTGGAAGATAAGAAAATACAAAAAGAAATGTTCTATATAATTGTAATTATCAAGAAAAAGAATAAATAAATTATTATTATTATTATATGTTTAAGATTTAACGTATTTATGCCAGTTCTAAGGGGAGAGTCGATACAGGATACACACCCCAGTGTCACCCATCTCTTCAACAAACATAAATCCTCACAAGGTAGTTGCGTCCTTTTAAGAAGGTTCACTCCCCAATGGTCGTATAGTCTGTACGTCCGTAAGTAACGCGATATCCAAAGAGTCCGTTTGTTTTCCGAGTCAGAGGGTACGTTCGTCTGATGTGAGACCTACAAAATTTAATATCAATAAACTTCAAGGGTGTAACTTGAAGACAGTCTCATGCGATCTCAATGCACGAAGGATGGCTATGATGACAGCCTTCTGCATAGAGTTGATAAGGTGACGAAGATGAGACCTGCAAAGCAGAATACTGGGAAGATTAGACTCTAGAGTGGGGCATATATCACCAAGACATCTGTATATGTGCATGATTTTTCATATCAAGCATTTGATGTCAGAGAATTTTAGGTATATTTTATTTATTGCCAGACTAACATTAAATTGACACATTAATGAAAACTAAATTGTGTATCTGAGGATAAACGGACAGATGGATATGTGGGACTAAACTTAGTATACCTGGGTATATTAATGTTTTAAGTTAAATACCACTGCCTTATTAGATAGATAGATAGATTGCAGAGGCTGCCCTGAACGGGCTACACTTCGACCATAAGGTCCATTGTGATGTCTAAGGATGTGAGGATGTGAGTGGAGTGGAAGGAATTTTTGTGTATAGACTAGGAATTGGTTGCATATGCGGCTGCAGCCGAATATGATAGGAACTATACCGATTTCATCTGGAGTTCGTGAAGTAAACTGCAGAAAACCTTCTCAAGCATAGCCGGTTACTTCGTTCTTATCCATACGCCGACAGGTTAGTCAATTAACCCCCCTTTTTTTTCTTAATAATCGAAAAACTGCCGATGTCGGGATTCGAACCCATAACCTCTGAGTTTCCAAGTAGGCATACTCCGCAGACATAACGCTTTAGACCGCTCGACCACTTGGACTGGTAATCTCTTATTGGTGAAATAAACTGAAAGCTCCGAATTCATTACTAGTACTAAATTTTAGGCAACTTATTTAACATTTAAGTAACAATTTGCATCAAAATATGTTTTATTTAGATTACCCAAAACTTCAGACTTAATGTCAATCATAATTAATGTTCAATAAAAATTCAAAAATTGAATTAGTATAAACGAAAATCAATGCTTGAGCCTCAGTGATTCACTTTTTAAAATCGAATATACTATTTATTAGTTTTTAAATGCCAATCCCACAGGAAAAGTTAAATTTAAAAAAAAAAAGAATAATAAATTATCGAGTACTTTATACTATCATCTATCATCATTCCCGTTTAGTTTTAAAATGATAGTCAATGGTTTTTTTTTAGATATGATTCCATATTTTTTTTTAAATAACAAAATGGTCGAATATAAAAACAGATACTTGTTTGATATAGAAAAAATATATATATATATATATATATATATATATATATATATATATATATATATATATATATATATATATATATATATATCACTGATAGTCACTTTTTTAATTAAAATATCTTTTCACTGTTTTTTTTTCTGTATATTAAACTACTAGTGTTTATATCATCGTTTTATAAACGTTAGTAGTACGTAATGTTTCATCGCTATCTCTATATTAGTTTATTTATATAGTATAGAGTGTTTCATGAATATTTAATTCGCATTAAAACACTATTGTCGAATGATTTATTAATCAACTTTATTTAGGGTACAATCTGATATTGCTAATGTTGTTTGTCATTAGTTAAATTCTATATGAAACAATACACGTATCCTGTGATTTTGCCCGCCATGTTGACATACATATCACTTTCACAAAATACTATTTTTGAAATATAATTAAGGAGTTTCGATACCTGCAGATACACTATCCAATCTACAACACAGGACACTCCTCTACTCAAAAAAAAAATCGTTACACAGGAGCTGCAACTTTCCTTAGAATACATAAATAACTCTCTAGCGGTCACAATTTTAGCCTGATGAACTGTCGTATCAAGATCATAGATCAAGGAGAATAGGGGACGTAGAGAAAGATGAAAACACAAAATATTAAATATCCAGTTTAATATTAGACAAATTGAACTATTAGATTACAGACCCACCGTGAATTACGTTTAGAAGGCTGCTACTATATCAGAAAATAACTCTCAGCCCTATGCCGTCACTTTTTTGCGGTATAGGTGAGTACATGGGAAAATTGAGGTATTACGACTAATTACTTTTTGTACGGCTTTCTTCTAGTCGATAGAAATAGTGGTACCGGAAGTCAGTATAAATTTTTAATTCCGGCTTTTCAAAAAGCCGACCCCCGGCTTTTCACCTCTGTACTGTAAATATGTACGGCGTTAATAGGTAATGTATCCGTATAAGTATAGAAAATCCTTTAATAAGTCTTCCAAAAATGCATTCAATTTAAACACCGATATTATTCTCGCAGAAACTTTCTATCATTGTGCTATTAGTTCCCTTTTGCCCAAGAAAATAAAACGTGATGTTTTAAAATTTTGCAGTCGATTTGCGCCGAATATATTTTGTTTTGCGAAATAACGTCTCGAAAACGTAGTTGTTGGTACTAAAAATCCAACCATTTCCTATTCTAAACATTTTTTCGAAAACCAAATGGATGCGGCACAAATAGACGGAATTTTTTTTGAAAAAAAGGACACCTTTTGTGTGGTTGATTGTACACTCCTGTTCATAAAAATTTTACCAGTTGAAACTAAGTGTTATTGTATGTAATATACATATATTTAGTAATATATACGCTTAGAATGTGACATACTGGTGGTTCAATTTTTATGAACGGGAGTGTACATTCAAGTCAATAAAATATAGCCCACAGTGTCATTCTATTTATAATGGGTACTGGGCGGAAACTTTTTAACACGATTACCGCTACAGCAATACCTATTACAATAATGTGTAAAATAGCTTATTTTTCAGTAATCACACGGTATATTTAATTCATATAAATATATTTAAAAAAAAATATTAGGTCATAATATTGATGGTGATACTAGAGCTAGCTACTACCTTTTCTACCTCTGGAATAAGTATAAATGATAATAAACAGGCTGGCTACATACAGACTACATGTAGAGACAGACTACAGGCTTTTATACAGGGTGTCTCGTAAGTTACGAACACAACTGAAGGTATGGATAAAAAATTGAATTCTGAGTCAAAAAGTCCTTCACCATTTTTTAATCAGACGTACAGGTAATTAGTTATTAATTAAAATAAGTAACCAATCAGAGGCACGCACTGGGTTACGACAGACACGCCGACATGCATTCCCCACTAACATACTTATAAACACTCGCACACACACGTTATTGGACGCCTCTGATGGGTTACTTATTTTAATTAATAACTAATTACTTATACGTCTGATTAAAAAATAGTAAAGGAATTTTCGTCTCAGAATTCCATTTTCTATCCATACCTTCAGTTGTGACTTACGAGACATCCTGTATACAGACCAGTGTAATGGTTTGAATGTGGTGAAATAGTGAAATACTGCAGTAACTTATATAAAAATATCATAGAGTACATCACATATCTAGTGCAGTGACATCACCAATACCATAAATAACATCACGACATTTATCTATATTACGTATGTAGGTACAAATGGCGTCAAAAGTCCAACTTTCATTTCAGAATTTTATAATTGATTTGTGTACCTTAATCATTCGGTTTTCCGATAAAATGTTTTGGATAAAAGTTGTTCATTATAAAAATACTACCAATTTTTATTTCAAACATTTTTCCGTCAACCAAATAGATAAGGTAAAACTGAGGTAAATTTTAAAGATGAAGCTACTTTTGTGGCTTATTGTAATGTATACTTTTAGCGAAATTGTTTTTTTCATGAAAAGGGTATTCACTTAATAAAATATATCCATTTAATGTAATTTTGTGTTTTCGTTAAAAGTAATGCAATTTATGAAGAGAAACTTTTAGAATGACAGCTAGCAAATATGAAAGCTTACGTGGATATTTGTGTATACTAATGGATTTATTGTAAAGTAAACGTAAATACGGGAGATTCTTTGCTAAGGCATTTGATTTTTAGTTACCTTCGAAACCACTGTGACCCGGCACCCAGATCAATTTAACATTGTTTCGTTTTGCCAGCTCTAGCAGTTCCTCCAGACAATCCTTGACTACCCCTGCGGTGAGTTCAGTTCCAGGCAAGGCCTTTAGAGTAGCTTAACTGTCCGAGAAAATACATACGTTCTGGTTTAAGTACCCACTACGTAGGTTCGTAAATACGGGAGACTCGTGATAGATTCGATCATCCGAATATGCAATATTTTGACGAATAACTTAAATTGTCGAGTGGGTTACGCTTCCGCAAACCTGAAAAATCTGTTGTGTTCATGCTAGCAAGCTCGGGTCCAGGTAAGATGCGATGAGCACACCTTTTTCTTGTAGAAGGTGTTGGATCTGTAGTGAATCTAGAGGTTGTATGTTTGTTTCAGACAAATGAGACCAGATTTGTTGGTTTCTCGCCAAGAATGACAATACTTTTTACTCTGAAACTAGATTTTGAGAATGAAACCGAGGTGCAAACCGAGGCAGATGCATGCTGAGAAGTTTTTGGGCTAGTGGACGTGGTTCAGAACTGGCTCCTTAGGAAGCTTTAAGAAAGCTTTTAGAATACTGAATTCTTCGAACATTGGAGACAACTAGGGAATGCAATTTTAGGTGTTTCATAAAACGATTCTTAATTTCATTCGTCAAACGTACAGTTTCACTAAAAGAGCATGAGCGTCGCGTCAAGCATATAATATACAAGTCAACTTTCGCGGCTCGACTGTTTCTCGAGTATACACGGATTGGTTGGTTCTGTGATGACAATATTGTTTGATAGTGGTGATAACAGTTTAGTAGTAAAGCATAGATGATATATAGACATTAATGTTGGAAATTAAGGTTGCATCTAAGCTTTTAGTTAAAAGTTTTTAGATCAAATGTATATACCATTTTTATTATACTTAATTTTGTTGTTGATCCAATGTGCAAGGAGATCTGACTTCATATGAATAAAACAAAGCGATTGTTATGGCTTATGGTCAACGGATGTAAAAGTAGCAATGAAGCAATCGCATAACATAGACCTTTTCTTAGATTTTATGCCTAACCAATTTTCGGACATTCTACAGTAAGACAAAGACGTGAAATATTGCTTATTCATCTCTTCAAATTGATTTTCTGGATATTCTGCCCGAAATAAAAAGAAATATTTATTTCAAATGAAAAGATTTTTTTTACTGCATATAATCCATTGTTTAACACGATTTATATTCCAGGGATAGTGTTCTGATCTATTTCGAGAGTAATCCACTTTTAAAGTACCATAATGAACTGCATTACTATTGATTTTTCTTTCGGAATTGTTTTCTCTATTTGTAGATCATTTATATTTCAACGGGTAATTTTGCTTGTACCTATATATTGATCAAATTACTAGAACTAGGTAGGTAAATAGATATACAATTTATATAGGTAGGTAGGTAAATAGGTGTATGGAAGAGAATGAACTATCTATCTAGTCAAGTTTTAGTTTATATAATTAATATATTTAATACTAATTTCACCCTCTGTTTACTTAATAACTATTGAATAAATAATTTCATTGGTATTTTGTAGTTCTTCAACAGTAAAAGCTCTTCAAATTTCGATAAGAACCCATCGATGGTTAAACAATTGAACTAAAATTGACAGACTAAGTGAAAATAACAACTAAATGAGTTAATTGCTTAAATACCCGACAAAAGTAAATGTAGTAATCTTTGTGCTGAAATTTTGGGGGAAAGTGAACAGTTTTTGAAGAATAGTTTCAAACTAAAGTTTTTTTTTAATTTTTAAAAAGAAACTTTTTTGTCTTTAAATTTTGTTTTAATCTCTTCTGGTTATTTTTATAGTTATCGTGCTAATGACAGGTGGACATGCGAGAATGGTCTACTTAAGTCATTATATATATATATATATATATATATATAATGACTTAAGTAGACCATTCTCGCATGTCCACCTGTCATTAGCACGATAACTATAAAAATTAGGAGCTTAAATTAACTTCAAGGTCGTCAATGATCGGAGGCCATCAAAGCCCAGCAAAAATCGGACCATGCATCCCTAAAAAAAACTAAAAAAAAAACTTTTGTTTGAAACTATTCTAACAAGCAATAAAAATGTTTAATAGTTTGTTGAAACAATCACAAAGGTTTTCATTACTATATAAACGCTTATTAATTATATATATATATATATATATATATATATATATATATATATATATATATATATATATTTATATATAGATATAGGTGTATATATATATATATAGATATATAAATATGTATATATATATATATTTATATTTATATATATATGTATATACATTTATAGATATATATAAATATGTATATATATATATATATATATATATATATATATATATATATATATATATATATATATATATATATATATTAATAAGCATTTATATAGTAATGAAAACTTTTGTGATTGTTTCAACAAACTATTAAACATTTTTTATTGCTAGTAATTACACGACATTGTGAAATTTGCTTTTATTGGAAGGATTTTTACTAGTTTCTTTTTCAAACACAGAAACATATAGAAATAATCTAAGAAAATGAATCGCGTGATGCCACTGAGAAACTTTAGAGGTTTGATCATTTTTGTTTTATGATTTAAAAATACAATATAGTTTGAGAAAAGAAAAATTTATCGTGGTTTTGGTACTAAACCCTAAGTTCAGTTATGAGTAACTACTGAACCTCAAATCGTAACTAAAATTTTGCCTTTTTAACAAATTTTTGCTTTGACTGATTCGCTTTACTTCGAAAGAATATTCGAAATATAGAAAAAAACCTTGGGAAACAAAAAGTGTGAACTCACGACAAGCGATTAACATTTGGAAACTCCAAAATTAAACTTCACTTTCGATATATCGTTTCGAAAAACTGTAAACTCCGAGGCAAAATAGTTTTATATGAAGTATTTTTTCGAAAACCGAATGAATAAGGTACGAATTAATTTTGGAAAAAAACTACTGCTTTTATGGCCTTGGGTAGGTACATCGAGGGTAAAATTTATTTGTGTAAATAATATAATTTTATGAATAATTAAAATATTTCATACATTAGTACCTATATATATTAAATATGTAGGCATATATCAAGATTTGGTATAGAATTATGTTGATAGTTGATTCCTGAAAACAATTTATTGACTTTGTATCATTATAACCAGTAAGCCTTTGAACCTCCGACCCCCTCCCAGTGTTTCCGAACGACTAAACCCTTTCTGGCGATGGTATTATTGATTGAGGTCATAAGAATTTATTAGTTTCCCTTCATTTAATCCTTCTGAGGGCTTGAATTTAAATAAACATAAATTAACAGACTGAATATAAAAATCTACACAGTGACTGTCAGACAATGCACAGCCTAAACCGATGGATCCAGAAGCATGGAATTTTGTACTGGAGATTTTTTTTTGTCTTTATATGACGTATGTGAGCACTAAGAAAGGATTTTTGAAAATTCAAACGGGGTTTAATAGAAAGTTTGTTGGGAAGTTCGTCATTTTTGAAAGTAAGAAACATGAAAATTGGTGTTTAGGCCTCTGTTTATAATTAAAAGTCACTAACTTACACTTCGTAACGACCAACAAACTTGTATTTCATTATTAAATATTCAGGATAAAAATAATCATTTGTTTAAAGGCCACTAAATTGTATTTAATTAATCATTCTTTTTCGATCACACGGTTTGAGATCGAATATACTTGGATATCTTGGTATATTCCAAAAATCTCTTCATAGCTATAACGTTTTATTGTTCACCTTTGGGATTAAGGGATACATTTTAAAAACTTTCTACGGAATCCTAAACTAGAATATCAACCCAATTTTATTTTGAAAAAAAAAGAATCACATCTCTCAAGTGATTTCATTCACCAGTAACCTCATTTAAGTAAATAAAAGAAATTGTATATAATTTTTAAATGGATGAGAAATGGTTTCCTTCCTTATTGATGTCATAAGGATAACATATATATGTGTGTGTGTGTATGTGTATACATGTTTAGTCAGTCAATCTCACAAAATCTCAATTATTATTGAAACATAAAATAAAAACTACTATTTTTAAGGACGTTCATGTCCTCACGCTAGAGTCAAATAAAGTACTATCTTTATAAAATTTATTTAGCATTTTAAAAAAGCTGTAAAGTATATCAATAATCTTACAACGATTTATAACCCTTTTTTTATTTGTCCTAAATATTTTAAAAGTATTTATTGCAAAATAAAAGTAAATGTAAATTAGAAATAGATTTGACTTGATGTGAAAGATCTGACAATAAACTATGTTGTATATTTGTGTATTTTTCTTTTCTGTGCACTGTCGCCAGTTTTAAAAATATGGTGGCAAAAACAAACCTAACAAAACAGTTTTAATTTGATTAAATAATTAATTCAAACGTTCGTCAACACCATATTTTTTAATGCGATTATATAAACTGCATATTTCAAAGAATATTTATAAATATTATTTATTATGGTGGTTACTTTAATAATATAGTTATTATAATTTTAAGTACAAAAAAGTTATGTTCTCCTTAAGATGCTGTGTTAAAAGTTTGATTTTTAATCGATAATTACCCTTTGAAATGATTGACGACAGGTTTTAAATTTTTGAGGGAGGATAACTACTGAATTGAGCTATTCAATTCACAAAAAAAATTTTTTTAAATCTACTATCAAGCCTCATGCATCAACGTCCTTAAAGAGCAGAAAAAAAACTATATAACAAAGAATATTGTCATCGTATACATAAAAGATAAAATACTCGCTAGAGTCGAGAAGAATCAAGGCAAGAAAAAAGAGATTATTTCGTTTCTGTCTATGATTTCGTTTCTATGTAACAACGAACATTTGCGTTCAAACTAAAACTATAATCGGTTTTGTCCATTATTTTTCCTTTTTTCTGTTAAAATAACTGTAATTCAATTCGTTAAATTTCTCTTTGTTTCATATAATCAATATTTGTTAAACAACTCTTTATAAGTGTGGGTATACTGTACAGTACATTTTACTTATACACACGTATAGATGTATAAAAACTTTACGGGTATTTTATATACGAGGTAAGTATACTAATATAAGTATATTCATACGTACACTACTGTAATCTATAGTAAATTCTGATGTTTCAGCTGATATTGTCGCAACACTATTGAGTTTGTGAAAAAAAAGGTTCAAACAACATTTGTTTGTTATTCAAACAGGAACTCTTTTTTTACCTGGAATATGTGTAATATATACAAGGGTATATTAAGTTTAGTCCCAACTTTGTAGCTATTGAATATATTGATCGCAGAAAGAAATTTTTGGTATAAGTATTCATAAAATGTATGGTGATGATAACTCTAAAATGAAAAGAGATAAGTTCATGAAATTTTGTGTGTTTATTCTAGAGCTAAAATGTAAATTCAATTTTTAATCAGTCCAACTGGCCGAGAAGTCTAAGATGTTATGCCTGCGCAGTATGCCTTCTTGGAAACTGGGAGATTATGCGTTCGAATCTCGGCATCGACAGTTTGTCAATTATAAAGGTTAAAACAAAAAAAGGGGCGGTTAATTGACTAAACTGTCGGAATATGGACAAGAACGAAGTAACCGGCTATGCTTGAGAAGGTTTTCTGCAGTTTCCTTATAGTCCCTATCATAGTCGGCTGCAGCCGCATATCCTACCAATTCATAGTCTATACACAAAAATTGCTTCCACTCACATCCTCACATCCTTAGGCATCGCCAAGGGCAGCATCTACAATCTATCTATCTAACTTCAATTTCGTGAATGAACAAAATCGGACCGAGCTTCCCTCTGCACTAAGTGGGAATATAACCATTTTTCTTTTATTTTATTTGTAAAACTCAGTATTTACCGGGTATATAAACAATTAACTCAGTTAGTGGTTATTTTCACTTGCTTATATTGGAATTTTCCTTTCATTGATTTTCGTGAGAACATTTTTCCCGATATTTTGGAAAGGTAAAAATATTTGTTCACCTAAAATAAAACTATTATTTTCGGCAAATTTCTGTAAACTGAAATCGTTGATGGTTTTCAAGATATCAAATCCAACCGGATAAATTTCAAAATAATTTGTTTTTTCGAAGGTAAAATTATTTGGATTGAATATTTGATCGTATTTTTTCGAAGGTACAATTAAAAAATAGTTCTCTATGCTGCCGAACAAACCAATCCCATGCATTGTGTAAACGCTCATTTATTTTTTATTTATTTTAATTAGCACAAAATCGATATCATTTTCAATGTACTTTTCATGTTCTCTATTGTTAACTATCGATTGTCGTTGTGGTTTTATCAGTAAATGAGTGATTACTTATTTTTTTACTACACCTAGCTACAAATAAAAAAATACTTCATGGCAAAAGTTAGGAAACATTTCTGTTCAATGTACCAAACACTTTTTTGCTATGCAGAAGATGTACACTCTGGTTCATAAAAATTTTATCAGTTGAAACATTCTAAGTGCTACTGTTTGCCATATTATACATTTATTTAGTAATATATACACTTTGAATGTGACTTACTGGTTCATTTTTATGAATGGGAGTGTACACTATATGTATGTAATCTTTATATAAAACAAATATCAAGCAACAATCAACCTATTCAATACAAAAATTACGAAAAGCTTTACGCCGTTTCTTCATTTCCTTTTTGACTGACGCTGGTGTAGACTTTTTAGGACGTTGGAGTCCTTTTGGCACGAACTTTCCTCTGATATACGATTTATATAATTCCGAGCGTATTTACATGTCATGTGATACAAAATCTTCAATTTTTTATGTAATTTTCAATTTAATACCGATTTTCACTTCAATTTCTCTGAATATTTTTTTACTTTGCCTTCTAGTGATGCTCCACAACGTCTTCACAATGGCACCAGAATCAATGTTCTAGCTAAACGCGTTTCCATGTTACACCAATTTATAACTTTGCACAAAGTTAATCCTTAACCGTTCACGCGCTTGCGCCTACACTGGTACGATGATGAGACGGGCAAAACAAATACAAGGCTGCAGATACGTAAAGACATGATCTATCGCGTTGTGGGTTCAACCATTGTAAACGCATTCTTAGTCTCGAAGTTAGTAGCGAATAAAATCTGACGGTATTTTGAACACAATAATAGTCGACCAACCATCGCGGTGTACCGAGCAAATACACGTTTTCATGTAAAAATTTTAAAATACGGAAATTTCAAGAGGAAAATCACTCTTAAATCCACTTAATTTAGGGAAAAATCTCTCCATTTGGCAGCACTGACTAAGCAAAATTCCGGCACAATCTAAATTACTTAGTATCTGTCCTGGCTAGATTTGATAAACTTACCTAAGTTAGATATACTTAAGAACTTAAGGTTGACCGGACAGTACAGTACATTTCATAATAAATAGAAACACTCTTTTTAACAGAAATTAAAAATTTTAATCTGTAAAGTAATTATTTAAATTTAGGTAGCATCTAACATCACTAGTAATCGGATTTATGTAATTATTTAATTACTACAGATAATAAATAATCGTCTTTTGACGATTTGATGAAAATTTTCATGAATTTTTTACCTTTTTAATTAAGATATTTACTAAACTCTTCGTCAGACTAATTTTTTTTAAAAATTTTAACATAATGTACGACATTTAATTTATAAAATTAAGTATAATAAGTTTTGTACTTTTAATCTATAGAAGGTGGAGCAACATTATCGAAAATGTATGCGTGCATGCAACATTTGCTATTCACAACATGTTATAATTCCAATTTTTCATGATTAATTACATGAAAACCCTTCGTCAGATTTTATTCAAAAAATTATTTTATTCGTATGAGTTAGCAATTAATAACATCAAAAATTCAGATTTTTATCTATACATTGCCGATTTTACCTATACATGTGTCCGATCAACCCTAACGTAGTTGTTCTAAACACGACCATTACAAATGTTCCATTGGTCTAATGATGATTCGTTACCTAAACGTTTGCAGTAAGTATAAAATTGTATTATCTCTGCAGTTTATATTTTTTGTAAATGCTATTTTTATAATACTATATGGACCATAAAAGTAGCGCTCATTTTTCAAAATTTTATATTTGATTTTTGTGCCTTATATATTCCGGTTTCGAAAAAAATACTTCGGATAAAAATTGTTCATTATAAATATACTCGCAATTTTGATTCGAAATATTTTCTCAAAAACCAAATGAATTAGAAACAAATCAATTTATAAATTTTTATGAAAATGAGCTCTACTTTTGTGGCTTGTAGTACAATATATTCCTTTTTTTCACATTGAATGGAAACTTAATGGTAAGGAAAGTGTAATTTTGATAGTTATATTGTTTTGTTGATGCCTTTTTTTTTGTTTGGTTTTATTTTATTTTCACTTGCTTGCTGTCTCTTTTATGACAATTGCCTTGTTAAGTAATTCTTTATTCAAAAAACATTCTAAAAAAAATTTAAAAGTTGTATATGCTTACTAATGCCCACAAAAGTCGTGTCCTTCCTTCAAAACTGTATAGATAGACAGATAGATATATCTTGGGGTCTAAAAAGTATTGCACTTCGATCTTATGGTCCATTCTGTTTCCCCTTCTACTTCAGTTTGACGAAATTAGCTTCTCCCATATGTTGGCAATAGCCAGGAGCTTGCTTATCAGGTCTTACTGAAGGTTCATATATTCGGGGTGAGATGCACCTTGTATCCGGTAACTTTTCGCTGTTGGATCCTGTTCATCTTCAGAGCATCGAGAGATCGAGCCTCTTGGTTGCACTCCGAAGAAGTAATTTCCCGAGCTTTTGCTGCGGTACTTTTTCCCAGTGATCTCGGTGTTTAGCATTGGACCACTCGTTGATCACCTGTTTACATGCAATCCTTGGAATTCCAAAAATAGCCTCTTGGCCTATGAAGGATATTCCGAATCCTTCTTTGCTAAGGTATCTGCTTTTTTGTTTCCTTCGATACCATTGTCACCCGGCACCCAGATCAATTTAACATTGTTCCGTTTTTCCAGCTCCAGCAGTTTTTCCAGACAATCCTTGATTACCCCTGAGGTGACCTCAGTTCCAGACAGGACTTTTAGAGCAGCTTGACTGTCCGAGAAATTACTACGTACGTTCTGGTTCATGTAGCCTCTACGTTGGTTCTCACGCACGCAAGACTTTTGCTTGAAAGACTGTGGCATATTTCTCCAAGTTGAGTCTTATCTTTGCTTTGGATCTCACCGTAGATTCCCGCTCCGGGCCCTTCTTCAGTTTTCTATCCGTCTGTATACCCGACGATTCCTTTCTTCAAATAGGGTGGTTCTCCTTCCGTCCACATGTCCCTATCACAGACTACAGTGAAAGATTTTGAGAAGGAGTATATTTTGGAATGTATATCAAAACTGTATAGTCATTTTGTGCCTTATTCATTCGAAAATGTATCGGGAAAATGTTTATGGGAAAATGTTTCGAATAAAAGTTGTTTGTATTGTATGTAAAGAATTATATTTATAGAACAACATTCATCTGAAGCATTTTTTCGAAAACCAAATGAATAAGGCACATATTGTGTTTCTACTGTGGCCATGTATACAATATGTCTATCAACATCGACTCAATAGAAACATTGTGTAGTGCATCTATCACATACAGCACACCATGATACGTAGTGTAGCGGTATCGCTTCTTCATTAAATTATTATTATAATTTTGTTCATCATTTTTAGTTGTTGCATAACAACTATAACTTCCCTCTATTATCACGGTTGCTTTGAATGTTTACAACCTTGGTAATTTACATATAAATAAAAATAATAATATTTCATAAATCAAATCAATAAAGATCAATTATATCTTTCATACATATTTATTATTTATTTAAATAATAATTATTTATTATAACTATCATATATCTTGACAGTAGCATTCCCTCACACCCAAATTCACAGACACTTGAAGAGTGCCGTTTCGGTGGAACAAGACTGTCCACATCATCGCTCACTGTGCACAGACAGTGATGGACATATCACCGTCAGTATACATATCAATGAATACATATTCTACATTCTGCATTCTACAAATGTCTGTGAGTAGTGTACCGCACCACAGTAAGCTGCACACGCACAGCGACATATACATACATGGTTTTCAGATTGGGTGTAGTTTAAAAAACACACGGTATAGTCAGCGTCAAAAGTCGAGCTATCATTTAAATGTTTTATACTTGATTTGAGGCTTATTTATTCGGTTTTCGATAAAATTCTTTGAATACAATACAAGTTGGGCATTACAAATATACTAACTTTTATTCGAAAAATTTTTCTGAAATCCGAATAAATAAGGCACAAATCAATTATAAAATTTTTAAATTTCAGCTCGACTTTTGATGTTGTATGTACATAGTGATTGACGCATCTACTTTAGTCCTAAGAATCTACGGAATCCTTAGTTGTTGTGTGAATACATAAATAAAAAAGTTTTTCATCTGTTTTTTTATGATAATGTTTACACACAAAAAAGTTCTGTTCAGAGTTTCTTCGAAAATATATTGTCTAAGTTAATTTCGTATAAAGTTTGTCTTTTTTATTAGAAAACAAAAGAACAATGGAGAAAGGTCGTTCTGAAGATGTATGACAGAAAATTGTATTGATGTATGACAGTATTGACAGTTCGTTTATGTTTATTAACATATTTTGTTTGACACTTTTTTTCTTATACTGAATAGTTTTGGTTCATTAAAATAAAAGGTTCATGATCACTTTGGATAATTTAAACTCTATAAAAGCGCTCCTTACCGATAAAAAACCGATATATATATATATATATATATATATATATATATACGTCGAAGTTAATGGGTCTAACACTATTACGAAGTTCGGTCGATTATGCAGATAATATCTCCGAGAATTTCATTCGCACAAAATCGATTTTTAGCTACTTCTTCTAAAGCCCAAGTTTCAAGCAACAAGTCTGTTTCATCGAACTTAGATGTCGGAAAAGCACAAAACTGATTCTACAACAGCTATCAAAAGTTTTATAATAAGTATTTATTTTTCATGAATTATTTTTTAAGTCAATTGCCATTAGTTTTCTAAACAGTTTTTATTGAAAATTTAAATTTTTTCAATTTTTTAATCATTTTGACCCACAAATTTTAAACAGAGCTAATAACCTGTTGACGTGATCAATTATTTTTTTTTTCTAATTAGTGTTATATACGTCTATAAAACAATAAAAGCAGAGAATTTTTATTCAATAAAGCATGTCATTAAAAATGAACAAAAAGCAGCACATGCAACATTTTGAAATGTGTGTAATAAAATTATGGAAAAAAAAATTGAATATTATTAATAAATGGAAATAAATAATTGAAATGAAAAAATACATACATTGATACTATATGTGCTTAAATAGTATTTCATACCAATATTTAAAAGCTTTGCATATTTATTATTTGTATTGTTGAAACATGTTTTTACCGTCCAATAAAATAGATAAATGGTTAGATATCGATTTGTAAAGTACCCACGTAAATGCATTTATTTATAAAGGTAACATTATCAATTAATGGAGTTGATTGTTTAAAAATCGCATATATACTATCGATTTCATCATCAATGCATGAACTATTTATTTTACTTTGTTGGAATACATCAAAATATCCTTGTAGAGTCTATCTAAAACTTAGGGTAATTGAAACTAAATAAAACGACAATTTGTGGATTTTCAATCAATGTTTATTTTTGCCTCAATATGTAATAATGAATGTACAAGTTTGTTGGTGGTCACTGCGTGTAACCTAGGGACATATGTATTGCACTAAGATGACTAGATTAAAATCTGTCGACGTCTAATCTCTTCTGCTGTTCTTTAATAACTCCAAATGGTTCAAGGAGTAGTAGCTCCTTTTTCAGGTATCACAATGGGCCCTATGGCATAAGTGGATCCCACCCGGACAGCCAATGCAACCTAACCTAGCCTTAGGACTAGATGAATAGATATTGAAGTCCAAGATTGATTCGAAGTACACTACCACTTCTATACATGCACAGATGTATAAAAATATAATTTGAAGTGAATACACAAATAAAATTTAAAACTTTTAAAAACTCCCAACGCAATAATATGAAACATAATGAAAACTTTCCGTTCCTCCACCATATTTATATATTTGAAAAAAAAAACTCATCCTATTCATAATCTTGAAGAACCATCTAAGAAATACCAAAAGAAAACCAGCTATCTAATAAAAAAAAACAGATGCCACAAACAAACTCACATACTCACATAAGTTTCAAACTTAAAACACCCCTCCTTTTGCGTCAGGGGTGAAGAAAGACTTGAATATATCATACGCTTTTCTTTTGTAATCAGAAATTACAGACTTGAGCTGAAATTTAACCTACGAGGGAAGTGAAACTTCTTTTGTTTAAATATTTAAAAATGTTATCAGCGGTTTATTAAAACTGACGTTAAATTTATCCGCTGCTGAATCGTTTCCCCTTTAACATCACTAGAACGTTGAACAAGTCGATTTTTGGAAAAGTCCATTTTTTTATATAATATAGGCAACAATACGTAATTATTATTCTCTAAATACAGAAAATGTTAAATTTAATTCCATCCATTCTCGCACTCAAGGCTGCCTCTTAGATTATCCCCTCTATTCAGTCATTGCCCCTTTATTGTAACAACAAACATTTCAAACAGATACGTCTTTGAATAAATTTCATTTCAACAAAAAGAAATTATATTCAAGATATATTTTTCAAAACATATATAATTCAAATACGGAACAAAAAAACACACATAACATATTTTCTTTTCAATAAAATGAATGACGTCTAACATGAAAATTATAATTATATGTTTTTATTTAACGATTAAAATCTCTTCAGAGAGAATGTTCATATAAATATAAAATTTGTGGTTTTATATTTATTTATTTTATTTTGTATTTATTCACATGTTAAAAAAATTTATATATTTTATATTGGAATGTATACTTTTAGATTTCCCTAATCATACAAAATACAGAATACTATGTAATTATATGGCATAAAATTTAACGATTCCTATTTTTTTTATAAGGCCATAATGTACAATTTTTACATTGTTTTGATTTTTTACTGTTCTATTTTGTGAGCAAAAAAAATATATAGTCGTAAAACTTGACGGTTTTTATTCCCTGTGTATAAACAGAATGTTTGGCGATTATTTCCTGTAATTTGAATTCTACCAGCTCAAGTAGCCGAGCGGTCCTACGTGCTCTGCCTGCCTGGAACTGGGAGGTTACGGTTTTGGATCCCGGCGTTGACAGTTTGTCAATTAAAATTAATGGGGTGGTTAATTGACTAAGCTGACGGTGTATGGACAAGAACGAAGTAACCGGCTATGCTTGTGAAGGTTTTGTGCAGTTTTCCTTCACGAACTCCAGATGAGTTCCGACATAGTGCCTTTCAAAGTCGGCTGCAGCCGCACAACCTACCAACTACTAGTCCTCATACGAATTCCTTGTCCTCCACTCACATCATAAAAATGTATCGTTAAAAATTATTAAAGGTTAAAAAAATATTGTGGGTAGTCTCTAGTATAGACCGTGGAGTCTTAGAAACGGAGGTTACACCCCCCCCCCCCACGCATTCTTTTTTATTTGTACTCTATAGAGTACTATAGCCGCTTGCACAAGCTTGGCACTGAAAAAATGTTTCACATAAAAGTTGTTTATTTTTATAACTATAAACCATCGTCTCGACAACACAAATATAATATGTTAATATGACCTCGATTGGTCAAGTCGTTCAGAAGGTACACGATCTGTTAGTGAGTACAGACACACTAACGATTATAAAGTCTGTTTTCAAAAGCATTTCTAATAGGGATTCAATGTTAAATAAATAAATAAAATATTTACTATAAAACCATACATACATACACATACTTACAAACATATGGTTGCTTGTGTTATGATGTTTGATTGATGTCATTTAAGAGTGGGGTTTTAGTGATGCCTACTTAATTTATAATATTATTATTCATTACATATGCACACTACACTCACTATAGACTACAGAGTACCCCCACTATTTTTATTTCTTTATGAAGCATTGTGTAGTTACTATAGTAAATAAAATTTAACATTGATTCTCTATTAGCAAAGCTTTCCAAAACAGACGGTATATATAAAGATTATCTAGACTCTAACGGCTAATTGAGTTATTTATGATTTTCAATACCATAATATTCCGAAATCAATACGTTATTTTTGAATAAAACGAAAGTTTTTTGACGTCCTTTGTTTCCGGAAAATATATTTTGTTAATGACTACTCTCAAACAAGTTTTCCAAAGAGTAAATAAAACAAAACACTAGTGCTGTGTCATTTGATATCAAAATTGTATTTGCTAGACCTAATACGCTGTATTGCGACCTGCTTGTATTTGCTGTACCTAATACGAATCATATTCAATATATCGGTGAATTTATTACTATCCGGGAAGTATTACAAAGTATTACAAATTAAAACCGATTCACACTATGAACACCAGTTATTGCTTGGGAATACGTTGTTTATCGTTTTTGTTGTTGTTGTTATTTCTGTTAATAGCCATGAATTTTTCTCCTTGTACATTAAACTGTAATACGTAGCATATGAACTAACTTATCACCGGATATATAAAAAAAAAGTATAAATGCTAATTTTTCCATATCAAAAACATATAATTTCAACCAACACAAAAAATCTATGAAACTAACGTTGAAAATCATTATGCGGGAAAACCGTTAAATTTTACTACTCTATTTTTTTTTTTTTGCTAGAACAGAAAAAACAAACCAATTCATTGTAAAAATTGTATAATATGGTCTTAATAAAAATAGAATCATTAAATTTTATTTCATATAATTATACACATTATTACTAGGGAAATGGAATGTATAAATTTCAATAAAAATATTTTATTAAAATGCAACTTAATCAGATACTATGTCATATGAAATTGTTGCTTGTTGAGTTTATGAAAAAAAAAATTCGTAACGCAGGAGCTGCGTCAATTTAGCGAATTTCCTTAGAATACTCTCTCTAGTGGCCACAATTTTAGTCTGTTTATAATGAGATGTCGTATCTGATATCATTTTGGTATTTGCAAGGTCAATTTTATTAATAAATGGCATAGATCAAGGGGAAAGGGGGGCATAGGGAAAGAAGAAAACACAAAATATAAAATATCTCTCTTAATATTAGAACAATTGAAAAATGTATAAAGAGTAAAGTTGTAGAAAATCAAGTTTGCTACAATTCATTACCTTATCATTTTTCTTTAACTCTAATGGATGTCAGGATACCGCCAAAATGCTCGATATTCCAATGAATTTTAGATGGTAATTTAGCACCCATCACATTCTATAGGACCATGTCCAAAACCAGAAATACGAAAATTATGTGTGAAGGCATAAATTAAAATGAAAAAAAAAACAAGTAATGTAATAACTAACTGAGTTAATTGTTGAATACCCAGTATATACTGAGTTTGTATATGAATGTTTGAACAACTTACAAAGTTACAAAGTAAACTTAATATACCTTGTATATTTACAAATATACTTTGTATAAAAATAGTATGTATGGATGCTATGTACATGTATACATGAATGTCTTCGTTCACCTAATATTTCTCATTTTCAACTTTGAGCACAGATTATGAGAAAACTATTGAGTTTATGAAAAAATTTTTCAAACTAAATTTGTTTATTTTAAAGAGAAGGAGACTTTGCGTCAACGAAGTTTTTTTCTATCTCTTACGGTTTCAAAGATATATATTTACCCCCTTGGCGGGGGGAAACACGATCCGATTTTGTCTATTAACAAACTTGACCTTACTTTTTTGCTCTAGAACTGACAGACGGACGAACATGCGGAAATGGACTAATTAGGTAATTTTATGAACACTTAAAACAAAATTTTTTTTCGATCAATATTTTCAAGCTTTACAAAGTCGGAACTAAACTTAATATACCTTGTATATTTACAAATATACTGGGTATGAAAAAAACATATAAAAATTACATTACGATGATAATTTATGTGATTTTCACATGGAGTGAAAAACATTGAAAAAATATGAAACGTTTGAACATCATTCTAATATGTTAAAATTCATTAATATTCAATAAAGGATTTTTGATGATTGTTTTGTTTACAAACATAAAAGTTATTAAAATCCGCTGACGTAATATGAAATGTAAATGGTATTGTGTTATTTTTATACTCCAAGTACAGTCCCTACATTATTCCGATATATACCGGATGGACCACCAAAAATAGTTAGCATAAAATATTGGCAGAAAAGTATTTCAAAAATTTTGAAAACTGTGGTTTTTTTTAGAAAAGAAAGGACATTAAATTAAGAATAAAAATGGTCTCGAATATATTTTCTTGGACCCCAAACTACATATTTTCATATTGTAAGAATATACGAAATAACCTGAACTCCATACCAATATATACTGGTATATTCAACCTAATAGATTGGGCTAATAAAAGTGAATTAAAAATCTCTAACAAACCTATTGCCGTTATTGCTACCTCCATCCTCAATTTTCAGAGATATAAGTAAAACTGAAACTAAATAACGAAGTTTATGCTTACAAAGTACGAACAACTTTTGTACGAAGTTTTTATGAAAAAAATTTCTTTTTTGATGGGGGCATCCTGTATATTTATTTGTACTAAATATATTTATATATTGACATTAATATCTGTAATAAAATCGAATCACGATTTAGATAGTGAAGTTGTATTTTTAGTAATATTTTGTTTGTTCATTTCTACAACTGTTTTTTTTTTAGCATTGGTCTGTTTGTTTGTAGGTCTAACAAATTTTAATCTTATTTACATTAATATATTCAGCGTGTCTTTAATCAACAACAAACTTGTAGATTGATTATTAAATATTGAGGATAAGAAAAAACATTGGTTAAAAATGCACAAATTTCATGAACCATTCGTATTAATTTAAGTTTAAGGTCCAATGTACCAGGATATCTTGGTATATTCTTACATTTGGTGCTCAACGCGAGGCCTATAGTTTATACCTAGATCAATATATGATATTTTTGGAGTAAAACTAAGGCTTAAAAAGTTGGGCGATCGAAACGTATCAATTTTTTTGTGGTAAAAACTGTTTGAAAAATAATACATGGGATGGCATATTCGCTACTTTATTTAGAAAATGCACGTAACGTGTCACCCTGACCTATGATAGAATTCAATTTCAGTTTTTACTACACATAATTAAAAAGTAAATAATTGGCTCTTTGAATTTTTCATCAACGCAACCTTTAACTTATAGCATTCCTAAAATATCAAGACAAAAAGACGAAGGAAGTGAGGTCTCGCACTGAAGTACGTAGCCGTAATAGTCTTCGTTCATCGTAAGATATATAAGACTCCTTGCTGTGAAATCCCTCCTCCTTGCTTTTAAACCACGCAACGGATTTTGAAACGGTTTTCACCATCATGTAGATAATTTTTCCCGGAAAGTATATATGTGTAGTACCCTACATCCTAATTAAATCTAAATTGCACTTGTGCAGAGGGTTGTTAGTAATTGTCTATTGTTAAAAACAATATTAAATTATCATTGAACTATATAAATCGTGTATCTCGTATTTTTTGAAAGGTACAATCGCCCTTGGTGGTAGATACTTGGAACGATTACATTACACATTCTTGTATAAACCGATTAATAATAACAACAAAACACTGTTTTGCGTTTATAAAATTTATTCGTAATTAATATAACTTATTGTACTATGGGCCATAAAATTGGCACTCATTTTTCAAAATATTAGAATTAATTTGTACTTTATCCATTGGGTTTTTGGGAAAATTTTTCGAATAAAAGTTTTTACTGTATTTATAATGAACATCTTTTATCCGAAGTATTTATTCGAAAACCAAATGAATATGGCACAAAAGAATTATAAACTTTTAAAAAATGAGCTATACTATTGTAACCATGTGTACACATACAAGTAAGTCATCGTTGAATGTAAAATATATATTTAGAACGACATTGTATGTTAGCATAATAATTTTATCATTTTAAATCATCATTTATACAAATATGTTTTTTTTTTTGTACTTCTTTTAAAATGTTGGTCATATGTCTTACTTTAAAATAATAATAAAAAGAATAAAAAATACTTGACCTAATTTCTCCAAAAACGGAAAAAGCTTTTCATATTAAGTATAAAAACAAAAGATAACTTTATATGTATATTAATATTTCATTCGTTTTAAATATAAATCTAAAGAAATGATGTAGTTTTTCTTTCATTTGATTTAATAAACTTTTTTTTTGCATGAATTAATTTAACGTTTTTTTCCATTTTTGAATTAAAATATTTTTTTAACTGTTTATTCTTTAACGATGAGATTGAAAACGTGGTATTAAAATTATGTTATCTTTCTATATTCGCCATCTCAGCTCTGTAGCTCTTTCAGTTCTAAAACTACAAGGGGTCATTTTTGGTCCACCGAAAGCGCTGATGACTACGCCTCTTGACCATGTCCGCTACCATGAACTATGATTAAAAAACAAAATAATTTGAAAAGATTATCTCTTTTCGATAGTGAAAGTCGATATTGAGATATTACGGAATCTTTACGTTTTGAGGTCCCCTAATATCAAAAAACCTATTTTGGTGCCAAGCCAATTTAGTGGGCGTGTGTGTATGTATGCTCTGTGCATGTTTGTGCGTCAGGGAACAAGATAGATATCTCACGAACGGAGATATTGAACCGATTTTGAATATTTTTTTTTTAATATGCTATTTTGATAAATTTTTTTAAATATGCGATTTTGATTAATAGCATATTAAAAAAAAAATTCAAAATCGGTTCATAAATGACGGAGTTCTGAGGTGACACACATTAAAAAAAATACAGACGAATTGAGAACTATTCTCCTTTTTGAAGTCAGGTTAAAAATAGTAAATGCACATAAATTAATTTTTTGAGAGAGATTTTGTATACAACTAAGAAAACTAATATAACTGCACAAAAAAACCAATTGAACAGTTCATAACAATTTCTCGAATCTAGATATTTATGATTTATTATATTTATTATTTAACTGCTTCAAAGTTAATTAGCATATTTTAATAGTATATTTTGATTAATTCAGCTCGTTATCTTTATTTTATCTTAATGCGCCTTAATATATTTCTGAATTATCACTTCGAAATTGTACCGTATGCTATGCTATAGGCACGTATCATTATTTTCGAATTTAGTAAAAATAAACATTAAAATTATTTCCAGTTTAATCATTAAACAAAATCATACAACAATTTTCGATTCCAATAAAATATGGATATTTTTTTGATAACTATTATTATGAATTCGTTTGATGAAAAATAAATCAACATAAATTTTTATTAAAAAAATAAAAAATATGAATATTGATGAGTTTCATTCGTAGTCCCCTTCGAATATGAAATAATATTTCAAAAAAAAAGTCAATATTTATGCGAAACAGATTTAACACAATCATATATATTTATATTTGATGACAGTTAAGAGGATAAAAAAATAGAATGACATTATCATCTATCTCGTCATGATTGCAAGAGCAAAATTTCTGTTTGATATACACAAACATTATGTACAGAATGATTCAGTCGTGCATTGACCTAATAGATTTTGGATAATATTTTATGAAATATTTGTTTTCATTATGGTTCTGTCAAAACGCGTAAACATACGGATAATACATGTTAAAAGTCAATTTTAAGTTTAACTATAAAGAAATAATTACATAGAATACCAGTGAAAAAATTGATGAGCAGTTTCCGAGAAGTGCAATTAGATATATTTAGAAAAAAAAAGTATTTCTAAAGGTACAAATTTATGTACTACTTTTCATGTTTCTAATATCTATGAAGAGATTGATGTCAATGATTCTCGGCGAATTTTTGGTTTTATTTAATAATTAAAATGGATTTTTGTCGAAGTATAACGGCCCATTCAATACAATAGATTATTTGACTAGTGAGTTATTTGCCTAAGACAAGACAGTGACAAACTCTATCGCTGTCTTTGTCACTGTTAGTTTTTCTCCATTTGTCTTTCTTGTATCAAACTGTTATGTTTTGCGTTTTCACTATTTTTGATTAAAACCTCACATTCAGTCGACAGACTTGCTTTTCTATGTTGAGAATAGATTCTTAATCGGTTCAACCACACTTTCTAAACAGTAGAAAATAATAGAAAAAACATTTTTTTAAATAAAAAAAAAACTTTTATTTAATGAACTAAAAAGTAGAAAATAACATTTTCCCCGAATCACTAATTGCAAGAAGTAGAAAAACAAGCTTTTATTTACATGAACTAAAAAGTAGAAAATAAAGTTTTTCTCTGAGTCATCAATATATGACTATAAACAAATGATTGGGGAGTTCATAAAAGCTTGGGCGAAGGTTTAATATTTGAGCACCCGAAGCTTTTGTTTTTTATGCAGTGAAACGTTTCTACTTTTTAGTTCATTAAATAAAAGCTTCTTTAAAAAAAAATTCCTATTATTTGTTCAAATTTGAAATAAAGGACCAAAGAACCATGCCTGTAAGAACTCCCCATGCATTATCACTCAGCTGCTGTAATTTTTTATCGGTTCTCCCCGGCCATTTTTTCCATAGAGTTGTGAAAACACCGTTTTTGTGGCAGTACAACCTTAATCAAATGAATCACTCTGTAGTATATAGCTTCCATGATGATGGAATTCACCATGTATACACAATAATAATATATTTGGAATATTTTTAAATATTTATCCAACAATCATATAAAGTTGGTACAAGTACACACACATAAACATACCAGACAGACAGACAATGTAAAAAGATGACACGTACAGTTGTCGTCATCCATCAACAGACAAACTCACACACATCCATATAATATATTGTATTTTGTGTTGCCTATTGTGAGGATCTATCATAATATGTCAAGTAAATATTGAAGTCACTATTTCATTTCACTAACTTCATTTTTACAGAAAATGTAGTACCTACCTTCCAACCATGTTGTAAATATTTATCCCATAAGTACTCCCACACGTATCGATATTGATTGGATATCAATTTGAAAGTTTATTTCTTTTTTTAACCCGACTTCAAAAAGGAGGATGGTTCTCAATTCGTCTGTTTTTTTTTCTGATGGATATTTTGTGTGTGTCATGTAAGATTTGGGACAATTTTTTAACATTTTGTAAAATAATTTTATTTAAAAAAGATATCACATTGTCAAATTTAAGCACAAAATAATCTGCCAAAGAGACACATAAAAAGCTTTAACAAAAACTGGAGCAAAAAATAGAGTGGCATGTATTATTCAAAAAGAAAAAACTGTGTATTTGCACGTTAACGGACAAATAGACAAGTGTAAACAAATTCACAATTTGTTTACACGTGTAACAATCAATGCTTTAAACAAATTATTGTTTTCATTGATCGCGTAGAAAATTTTTGTTTGTACATGGTGTTCGACATTCTCCGGTACTGGATAATTGGTATTTCAGAGAGGTAAAGGAATTAAAAAAGTTAGAAAACTTGGAAAGAAACTTTGTTTATACACTGTGTTCAAAAATTTCCGGTATTCGCTATATCAGAGGCAAAGGGTTTAAAATAAGTTGTTTTGTAAAAATTGTCGAAACTTAATAAGGTGCTTACTGGTGACCGTTATTTACTTTGGTTATATGCGGAAAACTGTTTCTTATTGAAGAAAGGAAAACCACATATAGTTTTAAAGGCTTTGAATATTTCCACGGATCATTTTGGGGTCAAATATATTTTCCTGGTGGAAATATTCAGGAATGCCTGAATGATTATCTCAGAAACTATGAGTCTAAGAAACCTAACTTTGGTGATAAGAAGTCAAAGTTTTTTACGAATAATACTGAATAGATGCCATTAAAAAATACTATTTAGTCCCCGCGTTTAATTTGCATACATGCATTTGTATTTAAAAAAAAATGTATCCATTTCCATGACAATAATACAAACAATACGTGTAAGTGATTTTTGTAATTATTTGACAGAGTTGACGTGTAAATAGTCACAACATTCGTTTGTGTCAAAAGAAATTTGTTGAAAAGAATATTTACATATAATTTAACAACACAGAAATTTCATTTTGTTGCGTTTCATTATCTTCCTGAAGGTATTATCCGCGGGATATATAAATGTATGTATGATGATAAATTTAATAAAGGGTAGAGAAAAAATCCATTACGTTATGCCGCGCCGCCATTATTCTTCTCTTATCCATTACAACAATAATAGAAAAAATAAAGAAAAATTTCTACATATAAAAAAAATTTAATATGATTACAAAAAACAAAAAAAATGAACTGTTTGTTTTGTTAAGCAAACGAACCCGCATGCGAATAAAGAGAAAATGTGGAGACAGAGGGACAATTCATTTACAAACTCGAATATTTATAAATCCAGTTTTTTTTCTCTTTATGTAAGGGACAAAATAGCTACATTAAAAAACTAGCGCTAAACAGATTTTGTGTGTATAATCTCGTTTCATCAACATACGTAATTTTTTTCGAAAGTAGTAAGGGGCTGAGGGTTGGTGTGGAATTCTATTTTAATTATTTGTTCTTTCTTTCTACAAGTACTCTTTTGAAATTACTTGGAAGAGGTCTATAAACCAATTTACTGAAAACTGTGGCGCCGAATATGAGGCCCAATCGTTTTTTATACAAGGTGGGAGGGACATTGTATGACAAACTTCGCCAGTTTCCGAGACATACTTCTTTTATATGATTTTATGCTCTCTTTGCCCCCTCATTTCAAAACGATATCTAGTAATCCACTCACCAAACAATATTTTTTAAGTTGGTGCCAACTTGTCTGTAGTGATATGCTTGTCGCCGAATTCAAAAGAAATTATTAATAGGAGTGTATGTTTTATTAAATAAAAATAAAAACTAATTTGTATTCTTTCATTTTTATCGAAGTTCTATGTTTTTTTTTCGAACAGGACTATTCTAAACATTAATTCATGTTGACATCATAACAATGATATAATAATGGATAATGGATTTTTTATATCTAGTATAATCATACAAATTTTTATGTGTTCACAATAAAGTGAAAAATAGAATTGAAAATATGTTTTTCCTCCTCTAGAGTTATGTTATTGATTTGATAGTTATTATCATTATTATAATGCTAGCTAGTTAGTTATTATAAATTTATTGAATTTTAACAAAATAATAAAAGCTTTATTATACAAAGCTCTAAATTGAAGAAGAATCCATAATAAAAAAACAAGACAATATTATTCGAATCGTAATGATATTATTACTGCAATCATTAAGTTGGAAATGTAGAACAACATTTATCACAGAAGGAGAGAAGTAAATACCGCACTTTTTACCTGTAATAAAATTTGTTGATTTTTTTTTATTCAAGAATTTTTTGTATGCTATGATTTTTGCATATTGAAATGATCCATTAGCTATTTTTGGTAAATAGCCACATCGCCAGGACTTACATTAGAACATTTAAATTTGTCTATACATTTGAAATTAGGAATGTCTTCATCATTATTACTCTATGTTTCTGATAAATGAAGAATATTAGAATTACGAGCCACATTATCAATGATATCAATTTTAGAGGGGCTCGTAAACTTTGTATATTAAATGTATATATATTGATAAACCTGGCCTGGTTTTGATAAATTTCATTAACTTTGATTCTAATGTAAATAATGGATTTAATGCCAGTCTTTCAAACTCTAATTTGAACGGATGCAGTGACGCTGGTTCTGTTTTACCATGGTAAAATATAGAATCATTGGTTTTAGATACAATATACAATTTTTCGATTGTAGGTTTTCGCTACTATATCATTTGATTAAACTTGTGTGTCTTAATAGTAATGTTAACATCATTTAGTATTATTTTAAGAAATTATAAAAAGAAGTATGGCTTCTTACGTGCGTACTCTCGTTCGCACGTTCGTTGCGCTCTTTAGTTAATTCTACGGACTTCGAAAGTGCGAAATTTACTTACGCCTTAAAATAATATATATGATTATCATATAAAAATTTTATGAGAAATTTTATATCACTGATTTTCTGATTAATCTTTCGACGATAGTTTTATGATCCTTTAAATATTCTATATAATAGATTGAACTGTTGATAGGAATATTTTTATTGTAATTACTTCCAGTATTGTGTCGTATTCAGTTGATGAAAGAACTAGTGCTAGAAGAATTGTGGGTAATTGAGGAGAGAATGAACAAAGAAACGGACATACAGACAGATAGAGTATATTTTTGGCATCTAATATCATTATATTAGCCAAATTAAGTATTATTTAGAAAATATTTCCCATCATGGACCCTATGTACAAATTTTAGTATAGTTAAATTTTCAAGCAAATCCTCGTTGAGTATATACAGGATGCTTAAGGATTTTAAACAATACAGCTGTATTGTTCAAGAGGAATATCTTACGGTGCTCATGATTTTCATCTTGACTTAGTCTTTCAAGATTATTTGAGGGTTAACTTGTGTTTTTCAAATAGACACCCGTCAGAATCACATAGTTGGGGAAAAGATTACATAAAAACTGTTTGATATGAAAAATCATACACATATAGGGATAGGGACAAATTATTTTTTGTAAACTAGCGTCTATTTATTTCCATTGTTAGTATGGTTGCCTTTCGGTTATATTATACCAACGGAAGCGACTAGCGTTTACTTACTTTGACCTTTAAGTAATATGTCTGAACATTGATAACATTTTTTTTGACATCAAATGCTTGATATGAAAAATCATACACATCTAGGGATGGGGATCGAACCCATGACCTCTGGCATTCTAGACCAATGCTCTACCAACTGAGCTACCTTAGATGTTATGGTAGTGCTATGCATATGATCTTTCACTATCATTTTTGATGTCATTGTATTATTAATTTTGTTTATTTACTATTCACATTTTTAAACTGTTTTTTTTTTTTTGTAAACTAACGTCTATTTATTTCCATTATTATTATGGTTGCCTTTCGGTTATATTATACCAACGGAAGCCAATAACCGAAAGGTAACCATACTAACAATGGAAATAAATAGACGTTAGTTTGCACACAAAAAAAAACAATTTAAAGTCTATTTTGGTTAATAATTTAACATTTTATCACATATCTGAGGTAAAGTAGACATAAAAACTGAGTAGTTAAGTCTATTTTGGTTAATAATTAAACATTTTAGAGCCGTTTTAAATGATGGATTTCAAAGATTGCGCTTGTTGAGAAAACTAATAGCCTTAGAAAAAATTTATTTAGATAAGAAAGTATTTATTTTTAAATTGGCCAATTAATAGGAATCGAGTTTTATGATATGGTAAAAATATTTATCGAACTTATTTTTTTCAATAAAAGCAATCTTGTCTATACAGATTTGTTTTTTTAAAACGGCTATAAAATCGTAAGTTATTAAAATATACCTAATTATTCAGTTTTTATGTCATTCGTTTCTGTCAAAAAAAAAATCCTATTTGAAAAACACACACTAACCTTCAAATAACCTTGAAGGCCAAGGCCACCATATGATGCCTCCCTCCGAAAAAAACAACTTTTAGTCAGATTGTTTTTTCCAAAAACATTTCCTTGAAGAAATATTCATCTGCATTGGGACTTCTTGTATATACATCCACAAAGAAAATTTGTAAATGCATTTCTTAAGGATTTAAAGATGAAATCTATGCTGTAGAAGGTCTATATAACAAACATTCGTAGTGTTGTTGACATTTTAAATAATATTTTAGTACAATTTAAACTTTTAAAGAATATCAAAGAAGATGTTTTAATTTTCTTAAGTGATACGGTTTTTTTTCCGACTAATAAAGTCTATACTAGAAAGCTTTCTGTATTGTAGTTATTTATTTTGATAAATTTGTATACATTTATTTTTGAAAGTCGGAACTGATATCATTTTGTTTGTTCAGTTGAATTGTAATGTTTGTTTTTTTTCTCCTTCAATACGCTTTAAGTAATTGAATATATGAATAAATATATCTATCGTAGGTGTATTCTGAATTCATGCTGTATATTTTCTATATACAGGATGTTATGAAATTAATTCAAGAAAACTATACTACGGTGTAGAGCTGAAAAACACAAACAAAAAGTTTAATAAAGTTTCGATTTGACCCTTAGTTTTTGAGATATAATTAATTAAACATTAATGGTCTCGAAATTATCAAAATGGCTTTAATCGTTGGAATGGGGTCATCTACCACAATTTTTTTTTTGTGGCTAACTGGACAAATATATAACTTTTATAAAACATTAATATTGTATTTTTTTTCCTTTCAGGTGAGTGTTCAAAAATCAACATTGATCTAATATCAATTAAAATATCGAATATTGTAAGTAAAGTTTTAGCATGCAATTTAATATGAATTTTTATCACTTCTTTTATGGATGACCCAAGATGGGAATGATTTTATGGATGACCAAATTCTATTATTATCATACCTTAATACCTCAATTTGCCTCAAACTATTGCAAAAACTATTGTTGTACTCATAATTCATCCAAAATAAATGTCGAGGAAAACGATTAGAAAAAAGTATTTTCCAATTTCATTGAGGCAACAATTCTTCATAGACTCCTCCTCCCTAAGTATCATGTATCCTTGGTAGACTTCCTTATTTATCTTATATAGAAAAATTCATTTTTTTTTGCTTACAATCAAAATAAATTTCAGAGAAAAAAAGATTCATTCAAAAATTTTCCAAATTGTATCTACGTTTCTACGAAACGCCCTGTATGATAAACACTATTCTAACTCCCCCACTTTTCCCCATTTTATTTATTAGGCTTTTCTGTTTAATTTCAATACAATTCTATGTACTACATCTCTTGTTAATATAACTAAATTCATTATATTATTCAATATATTGTCGATAGCCAGAGTAGTAATATCTATTGTTTGTTTATGGGGTTAGATGATGTCACGTTGAAACTGTATCATCGTGTTCATTCAACAAAACCATGGTTGTTACCGAATATGTTTTTGACGGTATTGTATTGTATGCGTTGAAACTATTACTACTATTGTAGTGATTGGACCATGATTGGGGAACACAATAAACATACAATAATAGAATTTACAATATTCTATGTGTACTAAAATTTGTACATAATAAATTATTAAGTCTCTATAGGATAAAAACATTATTTTCGTTTAATCAGTAACCCGTTTCAAAAAATAAATGTTTGGTCCTTGAATCGTTATTATTACAAAGAAATTTGCTCATAACAATTAACTTCCTATTGATTGGCCATTCAAAGATAGGTTACCATTTTAGAAAATCCGGAAATTGTTCTCGTCTGACTCCATCTCTGGGATATGGAGTCAGAGATATGTTGCTTGTTGCTAATTTGGTGCGTGTCAATTAGCACCAAGCAACATATCTCTGAATCCATATCCCAGAGATAGTTACGATTAGCTAATTCATACTGATGATGACTACATTGTAGTCGAAATACGTATTTATAAAATACAAATAAATGTTCTAGGAATAGGGGCAAAATTTGAAATATAATTTGAAAAAATCTACAGTTCTCTTTGATTATTTTAATAATCTTTATAAATTTTTATATATCAAAGATTTTTTTAAAGATTGTTGGATGTTAAATTGTTTGTAAACAAATCTAAGTCGATTTTCATCCTCTTCCAATCATCGCATCGCACTTCAAACTTTCCAAATGTCTGCAATTCTAATTACAAAATGGATTGTGGATTTCAATGATTTTCAATTTTCTATTATTTTTCTAGAAATTTGGTGGTGGTGTTGGGAACTATGGAAAAACTAATTAATATCCACTAAAAGATATTTCTGTGTTAAATTATTAGATAGTTTTCAAAAACCTGTGATTTTATTAAGCTGTGTTTATAAATACTATGCCATTTTCAGGCCAATTATCAGTTTCAGAATCTACTGAATAAATTATATTTTATTTGTTAACTTTAAAATAATAGTTTCGTTCATTCCCAGAGGAGCATCATAAACTTCGATCGATAAATATATTTGTATAAGGGGATTCTTAATTAAGTGCAAATACGTTCAATTCTGATTAAATTACCTCTCTATTAATATAGAAATACATTTATATTTATATTTCTGTTGCCGAAATACATTCGAAAACTAAAGGGACTTTGTTATTAAGTTATAATCATCATCAAGTTTAATATAGTATTTTAGGGTTGCTTGTCAATAAAAGCATTATCGATCGTGATGGCGGATTTAGAGGTAAACCTACAAACACTCTTTAATGACGTGGTTGACCATAGTGAGCGTGCGAAACTGGAAATAAACAAAAAATAAAACAGTAATGGTATGATTTACCTTCCTTCTAGTTCAATTTCTAGTTCTTGAAAATTTTTCGTTTCATTGATATTTTTGAAGAAGAAAATGTTCCGAAACTAGTCAAAATAAGTAATGTAACAACTAACTGAGTTAATTGCTTAAATACCCAGTATATACTGAGTTTGTATATGAATGTTTGAACAATTCAAAGTTTAAAAAACAATTCAAAGTTTAAATGTTCAAATTCAAAGTTTATAAGATATGCAGTTTTTTTCTGCGATCAAGCGTATATAATCGGAACTAAACTGAATATACCTTGTATACTTACAAATATACTGGGTATAATAATAGTATGTATGGATGCTATATACATGTATACATGCATGCCTTCGTTCACCTATCAATTGTATTTTCAACTTTGAGCACAAATTATTAGAAAAATATTGAGTTTGTGAAAAAAAATTTTCAAACAAAAATTGTTTATTTTATAAAGTAGACAATTTTTTGTTAACAAATTTTTATCTCTTACAGTTTCAAAGATATAAATTTTCCCACTTGACGAGGGGAAAATCGTTCCGATTTTGTCCATTAACGAACTTGACCTTACTTTTTTGCTCTAGAATACTGAAAAAATTTTTCAGCTCGTTATCTTTTTTCGTTTTTGAGTTATCGGCTTCATGGACAGACAGACAGACGGACATGCGGAAATGGATTAATTAAGCAATTTTATGAACACCAATAGCAAAAAAATTTTTCTGCGATCAATATTTTCAAGCGTTACAAAGTCGGAACTAAACTTAAGATACGTTGTGTATTTACAAATATACTGGGTATAATAAAGAGATTTTACGAAAATTTCAAATATGTGTTTTACTTAATAATTATAATGGATTTCGTCAAGTAACGACTCCCATTCAATACAAAATTTTATCTGTATTTTTTTTCGAAAATATTTTCTATTCGTAGTATTTGGATCTCTTTCTAATAGACAATCATGGTGGCTCAAATACACAACAGACATCTTGAAAGTCTTTACAAACTTATAAGTACCTACAACTTTGTGTAAAAGAAATGTAATAGGATAAGATATTATGTTCACAAATATTTGTTTCAATTATAATGACGGATGGGACTTACTATTACTAAACTTGAATGCATAGAATTATATCTTGTGATCATTATCCATAGTACAAACATAACTTGAGTAGCTCAAGATCCTTCCATATTCTGCTATTCATATAATTCCAACGGACAAACTAAGCAACACTCAATTCATTATATGGTAATAATCATATTATTATGAACATATATCTCAAGTGATACAAAGTGTAACAAAAACAATTATATTGACGTATGTTATCAAGTGGAAAATTTACGAAATAAAATTTCAATTTGACCTAATTTCCGTCGTTATGAACCATCGCGGGAGTTTTTGAACCTGTATATGTACTGCCATCTATGGGCCACTTTTTAAAATTGATTTGTTATATGTGATATCACCTATGCACAACTTGTTGAATGTGGGCGTCGCTACGCATCGCTGAGCCATCAGCCGGTTTAACCTGCCGCAATAGATGTTTCAAACGAATGAAGCATATCATATCATATTGGCTGCCATCGTGTAAAATGTAGTTTGGTACACCTGGTAGTTAGATACCAATATCAATTGTGGAAAGAGTGCTACGCGATTGGACCTCATACACTATTTCTGCGGGTTGTTTGACCGGAAATATAATACTACATATAGTTTAGGCGGTAAACCACCTCATAGTTTTGAATATCAGACTCAATTCGTGCGGTTTAATCATGTTTTCTAAAATTTCTGAGTATAAAAGAAAAACTATTAATGACGTTCATTTGCTACACTAGAGTCAAATGAGTACTATCTTTAATAAAATTTATTTAGGATTTAAAGAAAAGTTGTAAAGTATATCAATAATCTAACAACGATTTATAACCTTTTTTTATTTGTCCTAAATATTTTAAAAGTATTTATTGTAAAATATCAGGAAATGTAAATTAGAAATTAATTTGACTTGATGTGACAAATCTGACAATAAACTATATGTTGTATATTTGTGTGTTTGTGTATATTTTTTTTACTGTGCGCTGTCAACAGTTTTCAAACTATGGTGGCAAAAACAAACAGAACAAAACAGTTTAATGCAAATATATAAACTGCATACTTTATAGAATATTCATAAACATTATTGATTATGGTTTCTACTTTAATAATATAGTTATTATAATTTTAAGTACAAAGAAATTCTGTTCTCTATAAGACGCTGTGTTCAAAGTTTAATTTTGAATGATCGTTCTCTTTGAAATCATCGTCAACAGGTTTTAAATTTTTAAGGGAGGATAACTACACAATTGAGCTATTTAATTCACTAAAAAAAATTTGTAAATTTG
This sequence comes from Nineta flava, assembly GCA_963920215.1. NCBI lineage: Eukaryota > Metazoa > Arthropoda > Insecta > Neuroptera > Chrysopidae > Nineta > Nineta flava. Next base: position 130,534,439 of record OY986041.1, read on the forward strand.
TAAAAAATCTTCTATCAGGCCTCATGCATGAACGTCCTTAATCAAGACATAAATGCTGTCAGGCCTTTTGATATTGATCTTTTTATATTAGTGAGGCATCTAATCATACATAACATGTTTCACTTTGTCACACTTTGTATATAAAATGTAATTTATGTTTTGTAATAATAAATACTGTCTTATAATATTAATGCAGTTAGTTATGTTGTTGGCATCAGACTACGCTATTGTCTGATATTGAATATTAATTTTTAACCCGACTTTAAAAAGGAGGATGGTTCTCAATTTGTCTGTATTTTTTTTTTTTTAATGTGTGACCTCAGAACTCCGTCATTTATGAACCGATTTTGAATTTTTTTATTGTTTTTAAGGGTTAGGTTTCCCATTAGTCCCATTGTCACCAAATCGCATTCTGATGAGGGGATCCCCGGGAAATCGAGGAAAATCCTCATTTTATATGTGATAACTGATTTCTGCGAAATTTGTTTGTTTTTTGAAAGGGTATACTCATTTACAATGGGAAAATAAGAAATTTTTTTTAAAAACCGACTTCAAAAAAATTTTTTACATAAAAAAAACCGACCCCCAAAAAAAACATTTTTACGAAAAAAAAAACAAAATGCTTGTAAAAAAATCTGAAAATCTGTTATAGAAAAATGCACTAAAAATTAAAAAAAAAAAAACGAATAAAAAAAAAAGGTCTACCCATATTTAGACAAATAAAATCAGTTATAGAACTTCAAAGTCACTAAAAAGCGAGAAATAAAACCTATTTTGACAAAATGGAAACCCGACTTAACAAAAGACAATTATTGTTATTTTTGGAGGCGGTGTCCAAAAGTTATGTGAATTTCTCTATGGTGACACCGCCTCCAAAAATAACAATAATTGTACATATATATTTAAAAATTTTTGCTTAGGTGAACTAAAATTGACACAAGAATATGCAATTATTTTTTTATTTTTTAGTGCATTTTTTGTTATAGAATATTTGATTTTTGAAGTCGGGTTTCCATTTTGTCAAAATAGGTTTTATAGAAGAACATTTTGTCTTTCAACAAAATATATTTGTTAAATAAAAAAAAAAACATTTTATAGAAATATTTAGGTTGAATTTAAAATGTTGTAATCATTTTACAAGAAAATTGATTGTTCTGTTTTTAGTTTTAAAATTAGTTATGTAGGTATTATTATCTGATTGAATTAATAATTAAATTTTGGGTCAATAATAATATTTCAAAACTATATACCTATTAAGAAACATTTTTAGCAGACATGACTATAATACTAATACAATACAAAATATTGTCTTAAATAATAATTGGGTAGTTGACTGATACCAAATTTGTCATATTTATTTTCAGAATATGAAAATACTGTTAATACTGTCATAATATTTAAAAACGAAATTAAAATCCGACAAATAACAAGGAAGCTATAAGCTTTTAAAGATTATTATCTGTCTCTTTCTTGCAAAACGGAGTTTTACGTGTATTTTAAATGGTGATAGCACATTATGACGTCACAATGCCTATCAAGAGGGTTATCACCCTCTTTGTCTAATCGGGAATTTCTATCATTCATATCTCGCTTATTTTTAAAGTTATTTAAAAAGTCATTTTGCCTTGATATTTGTCAAGTAAACATGCTTCAATTCAAGTGAAAAAAAATTTTCAATCAACATCCCAATTATTATTTATATACGTATATATATTATAGGTTAATGCCTCAACTGTCGGCGTATTTGTTAAATATACGCCGTATCTTATACGCCGTATCTTATCAACCTCGCTCTTATTTGGTGACAGTTTCACCGAACTGTTTCGTGAAACTAATTGAAAGTAATTTTAATAAGAGTGAGGTTAACAAGCGTAAACTTGAATGAAAGAAATTTTAACAAGAGTAATTTCAATAAAATTTATTATATTTTAAATTAAATTTATTTTGGTTAATTTTTTATTTATTTTTATTTTTGTCTATTGCTCTCGATTTTCTATCTATTTCTCATTGTCAAAGACTAAATTACAACTAGCTAATTTATACTGATGATGACTACTTTGTAGTCGAAATACGTATTTAAAATACAAAAACTGATCTAGATAACGCGGCGAATTTGAAATTTTATTTCAAAAACCTAGAGTTCTCATTAATTATCATTTGATAATCTAATATTGAAAGTTTAAATTATTTTAAATATGCAGTGAAAATAGATGTTAAATATTTATATAAATATGTCATTTTCAACTAAAGTATAGAATATTTTCTAACGATATATAATTCTACCATCCAAAACGATGTTGCATCTATATTTTAGCTACGAATTAATAATAATAGTTTGTTAAGGTTGCCTTTACTATCTACCTACCTACAATGCAGCACAACATATACAGCTTGTTTTTTAAAATACAACCAATCTGGAATACTGTATAGTATATATATCGCTGTCTATATGCAGTGTACTATGATATGGTTTACTTTGTCACACCTAAACAATCAGTATTGTATTATAACATAAATAACTATTATATTATACTTATCACTCTCTAACTACAATCATTTATATATAGTTGCATCTTACTCATGCATGTATACATCGTCGTTATTGTCCGTCGTCCGTCGTGTGAGATGTAACATCATATCATGGCATACTGTGCATAGACAATGATAGATGCACTACACAATGTTGCTGTTGGGTCTATTTTAATTTACGTAGTGTATAGTGTTTGTAGAATGAGGTATAAATTTAGTATTCGAACTCGAAAGGTTATGAACATATAACGTTTAATATCATTAAATCGAGACATGTTGAACGTATGTAGTAGTATCTATCTTGAATATTACCATATGCAACAATATTATGGTTTGAGGATTGTTAAGTAATCGTTATCGTTAATATCATTATGTAGTCAAATATTACACGGAGATTCATTTAAGGTGAACCAGTAGCAAAATATTCAGTATAATAACATTTTAGTTAAACGGTTTCAAGTTAAACGGTTTTAAAATTAGGCCGCGATCACGATTTCAAAAAATGTGCCACGTTGGAGTATCGCAGCATACGCGCATATTCTTCAAGAGAAAGGAATCATAATGATTATCTTTACTATTTATCGACTCTTTCATTTTAGTGAAATTCAAGATTTTATATTCCCTCTCCCTCAAGTCCCCCAATACCCTTCTCTGATTTTGCCCATAAACAAGCGTCCAATTTCCATACCAATTTTCCTTCCCATTAGACTGAAATTGTGGCCTTTAATGTATCTGCTAGGTATGTTCCATAAATATTTGAAAAAATTTTTCCCAAATTTCTTTATCGGCACAAAAGCAATAGCGGAATGTTCGCTAAAAAAGGTGAACCAGTCCAAGTGGCCGAATGATCTAGGGCGTTATGTCTGCGCAGTAAGCCTACTTGGAAACTGGGAGGTACTGGGTTCGAAACCCGGCATCGGCAGTTTGTCAATTATTAAGAAAAAAAAAGGTGCGGTTAATTGACTAAACTGTCGGCGTATGGACAAGAACGAAGTAACCGGCAATGCTTGAGAAGGTTTTCTGCAGTTTCCTTTACGAACTCCAGATGAATATCGGCATAGTTCCTATCATAGTCGGCTGCAGCCGCATATCCTGCTAATTGCTAGTCTATACACAAATATTCCTTCTACTCCACTCACATCATCACATCCCTAGGCATTACAATGGACCTTATGGTGGAAGCGTAGCCCGTCCAGGCCAGCCTCTACAATCTATCTATCTATCTTCGTTAAAGAATAGATTTTAGAGGGTGAAATTTTGAATAAATATCACACAGGAATTATTATATACAGCAGGAGTTATATACAGCAGGGTGCACCAAATTCAAATTCTTATCGGGATGAAGTTCTTATAGGGATGCTAACATCATTTTGACATCGATGTTTTGATATGAAAAATCTTACACATCTTAGCTGGGGATTGAACTCAAGGTCTCTGGCATGCCAAACCAGTGCTCTGTCAACTGAGCTTTATAGATGCTATAAAATCTTACAAATCTTGGCTGGAGATTGAACTCAAATCTCTGATAGGCTATTTCTTACATCTCAGATTACGTTATAAATAAGTCCTTACAAACTACTGCCTCATTTCCCTTGGGACGCTTCATTTTTTATGGAAAATGGTAACAGGCTAACCTAAGCTGTTACATGGTTTTGAGAGAAATTGAATGTAAAGTTTGTTTTTAACAATGTGAGTCGACTTATTCGATTTAAAAATAAAATAAATACTTATCGAATAAAAGTATTTTTATTAGAAAGAATTTGTAGTTTTCAATTTTGCGCTTATTTTAACTTTTTCGAAATAAAACTTAACCCCTAATTAAGAGAGTAAGGAAGAGTAAGACAGAAAAACCGTTTGGTTTTTGTTGAACTTGAAGCGATATTGTACTAGAAATGACTGGAGGATCATTGCAATTTTTCAAAATTAATTTGTCCTGCTCTCTCTCTCTCTCTCTTTCTCTTCTATAAATAGTTCTATTGATTATGATTAGGTTTAGTAGGCCTACAGATACATTAGATTTATGACTGTAGACATTATGCCATGTACTGTAAATATGCTTGTAACATATCGTGTTAATCTTACATTGTAAACACCACATATTCTTCGGTTATATTATTGGTATTTACGTACAAGATTCGTTAACATAACAAACAATAACCTACCTATACGTTGTATCCAAAACATTGTTCGCATATATTCACTTTGCCACATATATCTTCGATAACACCAGAATGTAATTCTACCAGAGACCATTTTGTGTAAAATCGTATATCAATGAATTATATCTATTGTTGTAGTACATGTATGTAGGTAGGTAGTATACCTGGCAAATATTGTATGAAGATGAGAATTTAATGTCTTTTAGTCTATACCGGGTGTATCTAAAAAGACACACATGCATGGTTATTTTATACTGTATAGGGACTACAGACGTGCAACTTGTGCAGGAACATTTTAAGGACAAATGAATGTTCGGTCGAAGATTGCTAGTCTGTATAGCTGTTGCAGAACAAATTACATGTCCTAGAACTGGTTGCAGTATAAATCAAAATTATTTGATATTTTGTGGGAGGAGTTTAATGTTGCTGTACAAGTTCTCGTGTGTAGCGATATTTGCAACATATTATCTAAAATTTTATGTTTTTCTAATATTTTTTTATGTTTTATTACATAGATTGGTTACTTTATATAGTTTATTATTTTTAAACTTTATTTATTGTATTGATTTTAATATATTTTTGTAAAAATTTTTTACAAAATGCATTCAAATAAATAAACTAGAGATGCACACAAATAAACTAGTAGATAAATAAACTACAAATTAAATGAGATAGATAGAGACAAGATGACAATTGATTGAATTTTTAACATAGAGTATGATTAAGTAATAAAGTAATAAATAATGTACCCAATTTTGTGACAAATTTGCACGTCTGTAGACAATATATTTTGTAGGCGGAGTTCAATGTTGCTGCACTATGTTCCGCGTTTGTAGCCTACTTTATACGATTTCAGACACTATCTTGTATTGGGATTCTTTTTATGAACAGTAATTTTTTAAGTTTGTCAAATTTTTCAAATTGGTTACATTTTCTAAATACAAAAGCAGTTAATTCATCTTTCAAAGTAAAAAGCTTTTGACCACTGAAAATATGAGTACTGCTTTTTTACTCTTTATTACCTATTATGATTATAGTGTATCCCAAAATTAACGTTTGTCCAAATAATAATATTAGAAGTCAGTGTATGTTTGAAAGAAAAATTTAATTTCTTAATTTTAACGATTAATATTCATTTTATGATCATAACACAGTTTGTATACTTTGTAAATTTTATATGTAAACATTGACATATTTACATATTTCTAACCTCACTTACTTTTATTATGCATTACTGGGTTTTACCTTTGACAAAGCAATACATATAAATAATAATAACAGTCCAAAAAAAGCAGTAATTCATGTTTTACAGAGTATAAAGGCAGTAAATCACATCTTACTGCATTTCGATTTACAACAATTAAAGATAGATGATCTCTTATTTTAGGCATTTTGATTAATAGTGATCTAAAATCACACTTAAATGACTTTTAATGATTATTATGGAAAATAATTTTATTAATTTAGTTTTTGAAATATCAAAAACTTTGATTTCAGTTTTCTCAACGCCGACAGTTTAGTCAATTAACACACTGCCGATGTCGGGATTCGAACCCATAACCTCCCAGTTTCCAAGTAGGCATACTGCGCAGACATAACGCCCTAGACCGCTCGACCACTTGGACTGTCAATTATCATTAAAAGGATAGAAAAAACTATAGATTCCAGTGTGCATTTCAATAAAAACATTCGGTTACCATTTTATACACATTATATAGTAAATATGTTGTATTGATTAGTAAAGCATCATATATTGTTTGGTTGTGTTATAGTATAGTAAAATATAGCAAGGCATACTATATAACTATACTATACATAAGGTTTATTACCATTTTCATTTATAGGTCGTTCTATAATAAATTGTATGAGCTTCAAGCTTTAGGTAGGTATGTATGATGTCAAAGAACTTTGTTCGAGACATATTATTTCTGAGGTTAGAGGTTGACTTCACTTATATCATGTTGTTAAGGTGTTTAAAAAAAACACTGTTTAACTCTTTATTATAAGTTTTATAAAAAAAAAAGTATTAAAAGATTATTGATTTCGTCTCAGATTGATAAGAAGAAGAATTTACTGCTTTTTTTCTTCTGTGAAGTATTTGTTAAATATTTTTGTTTGTACTTTGTCTGGTTTTGATAGCTTTATAAAAGCTTTAAATCAACTTATTGTTAAAGTATTTTTTTTATACAGTCAAGTTTTTTTATGTATAGAAAATGTTTTTAAGTTCAAAAACTTTTTGATTGATATAAAACATAATCGATAATTTCGGTTACGTTGATATATTACGATTATTTTTGATGATACTTTATAATACTACTGAGTAATGGCAAATTTTCTCAAACCATAATCTTAAAACTTTATAAAATATTAAAATATAAATAAAGAACTAAAATACTTTGATTTCGTTTATTAAGAATTGGCTTGGTCTATTGATTTTTGTAACCTTTCTTTGCCAAAATGAAGGAGTATGTACAGCAGGCTTCTTAATTAACCGAATTCTGTGTGTTCTGGTTCTAAGTGTTTCAATAATAGTTTTCTTGGATGAAAATAAAATGTAAGAAAAACTGGCTTAGCAGAAGGGTTCACTGTTTTACGGATAGCGTTTTACCCAATATAAAATATCATTAAAATGAAATTTAATGTAAGTTAAAGATTTCATAAAATCAATTTTTCGGATATCTGAGCAAAATTTCATATCTATGGGTGATTTTAATGAAATTTTTTGGATACTGTTTATTTTGGATCACATTTTCCTTTTGAGTTATATGGGGTGGGGCATAAGTAACGTTATGATTTAATTAGTGAATATGAAATCGGAACATGAAATTTCTTTCATGTTCCGACAATTTACCGATTGGTTCAGCGTTTTCGGCAACATGGGGTTGTCTGTAATCTTCCGCGTGCTGGAAGACCTTGTGTAGTTCAAAATAATGTGAACATTGCTCAGGTGCAAGCAAGGATTGAGGAAAACCCCGAAACTTCCAACAGGCTACGTTCTCAGCAGTTGGTGATGCCTAGGCAGTTTTTGCAAAAAATTTTACATACGTTACATCTTTTCCCATATAAGATTCAATTGGTTCACGAGTTAAAACCAAATGATGAGCAAATACCCAATCATTAAATAAATCATCGTTCGATATATCTTACTATGACTTCGATCTGTATCTTGGTGAATTTATTTCAAATTTGTTTAAAATAGAGTTCGTTAGCTTTGGCCTAAATGAGTCTTTCTTGGCCAAATACTCTTGTGATTCTTTAGTCAAAAAAATGAAATTCTTGTAAAAAAAAGTATTTTTCTTATTAAAACAAAAAAACTCAAGAAGAGAAAGTTTATGCAGCTTCTTCAATGGTGCTTTATCATTACTTCTTTAAAATAGCTTTATCATTACTTCCACGTTTAACAAATAGAAACTAACACCTAGAAAGAGTTTTATGTTTCTAAAATTTGGAATGAACAGATAAGCACAATTAAACTTCATGATCGCACATTATTAAGGTGATAATTTTTCTCTGTAACTAGTTACAAAAAGGGACTGTTAAGGATCTTTCATCAAACCTAATCAAAACATGGTGAAACTGGATTATAAAATTGACCAATATTTCATGGAAATAAATTATATTTATATGTTATTAAACCATAACATAGAGGATTAACCCTTTTCCTAAAATAATGATGTGACAATCCCTACATTTTCGAAGAATAATGTTCTTAGGAATATAGTAATCAAATACCAATTTCATTCATCATTTGTTTTCTGTTGGAACATTCTATGGTCTATGTGGTAGGTAGTCACACCACTTATACCACACTGACTTATTACGTTAGGATATCCGTAATATGTTGTCGGCTTTAATTAATTTCAAAATATTTTTTCTTGCTATGTTTCCACCATTGTTTCGTTTAATTAAGTTCTTCGCATGTTATTTTTTTTATATTATTAATGGTATTAAATGACAGAAATAATAATTTAGTAATATTTTCTTGTGGGGGTGGGTGAGTAGTAAAGTAAGTTGAAATTAAAACGATTCGAATATAATTGAAAATGTTTTCAAAAACGTGTTATTTATTATAATAAATACTTCAATCATATTATTTGGATAGATCGATTGTAGCGGCTGTGCTGGACACACTTCGTCCATAAGGTCCATTGTGATGCCTAAGGATGTACGGATGTGAGTGGAGGACTAGGGATTTTGTGTGTAGGCTAGGCATTGGTTGGATGTGCCTTTGATTGGAACTATGCTGATACTCATTTGGAGTTCGTGAAGGAAACTACAGAAAACCTTCTCAAGCATAGCCGGTTACTTCGTTCTTGTCCATACGCTGACAGTTTAGTCAATTAACCGCCCTTTTTTCTTCTTCTTTTAATAATTGACAAACTGCCGATGTCGGGATTCGAATCTATAACCTTCCAGTTTCAAGTACACACAACGCCTTAACAAACGCGGCTACTTGGCTGGAGGCCGCGCTTGTTATCTTATTTGGAACATTATTAACAAGCTATTTTAAAAAGTACAGCTATTTTAAAAAGTGGGCTTTTGTATTCATCCTGTGAAATATGAATTTTATGTATAGAAACATAATTATAGAAACATGAATTTTATGTATGAAACATTTTATGTATGTGAAATAGCTGTCGGGGTTTCTTAAAATATGGAATATGGACGGAAGAGTGATGATATGGGACAAAGGACCGAGCTATATACCAAGAGTGAGTGAAATGAATATAAATTAATTATGTAAATTTTTCCTTAGAAAATTAATTAACGAGTGTTGTGTTCGAATGTTTTTAAAATTTTATAACGCGTCAAGTTTTAATTTAAAATATTTGAATCAAAAGAAAAAAAATTATTTCCCGCGCTATAAAATTTTAAAATCATACTAAATGAAAACTTACGAAATAAATTTCAACCAAATTTTTTCTTACATTTAATCAATTTACCCCTCATTAATTAATTTTCTAAGGAAAAATTTACATAATAAATTTATATTCATTTCACTCACTCTTGGTATATAGCTCGGTCCTTTATTTTCACTTTTTAAGGTGCAACTATTACATTAAAGATTTCTCCGAAAACTCGGCCCTTTTTTAGATGTATGTTTCTGATCGAATAGAAAATAGATTTAGCTTAAGATCTGATTATTTTTGTATACTTAAGCATCACAATATTTAGCTTAGTTTATCACTCATTTTCATATCTATAGATTCCTATAGATATCAATAATCCAGGGTAAAAGTAAAAGCAAATCACTGTCCCATAAATCATAAACAATAAAAATTTGACATAAATCAATTATCTTTGACGCGCATCACGAATTCAAAACACAAAATATTACTTAAAAAAAATATAAATAAATATATGAACGACCTAATTAATAAAAAAAATAATATATCTCACTGCCATATTTAGAGGTATTCAAAATGTCACACAATGACATACTCTATTATAAATATTAATAACAATCATAATAAAAAGAGAATAACAAGTCATTGTACAAAATGAAATGTAGGACATTATATTTGAAAGATTTATAAAAATAATAATAATAACGCAACAACATAAACATTTATATAAACAAATAATCATAATAATAAACAAAAAATATGGATACAAAAATTTATACATGGACAAATGTTTGTTTGTTTGTGTTTAATAATCGTCAAAATATTATGATTAGGTCTGTTTTCACTTCAAACTCTGTACATTAATAATCCTATAAATTGAATTTACTAAGAATAAACATTAAAGAACAGACGAAAAATAATTAGTACACTTCGACCATAAGGTCCATTGTGATGCCTAAGGATGTGAGGATGTGAGTGGAGTGGAAGGATTTTTTGTGTTTAGATTAGGAATTGGCAGGATATGCGGCTGCAGCCGACTATGATAGGAACTATGCCGATATTCATCTGGAGTTCGTGAAGGAAACTGCAGAAAACCTTCTCAAGCATAACCGGATACTTCGTTCTTGTCCATACGCGCCGACAGTTTAGTCAATTAACCGCCCCTTTTTTTTTTCTTAATAATTGACAAACTGCCGATGCCGGGATTTGAACCCATAACCTCCCAGTTTCAAAGTTGGCATACTGCGCAAACATAACGCCTTAGACCGCTGACCACTTGGACCGGTAATAATAATTAAGTATTCCAATTATTATAAAATTATGAAGTTCGACCCCTTTACGATGAACCTAATCTTGTGGCTTACTCACGGTACATCTCATATTCCGTCAAGGGTTTCTATTGATTTGTATAGACAGGGTTTGTATACTGTTATGGCTGAAATTTTAGGGAAGACAAAGTGGAAACGCAAGTGAACTTCCTGTATCTTATTTGCCTTTTAATACACTTTATATGCTCAAATAATTTCGGCGAATCTCATTTAATGAAAGATACCGCATTTTACGTATACAATAGGCCAGACACGTCTTGAAACAGTTTGGTGAGGTGACATAAGTTGCTGTGAAACACAGCAATGAAGACAACAGTGGGTGATCTTAGTATCAACGCATCCGTGAGCTTCGATGGTCTTCGTACCACAGTTTTCACTAGTGATCTAGCTAGTCAAAATTTTCGTTTCCACAAATTCATTTTAGTCCAGAAGTGAGGCCTTCTTCAGCTATAAACCCGTGGCATTCAGAAAACGGGATATATGGAAATAGTTTTATTTTATTTTTCATTAGAAACTCGTCTTTGAATGGATGAACTCTACGTGGGTTTTTCTTTTCTTTAAATAAGTGATTTTCCTGTAAGAATGTTGAAATTAACTTCAAAATCATCGGAATCCGATTCTGAAGTTGGTAAAGATTCAATATGAATTGAAAACTGCCACCTCTGTTTTTTCTCTGCGCACAGTTGATTCAAATTCTGTTTCACTTTGCCAACCTGCGTCACTTTGCGATCGACCTTAGAGCTCACTTACAGAAATAAAATGGCATATAAAAACAGACCTAATAATATATATAATATATACCGCGCCCTACCCTTATATATCGCTAACGAAATGTCAATTCGTTCACACTTTAATTTGATGCGAATGTTGATGCGATTTGTAATATATGTATATGTATATATGTTGGCACCACGCCTTCTAATTCTAGAAGGATGTTCCAAACTGATTATTGTTCAACCTGTGTGTAATGTGTGTAGGTGCTCTTCTGTTGTGTACTAACGTAAATAATACCGTGGTTGGTGTAGCTTCCCTCTATATCTATCTAAAATCATTCTGTTCTCTATTCCCGTAAGAGATGATCTATCTAAAACGTGATCAAAATTGATGAAAATTCTTTCAAAATTATTACTATCAACAATAATATATTGTTGATAGTTTTATAACATAATTTAAAGAAAATCAGTTTCATGACGCTCCAGAGATTGGTTCAGAGGAATAATTCATATGACTGCGTCATATAGAATTATACGTGATCTTATGGCTCATGTGAACGTTTTCAAACTCATTTAAAACAATTGATATACCAAAAATTGCATAGCTGTTCACACGATGAAATTCACATGAATGTTATCAATCTGTTTTTTAATAGCTGTAAGTACCTTCCCTTGTTTAGCATTTCTTTGCCAACCGCGCTAGTCACATGGTCATAGGATACCAATCACCAGAAAGGAGATATCATATATACGCAAAGACTGCACTTACCTATAAAGTTTCATTTAAAACTGTATCAAAATAGAAGCTGTCTCTATTTTGATAAAACTAAAAATTTCCAATCAATTGAAAACTTGCATTATAACTTTCACATGTAAAATCTCTCATGAAGAATATCAAATATTTAGTGACATTGCAGTAAAAAGTAATGATATCTATATCATGCCTGAATTTTTCAGGCATGATTGCTAAATTATGCACACATCTGTTAACTTCAATGTAATGCAGGTAAATATGTGGGCCAAAGTATAAAATGTTTTTATTGAATGTCACGTTGCCAAATTTTATATTATGAAATATGTGATTGACCTGATCCAATGTCCTTAGTTCATATTAAGTTGTCAGTAAGAAAATAGTTCTGAAAATCAATATTCTGATGTCACAAACGTTTTTCAATTACGAATATTATTTTTACACAATTGTTGGAAACACGCACTCGTAGGAGGTGAGATATTTATAATTTAACCGATACAGTTTCTAATATTAATTAAAAGTAATAAAGGAAATCGAAATTTTTAACAGAGATCTTTCACAGTTTCGAGAAATTCATGGCACTAATATTACGATAGATAGATAGATTGTAGAGGCTGCCCTGGACGGGCTACACTTCGACCATAAGGTCCATTGTGTTGCCTAAGAATGTGAGGATGTGAGTGAAATGGCAAGAATATGATAGGAACTACTATGATAGGAACTATGCCGACTATGATAGGAACTACGCCGATATTCATCTGGAGTTCGTGAAGGAAACTGCAGAAAACCTTCTCAAGCATAGTCGGTTACTTCGTTCTTATCCATACGCCGACTGTTTAGTCAATTAACCGCCCTTTTTTTTCTTAATAATTGACAAACTGCCGATGTCGGGATTCGAACCCATAACTTCCCAGTTTCAAGTAGGCATACTGCGCAGACATAACGTCTTAGACCGCTCGGCTACTTGGACTGGTAATACTACTATACTAAAAATAGATGCGGAGGAGTCCTAGGTTGTCTCGAGATCATGTAATCTCCATTTTTTTTAAATTTCGGAACTGAATACTGCCATAGTAATAGTTACTCTCTTTTTCTCCTCGTAATAGAAATATCAGGATTTTGAATAAAACAAAACTAAATTTATGAGATAAAAATTTGTGGGTTTGACAAAAATTGCATCAAAATTTACCCCTGGCATACAAAAAAATGACGGTAATGAAATTCTATTAAAATAGATTCTCATACAACAAAGCCAAATTTTATTTAACTTGAATTTTTTCACATCTTTTATATCGTAACGGCCTTGAAACTTTCTTTCCTCGAAGCTATACGTGCCCCAAAGCACGTAAACAATAACCCGACAAAGCTCCTTATAATATTATCCATCTCCATTTTAATATCAAAGCTAATAAATCATAATATAGCTCTAAACCAGAGAAGCTCACACAGAATATAGGAACATTTTAACTGATAAATGTTTAACTCAGTGACATAATTACTAATGACAACGAAAACGTATTCGTAACACACATCATAGGTGATAGCTCTAGCTCAGCTCTACACATAACCAGAGAGATAGAGGAGATACCATAGTTGGTTGATTTCATTTAATATTGTGGTGTTACATACACTCCCGTTCAAAAAAAAATGAACAGACCTGAAATGTTAATTATCTTATATTTCATAAAACTTCTCACTTTTGTAACTCTCTGTATAATGTATAATTTTATTTATCTATAAACAAAGCTAAGCAGTATATTTTTTAGTGTGTAAAAAAGAAATGGAAGTATTAAAATTTTTATGTTGTATATACGGTGTCAGTGACAGAGTGAGAATTTAAAAAATATATGTAATGTTAATACATATTATATCTTCCTCTTACGTATGCAAATTAAATAAAATGTTGTATCTGTTACTACAAGAATAATCAAAATGTGAGAGACTGATTCGGTTCGGGTTTGTTCATTTTTTTTGAACGGTAGTGTACATATATATCGAACACAAAGAGCTTTCTATTCCCGCCTTCTCTCATAATATAGTGTTGATATATAGTTATACATACTAGAATGGTATCATCCCTTAAATTTTAACTTTAATCAAAAACTAACTAACCATTTCAATCATTCAAAAACTAGTCCATCAAAATAATGTCAAAATTATTTGTTGTTCAGCAACTAATTATATAAATTTGTTTTCGAATGGAAAATTAAATACAAATTTGTTATGGAATTTGTTAATATTACAAAATAAGCATTTATCAACCAAAAACTAGCCCATCAAAGTTAGGTTAATTTAGGTTGTAGTGGTTCTACCCCGGACGGGACGCACTTAGACCATTAGGTCCACGGTGATACCTATTCATTAAGGTTGAGGGTGGAGGACAAGGAATTTGAGTAGAAAACCTTCACAAGTATAACCGGCTCCGTTCTACGCCGACACTTTAGTTAATCAAATCATTTGTTGTTCTAACAGCTGATTATTTAATTTTGTTCTGGAATGGAAAATTATAAAAAGAAAGTGAGAAATTATACACGTTCTCATCAGCGCATCTGGGTTGCTCAGTTGGCAGAGCACTAGTCCCAATGGTCTTGGGTTCAATTCCCAGCCATGGTATGTAAGATTTTTCATATTAAATTATGGTTGTCAAAACATATTCCAAATGTTCATATTACTTAAATTTCCAATAAAGTAAACGTTAGTCACCTTCGTAAGTATAACATAACCGAAAGGCAACCCTACAAACAAAGGATGGGTACACACAAATAGCTTACGAAAACAGTTAAATATATGTAAATAGTCAAATAACAAGTAATCAAAACACATGTATAGATTGTGAGAAGTTATATACGTTCTACCATAGCATCTACCAAGCAATATTCAGACATATTACTTAAATGTCAAATTAAGTAAACTCTAGTCACCATCATCAACTCTTTATACATTAACTCTTGATGTATAAAAATTTACCAAATAGTCGAAGCGGGAACCGTAAAACCAGTTCCCATTTAGTAAGGAGATGAAACTTTCAGAAAACAAGGTACCTATAGTGATAACTTGCATAGACTGTCCTGCGAAAACCTTATCCGACAGGAGGTTGTCTCACCCCAAAATCTTTTATCGCACATAAACTTTGCTATAATAATTACGAGAAAAACACAACAATACCTTTTTTCATATAATTTTATTTCCAAAAACTTTTGTATGAAACATTTTTTCATATCTATATATTACAAAAACTATTTGAAAAATGTTATAGAGAATATAAATACACATTTTTTACCCCCGTGAACTTAGCAAAGCACTTTTAGCAGTCCCCTCCCAAACCCATCCAACAAATGTGTTGGTCGTTTGTTGGACATTGTTGGAACATTTTTAAAATTTGTTGGACCTCATTTCAAAAGTTATAAACGTTTTTCCAAATGCTATGCTACGTTCACGCTAACAGAGCAATGTTTGAAAACTGATCAAAAAAGTATCCAAAAATGTTCTTTTAAATATTTTAACCTACATCATTTTTAGTTTGTAAATAAAATAAAATATTATTTACAAACTAAAAATGATGTAGGTTAAAATATTTAACACCAAACACGTTTAGATATTTCAATAAAAACTTGTAGGTATGTTTTTGACATTTTTCTATCTTTTTTTTTTCAGTTCAGAGTTCAGAGATGAGTTTATTTTCATCAATATTAAATGAAGTTATTTTATAGAATCGTCTTTTGTATGTAAGGTTAAGCTTCACAAATATGGGTAACATAAAAATATAGCAATTTAAGAAAAAACAATTATTTCTGAAGATCCAATAAAATAAATACAGATATTTAAAAATTTATGATGAAATGGTACGGCATTCCCTACAGACTTTCTGGCTTTTTTTTTGAAGAAAGGTTGGAGTATATCTGAGCTGTTCTTCACAAATTTTTCCTAATAAGAAGGGTGTATACAAATATAAAATTTGAAGTAATTTTGGATCTAAATATACCTAAATTTGAACTATTTGGGTTTGAATTATGAGTAATTTTGGTCGAATGGAGAATTTTGATCTAATAAAACCTTAAATTATAACTTTCATCAATTGAAAAATAAAATAATCGAATCAACAAAATATCTCGAAAATAATTTGTTAATTATTAAATGATGCATTTTGGTCTTGGGCACATATGTCTCTTAGGGTCCTGGTTATGTCCAAAAATGGCTTGAAGTTAAAAATTGACAGCAGTCTAAGTAAATAATTATGGGTTCGAATAGGGATGATATAAATGAGATTGTAGGAACCAAGATATCTTGAAAACTGCGCTATAAATATTTAACAAAAACATTGATTTGGGATTTCAACTAAAAGTTTATTTTACCTGAATAATCTAACAATAAATGTGTTGGTAGTTACCAGGTAGATAGATAGATAGATACATCTTGCCGTCTAAAAAGTATTGCACTTCGACCTTATAATCCATCGTGCTTCCCCTTTCACTTCAGTCCGACGAGATTCGCTTCGAAGGTTAACTCAGGGTAGCATACCGTAGTTAGAGATAGATTGTAGAGGCTACACTTCGGCCATAAGGTCCGTCCATTGTGATGCCTAAGGATGTGAGTGGAGTGGAAGGAATTTTTGTGTATAGACTAGGAATTGGTAGGATATGCGGCTGTAGCCGACTATGATAGGAACTATGCCGATATTCATCTGGAGTTCGTGAAGGAAACTGCAGAAAACCTTCTCAAGCATAGCCGGTTACTTCGTTCTTGTCCATTCGCCGACAGTTTAGTCAATTAACCTCCCCTGTTTTTTTTCTTAATAATTGACAAACTGCCGATGTCGGGATTCGAAACCATAACTTCCTAGTTTCCAAGTAGGCATACTACGCAGACATAACGCCTTAGGCGGCTCGGCCACTTGGACTGGTTAACATACCATACCATACCAGGTAATTCCGGGAAACATATACAGTACAATATGGTATCTAAATATTCAAGATCCGGAATCGAGGACATCACAAGCTAAAGCTGAGGATTAATTTTCAGCTATCAAAATATGTTTTACATGTTTCGTTTTCTGTATGAAATAACATTTTCTCACAATGATGCTATCATTTTTTTCAGAATTAAATATGGATAACTTTTCCAAGCTGTTATCGTCATAATTTTAGAACTTGTTCAAACTTTTTTGTATACTTTAATTTCACAAGAAACTTATTTCTTACTTTTAAGTGCAAACGTGAAATATTCTTCTAAATTTTCTTCTAAACTTGAAAAAATAATTTGAGTAGTAATCTTTTAGAAACCTTTTTTCTTGTTTAAACTTTTTTTTCACCTTTTTTTAAATTACCAATAAAAAGAAAATTGAACTGGGAATTCATATTATTTCAAATAATCCAGGGAATCACACAATAATTTATGTTTTAATAACAACAGAAAAAATAAGATACGTCATCAATATGTATTCGATATTGTGATTTATTGTTTGAAAAGTATTATTTCAATTGATTTTCTAGTATACAGAATGTAACAAAAATAAACATCAAAACCATTGATTTGTTTTTCAATTTTATGTTTTGCATTAATCGTCATGAAATAAACACTGTGGTAAAGGGAAATTTCGGCCCGCAAATTGTCAAAAATTGTTGCAATAAATGAATGCACGACAAAACTCAATTGAGAGTCTTAAGCTAGTTCCAGCATGAAATCACTTTTCGACAGATTTTGCTAATTTTTTTCACAGGCTAAAAATAACATTTTCTAAAAAATCTCAAAGTTTCAGAATTTTCAACCGTCTAGAACGCGAGATAATTATTATCA
The DNA here is from genome assembly GCA_963920215.1 of Nineta flava. Lineage (NCBI taxonomy): Eukaryota > Metazoa > Arthropoda > Insecta > Neuroptera > Chrysopidae > Nineta > Nineta flava. Next base: position 130,552,559 of record OY986041.1, read on the forward strand.
AAGTAATCATTCTCTCTCACATTAGAAGCTTGTAAAACAAGCCCACCCAAGCATCTGTTGCCCACCCAACTCGACAGAATTTAAAAAAAAACTAGTACAGTAAAGATAAACATTTCTTAAATAAATTTTTTTTTAAATCGCGTTTTACCGTTTTGTTTTCAAAATATGATAATTTAAAATTTTTTTTTCAAAATTACAAGTTTTTTCTTTCAAAATTACAATTTGTTTATAAATATATGTACACTCCCGTTCAAAAAAAATGAACAAACTTGAACCGAATCAATCTTTGACAATTTCGATTATTCTTGTAGTAACAGATACAACATTTTATTTTATTTTTGTACGTAAGAGTAAGATATAACACTTAACATGTATTAACATTACATATATTCTTTAAATTCTCACCTCTGTCACTGACAACACCGTATATACAAATAAAAAATATAAATTCAGTTTATACTTCCATTTCTTTTTTACACACTTAAAAAATATACTACTTATCTTTGTTTATAAATAAATAAAATTATACATTATACAGAGAGTTACAAAAGTGAGGGTTTTTATGAAATGTAAGATAATTAACATTTCAGGTCTGTTCATTTTTTTTTGAACGGGAGTGTATGTGTGAATTTGTATTTGTTTTATAATAAAAGCAAACCGGCATTTTGTCCTGATTATACAATACAATGCTGGAACTACCTTAAGACTATTACAGCACGTTGTTGTGGAATATAATTGTTCATTTAAAAAATTAGTTTAGAAGTTAAAATCAAAACAAATAGGTGATTACTTTTGGGACACCTTGCACATATGTACCGGGTATAAAAAGATCATCGTACAATTTTTTAAAGACAATGATACATCTTGTGAAATCTCGAAATAAACTGAATTATACTTAAAGTTTATTAATAATTTTACGTTTTAGATCCAGGTTTTTAAATAAATAATAGTGTGCAGGTCCCTAAACATAACCTAAAACTTGTTACTATTTATTTATTTGAAAATAATTTCAAAGTATTTAAATTCATTTACATGTAAAATTTAAATTTAATAAGGGTATACACAAACCTGTATAAACCAACCTTTAATATTACAGTCAGCGAACCAACCAGGCATCCAAACAACCACGGGAAAGAGGAAATATAATCCATTGTTGTCATATTTAAATTTGTTGTATAATATGTTATAACTCCATCAGCTTTATATTATACTATATTCTACAGCGTGATTCGGTAAAACTATTTGTTACGTACAATTTCAAATTCGCCCCAATACCTAGATCAGTTTTTGTATTATAAATACGTATTTCGACTACAAAGTAGTCATCATCAGTATAAATTAGCTAATTGTAATTTACTCTTTGACAATTAGAAACAGATAGAAAATCGAAATCAATAGACAAAAATATAAAAAAATAAAAAATTAAACAAAATACATTAAAATAAAATAAATTTTATTAAAATAAAATAATAAAAAACTCACAAAAATTTGTAGTCATCGATTTGAATGAAAATCAGTTTATAAGGTAAATTGGACCCTACAAACACAAAAATGCAGTTGGTTTGACGATTTAACGAATAGTTTTCGAGATATATTTTCTTTATGCATGTTTATACCCCGTACCATAATTTTTCTGACGATATTTCGCAATCCACTCACAAAATTGTCAAATAAACACGATTTTCGTGTTTTTTGGGTCCAATTTACTTAATATCCAGAATATAAATCAAATCGAAGAAAAATAATTTTTCTCGATTTTCTGCGATTTTTTTAAGGTATAATATTTTTTTAAGGTCCCTTAGAAAAAATCGAAAAAATTCACAAAAAATTTTAGTCATCGATTTGAATGAAAATCAGTTTATAAGGTAAATTGGACCCTACAAACACAAAAATGTAGTTGGTTTCACGATTTAACTAATAGTTTTCGACATATATTTTCTTTTTGCGTGTTTATACCCCGTACCATAATTTTTTTGACGATATTTCGCAAACCACTCACAAAGCTGTCAAATAAATTCGATTTTCGTGTTTTTTGGGTCCAGTATACTTAATATCCAGAATATAAATCAAATCGGAGAAAAATAATTTTTCTCGATTTTCTGCGATTTTTTTAAGGTGTACCCCTTAGAAAAAATCGAAAAAATTAACAAAAAAATTTAGTCATCGGTTTGAATAAAAATCAGTTTATAAGGTAAATTGGACCCTACAAACACAAAAATGCAGTTGGTTTCACGATTTTACGAATAGTTTCTGAGATATATCTTCTTTATACGTTTTTATGGGTCAAATATTATTCGATCCCAGTGTTACTCGATTATCAACAAAGGCAGTTGCATTACTTCCGAAGTTTAGAACCATTATTTCTGGGATACTTTGTATAATGTTCTATTATGTGTAAATAATGGTGTATATATATTCTATATAATATAAACATTAGAATATTATATAATATAAACTAGTATAAACGTACAAAGTCTTAGGAAATTATTGTCTGCCATCAAAAATTAATGTTACAAGAAATATCCCATTTTCTTTAAATGAAATGAAATTAATAAAAAATTGACGAAATTGTTTTAAGGTATTTCCAAAATATTATTAGATTGTCAATTACTTCACGAAATTCACAATATTAGTAAAATGAAACCTCTGAATTAGCTGAATTTTGAAATCAGCTTAATTTTTTTGAGAATTTATCCCCATGGCGTTTTTGAGAAAATCGATGTGTAAGTTGGAGAATGTGAACATGAATCTTCATAAACATGGTGAAATAAAATGCACGATTCCGAATGTTTTTACTTCGAACTCTCTCAACATAGTCACGGTTGTTCTGAAATTCAACACATACTTTCCTCAATTCCTTAGAAATATTTTTCATTAAAACTTTGGGAGAATTCCCATCGGATTCCTGAGTTTTTTAATAAAATATGCGTCAAAAAGTTTATTTTTTTCATGTCCGCAGCAGAAGGTTATTTTATATGGTTCAGTTGGTATCCTGAGTACCGACACGCTGTTTGAAAGTCGTTTGAAATTATATACTAGTATATGTATGATGACTAGTATATGTATGATATGTTATTGATAAATGCGAACACTGACGACAACGGACGCACAGCTGGTTTCAACAACGCGCAGGAGTACCAACATATTTTTTTACGAAGATAATTTTTTGGGGCGGTTAATTGACTAAACTGGCGACGTATGGACAAGAACAAAAGTAATCGGCTATGCTTGTAAAGGTTTTCTGCAGTTTCCTTTCACGAACTCCAGATGAATATCAGCATAGCTCCTATCAAAGTCGACTGCAGTAGCACAACTTACCAATTCCTATTCTACAAACAAATTCCTTGTCCTTTTTGGGGTCGGTTTAAAAGGTCTCGAAAGGCTTACTTGCCAGGCTTGGACCTTTCCTCCGTTACTACTACTACTACTAGTATACTCTTTCAAATATCAAGCGCATATCAGATACGAAATTTCATTTTGATTGTGGTAATATTGTGACCGCTAGAGAGTTTACAAATTAGAAAGCTCGATCCGCAATAGGTTCAAAGCGAAACGGCGCATTGTAGAGTGGTTTTTCCACACAGAAATATAGAAATTTCAGTAAGTAATGAATCTCATAATATACAATTTATTTTGTTTCGACTATAATAAGTATTATAATAAATAATAAACTTACGTGAATATGAATTGTGTTATAAGATTGATTATAACCAGTCTCACATAGCTAGTAGCTTACAGCTCATAGCACACAATATACAAATTCAACCAACTATTAATTTTCGCATGACCAAGGGGTTAATTGGTTATATACTACGAGACCAATGTCGTTAAAATATTATAGAATAATAATAACAAACCACTTATATATCGTTCGAATAAATATAATATTATAAATATTGTTTCATGTCAAATTATTTGTATTATATTTTATCATAAAAATTATAATTTGACATACTTTTTTTTGCTCTGATTTATTTAATTAGGTCCAATTAGTTTGATTGGATTTCGAGTGTGATTGGGTTTCTTAGTTACTAAAATTACTCTTATATATTGTCTCAGGCTATGTTATTCGCAACGAATAACATATCCCGATACAATATAAGAGTAATTTTAGTAAGAGTGATGCTAACAAGAGTAAATCGAATGAAAGTAATTTTAACAAGAGTAATTTCAATAAAATTTATTATATTTTAATTTATTTTGTTTAATTTTTTAATTATTTATAATAAGTAAAAATCTATTGATCTTTATTTTCTATCTATTTCTAATTGTCAAGGAGTAAAATTACGACTAGCTAATTTATACTGATGATGACGACTTTGTAATTGAAATACGTATAATGCAAGAACTGATCTAGGTATTGGGATGAATTTAACATTTTATTTCAAAAACCTCGAATTCTCATTAATTATCATTTGATAATCTAATATTTAGTTGAATTGTGGTTTGTTCATCGTTTTTGGGAAAATGTTTCAAATAAAAAATCCGTTGCTTTTTAGTAAAAACCGAATGAATAAGGCACAAATCAGTTAAACATATTGAAAAATGATCGATATTTATGTGGCCCTGTTTGTTTGCAAGGGATTTGCATGGGACAAAGCTGTATCAATGGAAGCTTTAATAGAGCGTTTTACATTGCCTGTATATACGAGAAGCAGTGCAGGCTTTAACATACAATAGTTTAATTAATTAGTTTCTGAGGTTTAACTAATGGTTTAACTAAGATTTTAAAATTTGTATCTTATGGAAGAGTCAATTTGCGGGTAAAGACGTAAGGGGGGTATGAACAACTGCGCATGCCCGCAGCATTACAGATTTAATGTATACGTTGAAACTAGATTAAAATATTCTATGGTTATTTGGTAAATAATAAAACTCGTGAGTCGTGACTCGTAATGTTTCTTTTATTTTAAACAAAAAATTACATTATTACTATTCATTATTACTATCCAAAATGCATTTGAACATACCTTCATCTTTGGTTCAAATAAATCCTTATTTAATAGCAATTTAAATTACATAAAAACTTCTCTGCATTTTAAACTATATTTTATTCGATTATAAAGATTAAATTTGTAGTTTCTCCATACGACCCAATGATTTTCATTGTATGATTTTCAATAACGAAAAGAAACGAAAAAATGCATTTGAACTAACATTTTGAATTTCTGTCTTTTTTTATAACATATTTAATTTACAGGAACTTCTCCGCCTTTTTTTTCTCTTTCGAACGTCCTTAAGCAGTTGAAGTTTAATATCATGATAAATGTGAGATTTACTCGGTACTTCAAATACCTGTAAAAAAATCAAATTACTCAAAATTTCTGTGTGTCAATGATTTAATAAAAAAAAAGCTTTTTTACAACTTGGAATACCAATTATTTCTAAAACATCGAATTTGTATATTTGTTAAATAAATATACATAACAATTTACAAATAAACATTGCTATTTTTTCATTATTCCCATTTCACTAACCAGTTGATTTATGACTGGAATAAATGGGCATGTAAATGGGATATTGATACAGCCAGCCAGTCAACGTGTTTTGTTGTACAAAAAAAGTTTAAATTTAAATTGATGTGAAAATTAAAACAAACATTAAAATGAAAAACACATTTAAAATACGACTCTTAATTTGTATATAAAATACAACTTGGAACATCTTTATCTTCTTGTTAATAGATAATTCATTCTATACAGATAGTTTCAAAAATATTGCAAGAGAGATCATTTCAAAAGAGACTTTTAAAATATGCTATAGTTGCGTTCTTTAAAGAAAAAGCGCTATAATGTTTCCGTATGGATGATTAGAAAATAATTAAGTTTGCCATTTTTTAAAATAAAACAAGGAATAATATTAACTGAATTAATTGTTGAAATACACTGTATATACTGGGTTCTTCATCATCTCTGTGTGTACTATTTATTTTTACATACGCAAATTTATATAAAAATATGATTTTTACATAATTGGTTCATATCAATAATAACTTGCTATTATTAATACTAACCCAAAAAAGGACTACATGAATACTATATATAAATTTATCACATAAACCGGTAATTATGAATAATGCTTTTGCGGAAAATCCCACTTTCTTTGTAATACTTGCCATACCAACGTATATACATCGCGCCTTACCCCTATAACAGAAGAGCTCCTAGATTCCTATGTCCTCTTCCAGGATCTAAAGTAACTAATATCCATATTTCATGAAAATCCCTTCAGCTGTTACGGGTCTAAGGTAACAAATATACACGCAATTTCCCTTTTATAATATTAATAGGAATAGGATTTTGACAGAAATGTTTCCTTTAGGCTTGGGAGTATTTCGGCCCTTATAATATTATTTCATGTTTTGAATTCGACCCTTGTTGGTCAGTTTAACTTGATCAGGTCTCGAAATTATAAATTTAATTATTGAATTCAACTGCAGTTGAGCAGGTCTGGAGTTTTTCTTAGGCCTACCTACTTCAAGTTTTATATTCATATACAGTTATCATCCTATCCTTGATTTAAATTTCCATAAAGCCATATATATTTTTTGGGTATGAAAAATTGGACCTTAGAAACAAGATTATTCCTTGTTCAAGTAATGCTTTGTTAATATACGTTCGTTTTCTATTTTCAAAAATGTTTTAAACTGTAAATGATGTCCCCTTCGGTAGTTCAGAAACTCTTTGTATGTTAACAACAAGTTTGTGTTTCGAAAACATTCAAAAAACAATTTACTTTTATTACGTTTTTTTTTTTCAAACATATTTATATTGTCGGATAATAATTTACATTTTGTAAATGTGTACTCGGCTTTTTTTTTCCTACGAAATTTTATATCATAAAATCTACATTTGTTTTTTTGGTGTTTTCGAAAACCGATGAAATTTATTCGAAACATGAAGTTCTACAATATTCTTTTTTTATATGCATATGTTTTATTTTATTTATTTATATGTATATTTTCGATCGATCAATATATATATATATATATATATATATATATATATATATATATATATATATATATATATATATATATATATATATATATATATATATATATATATATATATATATATTCGGATATAGTAATTGAGAATTTGTGTTTTGTGGTATGGCAGTTTGAAATATTTATAACAATGAGAGCAACAATTGTGTTTCATCGAAAGTATATTTATATCGGTAAAAGTTTGTTGTTCAGAATTTGTATTTGCTATTTCGCATTTCTGTATTGTTTTTTTGTATCACTCAAAATTTTTAATTTACAAAAATTTCTTTAATCAGTTCTAGATTTGATTACTGTTTTTTGGGTCTATACTGAATTTTGAGGAGTTGGTTTTAGGTTGTTGTGAAACTGGAGTAATTAAGGTAATTAAGGGAGTTTGTCCTATGCTAGATGCATTGATATCTCATCCATTTCCAACTCTAAATGAGTAAAAAATTTGCAATCAATTCGATTCAAATAATTTAATTTTTGTAAATAAAATATATATTTGTAAAAAAAATGTTCGGGTCAAATCTTGCAAGCTGAATTAGAACCACTTCCTCTTATTCTACGAAGTTGAATTTTGACATGTTGCTTCAGTTCCGATGGCAATGCATATTTATGATAAGCATGAAAAGAATCGACAAGTGGAAAGGGCGGTTAGAGGGAGGGGGAAACACAAAATTTGGTATATCTCTCTTAATATTGAAAAAAATCTAAAAATACATAAGAAGTAAAGTTGTAGAAAATTAGTTTTACTATAAAAAGCTTGTGAGCGAATTTGCTGAAAGGAAATAGTGCTATTGATCCCGTACCAAAGTCAAAATTTCGAAAAAATCTCTTCAAATGTCCATCGATCCTACCTAGTAGATGTCAAAAATCCCCATCCGGTAAATTTATATATATATATATCTATGGACATATATATATATATACATATACATATATTTATATGTGTCTGTAATCACTCTAGCGGTCACAGTTTTCGTTCGTTTCGTTTAATCGGAATAAAATTTGGTAATTAAGGCGCTTTTGGTATTCAAAAGGTGAAGTTCTTTAATGGGTAAAATCGGACAAGGGAAAGGGGGGTTTAAAGGCAGAGGGAAACTCAAAATTTGATATATCTCCCTTAATATTTGGAAAATCGAAAAATTTATAAGAAGTAAAGTTGTAGGTACTAAGTTTTATTGTAATTTTGTTTATCATTTTTTCTGTTACACTAATATTTACAGAAATATTGACGGTTTATGATTGAAAATTAAATTCCTTAATATCTCTGTACACATTAGATTTTGAGCAAAAATGATAAGGTAATAAATTGTAGCAAATTTGATTTTCTACAACTTTATTCCTTTCACATTTTTCGATGGTTCTAATATTAAGAGAGATATTTTATATTTTATGTTTTCTTCTTTCGTTATGTCCCCATTTCCCATTGACGTATATCATTTATTAATAAAATTGGCCTTGCAAATACTAAAATCATATACGACATTTCATTTTGATCAGACTAAAATTGTGACCGCTGCTAGAAAGTGATTTATGTATTCTAAGGAAATTCGCTCGAAGTTGAAACAGCTCCTGCGTAACGAATTTTTATTATTTAAAAAAATGTTTTTTTAATAGAAACTTATTTTTCAATAACATATAGGTAGCAATACAACCTACCTATAATAATTACTAAATACAAATATTGATTGAACTGTTAGCCTACATTTGAGAATGTCGTGTATGATATTTTTTAGTGATTTGTTTAAATCCATTTGCTTGTTATAAAGTTGAGTTTTCATCATACGAGTGAGTTAAGTATAATAATAAAACAAATAGAAATAGATTTTTAAAACAAAAATAGTTGTAACTTATCATTTGTAATAAAATAAAATATATTGACTGTGACTTGAAACAACTGACTCGTGACTGGTTTATGCGATAACCAAGTAGTACTACCTACCGATGTGACATAATACCTATAAATATATATGTTTAGTATGGAAGCTAAACGATAAATTATAATGGATCTTTGCATTATTATTCGTTCAAGCATGTTTCTACTCTTAAAAGTCGAATGTGTTGTCAAAGTTGGAGAGTGGTGGGGTGGGGATAGTTTATGCCAAGAGATCAGTTTTGATTTTTTTCCAAATTTCGCAAAAACTATAAATATTGAATAAAATTACACCAGCGAAGCTCGAGTTGACGGCACAATGACAGCAGAATGCTCTATCCAAAAATTGGTCTAAGGATTTGTATTACCCCTCTACTTTCTATAATTATTCGGAGAATTTTATGTGTAAGATTGTTGAAGAATGGCAACGGGTAATTTCTATTGGGAGGAGAAGTTTCACCAATTTCAGATTTGCCGAATGATAATACTATCTTACCGAACTAGCAGGCAAAGTAGTATTAATAATAGCGGATGGGAGATTGAAATCTGGCTAGTAGGTCTTTCTAGCTCTTTTTTACGGACCCTTAAAGGACTAGAAATTTGGATGTAGAGTAGGAATTTGGTAGGTTGTGGTATTGCAACCGACTATGATTAAAACTATGCCGGTATTCATCTGGAGTTTGTGAAAAGAAACTGCGGAAACCCTGACAAGCGTAGCCGTTGACTTTCGTTCTTCTCCATACGCCGACAGTTTTGTCAATTAATTAACCTGCCCATTTTTTTAAATTGACAAATTGCCACCGATAGGAATCGAACTCGCAACCTCCCAGTTCCAAGCAGAGCGCTTTGAAAGCCTGTCCACATTGACTTGGAACTGATAGACATAACTTGATTCTTAGCAAGCTAGGTGCGCTGTTCTAGCTTGTTAAAATGGAGAGGAGGTCAGCCACCCTGATGTCGCACGGATGGATAACTGTCTGACGTCGTACGGATGTATCCGATTTATCGGTGTATCCAACTAGCTCATTCAGGCATGACACAATTTAGAAAACTTCTGTAAGGCCTATATCGAATGATTTATAATACAGTCCGTATTCATATAACTCACGTAAAAGCCATAATATTATAATATACAGCTTGTTTTTTAAAATACACCCAATCTGGAGTACTGTATAGTGTAACAATCGCTGTCTATATGTAATGTACTATGATATGGTTTACTTTGTTACACTTTAACAATCAGTATTGTATTATAACATAAATAACTATTATATTATACTTATCACTCTCTAACTACAATCATTTATATATAGTTGCATCTTACTCGTGCATGTATACATCGTCGTTGTTGTCCGTCATTCGTCGTGTGAATGTAATACCATATGATGGCATACTATGCATAGACACAGTGATAGATGCACTACACAATGTTGGTATTGGGTCTATTTTAATTTGCATAGTATATATAACATCCACGTAGGTAGTTTCTTTCGCATCAGCTGCCGGTTTAAAATATAGATAGCAGCAGCATAATGTAATACCGTTAAAAACCTTTCATGCAATTAAATCGGTTAAAGGCAGTTGGTTGGTTGTTGATGATATCAAACTGTAGATGTGATAAACAAAAAGAACGTAAAGTGAATATAAAAGTAAATGTAATAATTCAAATAAATAAAGAGTAAACATATTTTATTTAATGCAAGTAATAATAATACCTGTCTTTATATAAAATTGATTGGATTGTTCGATTTGTTTTTTTCCTACTCTTTTTTTTAACACGCCAGATTTTTTTAAAAAGCATTTTATAACGGAATTGCTGTATAGCATGTATTAACGTATATCATAATACGACAATTATTAGAAGAGAATAGCCGTGACGTGACGTATCATTTTATAAATGTACTCAATATTATCGTTTTCAGGGATAAATTTCTTTTTCCTCTTTTGCAGTCTATACAAATACCGATCGAACTACTGAAATCAAAAGTTTTTATAATGATAAAAAAGTGTTTAGAATGATAAAAAAAAGTGTTACTTATGTACGCACTTCTTTTTAAAAGTTAAACTTCTTTTTAACCCGACTTCAAAAAAGGAGGATGGTTCTCAATTCATCTGTATTTTAGCGAATTTCCTGAAAGGAAATAGAGCTATTGGTCCCGTACCGAAGTCAAAATTTCGCGAAAATTTCTTCAAATGTCCATCGATCCTACCTTGTAGATGTCAAAAATCACCATCTGTAAAATTTATATATATATATCTATGGACATATATATATATATATATATATATATATATATATATATATATATATATATATACATATATATATATATATGTGTCTGTCATCACTCTAGCGGTCACAGTTTTCATTTTATCGGAATGAGATTTGGTATTTGAAGCGCTTTTGGTATTCAAAAGATCAAGTTCGTTAATGGGTAAAATCGGACCAGGGGAAAGGGGGGTTTAGAGGGAGGGTGAAACACAAAATTTGACATATCTCCCTTAATATTCGAAAAATCGAAAATTTTATAAGAAGTAAAGTTGTAGGTATTAAGTTTTACTGTAATTTTGTTTCTTATCATTTTTTCTGTAACCCTAATATTTACAAAAATATTGACGGTTTAAGATTGAAAATTTAATTCCTCAATATCTCTGGACGCATTAGAGTTTGAGCAAAAAAGATAAGGTGATGAATTGTAGCAAACATGATTTTCTACAACTTTGTTTCTTACGCATTTTTCGATTGTTCTAATATTAAGAGAGATTTTTTATATTTTGTGTTTTCTTCTATCTTTATGCCCCCCTTTCCCCTTGACGTATGTGATTTATTAATAAAATTGGCCATGCAAATACTAAAATCAGTCACGACATTTCATTTTGATCAGACTAACATTGTGACCGCTAGAGAGTAATTTATTTATTCCAAGGAAATTCGCTAAGTTGAAGCAGCTCCTGCGTAACGAATTTTTTTTTTTTTTTATGTTTGTTACCTCAGAACTCCGTCATTTATGAACCGATTTTGAATTTTTTGTTTTTGTTTTAAAGGGTTTGATTCCCGATTGGTCCCATTGTCACCAAATCGCATTCTGATGAGGAGATCTCCGGGAAATTGAGGAAAATCCTCATTTTATTTGTGTTAACCGATTTCTGCGAATTTTTTTTTTTTTTTTTAAAGGGTATACTTATTCATAATGGGAAAATAAGAAAATTTTTTTTAAAAACCGACTTCAAAAAAATTTTTTACAAAAAAAAAACCGACCCAAAAAAAAAATTTTTACAAAAAGAAAACAAAATGCTTGTAAAAAAAACTGAAAATCTGTTATAAAAAAATGCACTAAAAATTATATATAAAAAAAAAAAACGGGTAAAAAATAGTGTTATAAAAAAATTCACTAAAAATTAGTTGGTCGTTTAGTAGCTCTACCCATATTTAGACAAATAAAATCTATTATAGAACTTCAAAGTCACTAAAAAGCGAGAAATAAAACCTATTTTGACAAAATGGAAACCCGACTTCTAAAATCAAATATTCTATAACAAAAGATGCACTAAAAAGTAAAAAAATAATTGCATATTCTTGTGCCAATTTTAGTTCACCAAAGCAAAATTTTTTGTAAATTTACAATTATTGTTATTTTTGTAGGCGGTGTCCAAAAGTTATGTGAATTTCTCTATGTTGATACCGCCTCCAAAAATAACAATAATTGTACATATATATTTAAAAATTTTTGCTTTGGTGAACTAAAATTGGCACAAGAATATGCAATTATTTTTTTACTTTTTAGTGCATCTTTTGTTATAGAATATTTGATTTTAGAAGTCGGGTTTCCATTTTGTCAAAATAGGTTTTATTAAAAGAATTGATTAAAATAATATCAAATAAGCTATTAACATACTATTAAGATATACATACATAATAACAAGCAAAAAGTTTCAGAAACTAAAACCCGACTACGAAAATGTTGCCTATCTTACCCGGACCACAATAACGAATCGATTGAAACCTCATTCATCAAAATCGGATGAGTAGTTTAGGCGCTATGTGTGCAACATGCATAAATACAGACATATATAGACTGTTATAAACATAACCCTTCCTTTTGGCTTTGCCGTAGTCGGGTAATGACACTACTATTAAGACACGAAAGTTCAATAAATCGATATAGTAAACTTTTTTTATTTCACCTACAGAAGCCTGCAGGGGGATTATAGAATGTTTAGGTCCGAAACTTTGGATCCATCAATTCTGGGAGCATTTCCGGTGGAGAAGTTGTGGGCCTTCTGTGTGGCGTCTGGCCTCGACAGAATCCTTCTTATATAGCTTCTTACCTGGAAACGCCTCACCTTCGGCTGACAGGTTGTTCTCAAGGAGGGCACAGAGGACCTGTTGGCCTAGGTGCTAGGGACCCATTTGCGGTACCCCTCTTTCTAATTATTATTATTATTAAGGAAAACTTTTTATGTAAAATTCAGCGTAAACTTGTAAAGTGCATAAAATTTGCATGGCCTGACCAATTTTTTAGGAGATGTGGTACATAGGTTCTATGATCTAATCGGACTTATGAAT